>OZ059842.1:18014636-18624817 GCA_964057195.1 Orthosia cruda | reverse complement strand
GATCGTAGCAGGTGGCGTTTCTGTAGTTTCTGCCTACCCCCATGGGAAAAAGGCGTGAGTTTATGTATGTATGTATGTATGTATATGATATATATAATATATAGATAAATGTATATGATCTGGTCTCTAGTCATCACAGTGAAACAAGTATCAGGAGGGTAGCCATAAGCTCTTATAGCAAGGTTATTTCTTACAGGTTAGGTTATTTACAGGTTTGAAAGAACCTATATCAGGCAGGACCCTACCAAAAAAAACAAAATTGAAATTTATTTTATATAATCTTGCAGTTGTAATAAAATATTGTTGTTATAGTTTACATATAAGCACCATTTATAACATTGTTTTAGAAATAATACTACTGCACCTAATGTACATTTTTGTGAACGTATTTACTTTTTAATAAATTATTCTATTCTATTCTATTTCGAGTGTAGCTAAGGGACAGATGTATATGACTTGTATACATCTGACCCTTTTTCCCAGTCGCACCATGATAGTTTTGACACGTCATGGTACGGGTGCTGAATCAACTTAAAAGAATAGATGGTTTCCAAAATTTACTAAACATTATAATCATCATCTGCCTAGCCTTTTCCTTACTATGCTGAGTAGGCTTCCAGTTTAACCGAATCCAATAGAATACCAGTATAATATATATGTATACCATGGTAACTGCCTATCTGTCTTACTAACAAGAACTAAATAAATTCTACTAAAATAACCCTTACATATAAAGGTATCCCTTGAATGAATGTAAAACGAGAGCCCGAGAAGTGTCCCAAAATATACCAAAATAATGTTCATCTAAGTGTTTCATTTCCTCGTAATTTTCACGGAGTCTTCGTTCCTGGAAGGTACGCAGTGGTTCCTAAGCTTCTTTTGACCTGGGACTATTTTGATTTCTTTTTTGGTAGAAGGGATCATATGTCCAGAAGAAAAATTTACCTGAGTTGATCTTAAAATAAAATTTGTATTATTCTTTTCTTTGAAACCAGGGTAGGCAGAAAGTAAAAAGCGCCACCTGGTATAATATTTACGTGATCTTTACATACTCATAATTCTGATAGAAACTTAAAATCAGTTTGCATCAGTCTATGCAATCTTTCACGGACCATATTATTTTAGCTCTTTTGGACCACCAGGGGTCCGGGGTAAGGTTGGGAGCCAGCGATCTATGGTATGGTATTACTTTTCCAATTGAGTCTTCACATTCTTTCCTGCTCATTGATCACCTGTATTGTATGCTGAAATTATCTCTCTCGTCTATTTGTTGAACGATATTTTTTGCGATATTACGTGTTGAAGGTAAGTAATTTCTAATAGACAGTAAGTATAGGGACTTGCTTAAGAAATGCTTATGAAATATGAGTTTATGGCTTGTATTCCAAGTCCTTTTAAAGAAAACTTCCTCCATTCAAGTCGGAATCGGATAAAAGTATCTTAATTATGTTCTGCCTCAAGGTACAATCCATCACCAAACCAAAATAAAAATTGCTTAAGGTTATAAGCGGTTTAGGCGTGAAAGCGTAGTAAGCAGAAATATAGTTACTTTCAAATCTATAGCATTAGTACCTAGCAAGATGACTTTACCCCAGATTGCACATTTGCGACAATTTTTCAGAAATTTCCACCTCATTCAGCGGCGGACTGGTCGCCATCTTACCTGATTTGGAATAATGCTTCCAATTTCCCGCCACTTCCCAGATTCAGGAAAGCACCGCTTAGTTTGAAATATCGCTGGCTCTAACCTGTAAACGCTTCCGTAAATGGGATTGTCAAAAGCGAGGCACGTGAAATAGAACTGATATGGTGTATGTTCAACCCTGTCACGCTTGGGGGGATGAAAAGGCGTTTTTTGTGGAACTATTGCTGCGAATAATCGGATTTTTTGGGCTTGAGTCGGTGTAAAAATGTCAGATTATTGTGTCACAGTGTCTTTTATTGCTATGATAAAGGAAAAGTTCAGAGAAATACGGTAAAATCAAATAAAATTGAAAATGGCTCCGACTTTCAACTGAATCGTTTAAGCAAAATGTTTGCTTTTTAGCGTCTGCCATAGTGCTCATGCTGACAGTAACTGATCGGTAACTGGCCATCTGAAATACCTAGTTTCACGATTGGTTTCAAACGACTCATAGAGTCGAGTTCATGCATTCTAGTAACATAATTACGGATGACTAGCTTCTGTCAGCCGCCCGCGGCTCCACCCGCGTTGTATCTACTTTCTCCCAATATCTTTATAAATCATAGCCTACGTGTTAATTTGATGTATAAGCTATATTTCTGTAATTTTTCATCAACATCCTTTCAGTAGTTTTTGCGTGAAAGAGTAACAAACATCCATCCATCCCTCACAAACTTTCCCGTTATGATTATTATGATACGGGTTTAAACTTATGGATTATGGATCATAAGGGCTTAAACAAGTAACTGATGACGTAATAATCTCTTTCTTCTACGATCTTGGTCAAATAGAGAAGGTATCCACTATTTTCGAATATATTTTGCAACTGCACGAAGACAATCAAAATCGGTTGCACGGAAAATACAAATTTTAAAGCGGTTTCCAAAAACAACAACAATGTAACGTTGTGTTTCGATAGTCATGTAAACTGGAATTCAATTTACTTATTCGGCAAAAAAAAATCGGAAAGCCGTACATACCCCAGTGAAGGCTGACATGTATTTTCCATTCGACGCTTCTAACGCTGGTGGCGCCATCTATTTTGGCAACGAGTTTATTTATCACTTCTTAATCCGGGTGACCACAGACACCCTTTTAGAGTTTCATAGACTTCGATATTTGAAATTGGATTTGAAATCATGGAAAAGTAAAGAGACGCGTCTTTCTTTGATTGATTATTTATCGTCGAGAGTAAATTAAGTTGATAAAAAACCCGACTGCTTAAAAAGCAAACTAAAAAGCGTAAACAAAAAGAAAATCATACTGTGTAGTCGGAGGATACATATTCGCGAGCTGGCTGACCAAAACCAGATGAAAAAATATTTGGTCCCCCACAATATGGAATATAGAATTAAACTGGTCGCAGCTCCCCCGGATTGTCTTTGATGGCTTAGCTATTCCATACAGCGACTCAGTGTAAGACCTGGGTATATTAATTGACAAAGACTTTTCGTGGTGTCCCCAGCTGCAGGAGGTTAGTCGCAAGGTGTTTGCATCTGCGGGGTATTTGCGCAGACTGCGCAATTTCCTTCCAACTGCCACCAAAACTGCACTCGCCCAGTCCCTCCTTCTCCCAATCCTCGATTATGCCGATGTTAGTTATTTAGATCTGACTGAAGTGCAGCTAGATAAGCTTGAATGACTCCAAAACGTTTGTATTAGATTCATATTTAGATTACGCAAATATGACCATGTTTCTGAATTTCGAATTAAGCTCAAGTGGCTGCCAATCCGCCTTCGCCGGAATACCCATATTTTATCTTTACTCTACAGTATTCTGTTTGTACCTACAACCCCCTCTTATCTCAAAGAACGCTTTAAGTTCCTTCATGACACACATTCTAGACACTTGAGATCATCGGAGAATTTGAAACTTTTGATGCCTGCTCATTCCACTAAGTTTTACGACAAATCGTTTACGGTCCAGGCTGTTCGATTGTGGAATGAGTTGCCGTTGCCTATTAGACAAGCCCAGTCACTGGCTTCTTTTAAGAACCTAGTTAAAAACCATTTCCTTTCTCCCTAACGCTTTTATTTCTGGATCTAATTTATTTCATCATTATTCAAAATATATTTTTAATTATAATTTTTTGTCCCTTCTTTCTCTGATTTTGTTAACATGTAATATTGTGTATGTATATATTTAAGTATGTAATATATGTATGTAAGTATTTAAGTTTATGGATAGTATTTATTGTAACAATATAGTTTTGTATATGTTTATGTTTTAATGTACAGTACACCACAGACTACCCCCTTTCTCATTATAAGTTCTTTCAGTCCACCCAAAGGTTGTCTGGTAGATATCGCTGTCAGCGATACGAGTAAGACCGCCTTTGTACCCGTATAATTAAGTTTTTCTTATAAAATAGATGTATAACTTTTATGGTGTACATTAAAGTATATTCTATTCTATTATATTCTATGGCGCCCAAAATCCGCCATTTTTCTATTTTCTAATTTGAATGTAGTCAGTGATCCTCGCAGGGTTAAGACGAATCGATTGACGTAAGAATAATCAAAATCGGCCAACGCGTTTGGTCTCTAGAACGCCAAATAGGAACAAACATACATACATGCATACATAGACTGATAAACACATTACCCTCCTTCGGCAGTCTGGTAAAAAAAAAATGGATAAACACAGCTATAGCTATCCAGTTCTCTGAGCAGAATCAGTAAATATTAGGTCGAGTAGCATTTTCGTGAAAACTAAATCAGAAATGCCGAATTTATGTCTATTTTCAATACTACAGCAATAATAAATGCGGAAGTGATAAAGCATTGGCAGTCATGAATATAATTCTATATCAATTTGGGGAACGTTGACGGGCAGCCATATTGGCGCGAGAGGCGCCTGACAGCTGCGACCACGGTTCGATGCGTTCAGAATTTACGAGAATGACACATCTGTGTCGCGGATGCAAAGAAATAAAAACGAATTATTGTGGTGGGTAAATAAACCTTTTTTATGGATATGGCATTGCATTTAAAAGGCTTCTGCGAGAGGTAACCGAGCAGATGGGACTCTAGAAAATAGAAGTGAAAACGAAGAAAGAGCTTATAGGACCTACCTGTGGTTAATTATTTTGTTTTAAACTAAATCCACCCCTCCGAACTATAAAAGAGGAATATCCCACCATACATTAATTTGTAATATCTAAAAGGGATTAGGCAGCGTTTTCGATGTAGGCTCCCAAGCGGCTTTCTTTTTTTTCCGACATTTTCAACAATTATCGTCATATTTAAACAAATTTACACAAAACCTTAACAAATTACACACTTAAACCTTCCTCATGATTCCCTCTGTCTATTGGTGAAAACAGCATGACTATCCGTTCAGTAGTTTTTGAGTTTATCCCGAACAGACAAACCGACATATAGATGCAGCGGGGGTGTTTGTTTTATAATATATAGTGATGTAATAATAATACAATCGCAGAAGACCTACACCTATTGAATCTTCTGTTTGAGCTTAGTAATAGTATGAGTTCTTTCGAGTGTAGGTAATAATCATCAGAATATGTTCTGTCTCGGATAAGTAGAGCTATTTTATCTGGGACAAAAATTACGTTTCTTAAAACCAGACCCATACATGGTCCATATTTACCAGAAGAAAAAGAGACAACCCGAAGACTTATAAAAACCACGAAAAAAATTAGTTTCATAGTCCGAACTTCAGGCAGCGCGTTTTAAAATCCTGTGTTCAATTTAACTGATTGGTAGCCATTTTGTCGCGCGCACCAACTGACAGCTGCCTGCCACGAATGGATGCGTTCGCGAATTTCCAAACGGATGACAAATAAACACCGCGTGGGCACTGTGACCGACTAGCCGCTATACAATTGAGACAGGGATGAACTGAGAACTGCGGAATGCGTTTTCAGTTGTGAAAACTTTCATGAAAGGTTTTGTTTAGTATCGTATTGTGCTGACACGTCGAGCTGGCGTGCAACATAGAAATAACTATAGTATGATTAGCACTTAGGGTCGGTCCCATTGAGAGTTTTTAACTACTTAGTCGTTTTGTAGTTCAAGAAGAGCCACTATGCAATTAGATCAACAAGGTTAGAGAGAAATGGCAATATAATAGTTCACTAGTTAGGGAGTAGAGAAAATTTGCTGAAAGCTGTCGATGGGACAGCGCCCTTAAGGCGCAGATATCCCTGAGTAGCTGATTTTAAAATGAGAATCACGTCTAAACGGCCAGTCGTAATTTTTTGTAAAAAATATAATTTACATTAAATCATTTGTTTAATAATTTGATCTAAGAAAATTTGGAGTTTTATTCGTATAACATAGTGTAATTAATTTGTAAAGTTATGTCTAAATCGGACAAAAACACGACAATCGCAAAAAAACCGCTGGGCGTATTTTAATTAAATTGACACCACCTCAAAGATAATTTAAGTATCTACATTTTGATCTGAGGCTTTTAAAAGGGAAATAATAAAGAAAGTACAAAAAACTACAAAATTTTGGGTCGCATGGGTGTGAAAAGAGTGCGCGTTTTGTTCCCTCAAGTTCGTTGGCGTTAGTCATCGTCTTAAGTAATTTTATTTGTAAACAGCTAAGAAATACTGTGTAGTTTATGGGTATTTAAGTAATTATATAATACCATACAATATTCCAATGATTTTCTATTATTTTATTTGAATTCCTCTGAATTCCCTTATTTCGTTATGGTTCATTTAGAGAGTGAGAAAGGTAGTTTGAATTGTTTTACCAGCTAACTGCCCAATACGTGTCTGTATTGTCGCATACAACTGAAATATTGTCAGAAACAATAAATTTATATCCAATTATATTTTTAGCCCGCGTTGTTTGTTTCAATAAAATCCACGTCCAGGAGCGAATTAGATTGTAAATAATGGGGGAGAATTGTTTTTGTGCCATTTTATATGGGCAGGTTTCCAATGGGTATGTAGGTTTTATGAATTAAATGACAAAGTGGGCAAAAAGAGAACATGCCCAGTTGTTTTTACTACAAGCTTTTATTTAACATGCCTTGTTGTTTGGGTCAAATCTTGCAATTTAATTTTAAAACAATTATCCCCATCCAATTAAGCTGAAATTTTGCTTTCACGTTTGGCTTGGATGACAATACAAGTTAAGCTAAAAAAAAAAATTTGCTATCTTTTTTAAATTATTTGCTTTTTACCTGTCCTGTCGGGCGACCAATGGCAGAAGATCTACCAATTACCCAATGACGATTGAGGTGACGATCAGTGAATGCCATGTAAAATACATAGAAAAGCAGCCATATTTTACCACCCAATCAAATACCAACAACGTAAATACCACAAACTGAATACACCATACAAGAAACAAATGGGGCGACCCATTATGTAAGCAACAACACAACAACTTAGATTTGTGCGGAACAAATTTCCGCAGCTGAAAAATAAAATGTTCAACAAAACAGTACCGAACACTTTTTGCTTTGGACTTTTGTGAAAAATAAAAGGGCACGTACCCTATTTGTCTACTGAGTTTTCCTATAGTGGCCTCCTTCACCAACCTTACGTTATGGAAAGCGGCACACTATACCAGGCAACCCCTTACGAGGTGTCTGGGACCATCTTCGGTAGGTCACGCCTCCGAGAGCACTCGCCCCTGGTACTCAAGAGAAAATGTGAGTTGCACCGTGATTACTCACTACCATTTGTCCAGAATGGTACCGGAGCAATAAAGCCGCTCACCACACGCACCCCAGCACGCCAGCACTAGTGCAAGCACCAGCACCAGCGCAGTTGGTGCTAGCGGATTCAATCCCCGTTAAGGACGCCAGAGAAGCTGGCTCCCATTTCTCCAGAATGGTCCCGGAGCTGTAAGCACGCTCACCTCTCGAATACAAATCATCGCATCTACCCAATGCCTACAGCTGGGTTGCCGGAAAACTAATCCAACGGGTAGTCCTCTTCTTTCTATCCAGGAAAGTGCCGGAGATGCAGCTCGCTCACAGGAGCTCACTTGCTTGAGGGTTACTCACGAACCCCGCGTCTGACCACCAGGTGGCCCTTTGCCTTGGGCCGGTAACTTCAGACACTTGTTGCGCGCGAGGAATGACGCTCGGCCCACACATAGCCGAGCAGACAACATGCCACTCCTCTGCAACCACCACATAGACCACCGCGAGTCCAACCTCAATGTCAGGTACCACCTTTGCGCTTGCAATGG
The DNA here is from genome assembly GCA_964057195.1 of Orthosia cruda. Classification (NCBI taxonomy): domain Eukaryota; kingdom Metazoa; phylum Arthropoda; class Insecta; order Lepidoptera; family Noctuidae; genus Orthosia; species Orthosia cruda. The sequence continues at coordinate 18,616,953 of OZ059842.1, read as the reverse complement.
TGGAGGGCCTACCTGACCCCGCGTACCCTGATCCAAACAGCCGGACCCGTAGTTCCAGCTGCGAAAGCCCCCATCTGTTCGGGTCGTACAGATAGGGAGAAATAAAAGGGCAGAGAAAGTTCTCCCGTTTACATTTCAGCGTCGGTGGCAGTACTGGCAGTTTCGAGTTCTGTTTCACGAAATATAATCTTTTTCCGGCGATTCGGTAAAATTCCGGTTTTTGCGGCGCGGTGGCCTTCTGTTTTCGAGTGTTGAGTATATATTTTCGTGTAGTTGCCGACCAATTGGTTATGTGGTGAAGTGTACTGATTACTGTGATTTTTTCTATTATATGATTTACAAGACCACTGTTGATATTATTTTCTATCTACATTGTAAACATGTTATCACCAGCCTTTGAATGTTCCCACTGCTGGTACACAGGCCTCCTCTCTTTGAGAGGGAATAGGCCGTAATCCACCACGCGTGTCCAGTTCGGGATGTTGGAAGTCACATGTCTTCGAATTTTTGGTTCTAGGACATGCCGGTTACCTCACGATGTTTTCCTTCACCGTTTTGAGATCAGTGCCTGCCTGGGTTCGACCTACTCGTACAACATGTAAGTCGCGCCTGTTACCACTAGACCACCACTGCCTCTATATTGTAAACAAGTAAAACTGTTTGTTCATTTGAAGGATAATCTCTGAGAGTATTGATTCAATGACGAAAAGTCTTTAGTTAGGTTATATCGCTGAAAGTCATAGGCTAATTTTGATCCAAGAAAAATGCACGGTTCTATAAACCGCTTAGCAGATGACTTGGTATCTTGTATTATCGCTGCCTTACGTCTTGATTTCATTACTATGTAGCTAATTGAAACCGTGGACTTTCGTCTCCAGGAACTACAGAGAATCAAATTGTTCATGTTATTTATTTAAAACCCGTAGACATAAAAAAAAATACAACTTAATCATACATAGATACTTTTGAATTATCAAACAAAATATTAATCTAGTTGCACATTCGCAAACGTCAGTAGGTCTCTATGGAGAAGAATGTGCAAGAAACTGCACGGACACGCTTTTCCATCAGTTTTAATTACAATTGTTTGGTTACATCATTCTTGTTGGAAAAATACATATGAGAAAACGATGTAAAAAGCCGTGAACGTAAAAGCGTTTAGAGTAAAAGCAGGCCGAAGCAGTTAAGTTATGACCAATCCCAACTGATGGCGCCCGTTCACGAACATGACGCTTGAATGGCACCACCCAGCTCAACCATCATGAAGGGGACCGAATGATCCAACACACGTGCCACCATCAGAGATACATTTGAGAGAGCATGACACACTCAACTGCCAGGGCACACACAAGTCATCGAACGACACATAGGAACAGTAAATGGTAGATTTACAGTTGGCACATAGTACTCACACATGTGCTGTGTAGTTATATATTACTTAAAAAATTAGTTTATACAAAACAAATATGTTCATACAGTGTTCAGCAGGTCCAAAAATACTTCAAAACAATAATGTTCTGCATATCACTTGATTATGCGCCCTAGCGGTGGTGGAGCAGGACTAGCAATTTATTAGCATTCGAGCCTTCAGTTTCCATGGAGGAAATAGCTACAGTTTATCCAGTAACTTACCTTCAAAATATGTTATTTTTTTACGTATTATTAATATCCATTTTCTGTGGTAAAAGAGCAAGAATTTACATAGAGCAACAGCAGCTGTTAGTCTATGTAAATTTATTTCTCCGTACAGGAAAAAAACGGAAGCCGCAGGTATCGAAGTTGATTGATGTTTTAGCTAGGGGAACATCTACATAAATAAATTCAAGATTATATATATGGCCTATACGGAATGGCGACGGGTTTTTGAGTGTTAGAAACACAGATATAAATCTAACTAGATGCGATTGCATGTATTTCGCGTGCCAAAAAACGGAGTAAAGTTAAGATCAATTATCGTAATTGATATCGTCATTTAGCATTATCGACACCGGGAATCCACCGAAATCTAGAAAAATGCCGTTTAATGCCATATTGAGCTGTAAAGAATGTATAGAAAAAGTTGGCGAGGCATTGGAAATGTTTTCTTTCATTGGTAAGCAAATTTGTTTTTAAATTGTGTGCGAAAAAGTGGCACGCTTGTTTTTCATACAGATCGAGGGACTTGCGTTATATATCTAGATACATTTATGTCTGTGGTTAGAAAGGTCGTGTTTTCGATGATTTTAACTTTCTTTATTTTGTTTTTCGACTTCCACGCTAGTGAAGAAATCTAGTATATTTGACACTAGCTTCTGCCAGCGGCTTCGCCCGCGTGAAATGTGTTTTCTTATCCCAAGGGAATATTAAACTGGGAAGAAAAGCCTATGTGCTACTCCAGACTTAATCTATCTCTGTGCCAAATTTCATCCAGATCCTTTCAGCCGTTCTGGCGTGATTGAGTAACAAACATACATCCACATACACTTATAATATTAGTGAGATTTGAAAAACAAGTGCGAGTCGGACCCGCGCACGAATGGTTTCGTATCATTATCGCAAAAGACGGCAAAAAGATCACGTTTGTTGTATGTGAGCCCCACTTAAATATGTATTTTATTCTGTTTTTAGTATTTGTTGTTTTAGCGGCAACAGAAACAAATCATCTGTGAAAATTTCAACTGTCTAGCTATGACGGTTTATGAGATACAGCCTGGTGAAAGACAGACAGACGGGCCGCGGAGTCTTAGTAATAGGGTTCGGTTTTTACCCTTTGGGTACGGAACCCTAGAAACTGGCGAAACTAATTTGAGACACTTCTGGTGAGTGGCCAGAGAAGTACCTACTCGTAATGAATGACAAGAAAAGGCAACCCTAAGGCTAAGGCTATTATAAATGCTAAAATGACTTTGTCTGTCTCTATGTTTGTTTGTTACTTACGTTTTGATAAACTTTGGTATAGAGATAGATTGAACCTTGGAGAAGGCCATTTTTAATCCTGGGAGTACGTTCCATTGATTTTTTCCGACTTTCTGACTCTGTCAGAAGGAAGGAACAAAACGCGTCTTCGTTTCACACCCGTGCGATCTAAAATTCGGTAGTTTTTTGTACTTTTCACTTATGATTCTATGACTGACAAAAAACCTTAGATCAAAATGTAGATAATTCAATTGTCTTTGGGATATTGAAAATTTCATTAAAATACGCTCGGCGGTTTTGGTGCGATTGTCGTTTTTTTGTCCGTTTTAGACATAACTTTACAAATTAATTACACTGGTATACGAATAAAACTCAAAATTTTCGTAGATCAAATTATTAACATATATTTTTCCAAAAATTACGACTAGCCGTTTAGACGTGATTCTCATTATAAAATCATCTTGCCATTTAACCAAAGTGACTAACCATCATGACAAAGTTAACATTGACACTTCAGACCAACCAAAGCAACACGAGGCCGACGTTACGTACGGGACGTATCGTGAATTCGTGACATGATGAGGCCCACGGGTCCGAACCGAGCGGCCGAGTGGATGATGACTAAAAACATATTTTTAGTCCGTCAGTTGGATTTCCAAAAAATATTGGACATGTATTTTTCTTTTGTGACGTTAACAAAAAATGCTGACGCTACAGTGCGTTATAATACCGCATGACGTCATGGTACACTTTTTACATAGAAGTTACGTCACAAGCCCCCACTCCCGAACTTTGATGCGCTGTATCTTGGTGTTTTTTTTATTGATTTGAATAATCAATAATATGTATCTAATATATTTTGATAATAATGTGATGTCACCATCCCTATTCAGCCTTTATCCGTGGCGCGAAAAGTTACGATTTGTAACAAAAATGATGGTCACCCATCTCCGGAGCGAAACATTAGCTTTATCTAAATTAACCTGCACTACTGCTATTAGTGCAGGTTAATTTAGCTGCCCATGAACCAATATTATATTACCCCATATTAACAGTTTCTTTTTGCAAATGTGCCTAATTAGTCGAAAATCAAATGCTTACAAGCAATAAGAATGCCATTTTTACCAGTTACCGAAAATGTATTTAGATTATCTATCCCTAAAATCAAAGCTCTAATAGTATTCTGTCAGTGTAGCCAATAAGCTGAGTATAACATCATTCCCTCTGCTTGTACCCCAGGGGATTGCCGTGATGATATTTTAGCTATACAAAATACCTCCTTTTCAATATTCTGCCCTCGTCTAGAACGTGATAAGCCTATTGATGGTCTATGAATGATAATACTATACAGATAGACAGACCTCATCGGATTTGCTAATAATAATCTGCCTATTTATTGGGAATATGGAATCTTGATCATTTGATATTTATTTGTTCTAAATTATTTTTGTAAGGCTTCTTTTTTATTATTATTATTACAAGCTTTATATTATCTTGCTTTCGTAAGTATATCCGGTAAATAATAATCCATTTTTCAAGCAATTCCAGGGCTTCCGATTAAGCTGAAAGTTGGTGTACGTATATAACTTTGGAAACATGGAAATAATATGGTACTGTTGGGGTGACCTTATGATGGAGCCAGAAAGTGGCACAAAACGACACAGTTATGTAGCCACGGCGTTGCCCTGCCTGTCTGTCTGTTTGGGATTTAGATAAAACTTGGCAAACGGGTAAGCCGTGTTTAGGATAACGCCATTCCCAGGAATCCCAGGAATATATTGCCTTGGGATAATTTTCGACTTACATAGGTGCGAAGCAGCTGCCGAAAGTTCGTAATATTTTAGGATAGTATTGAAACAAACGAAAATAAATTCAAATTAAAGGTGTAAAAAATACTGAATATTATGGCTTACTGAAATAATAAGTGGGCGACAAACAGTGGGCGAATACAAATGATTAAAACAGCGACTTGAAAATTAAAGTTTGCCGACGGAACACGCTGTCCACGCGCCGACAGCTAGCAGTCAACTATAGGGCAAGCATTCCGGAATTCCCTAAAAAAAAAAACTGATATTTCAATTCCGGAATTGAGAGGAGTAATACCGGCGTTCCGTTATTCATAAATATTTGATATTTTGATAATTATTTATAAAAATGAAAGATTAAAATTTTAGGACTGGAAGGATGTAGAATAAAATGTACGTGACACGTGATACATTCTACGATTCAAATATCGTGTATTTTTATTCTTATTATTAACTTATACTGTGATAAATTGGTCCCGCAACAATTTACGTAGACGCTTAACTTCAACAAACTGGGAGTCCTCAACTCACGTTCACCGGATAACTCTGCTTCTCGGCTAGCGAATATGCGTGCCCAGTGTGGCACCGTTACGCCCACGCCAAGGACGCATGTCGTACAATAACCGGTTGCCTCAATCCAACCCCGGTCAGCGCACTATACCTCACAGCCGGGATAGCACCTCCACACGTCCGAAGGGAAGTTGCGAGTGCAGTCGAGAAACAAAAGCAGGAGCGTGACACCAGACACCCACTATTCGGTGCACAACTATCGATGCAACGGCTAAAAAGCAGACACAGCTTCCTGAAAACGGTGGTTCTCCTGTCAGGAGACCCGTCCGACGCCTGCTGCAGATTGTGAAGAACCTTTTGATATTGCAGTCCCTAGTCAACTAGCTGTTCCCGCGCCGACCGCTTTCATTTTTCGACAAACCTAGCAACGTGCTTTAAGCGAGCAGTCTGCGTGCATACAGCGCGCGGCAGGCTTATTACGTATCTTTTGCAAGAGAAAAACAATAGCGATTTGTTTTGTTGTAGATTTGTTGAAATAAGTGCATTTGACAAACAGAGAGCGATTACCAAACGATTGTGTAGGACCTACCATACCTACACTGCAGGTAATTCCGACTTTTATGACATAAAGCGGATGATCGCTATCGTTTTGCTCTTGCAAAAGATACGTAATAAGCCTGGGCCGCCCGCTTCAAGCGCGTGGTAAGCATGCGGTAAGCAAGACGTCAACTATCGAGTGGTGGTAAGCTAATATAAGCTCGCTCACAGCGAGCTGTCTGCTAATTTGTGTTGTCAATGTAAAGTATGTCTACTGAGGACGCCCTGAAGCTCACATTTCAATGAAAATTATATAAGTCGGCTACGACCTTTATAATCATCCTCAACTCAATTAAATGTTTACACCGCAAACAAGTAAAAAGTTTGTTAACATTCACATTGCGTCTAAACAGTACGTAAATGTCCCTCTGTTCAAAATGTAAAGGTTTTATTCACTAACTATTTAACACGATTGCGGTAAACTTTACAATGAACATTTAAATAATGGTTTTAGTCGAATTTGTTTATTATGGGTCCCTAAATAAGTTGCTGTGTAATGTGTTTGTTTAGAAAATCTGATTATAGTCACTGTAGTACATGTGAAATAGAGTTCTAATGCTATTATTAAATAACTAGCTTTTCCCCGCGGCTTCGTTCCCCGTTCGTGGTTTCCCGAGAACCACCCCACAGGATCCGTTTTCAGGATAAAAAAATAGCTTATGCCACTCTGAAATAATGTAGTTTTACATAGAGGCAATAATTAAAAAAAAAAGTGTTTAACAATTTTTATCACACTAATATATTTAATACTGATATATATATGTATATAAAGACGAAAGATTGTGAGTGTGTGTTTTTATGTTTGTTACTTCTTCACGCTCAAACGGCAAGGTGGATCTGGATGAAATTTGACACAGAGATAGATTTTAGTCTGAAATAGCACATAGGACACTTTTTATCCCGGGAATGTGGTCCCCTGGGATAATTTTCGTCATTCACGCGGGCGAAGCCGCTGGCAGAAGCTAGTTTATTATTAGTACATTACTACTAATAAACTAGCTTCTTACTACTTCACTACACTACTTCAACTACAGGGCTCGATTCTTGGTCCTTTCTTGTTTCTTATTTATATTAATGACTTGCCTTACCTCATAAAGGATAACCATGATATAGTGTTGTTTGCGGATGATACTTCACTTTTGTTTAAACTTAAACGTCAGCAGCTGGTTACTGACGACGTAAATAGCGCGATCTCAAAAGTAGTTCACTGGTTCAATGTTAATAATTTACTTCTTAATGAAAAAAAAACCAAATGCATTAAGTTAGGCAGGTGAAAACCGATGTGTTGATAAAGGGCGAAGAATTGAATCCTGAAAATAGCACAGTATTCTTAGGCTTAACTTTGGATGCTAAGCTTCAGTGGGGCCCACATATAGATAAATTGTCAAAGAAGCTAAGCTCCGCAGCATATGCTGTTAGAAAAATTCGTAATTTAACTGACATAGAGACAGCCCGTTTAGTATACTTTAGCTATTTTCATAGTGTAATGTCGTACGGTATTCTGTTGTGGGTAAATGCCGCCGACATCCAGAATATCTTTGTTTTGCATAAAAGAGCTGTTCGGTCAATTTATAAATTAAGCCCAAGACACTCTCTCAGAGAGAAATTTAAGGAGATTAATGTAATGACTGTGCCTTCTCAGTATATTTATGAAAATCTTTTATATGCCCATAAAAATATAAAATTGTTTAAAAAATACAGTGATATGCATAACATAAATACTAGGAATAAACACAAATTTGTAGTACCTACAACAAGGCTCAAGAAAATAGGTGGCTCGTTTAGATGTCAATGTGTACGCTTTTATAATAAGCTTCCAAGCCACGTACAACATCTAAGTCTTAATAAATTCAAATATTTTATTAAACGTAAGTTGTGCCAGAAAGCGTTTTATACAACTAAAGATTACCTTGAAGACAAAAAGGCTTGGGATTGAGCTGCTCCAATTAATTTTGTTTTTTTATTATATTTTGCACCGTGAATTTTGTTGTTGTTTTTTTGGTTTTCTTGCAATGACAAGAATATTTACTTTTTAAAGTATTATATTATTTTATATTAATTATTGTGAGTGTGAAGACTATATGGATCATTCTTTTTAATTTTAATTTATCTTAGTTTTTAATCATGGTCTGGCAGTTTGAGTAGTTTATGCGGCCGACCCGAATGTCCTTTCTTTGGTATTGTTCGTCGAATCGTTGAGCTCCTTAAATTCTGAGTTGAGCTGCTCGGTTATTGACAGATGCGTGCACTGACTGGACAGGTCCACTCAATCTGGCTGGTTCTTTCCTCAAAAGACCATTTCAGACATCAGTCTACATGGTCTTCACATGATCTAACCAATATTTTGTCTGGACTTTAAAAGAGACTGTGACCTCTGAGTTTCTTTCGGCCTTTCTTCTCAGAGTAGTCAGATAGGAAACGCCGACCTCATCTAGTTTTAAAAAATATGTTTAACATGTAAAAGTGTTTGTATAAACCAACTTACAGAAATAAAATCATTTATCATTTATCAAAGAATCCAGTAAGTAAGCCTTCCTGGCCAAGTATGAGTTAACCGGACCGAACCGCAGGTGAGGTCCGGGTATATACGAGGCCAGGATGTCTTTCTTACTGGTTGAGGCTTGTATAATGCTTTTCTCAAAAATGAAAGAAAGTTGAACAACAAATTCGTTTCATTAATATTTTAGGTTACATTCATATTAGGGCAATTACTGATAGATATTATTATCGATTTACCGGGGGCATTTATTTATATTTGTTTGTTGTACATCTTGATTAACGGACTCGAAAATGTATCTATCTCATAAAATGTCATACTAAAAAGAGAGATATATATTTGGAGCCGGAGAGATATATATATAACATGTTTATATGGTTTTATAATGGCTAAACTCTAATCTTTGTCTGGTACTGTTATGTAACCGATATAAAGTTTCATATCGTTATCGAAAACGATTTTCAGATATCAGTAGTACAGTTTGCAAAAGTTTACATGTTATTTAGATGAGCATACTAACAACGAACGCGAAATAATACTTAGAAAGAGAGGTAGCGCTTGGTTCCTATCGTTTGTAAAGTTTGCGTTTTGTTCGTAGTTCTTATGTTTTTGCATTGTTACGGTTTTAAGTTTTGACTTATTCGTTCTCACACGCTAGTAAGGTTTTTATTAGATACAGTTTTTGTAATATCGGTTATTTTGATATAGATATGATATGATATCTAAAATATATCCGATATAAGTTACGTTTTGATATATCGGACCCATCCCTACTACTGTCCAGTAATTAAATTACATACTTACTTACTGGACAGTAAGACATTCCAAATTTAAAATCTCGCTTCTTATTAGACAGTTGTGAATAAGTCTCCGGTAGAATTAACTTTCTGGATACTTTTTAGAGATGTTATGGCAACATTACATACCATTTTTGAGGAAATTATTATTAAGTCCTTTATTCAATTACTTTTCCTATTATCAATTTTTTTAATATTTTTATAAAATAAATTTAAAAATAAAACTAATTATAAATATTATAAATTATAATATTAGTATGGTATAGATAGATACTAGATGGTTGCAACCGCTACTGCTGAGCATGAGGTCAGGGGTTCGATTACTGGGTCAGGCAAAGAGTTTCCATCTGGGTTGATGGCAATATTGGCAATAGACTTGTCTTTATCTTCGTGTAATTCCTTCTTATTTAAATTTTCTTCGACCAGAGGCCCTGGACAAGGGTCATTCTATAGTATGGAATTGACAAGCGATATCGAAAAATCACGTGATCAATCTCTTACATTTTGACATTTCGACTAATTCCTTCGCTAACATAGAGTGCCGCTTGACTTGTTATAGACACGTCTCTGCCTCACCCTTCGAGAAAACAAGCGTGATATTGTAGTAGTATGTAGTACCACTAATTTCCATAATAGCCATACTTACTTACAAACACATTGATTTTACCAGAAATAATTGTCCCACATTCATCACACCAACAGAAAACCAGTTTCTTTCAACCCATACGACCTAAAAGGTAAGATGACAAAAGAAAACACCCCTTCGTTTCATCATAGTTTATTTGAAATATTAAAATATGCCACAAAGGGCGGACGGAGTGACAAAGTTGTGCCTCCATACAAATATCTCCATATGCGAACTCGGATATTTTTATTCGTATTTCAACACAATGTATTGTCAGAAGACGTACTTGTGTTTTCCGGGAGGCTGTTACACCGAAAAGGGCGATTTACCTTTTAGAATATGAATTTTGTAATATGCGTGCCTCCGTTTTATGAGCACATGGTCGATGGAGCCGAAAAGTTTTGGAGTGGCGACCGCCCTTGCAGCGTTTTTCCTGCATTTAGGCAGACCGATGACCTGGTTAAGGTTGCGTGAATCCGCTGAGTTGGCGATGCACAGGACCGATTGATGCGGCGACACTTGGGGCAGGCCTATGTCCAGCAGAGAACGTCTTTTGGTTGAAATGATGATGATGCTTACCTATTAATATTTATTTTGTTGTAATATGAATGTTAGATTAGTATATTTCTTGTGGATAAGTTATTATTGGATAAGTTATTCTTTTGGATACGTTATCATTGAATATTATTCATTGCTTTCGTACTCAAAGACTTGCTCAATGGATTTAAATTGCTTTGTTATCTCTTGCTGTCCCTGATAAACTTCGATCAGTCAAAGCTTACGTCTGCTAACTGTGGCTTATCTATAGCAAATGGTAAGGACAAGGAGCAAAGAAAATTGGAAACTGGAGTTTGTAGTCAGCTAGAAACTAGGCTTGGTTGAGGCAAAGGGTGTTCACGCTTCGGTGTGACAAATAGCCACGTCTCGTACCCCCAGTAAATAACATGCATTTCTATAAAAAGGCGGGCATTTTTCCACGTCGGACGGTCATCCCCGTGGGTACTGGGGCGTAGTGATAGCATCCAGCATCCGGCCCAGCTTCAGCCGGCATACAATGACGTCAAATTTGTTGTTAAAACTGACGCCCGTGTTGTGCTTCTTGTTTATTAACTTCATTTCGTGTCTTTTTCGTTTTTGTAGATTTGGGAAAGGCCTTTGTTACATAGGAATGAACATGTTGGAGGTTATACAGTGGTAGTTAAAAAACAAGCATTCTTATTGCTTGAGTTTGCTTTTTATTATTGTTAAACTGATGAAAATGTAGATTAATTCTGATTTTAATTTTTATTCTGATCTGAATTATGTATCAATTTTTTATTTAATTTTTAATTATTTTCTAATTTGTTATGTTTTTAATGGTTTTGACTATTATTTGTGATTTTGATTATTAAATATATAAAGAGACAGGCTGTGCCTAGTTTTGGGCCCATGAACATTTCCTTGTATTAGAGTGCTTATCATAGTGCTTATACTGCTTATTTTATTTTATTCTGTTGGGTCAAGCAGCGCCATCTATCGGTTCTCACTGGATCTACGATCGATAGACCGTTCGGAGCGACATCTGCTGTTCACCGGGAGAGGACGGCTCGCATGCGTTGAACGAGAGAAAAATCCGCCGACCGATCGCCCGCGCGCCCCGCCATTGTGTTTTACAAACCAGGACCGTTCGTATATAGAAATAAAATTCTTTCAAAATTATAATTGTAATAAGAATTAATAAATCTTTTGTAAACTATATTCATCGAGCCTAATTGAAGAAGCCCTGCCTGCCTCCTGTCTTCATTACCAAAACATATTCCATTGTGTAAATTGTTTTTGTAATAACTTGTGTCTGTCAATAAATTAAATTAATTTGCCGCTTTGATGAGCAATTATCATGATAATATTATTATTAATTAATTATCCATGAAAATTACCGAATGCACCCGACATGGTTACGTTATTACATTATTGTTTTTGACCTTTATTTTTCTAGCGTTATCCAAAATTTATAAAAAGGGCTTTTTGAGTGTGCGCGAGTTTTTTGTCACGACGCCGCGTCGCGTCGCACTTTTTAGAACACGTCGCCGGGGTCACCAATTTTAAGTGTGCGTGTATAATGTTCCAGGTGTGTGTGTATGGAGAGAAATTAAACGATTGAATATTTGGATGTTTCTTTACTCACGAAACGTATTACAATCGAAGTACTTATTTAGTAAGTGCGTCTATAGCGGGCGGTAGTTATGCGCGAACTGGCGTCGCCGATCGCTGCACATACGAACACGAATACAATATTAATGTGTCAGCGTTCCTACTAGCTTTTATGATAAATTGCCGAATTGATATTAAGAGAACGTGTCAAACCCTACCGTAATGTCCAAATTTGCCTCTAAAGCAACCGGCTATGTATCAACCCGATTTAAAGATGGATAATGTTTATAATGCTAGTATTTACCTCCGGTCCCCTTTCTTCCACATCGATAGTGTATCGTCGCCATAAGTCAGAAAAGGGTTCACACTATATTTTACACGATTCCTTCCTTCTTACCCTTTCATGTGCAGGAAGACAGCTGTTATCATGTCATACATCACCCAAATGACGAAAAATGGCCGTTCAAGTCATTTGACGCTTTTCACAACGATAATATATCTTCCGCTTTTTGCAAATGTTTGATGTATAGGCGTGAGGCTATTATGAAATATTTTTCTGTCTGTATTGTGTATTTTCATTTTAGTGTGCCTTGGTGTACTAGGTTGAAGTATTGCGACTGTACATAGATGAAAATTGGTAATTTAGTCAGTTATGTCACGGGTTATGTACCTTAAGGGGCTGAGGTTGAACAGTTAACAATCGACATCTGAGGTTCTGAGCCACGCCCACTGGCATTGATAGCTTAGGGGCAAACTTAAATTGGAGCGAAAAGTATTTAAAAATTAAATACACAAGGCCGACCACAGAGGCCCATATCATAAACGGACTCTTTCGATGGTTTTTACAAAAATATTACCGCGCAAGTTCTTATTTCAAACTGTCGGCTAGCATCTGACATCAGATCGTACACTATTATTTGGCCTATAAATGCAACCTTATTGCTACGAAAATAAATATCACTAAAATAGGTAATCTGGCTAGTGTCATACGAATCTTTGCCGTGCAAATTGAATAAATGTTATAATTATGTCGCTTCTATGCGACTGCTTCATATAAGAACACAGTATGTGACATTTTTTTATTATGGTTTTATAGCCGGATAATTTTATTTATATTATTTTAATGAGTTCTACTATACTGAAATGGACTGTGTAATGGAAACTTTAAATTTGAATTGAGATTTGGTGCTTTCATTAATCAATTTAATCATTATTTACCATAGTCCCATCAAATTGTAAACCACCTTAAATTTACAAATATCCTGAACTTACTAGGTTCGGCATTGTCTTTTTTAGGCATATTTAAAATATCCAATAGAATTTAGGACACAATTCATTCAATTGTACAAAATCTCATTTGTACAATTCGTTGGTTCATATTTCTTGTTTAGTATTCTCTTGAAATATTAAGATGTCATTTAGTTACTAATACAACATAACTTTCCATAGCCTACTTCAAATCATAATATATTTTTGCGTTATCCTGAAATATAATAGTTTCAAGGCACTTGCTGGGTTTTGATATACACCAGCCCTCTGGGGTGAGGAGGTCACGTGGTGCCGTTTTTGAGATGACATTAGTTCTAATTTTAAAGAGGTTTAAATACTTTTTAGTTATGGACTTAGTAAGTATACTAAACGACATAAGTCGTTTATAATACAACAAAAATGAAGATGCTAATGACAGCGGTAGTGCCCGAGAATAAAAATAATACAGAGTTTGACAATATTCCTTGTGATTTCGTTAGTTCCAATTAAAGCCACCAGGCTACATGATCTGGCTGCATTATACCTGATTTTTTTTGACAGATTGAATTGACGAGAAATAAATCGAATATTTTTTTGCATTTTGCGGAAAAAAGCGACATACGTCCTCCTAGCAACGCCATAAAGCGGTCACTGTCGAATTGTACTGGATGCAGTGTTGCCAGTGGCAGACAGTCAAATGTTACATGAGACATCCCATAAAGTTACATTTTCATGAGAAAAGTTACATTACCTTATTTTATATGGAAAACGACACTAAAATAATAAAAAAATACAATAGTAATTATTTTTTTCTGCTATGTAGGTAGCGGAACGCGCCCACTATTCGAATTTTCGCGCGGTCGGGCCCTCTCCCGCGACTACCACGGGTAAAGCTATTGCATTTAGTTTAGAAAATTCAAATTACAACGAGAAACAACTATATGGGTAGGTACCTACTTGGTTGCATTAGCGAAAAGGTCGATAAACAAAATCAAATCCAGGTTACGCCGGCCGGTAGGTACTCAGCCCACTGTAGTTCTTGTAAACGAAACCAAAGTTACTTAACAATGAGTAATAAATAGCTACACGAACTTCTTGAAGCTATGTGCAGTGCATGGCACATATATATTATGCTATTTGACTTGATAATCTTGATATTTAGTTGACGATTGAAACAAAAATAAACTTACTTCAGTTGCAAATACGACTTTGTTGTTGATTTACTGATTCCCTAAATAATTATTTATTAAATTAAAACTACAATAAATATAAAATTTAGTAACTAAGTATTGTTAGCACAAACAAGTCGAAAACAAACCAATCATTACATTATTGACGGAATAAATTTAATAAATAAAATTAAATCCACAGTTATTAACTTTCGTATTTATTTAATCTTCTTTAGAGATATTAAAACTTTATCAAACAAAACACGATGCTCACTCGCTCGCCGGAGTAAGCGGGATGGATGATTTAGAAATACAAGTGAGTTAGTGAGTTAGGTGCGACAACATGACGATTAAAAGCTTTTTAGATGCATTTTTATTTTAATATTTTTAGTAAGACCTAAAAGTTACGTAAAAGTTACATTTTGAGTCGTGTTACATGGAGGTTACGTGAGACGGTCAAAAGTTACGTAAAATGTAACTAAAGTTACGTTCTGGCAACGCTGACTGGATGGATAGAGAATCCCGATGGAATTTGTATATATATATTGCTTTTTTATGAAATATAATAATATCAATTATTTCAAAATAATGAATGAAACTTCAAAATATAAGACAATAAAGTTTTGCATCCTTTTATGATTCGTTATTGTTGTTAATTATACAAATGTACGCTTTTCAGTATTACCGGAAAACATTTTTGAAGATCACGGTAAGAGGTTAGTTTGCCATTCAATTGTATCGAGGTTTTTGTGCGTAAACGTGTTTCAGCCACAACAAAGTTTTCGGAAATATCATCAAGATTAACATATCTTTTTTCCGCTGCCACATCTTCAATAGATTTGGCAAAAAAATGTTTAAAAGAATGCCTATTTTGGGCATTCAGCCCTTTAAAAGACATGAAGGAAACATACAAATAATATTTCGCTTTCAAAGTTGTGTATTACATCAAGTATTTGAAGTCTCCTTTTATGCAGCATCGTGAGGAAATCGACATGACCTCGAACTAAAAACAAATTGAAGACATGGTGACATCTACCGCACTGGTCTCGCGTGGCTGCAGCTTATTCCCGCCAAATAAGAGGAGGCCAATGTCCCAGCAATAGGAAATAATTAGTCCAAGTGTACCTACACAGTTACACACTCAAAGGATGACCTGTTAACATACCTCAAAAAGCCATAGGCACAGTGTTTTTTATAGCTAATAAACACTGGGCCTTTAGCTTCTAACGAGATACCAAGACTGACAGCTGTCAGAGAAATGTCATACGGAGGCCCCATTATTTACTTTCAGCCTTCGTTTGCCGGAAAATGCCAATTCAATTTTAGAATTTGTCTATTTGTTTTTTTTCTTTATTTAGGTATTTATGGCAGCTTTTGTTTTTGACAAGGGTTAGACGAGAGTGAGAACTCGTTAAAATAATTAAATAATTTTTATTTTGCTATAGTTGTTTGTGTTTGTGTATCGCGTGGAATTTTAATGTTGGTATTATTCTTGGTTGCTAGGGGGATAGTTTTTGAATTTGATTTTTTCGTATAATATTTGTGTATCTACTCATCATCAGAATCAGAATTTTATTTATAAAACATAGGTACCTAACACAGCAGTGTGTGGGGTGTTACAACATTAAACAGACTCTCTATGTTTTGCCATGAGGAGAACAAACATGATTTGCAATATCAAATATAATTGATTACTGTTACAATAAAATGATTACCAATAATAATAAAAAACCGGCCAAGTACGAGACTGACTCGCGCACAAACGGTTTCGTATAAACAGCTACATTCACTAAAATAAATTGGTAACATTACTAACGTACATAAACAATGAAAGCACCGAACATTGCTCTAACGAAGGGACAAATTTAACTTTGCCGTTCGAAAACTGTATTGATGTATGGGGACACCCAAACAAACCAAAACCACCCAAATTTGTACTTTTGCAAGTAAATTTTATAAGTTGGTCGACTATTTCTCGTACACTTGTAAAGCCTACTTAGCTGTGATAGTTTTCCTTTTAATTTAGTTATATATATACTACAGTCGTGATTTTTCGCATATCACAATTTAGCTGGCAGAGGACAAAAACAAAAATTTGCGATTTAAAACCTAATTTTATGCAAACGAATCCCTGAATCGAAAACGGTTTTTACTGACCCATAATACTTTTGAATGACCTATCCAACGATGCCCCACACTACGAGATAGACGGAAAAAAACATCACATTACACTTTACGTGTACAACAGACAACAAAAGTCCATCCATAGGTTGTCTGTAAGAAATTGCCTAGTGCGATAAGACCGCCCATTGTACACTTGTATATTTGAACAATTGTCCTGTATGTTTTTTGTGGTGTACAATAAAGTATAAATAAATAAACAACAGATTTTTTAATTTTGTTATTTTTTCTTTTTTCCACATTGTCGGCGTGATTATTAATATGTACCGTGAATAATATATCCATGCCAAAT
Organism: Orthosia cruda; assembly: GCA_964057195.1. Classification (NCBI taxonomy): domain Eukaryota; kingdom Metazoa; phylum Arthropoda; class Insecta; order Lepidoptera; family Noctuidae; genus Orthosia; species Orthosia cruda. The sequence continues at coordinate 18,600,207 of OZ059842.1, read as the reverse complement.
TATAGCTTTCTATTACTAAGAGTCTCTGAGTTTAGCTACGGACGAACGGACGGATAAACGGACATGGCAAAACTATAAGGGTTCCTCGTTAACTACGGAACCCTAAAAAAGAGCCAGAATCTGAGACAAGGAACTCAGTTACACTTTGCCGAATATAACCTCATTATAAATCAACAAAAGCATCTCCATAATTTCAACAAATTAATTCATCAGCACATGCCAATGAGTTAAGTATTCAAATGTTATATGTAAATAATAATCAATCCATTAAAAAAGCACAAATTAGTGTAATCCAGTATTTAGATGTCAAAATAATAAAGTTTAAATAACAATCAGAGTGGTCAATAATCATAAAAAACTGTAGTCAAAGATCATAAATTAAGTTGTCAAAATAAGATGTCAAAATAAATTATAGTAAAAAGTAATAATAATACTCAGAAATGTCAATAATTCAACACAAAAAATAATAATAAAGGAACAACCACATTGCCGTCTGTCAAGCATTTTCCCAACTAGAAATGCTTGCACTGTCTGAATTCAGATTTGAGTGGACCTGAATTTGTTTTTTATATGATCTGATATTTTAAGTATAATTGTATGAAATTTAAAGTAAACTTTGACGGCTTGAGTTTGTTTCGATGTTCCTTCTCAGCTTAGTCAGCTAGGAAAAACCGGACTTATCTAATTTAAATTGATAATAAAATATAAACACGATAATATTGACGAGTAAAAGTGTAAATTTAACGATTATGGGTGTTTCCTAGGTAAAAAAAATAATAATTCTATTTAGTCCATCAGTGAGATTATGAATTAATATTTGAACCATGACCCATTTTTTGCTTTATCAAACACTAGAGGACGCCTCGCGGTTTCACCCGCGTAGTTCCCGTTCCCGTGGGAATACAGGGATAAAAAGTAGCCTATGTCACCCGGGGATAGAGTAGCTTCCCAACGGAGAAAGAGTTTTTGAAATCGGTCCAGTAGTTTTTGAGCCTATTCGGTACAAACAAACAAACAAACAAAAAAATCTTTCCTCTTTATAATATTGGTATAGAAAAAGTGACAAAGATAAAGCGCATCAAAGTTCAGGAGTGGGTGCTTGTGACGTCACTTTGTCAGTATAAAGTGTTGCACACCGTGACGTCACACGATATTTCAACACACTGTATCGTCGTATTTTTTTGTTTATGTGAAGAAAAATACGTGTCCAATATTTATATCAATAGGTTTACTAACTGACCGACTAACCCTTTTGCCAAATAAATATATAATTTAACTATAATGCACTTTATTAAACCACCCTTTCATAAATTCTTCCTTATCGAGTTGTATAAAAAGATTAAAGAGAATGTCTAAGTGTCATCAAATATAAAAAGTCAGGGAAGCACGAATCAAAAGACAGATAATGCAGTCCTATTATATTATAATTAGCTCCGTCTCTTCGGAGGGATTTGTACTACTGCACTTTTGTACAACTTAAATATTGGACTTACTTGGGTAATTAAAATAAATCTCCTATTTTGAGATTGATATTAAAAAAATCCCTTTGCATAATTTTTACATACGATGATTTTGTCTAGGTATGTCTTACTCATAAGCAGTACATTATGTATAGAGCCATCAATGTTTTTATATAAATAACACGGCTAAGCTTGCCATTGGTAACTAAATAATTGCTTACTTATGAAAACCGACACAAAAATTTGTTAACACATTGTCAGGCGCAAGTGAACTGCTGTTATTAGTTGAAGATTGTTTTATTTTGAGTCGATAACTTTCTTTCAAGGAACCGGATTTTTACATGCTTTTATTTAACATGCAATGTATGTAAGATTTTAGAGCAGTTATTCTCAACCGATTAAGATATATTTTTGCATACACGTTTAGTTTAGATGACAATGCACGGTTAGCTAAGTGACGTCATTCTAAATCCAATATGGCGGACGGCCAAGTTGGTGGACTAGTTATTTTTCGTTCACTGCCATGATATGGGTATCAAATGAAAGGGTTTGCTGAGAAGAATACGAAAAAGAATTATAAAGAAAAAGACTATAGTGTTTTTATTTGTAAAAGAGACGTGTATCTATTTTGTTGATCAATAAATTACTTAATATTCTATTATTTTAAGATAATGTGAGAAATTAATATATAAGAGGAAGATTGAAAGTCGCCCCAGTGACAGAAAAGTTGTCAAGAAACCGTTTGTCCTGGGTATGGTAATGTGGTGAGAAGGGATGCAACGTATGATACGAATATAAATGTGGATAGATGGAAAGGGAGGGGACGGCCAAAGAAAAGTAATATGAATGAAAATAGAGTCAGTGATAGCGTGACGGTGGAAATGACAGTATGGAAGAAAAACTTGTCGCGCCGACCCCAAGTAAAATGGGAAAATTGCAGGAAGATGATGATTGTATTCTATTCTAACCAGGTGCAAGCTTATTACATTGTTTTGTTAACTATTACAAATACAATAAAATCTTAATGAGCAAACTCTTAAGCTCGATCTCGCCTGATAGACGAGGACTACGATAGATCGAGCGAACCTTGGAGGTCTGTACAGTCTGTTTTTTTTTCGTTAAAACATCTTAGTTTATAAATAACTACCTAGAGAAATACAAATAGAAGATATTTATAACACTCACTCAACTTATTTACTTTACCATCCGCCTCACTGCTCCATCATAACACAACCCATAAGTTTGAGACCTCTACAGACTTATCCTAACGAGGCTCTCAGATGCTCTCGTAACCAGCCATTACTCCTAGGTAACCACCGGAACGAAGCCGCTAGGTGGCAGCACTGAGTTTCTTGAGGTCTTGCGTGTTGTGCCAACAAATAAATAACATAGGAGGTATGATAAAGAAAAATAAGTTCTAATACATTTTTATTTCTCCCTTTTTACCCGGCTGCAAGGAAAGGGTTATGTTTTTCACGTGTATCTTGTATGTAATATTCTATATAACCTCATATCTTTCGAACCACTTGACAGATTTTATAATTAAGTCACCGTTAGATAGGTCTTGACCGCCCAAGTGTTCTTATATAAGTGCCGTTAAAAAAAGGAACGTGGCGGATTTTGGGCGACATATTGTGGGGGTTGCAATATTTTTTCATCCAATTTCTTCGAGTGGGGTATCCAAATTATGGATTTTAGAGGTGATTACAAAAATAAATACCACTTATATGTTTAAAATAAGGATACGATTGTAGCAGGTAGCGTTCTGTAATTTCTGCCTACCCCCATGGGAAAAAGGCGTGAGTTTATGTATGTATGTATGTTATATGTTTAAAAGTCATTCGAAAAAAAATTGTAACTAAAAAGTTGTAAATTTTTTTTTTTTTATAAATTCGGAAAACCCGACTGCAAAGACGTAAACAAGAATAAAATCATTCTGTGCAGCCGAAGGATATTTATAGTTTTGGTCAACCAGCTCGCGAATATGTATCCTCCGACTGCACAGCATGATTATCTTCTTGTTTACATCTTTGCAGTCGGGTTTTTCTTTTTATTAACTTTGTTTTAGTTTTAGTACTCTATCACTAAAAAGTGAGCAGTCTATAGTAAGATACCTAAAGGATTGACAAAATATCCATAATAACTTAAATTTACACATTCTTGCTGTTTGTCGCTAAGGAATTCGGTTGTATGTTCCATATCTTGAAAACTGCTGAACTGCTTTTGATGCAACTTGCACTGTTCCCTAAGTTGAGAGACCAGTGGAACATAAAAACAAACAAACATATATACACTTATGAAAATTTGCAAATTTGTTTTGAAGCCCATACAGAACACCATAATTGCCCATACAATGCTAACAATATCACGTACCTACATACGTGTCGCATTGATTACCGCCGTTTTTTTGTAGTCGGTTAAAAATACATGAGGCTCTAGACCTGTTACATTCTATCAACGAATATGTCAGCTATAGTGATTTGATAAAATGTATGGAAATGTCAAGCACTATTACAATTTCAAGTGATTATAATCCCTTACACTTTTGGCATTACGACAAACGCCTTTAATAGAAAGAACTTTGTCTAGTCTAGAACATATGGATTGGCCACGTGTTATAACATTTCGCTAACGCTTATCAATGCTATTCAATACCGACTTTTTGGATGACGCGGCTTGCGGTAGGAGTTGCCTGATAGAAATCGTCATGTCACGAAAAAGCGTAACGTCTCGAGACTTTTGGTTTCATCCGACGTAATTCGGATATTATCGTCATGCGCCTTGCTTACCTCATGTAATAATAATAATATAATAATATAGTACATTATGGTACAAGTGTGTAATGTTGGTGATTACCGCTGAGGCGCCATTGAGACCCGAGCCGTCAGGTGAGGGTCTTAAGAGAGCCGAGGACGGTAATCATCAATACACACGTGTATCATACGACGTTTATCAACACACTTGTGAAGAAAATAATACAAAAAGTTATTTCCAACAGTGAAAACGAGTTGTGAATGTTTTTTCGCAATGGCGGGCAAAATTAATCAGTTTTCCTATGCGCGCGCATCTAACCACAGACTACTTAGAGATACTCATCTAATGTAACAATGGCGATCGGCCATAGACTAAAAATAATTAGTTTTCTTTTTTTGACTTTTCGCGGATAGCGTTTTAGCCACGTACAAAATGGGAAATTTCAAGTTACAGACAAAAACAAAATTTATATTTGAGTGAAAGTTTTATTTATTTAACACGTACAAGTTGAAATTATCTATTTAATTACAAAGTTGCATGAAATGTGTTGCATTTGTAATATTGAGCACAATCTTTTTTGTATCGAAACTTTTTTAAGAACAAAGCAACTCAACCTATAAATTAAAAAAAAACTATAACTCACTTGTGAATAATAGCAATGAAAAAGTCACAGTTTGATAACAGGTGTCATTATGTGCCTAATTGCGGTGAAATTAGAGCCACTTTATGAGCAAGTGTGTTGAAAAAAAAATAATGCTTGATTACAATTTCAATGTCACTATGTGGTTTAACAAAACTAAGATTCAATTTGAGAATTCTACATAACATAGAGTTATACACCTCTGACACACAAGCTAAGATTGAACTTGTGATATGAGTATCAGGGCTCTCTAAGTTCACTAGGACAATACAATGTGTACAGTTCGGAGTAAAGTACACGTCGAACAGGAAACAAAGACTAGCGCTCATGCACACGAGACAGTTTTAACACGGCCCGGTTTTTTGCCGGCGCCGAGTAGAAACCGTCCGAGCCTGCACACAAGACGGTTTGTACACGACCCGGTTTCATGGATGTGCGGGCTTCATTCGCTCTTTTTATTATTCTGTGAATTGTGGACATACAAAATGTTTAGTGTTAAAAAGAGAAAATGTATTATTGCGCGGTACATGTATAAACAGTAAAAAAAACCGGCCAAGTGCGAGTCGGACTCGCGCACGTAGGGTTCCGTACGATTATCGCAAAAAACTGTAAAATAATCACGTTTGTTTTATGAGAGCCCCACTTAAATACTTATTTTATTCTGTTTTTTGCATTTGTTGTTATAGTGGCAACTGCCTAGCTATCACGGTTCAACGGTTCATGAGATACAGCCTGGTGACAGACGGACCGAATAGGGTCCCGTTTTACCCTTTGGGTACGGAACCCTAAAAGACGACAAAAAATACAAAGCCTAATTGGGTGAATCCCATGTTAAAAGAAAGAGAAGATTGTGGTGCATTTCATACGCTCATTCAGAAGCAACTAATGAAACATGACGAGAAATTTGAGAAGTACTTTCGAATGAAAAAGAAACATTTAACAAAATGTTAATAATTTGTGGTTGATCTCCATAATATTGCGTTTCGCGTAGGTAGTCGACACGTGCCGGGCGTAGGTCCGGTCTCGTGTACATGCGCTCTATATACACTGCCTGCCATACTTTACTAAGCACCGGGCATATACCCGGCGAGCACCGTGCCCGGTTGCGCGGTAATCGTGTGAATGGCTTCATAGTGTCCCATACAGTACTGACGACCGGACGTAGACCCGGTTTGACGCCGAGCTTAGCTCCGGCGAAAAACCGTCTCGTGGGCATGAACGCTAGGGTACAGATAATATAAATTCTGTAAATAATTAATTAATTAATTAAGAGGCAAACCGTGTATGTATTGTGTTTATGTTTTGTGTTGTAAGTGTGTATGTGTGGGATGGAGGAAAGTTTGGAAAAGAGGGAGCAGAATAATCATGTGTTAGTTAAATGTGACTTTCATCCATATCAAATTACATTCAGAGCTGAAGAAAAGTGTCTGGCGGGTGCCCCCGACCGCAACCGTTTTTTTAAATCCATACATACAAATATTATAAATCGGACGTAACTTTATCTGTCTGTTACCTTTTCAGACTTAAACCGTTGAACCGATTTAGATGAATTTTGGTATGGAGAACATTTGAGACCCTGGGAAGGACATAGGATATATGTTTTTATCCCGGTAGTATGTTCCCTTGGGATGAGAAAACACTTTTTACGCGAACGAAGCCACGGGCAGCAGCTGTTATTTTTTTTGTTATTTATATATTCTATTCCGATTCCGTAAGTGAGTCCGTGGCATCTACAGTGGCCTTATGAAGAATATCAACGTAGCGTTATTTCTTTTTTGGATATCGCTGCACATGCTGGATAGCAGCCTTTTTGGTCTCGCACGGGGTTTTATTTTTGTTAAATTTTATGCTTATTTCTCTTGTTATATAGCTAGTAAATAATTTATAATCCTTTTCCCTGATAGATTGTCTCTTTTACATACTAGAAGCCTATCTAAGCTTAACATAAGAAAGTGCTCTATATGTTAGTTCTTACTCCGAGTTCGTCTCTAACGAATGATATAAGTGGAGCCAAAGAAATGTGGGAAAGCTTTCAAGAGGGCTGCATATTTCAGAGTTTTCTTCTGAATTGAAAACGTGTCTGAAGTAGGAATAGCTTTTTGGGTGCCTACGGTTTTTTATGTAATGAATTGAGTTATGTAGGTTATTTTATTTTAGCTCTGTTTCAAATGATATCCTTCGGTCGGCATCAGTTTAAACAAATTGCATAAAGAGGGGTGTTATAAGTTTGACGTGTGTACCTGTGTGTTTATATATTTGTGTGTGGTGTCTATGGCATCATAGCTCCTAAACGGATGGACCGATTTTGATTTCGTATATTTGCGAGCTGGCTGACCAAAACCAGATGTATCCTCCGACTGCACAGCATGATTTTCTTCTTGTTTACGCCTTTTTAGTTCGCTTCTTAAGCAGTCCGGTTTTTTGATTTTGTGAATTAACGTTTTTTACCTACTTTTCTTGTTTTTTAACTTTAATTTAAAAAAAAAAACGAATTAGGTGCATTTAAATATATAAATTATATATATTATTTAAATCACCTCTTAAAACCGTTTATTTTGAAACTCCACAAGATGGGTCTGGAATAAAAAAAAAATTAAGCCTACAAAATATATCGCACAAAATCCGCTATTTTTCTATTTTCCAATTTTAATGTAGCTAGTGACACTCGCAAGGTTAAGACGAATCGATTGACGTAAACATGATCAAAATCGGGCAACGCGTTTGTCTCTAGAACGCCACATAGGAACAAACATACATACATAGACTGATAAACACATTACCCTCCTTCGGCAGTCGGGTAAAGAAATGATATTATTCAAGCTTTTTAGCTTACCGTACATTGTCATCCAAACCAAACGTGTTTGCAAAATGTCATCTTAATCGGTTGAGGAAAACTGCTTTTAAATTCAGTTGCGAGATTTGACCCGAACATACGTAGTTACATAGTCCATACATACATTGCAAGTTAATAAAAAGCTTGTAAAAATTGTTTAATATGATACTTCTACTGTCTATTCGAACTGGATGAGTCTATTAGTTTCAGAACTAAAAATGCATACGGATGCCTGCAAGTGGCCAGTGAAACGACTGGCAAAAAGTTCAAAGGAAAATAGAGGAAAAACTCATATTTGTAACATACGAATATAGACTTTATTGCATTTGCAAAAAGTACTGATGGTAGTGGCAACGATGTCGCTTGACTGGAAGTGGCAGGTAATTTGTAGGCAGTATGTATTTGATATTAGATATGCAAAAGACCAATGCTTTTGTGGTCCTTATTTAGCTGTTTATGGCACCTGGATGGATCGATCTGCGAAATCAAACTCTTGGACATTAATAGCTTATTAAAACCTCTTGGTGTTTAGAAGAGCAGGTTTTCGGTTATGGCTTGGAACACCTTTGGCTATGTGGAAATTGGAATCTACTTTTCTATTTTTTATTATTGATAGGCTCGCGTGTGACCACTAGCTCACCTGAGGGTAAGCGATGATGTGGCCGACGATGGGGCACGCTTGCCGAGAAATAACCTATTCACTATTGACTTAAAGACCCCCATGTTGTAAGTATCAGGCAAAGCAGACTATGCTGGAAAAATCTCGTTTTATGAAAAACGACGGGAAAAGCAAGCCCTGAAGATTCCTGTTACTCGACAAGGAAGAGAGACATATCATTTACACGAATCATACGAAACGATTCGACTCAATAAGTTCATGATTTACATAACAGCCTTTTCCAGATTATCCCAACATCTTCGTATCTGGTTTGTAGCTCTGTCCAGCAGTTTTCATTTGACATTGAGTTGTATTACCCCGGGCAGTCGCAGTGAACCACTGTTCAATAAAATTCAACCAATGCGAATGTACTCGCATGTTGAAATCATTACTCAAGTTGAATGTATTTTTTGTGAGAATGCTTGTGAATATTGCTTTTGATTGTGTCTTTTTGTTGATAAATTTTGGTGCACGCGCATAGTGCGCGAACTGACCAACCACCATATAGAGCGAACGGAACGTGAACACGACACGATTGGTCAGTCGATCCTTGTGTCAACTGAGCAACCAATTGCGCGCTCGGAATGGTGCTAAACGTTCCCCGCGTCCCGCTTGGTAACCAAAGAGACCTAAAAACGACTTGTGCGCATCTAACGACTCTTAACCAAGTAACGTGCCGACAACTATAAAGGTATTGTGATTTTTGAATAGATATGTTTTTGGACCCCCGACGGAATTCAGGGTTGTTTGTGTATGTGTGTGTCTGTCTGTGGAATTAAAGCTCCTAAACGTATAAAGATTCTAATTTTTTTTTTTTTTGTTTTAAATTTGACTTTATCGAGAATGTTTTTAGTTATATTTGATGAACATCGGTTCAGCCGTTCTAAAGTTTTCGCAAAATATCGAGTTAAAATTTGTATAGATTGTCGATCGAAGAGTGTCTGCTACTACATAAATTATGTAGCATGAAATAAAAATGTCTCGGGGTTTTTAAATTGTTACTTGTCTCTGTAGTTGAATGTAAATTGTGTGGACAAAATTACAGCAAGACTAGCTGACCAACTTGCTACCTACCTACCTACCCTGCCTACCCTACCTACTTACCTACAATTTTTTATCTATCATCAATAGTTTTCTCAGCGCACGCCAAAAATTAATTTTATAGGCAACATTTTGCTACATTTTGCATATTGCAATTTTCATAAGAATCTCTAATTTTTAAAAAAATATATTATAGCCTGTGACACTCAGGAATAATGTAGCTTTCTACTGATGAGGATTTTAAAATCGGTTCAGTAGATCCAGAGAATACCCCTAACAACGTCACAAACTCACAAACTTTACCTCTTTATGTTAGTATAGATTGTAGTATTTGTGAGAAATAATCTCGAGGTAAATAATATATGAAATAATTTAATTTTTATAAGACCGCAAATTAAATAAGTAATTTATTGGAAAATTGAATAGAATTTGACATCGTACGAATAATAATAAAATAAATAACAATTCACTACGCTTATAAACAAATATCATAATTTAATATTAACATAAACAGTGACTATTCATGTCTAGTAAACAAAACAACTTGACCCCAGAACAAAAATAATATGAATAGGGAAAAAAAAATGATATCTGTCTAAAAATATTTTGATTGCGCACTTTTCTCGAATAAAAATGATTAAATTTGTGAAATCCAATCACGTAGTTTACGACCTTTACTCGATGGCAAAATGGCAAAACATTTAAGTAAAAAAAATGAATTTTGCAGAATACTATTTTAAGTCCATTTTCGTCAAAAACTTAACTGGGACTTAATTGCTAAGGGCTTGTCCCCATCACCACGTCATGACGTCGTCAACGTGGAACGGAGCTGATTCGCGGCGCGGCATGTTGACGTGATGTGCTAAAGTACATTAACGAGTCGTGAAAAAGAACGTAACGATTCCGCAACGTTACACAATGTACCTTGTATAATTCTGGTATTTTTTCACTCCCGAACCTATGAAATAACACTCCTTTGCTAGACGTACCTCAACAAGTGATATCAATAAATCAGAATCAATAATTTCTGTCATTATTTTTGCACAACTAATCGCTAATACAATTAAACATAAATTGAGCGAGCGCATCGCTACGTACTGCTTCCGACGACATCTGACGCTTCGTTCCGCAGCGGCGTAACGTGCTAATGCGCCGCGACAACGCACATTTACACGTTTCCGTTGTGACGTGGTGATGGGGAACAGACCTTACATGAGGTTAAATTAAAATTTGTCATACATAATGGACCCAAGTTAGCTTCTAACTCGGAGTTAGTACGATAACTCAGGGTGGTACAAGCAGGGCTAAGGAACTTAAAAATACGGACCTACTTGGATGATAATGACTCACTGAGCTTTAGAAAAAGGCTTACAACACAACTCAAACAGCTATGAGTGATAAAGCCGCACTTGTACACTGGTTCACCGGTTGCAGAGAAAGAATTAAGCGAAGTTAGTTAGCTCATATAGTACAGGTAATTATTCATACTTGTGTAGACCGAAAACTTTATAAACTAACACGTTACATGTGAAATTTACCTCGAGGATTTTAACTACCCCTGCGGAGATACGGCTCACCTCCTTGTCTGCCCTTAATGCCTAACCATCTTTTAGGATTTGAACATGGCGAATAACAGAGTCGTTCAAAAAGCAACTTGTGGGTCGGACAAAATATGAATAATTGGGACTATATTTGAGTAAGTGAATACGAAAGGAAATGAAGATCAGTGGTGAGAGCTTAGCTAAGCAGACTTCGCTTAGCTCTCGGTCTACAACAGGGGGTCATAACTCAATATGTCATATATACGGTCATATAAACATACTGTATCTAAGTAAGTATATAAATTAAATTAGGTTATTAATATCACTATTGATCGACGTAAATATGATCTTGCTGGGAATCCTGGAGCCATAAGTATCATGAATCATAATGTATCCAAAAGGGAGGTTTCTATCAAATCTATTGTCTTTTCGACTGTCGGTATTCGTGCATTTATCCCTTCTCTTTCTGCTAGTCAATATAGGAGAAGTTTGGACATCTTCTCTCGTTTTGTGTTGATTTTCTGAATTTTCTTCTTCTGAAAAAGGTTGTTCCTGTAAATGAGTTTTTGAATGTTCAACACTGATAAAATAAGTACCGAACCAAATTACTCCATTGAGTAACCCAGAAGAGCTAGAAAATCATTGTAGCTTATCGGAAATATACGTCTAATCCTACCACAGTTTAGCATAAGCTTAACCAGCTAATAATGTTCCCACAGCTGGGACACAGGCCCCCTCTGTGTGAGAGGGAGTGGGCCATAATTCACCAGTACGGGTTGGTGGATGTTACATGTCTTCAAATTTTTAAGTTCTAAGACATGTCGGTTTCCTCACGATGTTTTTCTTTACCGTTTTGAGAGCAGTGATGATGAAATAATTTACACAGGGTATAAATTCTTTCGCAAATAGAAAGCTACACTATATAGCTGAGGGCAATGATATTCAAATAAACAGATACGTTATACACTCACAAAACAATTGAAAAAAGTGTGCCGCAAATAGCGGCAGCACACATACACACTTTTCATTCATCTAACATTAAAAAATAATTATTTTAATCAATAAATAAATAAATGACAAATACACACGATGGCATTTATTTTATTTTGTTTTTGTTTCAACAAAGCCTATCGCTCTTCGCCATGCGTGACATAAACTAAAGATTAAAGGTCACAATTGTGACCTATTCGAGTCTTCAAAATGCGCGCGCTCATAACATATCTGTTTATTTGAATATCATTGGCTGAGGGTCATAGGCTACTTTTTATGATGAACTTAATAATGGGGGAAAGAGGTAGTAAATTAAAAAATATGCATCCAAATACTCACCACATTATCTTCCTGATTTCCATTGCTATTTCTATTAGATTTTGTTCCCATATCTTCTGAGTCTGCATTGCTCCCTTCAGTAATTTGACCAGGATTATTTTCTTCATCACAATGTGTAACATTACCAAGGAGGTTGTCACTTGGAGATCTACTCATCATAATTCTTGGCGTCATTCTGACTTTAGGATAATCTGTTAAACGTTTTTTTTTCGGTGAAAATGACGAATCTGGAACTAAGCATTTTGAATCAATCTCTTTCGACAAAAAATAGAGAAGTTGAAGTTTATTTTTAACCCCTGACGGAAAAAGAGGGGTCTTTGACGTGTGTACGTGAGTGTTTGTGTATTTGTGTATATGTGTATCAGTCTGTGGCATCATAGCTCCTAAGAGTATGGACCAATTTTGGTTTAGTTTCTTTTTGTTTGTAAAGTGACTGTATCAGTGTTTTTAGCTATGTTTGATGAGAATCAGTTTAGTCGTTAAAAAGTTATAGGAGTTTTATAGTTTGAATCGGAGAGCTTTCGCAAGATATCGTGTCATAAATACGTGTTCAATAGATTGCCGATCGAAGCGTATCTACTATGTACTAGATAAACTATGTAGCATGAAATAAAAATGGCCGGGGTATTTAAAATTTTACTTGAGACTGCAATTGTTAGTGTAAACAAATAAGAAATGAAGGCCCACTTGCGCGGAAATCTTAACTCAGAGTTAGTAGCTAACACAAGGTTAAATTGACAGTTGCCATTCAATATCTTTTTAATTTTGCCAATATAACCTCGTGTTAGCAAGTAACTCTGAGTTAAGTTTTTCGTGCAAGTGGGCCTTAGAGATTCGTAGGAGAACTTCTTCTTTTCGAGTGGATTGAAAACTATTGAAATATTTTGGGTCCAGCAGAAGGCCACGTTAGTTGGAGCATCTGACGTCCACGATTAGGCCCTCTAAAGTGCAGGTGTATACTTGAGACACTGCAGCAAGTGTGTCATATCCTGCACAGGGGCACCGCACTCACATTTGGTATCAGACGGGTCTATTAAACCCCAGTTTGCCAAATTTTGTCTTCTGTGGCCTACCTGGGTACGCAATCGATTGAGTGCTTTCCATGTAAAAGAACTAAGGTTCAATCCTTGATTCTAATCTTCCGTAGAGATAAATCATCATCATTATCATCTGCCTAAAGTTTCGCCAGATAACAAAAAATAAAGGTCATTGATCCGACTTCTTATAAAAAAGTCCCGAAACTTATGCGGAAATGCGATCTCTAGATGGCACGTTACACAAAACTGTCGCTAATACTGCTTCAGTCGAGTTGCACAATACCAAGAACCTAACCCAAAGGAATAGGTAAGAAATACGTAAAGGAGATGGCTAAACAACTGCCCTAAGCATGTATAGAAATTTCTCACTAACTCGTAAAATTCAAATATTCACTAATGAATTATTACGGTTTTATTATTCTTCTATAACTTTCGTGAAAATATCAAATAATTAAAAGTTTTTTTCATGTTTTTGTTTGATAAGAAGAACTTGTAGTCAATAAACCTACTTTTTATTACAAAAATTGTAGTCAATAAACCTACTTCTAATAACAAAAATTGTAGTCAGTAAACTTACTTTTAATTACAAAAATATTGTAGTCAATAAACCTACTTTTAAAGACGTTTGCGTAAGTCGAAATGAACAGTACCTATTCATTATTATTTATTTTTGTGCCTATCGAAATACATTTCTAAACGTTGATTTCTTGATTGCATTTATCTGATTCCTAGAAATTATTGGCAATATCTGGAAAGAAACGGCACTTAAATAGAACTGTCACTAAAAAGTTACATTCAATTCTTCTCGATTACACTTGATTCGATTAGAACCAAATAAAAAAAACATGTTGGGGGTGTCGTGTCGTGGGAACTCGCTTTGAACGAAGTTCCTTTCATCGGATACTATGTATTAATACAGAGCCAACTAGTATGGTCTTAATTTTCAATTGCGTATTGATTCTCATGAACCTTTAAATGACAGCCCTTTCCAAGGCACGAAGGAAACTCGTTAAGTAAAGATGGTCACCCATCCACGGAATGACCTCGGCAAGCGTTATTTAACCTTGAAGATCAGCTGTGCAGCTGTTATTATTCTCTAAACGCCTTGCTAAAGTATCATAGGAAAATCTTATTCTTTTACAAGTTTGTATACCTTTTGATGAAGGAGTTTCTAAGATTTTATTTTCTGGATTATGACGATATAAAAAGTTCCTGAAACATTTTTAATTGCTGAACTTATATTAAAAAATATAAGTTGAGCCAACGTTGAATGCAAGCTGTTAATATATTGAGTTATTTACTGGAATACAATACTTAACTTTAAGTTTTATTTTGTACTTTTTTAGTTAATTTCTTTCTCAGATCTATGTTCTAAACATACTTCTAGGCTACTCTAGAGGCCACAGTTGACCTAATAGGTACTGCCCGATGGGTTACCAATGTTAGTATCTTTAAAAATCGATTCCCACACAAATTGCAATATACTAGAAGTACTAGAAGCAGGTTTAATATTTCCCTGACAGACAAGTAAATGAACTAGTAACAATACATGTGTTTGACCATAAAGACACAATGGTCTGGGTGTTTCCGCAACAATCTACTGACTGTCTATTTATATCTGCCTTTTGATAAAAACTTTGGCCACAGAGTCATCTTATCTTCCACAGACATTAGATTTTCATCGCTCTTTTCTAGAATAGTAAGATTATAAATCTTACAACTTGAGGCCAACAATAATAATATAATTGTTCAGCTAGTGTTTTCAAGTAATGAACTTGAATTTATTCAATTCTTTGTTAAGTTAGTAAGCCAAATAAATAAATGTTCAGCTTTAGACTGACTAGCTAAAAAACTAGGTAATGAAAGGAAAACATATTTTGAAATTAAAACTGCTGATGTAGTTAAAACAGCAAATGAATGCAAGAAAATCGTTCTATAAGTACCAAATAATCTAGCAGCTTGCTTGGCCTGTAGATGCTTTTGGGTTGTAAATTTAATGGAATCACACCAGAATAAACATCTTTTATTGGAACCTAAGACATATTATGTTGTTAAAGTAGCTGTCCGCCAGTGAGCTATTTGGTTAGCCCAACTAAAGGTGGACTAGGGTGGATTCTGTCGCATGTAGCCTGAGCTACTAAAACCTGGTAAGTGCCTAAGAGTGTTAAGTATAACTGCTCTTAGTCTCTAGTCTTAGGAGCCTTTTTGTAGGTGTTATTTGTGAAGTTTGCCACCCCCCCCTCCCTCTCCCGCCTCCAGTTTCTAAGATATGTAACAAAAGTCCTATTGTCAGACTGTAGATAAAATGTGTGGACCTCATAGTCAAGTATGAGATTACATCATTATTGAGATTCCGAATCTATAAATAACTCCATTTTCTTCAATATACTACTTGACTAATTTTTAATTAGAGAGGCAGTGAAGTCATCCGCTGACTATTTATTACTGCATACAGCATGTCTGCGTTCCTTTCAATTCTGAATGTTAGAATTTATTTAAATGGAGCCCATTTCTCAGATAGTTAAGGACTATTTTTGCGCAAGGGTGGATTACTCTAAGTCTGGTACTGCCATGGCCAGGAAGCGACTCATACTTTACTACCAGTGTTGAACTGTAGTCTACAGCTTTTAATAGCTACTTGTTTAATAGGGGGAGAGGGAGTATTTCTTTCTCTTTCTTTGTTCTTATAGAACAATTTTAAAAGTTCAGTATTCTGTGACAGTAGTTAAAATGTAAATCTAATAAAAAGCTCTGAGCTTAATACGGTGACACTGTTTTCATTGTTCTATATTTTGGAAACAGATATAATTTTAAGTCTCCAAAAACCAGTATTCCTAACAAACTTGTAATAAGGTATATGCAACTCCGAAGGTTTGCCCTTATTTTCACTTACATTTTAATTTCAAATCATCATAAATTTACCTACAAAAGAGAAAAAATTACCATATCTGCTTGTGAAATTGAATGAACATGTTTCACTAACAAAAACAACCTGAGACCTCCGAGGTCAAAAAAGGGGTATAGTACAATCTCCAAGTTATATTTTATTTAGTACATTCATTAAAGAATGTCTGCATTGTGGATTTAAGTGGTCTGTTATATTTCTCTTCTGTTGTAGGTGAAGGATAATGTGACGAACATGTTGGGTTGTTCTTTATTATCCTAAGTACCTGATATTTTTTACAAACAGTTGAGTGAATATTAAAAATCAGGTATCTTTATGAATGGAAAGCAGCCAATTTTATTAATAAAATATAAAATAATCAAATTATTAAATATTTTAATTTAGTAACATTGTTTTCTTCCTGTTGTTGTCATAAAATGACAACTTTCTCTAAATGTCTTGAGTATTAAGAGTTTATTAATCTATTGTTTTAGAACAACAAATACATATTACGTTCAAGGTCCGTTCACCCTAAAGAAGCTGTAGCTGGTTGCAAGGTCTCTTGGTTGAGAAGATTTTCTTATCATTGTCTTTGATTTCCAATATCTTCAAATATAACCCTGCGCACACGGCCAATTTATTGCTCACAATATATTTAGCATTGTAGTCTTTGAGGTTTGTAACCCTGAAGGACAATTATGTATGCGAGTATTAATTTCATTTGAGTTGTCATAAACAGACTTATCAGTATAAGCACAGTTGATTTGTATAGTTGACTTGGATAGTTGCTATTGTTCCAAATATAGTTTTCTACTAATACATGCTCAGTTAGTTAGCGGCAGCCAAAATAATCTATGTTTTTGCCAAAATATCACAACTCTTTCTTAAAGTTTATACAAATACAAGATTATACGAAGTTTTCTCGTAAAGACTGTCCTTCCAAATAAAGGAGAACCAAATTTCTTTCTTAAAATCGTGATTTGCCATATTACAACTGAAATATTTAATTGGTTATTCTTAACTTTGTAAGTAGGTACTTAAATATGTAGGTACTCAAAGAAAGTTCACTAAACGTGTCATATGTATTTTTCAACAAATGCGACAAGTATGAAGTCGAATCACTTAATTTATTAAGTCAATCAAATAAGATAATATAATCTCACTATGAAGAAATGAAGAATAAACTTTTTACGTACTCAGTTCCTTCATGTTTTTACAGACTTGTACTTACGTGAAGCATTTTCGTCTTTTTCGGGCGGAAGTGATATAATGCCCACATCCTCTGGGGATGAAGATGTCGTCTGGACTCGTCAGTCCGTTTCGTCACTGGCCCTGTCACGTCCCGGGCACGGCCCTGATATGTGTGGATAGACCACGGATAGACCTTTACCGGGACAATTTTGTCCGTAATCATCAAAGAATGCTAAAACACAATTGAAAAACACTGACACGTATTCTAAAAAGACACCGTGTGTTAATTTAATACAATCATTTGTCGTATTTCCACACATTTTTTATCTTTGTAAATTTTTCCGTCTTTACCAGCAAAAATTTACAAACGTCACTCTCAGGAATGCCCCTGGAGGGAAAGAACAAAGGTATATAACCATGGACAATTTGTTAAGTTTTTACCCATAGATCACCATGTAAAGGCAATTTACAGACAGCTTACTACAAACTTAACACCTGTGTTTTAGAATAGCACATAATAAACGAATTTTAAAGTTCTTACCCAAAAATCAGATATTTGGTAAGAACTTTAAACATTCAGCACTCATATTCAGCGATGAGTGTGACGTCAGAGTGACTTAGAGGCGTATCACCTTGCATTGCAATCAATCATGTATCGTGTCCATCGTCTCGTTTGTCATTCGAGCATAGTCCTCTCCATTGCTCTTTGGGTGCTTCCCGAACGCTGCCCAGTCGAGTCAGATTCGACAGTTGACCTCTTTCTCGAGATTGGTCCTACTCAACTGGATCCTTTGTCCCAGGTAGACATAGTCGTTCAACACTTCGAGTGTAGATTCACCGATCTGGATAGGAGTGGGTTACGCCCGTTGAATGCCCATCATTCACCGGGCGTAACCCGTACTCGGAAATTTTTCACGAATTTGTATTATTTTGTTAAATTGTTTTAGTATTAGGTACCTTTGTTTTGATAGTTTGATACAGTTTTGTTAGTATTGTTTATGAGCGGAGAAGTGAGAATGGAGCCACCAACAACCCAAAAAAGGGACGACAGAGAATTGTTGAACCTCAAGCAGGTTGATAAAATTTTGTTACTAACTAGCTGTAGAATCATATTAGTATCCTAGTTTACTCATTTAGAGACTGTTTAAGTAAACTTGTAAGAAATTTTGGAACACAGTTGACATTATCATTATCGTTGACATTATTATTACATAAGTAACTTGAAAATATGATTTTTGTTTATGGAGATATTTCGATAATTTTAAAATGTCTGTCTCAATTGAAAAGTATTGGTGTAGAACCATTTTATCCCTTTTAATCATGTAAAGCGGTCCACGCGTTTTGGTTATATTAATTATTTACTGATTATATACTTGATTGTCAAACAAAAGTTACAATTTGATGAGTTTGATTGTACCAGGAAGTACCTACCTAAATAAATACGACTAAACATGGTTTTGACTATTTGTATCTCATGCCAAGTGAAAGCGATAAGGACGCCCCTTACCACGATATGTTTGTTTTGTTGATATTAGCGACACTGCCTTTATATTTTTTTCGTATTGTTTTGAAATATTGGAATACATTGGTAGACAGGTGTTAACAACTTTATTTTTATTATCTGGCGCTGACTTTAGTCTTTTACCAATTATTTTATTCAATTCTGACGGTATGCGGCCAAAAATCTTTGCAAGTCACACGATACAATACTCCGTGGTATTCGTGTTCCCTCTATGAGAGGAGGCCTGTGTCCCAGCAGTGGGAACATTAAAAAGGCTGATGATGATGATGATGATGATGATGATGATTCGTGTTAAATCTAGGAATGGAGAAGAAAGGTCTCTCTCTAGGTGGACCGATGACCTGGTGTGATTAAGACTGCTGGAATCCACTGTATGCAAGACGCATAAAACCGATCAATGTGGCGAAACTTGGGTAAAGACTATGTCCAGCTGTGGACGTCTGTCTGCCAGCTGGAATATTGATTATTCGTGGTTACCAGCCGGAGACCGCAGTTAAAATATAAATGCCTTAAGAGCTGAAATATTTTGAATGCAATAGGTATTCAATAGGAGTTTAACTATCCGTCTCGATTTAAAGCTCTAACAAACACAAATTTAATTAAAAGAAAATTCTTTGCATTATCATCTTCTTGTAAACCGAAGAGATATTTTGCTTCATTACTTGTGCAATGTAACAAGGAAACGTCTGGATTCTGCCTCATTTAGCTAATAATATGTTGTGAGCTTACTGTTTCGTCGTTTGATGTTACATGGGTTATTTCTGTGTGCTTGTTGTGTAGTACATTTACGCAACCAATAACAAATATTTTTTAGGAAATTATACTTTTGAACATCGAATGAAGCCAGGATCTTTTCTATCTTGATGAAAATGAGGTTACTAATTATTTTGCAATATTTGAGGCCCTTACTCCGCTTTAGTGCCGTAAAATGGTTACTTTCTAAAGCTCCTTAGTAACGGCTGGGTTGAAAAAAAACATATTATTGTTTCATGTGCTGTGCTGTGTTATTAGTATTTGTGAAACAAGGCTTTTTCGTATGACTTACACTTATGCTTTAAAAAAATAATTAACAACACGACATTTTTTCGCTTCTTTTGCATACTCCTCCAAAACGACTTGGATGTTGAAAAATATTTTTACACAGAAATTTTATGTTCAGTATTCTGAACATACACATTTTTTAACCTTCATAGGAAATGTAAATAAAAATAATATTCTGCAAACAAAACTGTCCAAAATGAGGTCCAATATTGATATTCTGGCACCGAGCCGGAGCACGGCCAGTACCGCGTTAACATCGGGGAATATATACGCCTTAATAAAGGTAACTGATCAAAACGAAATGTTATAGTTCTCGCCAAACTTCTTGGTCGCCCTGAAGTTGGCTACAATGGCTGCACAGTAGGAAATCTCACACAAAAACAACACCGTTTCGTGCCTCGCGCATCCGGTAAACCAACTTCAGGGCGGCCAAGAAGTTTGACGAGGGCTATACTTACCCGCAATTCCCACGGTAGCTGATCGCCGCATTTGTTCAGGGTCTTCAACTATTGATTCTGCCATCGAATCAACACTTTCAGAAGCTGAAAACAACGCATTTAGATGGTCCTACATATTTAAATGTAAATCCTAGCAACGGAACTCTTATGTAATAGTTGTTTAGTCCTTTTTCAAACAGTTCGTAGACAAATTTATTAATATCTAGCTGCCACACTCGGCGCCGCCCGCCGACTTTGTATTATAACTTAGCCCCAATATCTTTTTATATAATATCCTATGTGGTATTCTGATGTATAAGAAATTTTCTGTAAAGTTTCATCAAAATCCGTTCCGTAGCTTTTGCGAGAGAGATTAACAAACATTCATCCATCCATCCTCACAAACTTTAGATGTTTGTGAGGATGGATGTTTCATAATAGTGATAATATGATTTTGACATTAAAGAGGTTATTCAAGGTCGCTTAAATTCGCATTTTTAGATATTATCATCATAATCGCCTTTTAATGTTCCTACTGCTGGAACCAAAGTACCAAACAGGGCCTACTTTCACATAAGTAGCTCTATTCGCATATTTTGGTGGTAAGAAGTTTATTTATTAGAATACTAGGTTAATTTTCAATGATCATTCGCCGAAGGCTTTAGCAGAGTTGTATCTTACCACATTATAGTAGCCACAGCGCATCTTTGTGTCCCTGAAGTTGGCTGCAATACCCTGTGCAGTTGATATTTTTATGGCAATGTTGAAGTAGAAGATAGCATTGTATAATTGCCTCTTTCACTCTCTTACGTTTGTCGCATTGTCCTATCTCGCTTACTGTATGCAGTATACTCGATGTCAAACTGTTTCTTGCGCAATGGTTTGCGCAGCCAACTTCAGAGACACAAAGATCCGCTGTGAC
The DNA here is from genome assembly GCA_964057195.1 of Orthosia cruda. Taxonomy (NCBI): domain Eukaryota; kingdom Metazoa; phylum Arthropoda; class Insecta; order Lepidoptera; family Noctuidae; genus Orthosia; species Orthosia cruda. Next base: position 18,578,917 of record OZ059842.1, on the reverse strand, counting down.
TACTGTACGCCAGTTATGTTAAAGTTCAATAAGGGCAGCAAAATAGGGATTCAAATATCAGTTTTTCGATTCCATCGAGCTACTTGTACCAGTTATATCTCTAAATAGTATACAACACTTTCATGCTCTTCAATCTGTAAAGTGTTTTGTGTGTACAAAAATAAATAAATAAACACACACAATAAACACAGTCGCTGTCTAAGTCTGTCGACGTCATTTTTGTTTGTGTTCCGCTACCTTATTATAAACGGAACGAACGGATTTTGATTCACTTATAGAAAGAGTGTTAAAACGAAGGTTTTTGAATAAAATTTGTGCCGTGTAAAGCCTGGGCGGGTCACTAGTTAGCATACAAAGCAAGGAAATGAACATACGCTGTATGCATCATTTTTAAACGATGCTTAGTACCTACGTATGTGTGGTGGCCCAGTGGCAATGACCTCGCCTGTCGTGCTTAAGGGGCTGAGGTTGAACAGTTGACAATCGATATCTGAGGTTCTAAGCCAGGCCCACTGTCATCGATAGTTAGGGGCAAACTTAAATTGGAGCGAAAAGTATTTGAAAATTAAATACACAAGGCCGACCACAGAGGGCACATCATAAACGGACTCTTCCGATGGTTTTTACAAAAATATAACCGCGCAAGTTCTTATTTCAAACTGGCGGCTAGCATCTGACATCAGATTGTTCACTGTTATTTTGCCTATGAATGTAATCTGGCTAGTGTCATACGAGTCTGCCGTGCAAATTGAATAAAAATTATAATTATGTCTGCTTCTATGCGACTGCCACATATAAGAACACAGTACGTGACATTTTTTTATAATGGTTTTATAGCCAGATAATTTTATTTATATTATTTTAATGAGTTCTACTATACTTAAATGGACTGTGTAATGTTTAATGTGTAATGGAAACTTTAATTTTGAATTGAGATTTCGTGCTTTCATTAATCATTATTTACAATAGGAAAGTACCATCAAATTGTAAAACACCTTAAATTTACAAATATCCAGAACTTATTAGGTTCGGCATTGTCTTTTTTAGGTATATTTATAATATGTAATACGCAACATAAGACTAGGAACGTGGAATGTGAGAGGACTCCGAGACGCGGGGAAACTCCATATCTTGGACCACGAGCTCGAGCGATGCAACACCGACATCACGGGTCTGAGTGAGACGCATTGGAAGGAAAGTGGACACCGTAACACAGAGAAACATACAATCTATTTCTCAGGAAATGAAAATTCCAGCTTCGCAGGTGTTGCCATTGCTATACCAAAGCGATGGAACGAGTCAGTCTAAGGCTACAATCCTATAAGCGATAGACTGATATCAATTAAGCTCTGCGCGACACCGACCCCACTGAATATCATCCAAGTGTACGCCCCTACAAGCGCTGCGTCAGATGAATTAATTGAAGACTTTTACAGCCAACTCGAAGCCAGCTTAGCTGCCATCCCAACAAGAGAGCTATTAATCGTCTTGGGCGATTTTAACGCAAAATTGGGCTCGACGATAATGGATTCAGGCCTGCGAAATATTGTGGGGTTTTATGGTCTTGGTACTAGAAACGACAGAGGCGAGAGCCTTATGCAATTCGCAGCCGACAATAACCTGACTATAATGAACACAGTCTTTAAACAACACCCGAGAAGACTTTACACTTGGACGTCGCCCAGTGGAGAAAATCGAAACCAAATAGATTTCATAATGATTAGGGCCAGGTGGAGAAGCTCGATTACCAATGCACACACGCTGCCGGGAGCTGATTGCCACTCTGATCATCAACTACTGGTTTGTAATCTGAGAATCAAGCTTCGCAACTCCATTAGCAAGAAGACAGGCAGCCGTATGGCAATAACGGACAGGGAAAGTTTCACCAAAACATTACGGGAGACCCTACATATTTGGAGAGGTGATCAAGACGATGATCATCCAAACACACTCTGGCAAAATGCCAAAACCTACATTAAAGAGTTGGTACAAAAATCACAGCCCAAACCTCGCCCAATAAAGCGTCAACACTGGATGTCCACGAACACGTGGCATATGGTTGAACACCGCAGAAAGCTAAAAGCCCGTGGTGAAAGTGTACAAGAACTGAACGCTCTTAATGCCGAAATACAGGCCGCTTGTCGAAGAGACCGGAACGCGGCCCTCAATGACATCTGCGCTGAACTAGAGCGACACTCGCAAAAGTTTGAAACCAAAGATCTTCACATGAAGATACGATCCATCACTCGCCAATTCAAACCAAAAACCTGGGCTATTGAGAATACTGAAGGAGTAACAGTTACGGAGATCAAGGAAATTGTTAACACGTGGAAAGATTACTGTGGATCACTTTTTGTTGACGCTCATTCATCACAGGCCACCATACTGTGTTCTCGGCCCTCGGAGATGGAACCAGTTTTATTGAAGGACGAGATAAGAGCAGCAGTAAATCACTTAAAGCCTAATAAAGTTGTAGGTGTGGATGAGGTACCGATTGAGATCATAAAGGAGATGGGAGACGCAGGAGTAGATATAATACACACCATCTGTTGTAGAATATGGAAGACCGGCGAGTGGCCAAAAGACTGGTCTAGCTCCCTTTTCATCCCCCTTCACAAGAAGGGCTCCACGAAAAAGTGCAACAACTACAGGTTGATCTCCCTCATCTCCCATGCAAGCAAAGTGCTTCTTCATGTGATAAATAAGCGGCTTCAGTCGTTTTTGTCTCCCGAAATTGCACCCGAACAAGCCGGTTTTGTCAAAGGAAGAGGAACAAGAGAACAAATTCTCATATTACGTCAAATTATAGAGAAGTCTCGTGAATTTAACAATCCCCTCTTCATATGCTTCGTGGATTTCCGAAAAGCATTTGACACTGTGCAATGGCGGAAACTGTGGGAAATTCTTTCAGTTATGGGTGTACCAGATCATCTTACGTACCTCATTAGAAGACTGTACGAGGACGGCACAGCAGCGGTTCGCGTGGACGGAATTGACTCAAGCTCTTTCAAAACAGAGGCTGGTGTTAGGCAGGGATGCATTCTATCTCCCTTGCTTTTTAACATACATCATGCGAATCGTCCTAGAGGGCTGGGACAAGGGTGTTTCTGTTGGGGGGCGCAAAATCTCCAATCTTAGGTATGCCGATGACACCACTCTTCTAACAACATCTAAAGAAGATATGGAACATCTTTTAAACTGCCTGGAAACAAACAGCATTGGATTTGGACTCGCTATCAATCGTGATAAAACAAAAATGATGATAGTGGACAGAGCTACAAACAACCAACCTAGTGTCAAAAGTATAGCCAACTGTGATGTTGTCCAAAGCTACGATGACCGACTGTTCCCACATTGCGTCCAATAGAACCGAATGGCGACGCATGGCAAGAGCCATCTTGCATCAGGACCCACTCATGACCACGACCACTCTGCCAAGAGTGCCCGACTAAGACGAATAATATCTAATAGAATTTAGGACACTATTAATATCATTTGTACAATTCATAGGTTCATATTCCTTGTTTAGTACTCTCTTAAAATATTAAGATGTCATTTAGTTACTAGTACAACTTGTCTTTCCATAGCCTACTTTAAATCATAATATATTTTTGCGCTATCCTGGAATATAATAGTTTCAAAGCACCTACTGGGTTTTGATATACACCAGCCCTCTCGGGTGAGGAGGTCACGTGGTGCCGTTTTTGAGATAACATTAGTTCTATTTTTAAAGAGGTTTAATTACTTTATAGTTATGGACTTAGTAAGTAAACTAAACGACATTAGTCGTTTATAATAGAACAAAAATGTAAATGCTAGTGACAGCGTTAGTGCCAGAGAATAAAAATAATACAGAGTTCGACAATATTCCTTGTGATTTCTTTAGTTCCAATTAAAGCCACCAGGCTACAAGATCTGGCTGCATTATATCTATTTTTTTTTGACAGATTGAATTGACGAGAAATAAATCAAATATGTTTTTGCATTTTGCGAAAAAAAGCGACATACGTCCTCCTAGCAACGCCATAAAGCGATTACTGTCGAATTCCACTGGATGGAAAGTGAATCACAATGGAATTTGTAAGGTTTTTTTTATAAAATATAATAATATGAATTACTTAAAAATAATGAATGAAACTTCTAAATATATGACAGTGAAGTTTTGCATCCTGTTATGACACGTTATTGTTGTTAATTGTACAAACGTACGCTGGTCAGTATTACCGGAAACATTTTTTGAAGATCACGGTAAGAGGTTACTTTGCCATTCAATTGTATCGAGGTTTTTGTGCGTAAACGTGTTTCGACCACAACAAAGTTTCGGAAATATGATCAAGATTAACATATCTTTTTTCCGCTGCCACATCTTCAATAGATTTGGCAAAAAAATGTTTAAAAGAATGCCTATTTTGGTAATTCAGCCCCTTAAGGTCGTGGGTTCAAAGCCGGGCAAGTAACAATGTGACTTTTTCAAATTCATATGTACTTTCTAACTAACTGGTTAATATGAGTCTGAAATAGCCAAGTCAGGCCTGTGGGGTCCGCAAAGGCGGCTTAATTAACTCTGACACCAGAGGTGGCCACATCCGTACACGACAAAGAGGAACTAACAGTCATTCGTCAACACACTCATTCTAATCGACTGAAGTTACTGCAGGGTTACTTGGCCATAAAGCTTACAACTCGACTGACCCACCCATTTGTACTAACTATATTAGTTCATGTTCCTAAATTGAGTTTCCAAGTTGAGTTGATGGACATCTGGCCTTTACGTCTCTCTTTAACTCAGATAATCTGCCTGAAGTTTAGGGCGCCATTGTCGTTATTAAGTTATGTTTAGAGTGACATTATACCACTAGAGACTTACTACTTGGCTTAGAAACAGACATAATATGGGAGCTGTAAAAAAATATATGGCAGTTAAGTCAGACGAAAAACGGTAGTTACGTCGGCACGGTATACACGGTTTCTGTGTATAGGATGAGGCAACTGCATGCAGTATTATTATCTGTGCTTGTGCCATCAGGAAGCTCCTTTACGGGTATTTAGTTTTGCGATACACTTACATGTGCTGTCAAGGGGTGCCCGTTCACGATACCGACGACGGCGGTATATAAAGTCTTGGTCCAATTTTATGACATCTGAAGGCGATAAAAGTTGATTATTAAATACATATTAACGCATGCATCAATATTGATCATTGTGTAAATAAGTATGCTGCTACTTGCTTGAAATACAGTCAATTAAATCAACCTGCCTAGTTGTTTTGCCAAGTATGTTGGGTTCGGGTTCCAGTCTACCGGATTCAGCTGGATACCAGTGTTTTACATAGAGCGATGCTGTCTATCTGACCTCCACAACCCAGTAACTGTGCGCCCATTATTATTTAGTCACGAATTCCTCTTCTTTCACAAAATTCTTTTTTTTTTTTTGTTTTTTTTTATGATATAGTTTCTTACCATCATACAGCTTGACCAGACTTTGCTGGTACATCTTAGCGGTTCCACCAATGAGGTTGGATGAGGCTCTTAGCGAAACTCTAATGATAGATTCACTTGCCACAAAAGCATTCAGTTCATTGCTAAAAAAAAAAGGCAAACCTACTTATTATCTTTAGTCGGGTAAACTACGGCTTTTGTGAAAGATAAACCATGTTTGTAAAGTAAAACGGGTAAAAAGTATATATTAGCATGCTTTATCATAATAATCAAAGTAATAATTAGCTTGATTTTTTCTCCCAATTGAACAACGTAACTTTACAAGAACACAAAATATTTTTTGCAAAAGTACCTACCAGATTTTTGGCAAATTATTTTGTTCCACCTTTTCTATTTCTATGTTGTGAGCCAGCTTCCACACATCCCTTAACATTGCACCATGCGTTAGTATCTTATCACAAAACATAACTAAGATAGTAAAAAAAATAATTAACTGATGTGTAAATACACTTCGGCTTCTATTTGCCGCGCTATCTATATTAGTCTATGATAATTGCCGCGCATAATGCAAGTTACCCACTTTTTCTGGGAGTGTTATTGTTGATGAAGGCATTAGGTATACAGCCTAGTATTTTTCTATCATTTTCAAATGTTCGCTAACTGTTATTTATATTAAAGGTTCGATAGTGTTCGATTATGAATACGAATTTTATGACTGTCAGAAACATTATTTTTAATTTAATATTAATTTAGGAGATTGAAAAATTATATCTCTGCGTGCAACTTTTTTGAAAACGACAACATTAGGTACTGGCCATTATCGGTTGAATAATTTTGAAATGCCATTAGCGCTTTTTTTAAATTTTCTTATTATTTTAACAAATGACGTTTTCTGAATTTTTTTCAACGTAACTAGCCAGGATATGAAGCTGTTAACCTCCTTCTAAATAGATTTGAAGTGCTGTTTTTTTTAATCGGGTTTGCAGATTAGGACAATTTATATTAATTTTTAAGATAAGAGGGAACAATGCCTATTTCTATTTCATTTTATGTGAAGCAAAAGCGTGAGCAACAATTTTCCTTGAAACATTGTCACGTTTTATATATCGTATTTAACCTTTAGAGACATGAATTTGTTTATATGTTTGTATAAGGTATGTCTACAAGTCTCGATTCTTAGGAAATTCTTTCATATATAAAAACTATCCCCGAGTGTCATTCGTTCTACTTTGGTCCCGCAAAAAATACACGGTTCCTATGAGAAAGTCTACGGAAGCGAAGTCAAGGCATAAGTCTTGTATAGTAGTCACAGCGGATCTTTGTGTCTCTGAAGTTGACTCTGCCAACCATTGCGCATGAAATAGTTTGTCATCAAGTATACTACATACAATAAGCGAGAGAGAAAGATGCAGACGTGAAAAGTGAGTGAAAGAGACAGTTATACAATGCTATCTTCACCTTCAACAATGACACAAAAAAAAACACTACAAAACGAAAAATAACATTCTTTTCCGAAGTCGGTGTCCTTTGTACCCATTATTTTCCGTTATTCGACACCAACCTCGGAAAAGAAAGTTATTTTTCGCATTGTAGTGTTTTGATTTGGAAGTCGGTTTGATTTTTTGTTAAGAATTTTTTTATTTTCCTCATTTTAGTTTTGGTTGGTACCTCCAATTAACATGAAAATCTTTTATAGCCAAACAACACCTCATGACGATTCCAATAAGCCCAATCACGACTAGGATACATTGTTTTATTTCGTAGTTCCAGTGGCCATTGTGGTCTTCTTCATAAGTTCCACTTTACCAAATGAAACTTTCTGAGGGCAAATGATTGCATTATTGATGAAAATATCAAAATCGCTATATGTATGCCCATAATATTTGAGGAGTGCCCTAGATTTTTTGAAGTCGATAAAAATTAGAAAAAAGTTGCTCCAAACCTCCATTTACTATCAAGTTAAGTTACATTTATTATTATTACCCACCGCAAAATGTAAACTATCTTAAACCAATTCGAATAAAGATTTTATTTTAATTTAAAAAAATGGTAATTCTCTGAAAATAGAAAATACCGACAGATTAAGAAAATTCTAAAGAAAACTACATTTTAGCTGGGTGTCATAGGTTAGTGTCATTCTGGACAAATAAGATTTAAAAAACCCACGACACATTCTTATTTCATGCTACATAATTCATCTAGTAGTAGACACGCTTCGATCGACAATCTATCGAACACATAATTATGACACGACATCTTGCGAAAACACCCCGATTCAAACAGTAAAACGCCCATAACTTTAGAATAGCTGAACCGATTTTCATCAAACATATCTTACACTCTTGATAAAGTAACCATTCAAAAAAAACACGAAATCAAAATTGGTTCATCCGTTTAGAAGCTATGATGCCACAGACAGATACACAAATAAACAAACACAGGTAAACACGTCAAACTTGTAACACCCCTCTTTTTCCGCCGGGGGTTAAAAACCAGGTTAAGTAAGTTAGTAGTTAATAGAATAAAGAAAAAAACTAATTTAATTTAAAGAGTATTTAATCATCACTTTGCTTAACATCCGCTCTAACTTAATCAGAAGAAGATTTCACTTTGTTCTTAGGCAACGGGGCCGACTATCTGGATAGGTACTCGGAGACACATGAGAGAGTTGTTGTTGCTGTCGTCAACCACACGGAACTCGATGGTCACTCGGGTACCCTGAAATGAAAAAAAAATACATCAAAAACAGTGGTTCTCAAACTTTTACCATACGCGCAACCCCACATTCTTCTGAACACTGCGTTCTTGAATTTGGGTAAAACTACAAGGAGCCATTGAGATGTACCAAATTGTGTAATGATCATGGTGAAGGGCAATCATTGGGGCTACCGCGTATGAATTCGCCGCTAGAGGCGCTGGTGTGTCGTGAGGTTTCCGTATGTCAAATTTCGTAAATTTTTGGTTTTTAGCGCTAGTTTATTATATTTTCCAAATGTGGCGGATTAAGGTAGGTACGGAATTCACCAACCAGTTCTTTTAATACAGTTTTATGTTTCGGAAAATGTAATTCTCCTTTTTTTTAATAAAAGGGCCTGTACGAAACTGATTTAATATTTAATCTTACTTCTACGGCATTAGAAATGATTTTAATTCGAACGTTATTCCGTGCGCGTTATAACGACGTTTAACAGCTATATATATGTCAATGTTCCAAGTTTAAACTGACATTAATTAGTTCATCCTCATTACCCTCATCTCATCTCTCATCCTCAGGTCAGTTTCCTATCTTACCGGATGCACTGTCTTACAGTATTTTAAATGGAGTTATTGCCTCTCTAACCTCCACAATATAGTAACTGCAGGGTAACACGGTACCCCTTGGCAAGACTGGTTTTTGATTCTCGACTATCCGAAACGGCTGCCAAAGATATATAATAGACAGATGGGGCCAATAGCTTCACGTCTTCTTTTGCTCGGCATCTCGGTATATTAAGATGGTCACCCATCCAAGAACCAACCTTGGCAAGCGTTGCTTGACATCAAATATCAACCCTTTCGGCTGTTACTTTTGGCCACGAGCTCCTCGTATAATATTTTTTTCTAGTTCCAAAATCTTATTTGATAATATCTAGATTACACCTTTTTTTCCCAAAAGCGGGTACAGTCCCACGGTAAAACTATAATCTAAAATCTTTCATGACTGACAATAAAGGCGAAAAACCAATTTGGCATAATCCGCAACAAGAAAATGACCGCATTGAAAGGTGACAGTTTATCAACATCGCTGAAGCAATGGTGAGCTACTATATTTTTGCGTTTCCGCTGCTTTATTTTTTTCTTACTAGTAATCATGACTGTAAACTATTCCCTATCTCTCCTAGCACTCTCTAGATAGGTAAGATTTAGTTATTAGGCAAAATGTTTACAAGTCAGATACATCTGTCCTTTACACGCACTCAAAATGAGATTTATGCGAATAAAATACAGAAAGATTTTTAATTAATACGCAACCCCTTTAGTTTTATAGCCAGCCTGTAATATCCAGGCTGTATTGCTGAGTAAACGTCTCCCCCATTCCACCAGTTCTATTTCTGCACTATTTCTTCCCAATTCCTAAGGAAGACATCCAAGGTGTCCCGCTATTTCTAAGTTGGTCTGCCGCGACCATAGCATTTGCCCTGTATCGCCACAAAGACCATTCTAGCTTCTGCCAGTGGCATGGCCCGCGTGAAAGTTGTCAACTATTTTAAAGGACCGTATTCCAGTTATAAAAAGAATCGTACTACCTTCTTCAATCTATCTAATGTACCAAAATGCATCAATAGTGGTTCAAAGGTTTAGTCATAAAACGTGACAAACGAACAACAAATACAGAGTTACTTTCGCTATTTTAGTAGTTTTCGGATTATCAACTCACCACAGGGAAGAATGCTTCAATAGGCATCCTAAGAGTGTACTTTAAGAGCTGTCCTCCTTGCACTGGGCATGAAGCATTGTTCAGGAAGTTGCAGGTCACAGAGTTCGCCTCCAAGTCGTATGGTATAGGGATGGAGATCAATCCAATGGCCAAGTATGCTGTGGCTAGGGTCCTCATACTCTGGACTGGGCCGGCTGCAAAAGAAATATGAATATATGTGAATGGTTCCTAATTAAAATTACAATTACTGTAACTTTAGAGACAATGGACTTCTCTCAGAAGTCTACTCTGTTACAGAAATTTGCATGTTGATCACTGATCGCAAGGTGTATATAACCTGAATAATGATCTAAAAGACGAAGAATCAGACAGAGAAAGAGATTGTCATGCACATTTATCTAAATGTCGTAAACCATTTGGTGAGGTTGAAATGGCACAACTAGTATTAGGAAGATACTTTCACTCAGATATGAATATTGACAGAGATATAGCTAACGCATTACGCAACATATTTTTTTTCTTTTTTCTAAATATCAGCCACAGATTACCACCATACTTTACTTTGCAGGATCTTTTTAGTCTTAATTATCTAATGGATTTCTAAATTAATATGGATATTACGCTTTATGGAGACAATCTTGGCTTGTAGCAGCTGGATGAGAGTTGTCGAGAATCGAAATAAATGGCTTGCGACTGTAGAGGCCTATGTCCAGTGTCAAGATGCTCCAAACAATGTGCCATTTTTCAGTGAAGGCGATGGTCGAAATGCCAAAATGGATTATGTGACATTTCGATAGCGTTGGAGAAGCAGCATACATTTTAGACATTTTTCTAGCCGCTATGGTTTAGAGTTTGAGAATCGAAATATAAGTGTGTGCGTGCGACTGGAGAGGTTAGGAGAATCCACTACTGGACCAGTTTCCAGCATTGGTCTTTTAAAGGCTGATGACGATGTACATTCCATAGTTAATGATACTAACGTGTAACGAAGTCAACGTTGATGACAGCATCCTGCAGCTGCGGCAGCGCGCACGGCGGGGAGGAGCATCCCTGGATGTACGTGTTGACGGGCAGGGCTCCGGAGTTGTTCGTACCTGTCATACACAACAAGGGGATATTAACAATAACCTTCGCTCAATTTTAATTACTTAATTCATAGGTTATCTTTCAATTATGTACTGAACAGCTGACTTTCTTTTTTTTACCGAGTTTATCTCTTCGTAAAAGTGGATATTCATGAGTAATTTCACCCATCCGAAAGTGTTAAGTCACTCTGTACTTATGTGATATACCTACAGGAATTAAAAAAACCCTTTACTAAGACTTGCTTTAAAAAAACACGTATGTTAGAAAAAAATGCTAAATCTATGCATGGGTGAGTAAGTTAATGTTGCTAATGATTTTCGTTAGCATTTTTAAATGCCAAATGGGTATTTAGGTTTATAGTGAGTTTGAAAACATGTCATAGAAAGGAATAACATTGGTAGACTTTTCAGAGCTTTTTGCAAAAAACTTTTTATATCAATTACAAAAAAAATACAATGCATTTGTAGCAGCATCGCATATCTCCATACATTAAACATTGAAAAAAAAATACTTACACCGACCAACTTCAGTGCTTTGTCCCTGAACAAGGGCGAAGACAGCGCAGGACAAGAACACAATCTTGAACATTTTGCTTTAACAGAAGTAAGTGACAACTGAATGCAAAAACTATCACAGTTAAGTTATTTATACAATAATTATTATCTGCTAATCGCGATAGTACACACGTGTGTCTATACTATTAAGGATATTCATTGATAATTGTGTCACTGGCCACAATATGGGCCGATTATTAAGATTTAATCAGATTTATTGATACAACTTTATCTTCGGGGAAAACAACACTTTTTAATTGGTCACTGTTACTTTGTTGCCGTTTTAATTGAGTACCTACTTTTAAGGGAGTATTACCGGGCTATTTTTGTCATGATTAAGGGCTATTTTCGTATTGTGACTCTCATTTCCAAATAGAGACAAGGGTTTTAAAACATCTAGAAGCAATATTCATTTTTATAACAAAAAATTATTTATAACTTTGTCAAAAAACTAATTGAATGTTTCTTAGCTAACTATAACCCAGACACTGATTAGTGATCATGTTTGAATGACTGTCATTGCTTTCCCATCCCATTGCTAAAGCAAGCCATGACCAGCACAATGAACACCTGAAGACTTATCAGTGATGCATCAAAAACACCTGTGTTGATTATAAAGTCAAATCACACCTGCGATGTTGAGATTTGGTGATAAGAATCGTGTGTTTTTAGTAAACAGCCAATGAGTTAGTTATCCGCTAGCTATGGTGTGGAAGAGTGTGTTGCTGATCGGAATATCCTACTAATATTATAAATGTGAAAGTTTGTTTGGGTAACGTGAAAGGGTAACAAACAACCACTGTTTGTTACACTTGCACGTAAAAACTACTAAACGGATTTAAATGAAAATTTACAGTCATTAAGCTTATGCACCAGAATAACGTACCTATGGGCTATCATTTTCAAATATATTAAATATTAGCTGCTGCCCGCGGCTTCACCCGCGTATAAAGTGTTTTATCATCCCAAGGGAATACAAATTATCCTATGTCCTTCTCAGGGTCCCAAACTATCCCCGTGCCAAATTTAATCTAAATCGGTTCACTAGATCCAGAGGTTACCCCCTAAAAACTCACGAACTTTACCTCTTTATAATATTAGTATAGACTAATTTCACACGGGTAATCAAAAACAAGCAAATCATTTGAAACAATATAAGCTTGTTTCTAAATTGAACATTTAGAGTTAATTACGTGTACGCTTACTTTAATGCCAAAGTTTATTTATTTATTTATTATATACTTTATTGTACACCACTTAAATAATTACAGAACAAAACATTTATGTTTTACAGTTTTAACTACTAATTCTTTATTCAGAAATCGGAGTGAATCATACAGTCACATTTTTATTTGAGTATTTTACTTATTTCAAAAACTTGTAACTAAAATGGCCAGAAATATGTCCAACAATCAGACAGTGTTCTTCTTCTTCTTTTCGTGTGAGGTGTGGCCACCTCTGGTGTCAGAGTTAATTAAGCCGCCTCTGGGAACCCCACAGGCCTCTGACTTGGCTATTTCAGACTTATATTGACTATATAAGTCCAGGTTTCCTCACGGTGTTTTCCTTCACCATTGCCTGTCATGTCTAAGATAAACTAAGAAAGTACATATGAATTTGAAAAAGTCACATTGGTACTTGCCCGGATTTGAACCCACGACCTCAAGTACGACAGGCGAGCTCAGCTCTCAGCTACTGGGTTACCACGACAGACGGTGTTCTAAAATGTTGTTAACACTCGTAAACCAATTTAAAAAGTTTTATTCTCCTGACGAAGTGTTTCTAGCGCAAAATTAACATTTCTTACATGTAACTGTGTGTCAAAAATGGCTTATTTAACTTGTTCCGGAACTTTGTTATATTGTGGTTTTTATTTTTCCGTTTGTGGCGAGCGGAATTTACAAGAGTTGTAACATGTGTAGATTAGATTTGAACCTTTTTTTTAAGGTGTACATTTTGTTAAGCAGTGTATGTAGTATTTATGCCTCAGTCAAGATCTTGTTGGATAACCGTCCTTCACACATTGAGACCTTGCTCGCAAGGTCACAACAACAAAGACGAGCAACCTAGGTCTAGACCTAGGGGGCTCGACCTTGTTGCCGTGTAGTAACTGGGTTATAGTGGCCAGATAGGCTGTCACTTCATGAACAGTAGTACCTATCCAGTTGCATTCGTTAAGACTGGAGGTCAACCCCAACAAAGTTGGGACAAAAAGATGGACCTAGGATGCGCATAACTTATCAGTCTATGATTCTAAGATCATAGTTAAACTCATCTTTGCGCGCGGCGCTATGTGTTGGTAAGCAAGTGTGGGTGGTTACTCGTACGACAACTGCCACACAAATGTATAATTACAAGCGCACGCACACATGGCGCCGCGCGCACAGATGACTTGAACTAACTATACCTGCTGTGACTGGTTGTTATAGATCAGCCGTCGTCAGCCTATCAATACTTAGACGAGACTATTTGTTTCTTCTAGCTATTAAGTAGCTCATGCCAGAAGAAATGATTAACGACATTCAACTGAATCAAGAAGAAAATCTAGGTAAATATCGTCTTATAAACGTAAATAGCGTCTATGTATAAAACTGTCATAATATTTCTCACAAAGCTTCATAAATACGATGTCGCACCTCTAGAAGTAGCAGCGGAGGGTTAAGCCTAATCTTTATGATCTACTTGCGAGTTTGCTCCTTGTTCAATTGCTGTATTTGTAGATGTATTTTGGCTCATATCTCGAAAGCTAATGAACATTTTTGAATGTTATGGAGGACTTTTTTGTGCACAAATGAGCAAGGCACAAATTTGCACTAGCAAAAATTGCAGTAACATCATAACTTGTCGAGAATTAGGCTAAAAACTAATTTTTGTGCCTTTTGTCCTTGATTTTTTTATGCACACAATTTCAATATAATGGTAGCCCTATTATTCATGTAAATGTTCATCTTCTTTGCAATTTATGCAAGTGTACTCCTATTTTTCGGGCTAACTTGACCGGACTACTTAACTATGTCATTTTGGGTCAAGCCGCAACCGAATGGATCGAAATCAAAATCTGAAAGTGAACCCCTGACCATAGACTCGTATCTGAAACTTTTCCTCTCGGTGTTCTCTTTGCTAACCGCACCTATTCAGCTATATACCTTTCGCCCTGAATATGCTTTCTCAAAAACCCTGCCAGTTCTCCTTCTTTATTGTATTAAAACTGCTTTGCTACACCCACTTTTATTCCTCGGCTTTTATGAGAATAATTGCATATGAACGGAAGCGTCTTCATAATAACCCTTCTTCTTTGAAAATCTTTTAAAATGATAAAGGAAATTGTTATAGGATTTAAATAGAGGAAAGAATAAAAATTCCACGTAGTTCTTAGACCAACTACGTTAGTTTATTCTTTCTCTAGTTGAAAACAAAGAAATGTGGATATTGTTAGCGAAAATATAACAAATACAGTTTTTTTAGCTCTGCAGGTACAGCTACTACATGTATTTAAGTTGTAGGTGTCTCTTATTAAGAGTACGACTCTAACTGCAGCATAAGATCATCATAAGGACTGGAGTATACGCAACATAAAGCTGAAATATGCAAGAAAAAAATTGTAAAATATGCAACATTCAAGTATTAGATTGAGATTTTTTTTTTCGAAAACGAAAAAAGGAACAAGGTTTTTCTTTTTCTAAATCAGCATCCAATTAGTGAATTATTCAATATAAATTATCAGTAAAAAAAAAAAACAATTTAGTAGACGTTAAAATTGCAATAAAACGATAAATTATTTAACATTTTTGTAGACGTAAACAATCAGGTAAGTTCTAAATGTACATTCTTCAATCAATCAAAATATTTTTTTAAGTGAAAATTATTAGTGTATATGGGCGAAATTTTGGTTATAGAGTTTAATATTAAAATTATCAATATGGCAAACTAACGAAAAATATAGCTAATAAATATAGCGTAAATATGAATCATCACTAAATATTAGATATATTATGCAGTTTCCCCTGAGAATGTGTACGTTACCCCAACAGGAAAGTGACTCCTAGAGTGATATGAGTGGAACGTATAATTAGAGCGTAATTAGCTGTGAATGTGCGCCAAATAAAAAATAAGTGCGACTCGTCGTTTTTGAAAAAAACGGAAAAAACGGTTCCTGCTGGGGTAACGTTGTTCCAACAGGAAAATTCTAAACGAATGATCGTAATGAGAAATAAAGTGCATGGGCAGAGAGCTTATAGTTGAGCAAAAATGTGCGCCGAAAATATAATTGGTGCGTCATCAGGTTTTCGAGATATTGCATTTCCTGCTGGGGTAACGTTTTGCAGAATCGTGTATCTCTAAAACCATTGTACGTGCGCCTGTAGAATAAACATACACGAGTAGCTCTTGATTTGTGCGTATTTGTGCCGGAATTAGATTTAAGATAATATTTATAATTTTCAAATAATTGCGCTTTTTTGAAAACGCGAAAAAAAATCGCGGTGCCTAAATGAGAAAACGTAAAAGCTCGCTGAAAACTGTATTCAGTCCATCTTGACGCTTGTAATAACCATAAAAAGTTTCAAAAGCATACATGCTTGCGTTATCGAATAATATTGCTAAAAGTCAAAACGAGAGTGTCATAACTTTGACGGCAAAATACAAGAAACCGACTTAACCTAAGATAATATGGTGTAAACCACAAGTGTGTGCGTTTAGTCAAAAACATATAGTGAAAATATTCAGCTTGGAATGTTTCGCATTATGTAGATTTAAACAAAAAACTAAAAATGTAAACAATGGCTGGTTATCCGACCAAATTCAAATGACTACGAAAAAGCGACGGATTCATACATATCGATGACCTTCTTAATTGGACGTATTAAACCTAAGCTTTTGTCCGTATAGTCGCGTTCAAACCTTTGTTGGTATGACTAATTTCAACAATTTCTAATTTTGGGGGCTTATATAAAATACATTAAATGCACCTTGTGACCGTAACAAATGAAAGAGGTTGTTGATGTAGAAATTATTATGTTTATTTTCTTAATTTGTTTCTTAAAGTAATTATGGCTTCAAATCACAGATCAAATTACAAACCTATTAATATTAGAACACAGTTCAATCAAATTATTTGTACCGAGTGTAGTCACTATTATTTAAAATCACAGATCAGTTTTCATTTACATAAGTACCAAAATACAAACAGTAAAATTCCATAATCACAGAAACTCACGGAGACGAACCGCGGAGTCTTAGTAACACGGAGTCTTAGGTTCCGTACCCAAAGGGTAAAACGGGACCCCCGTTTTTACCCTTTGGGTACGGAACCCTAATAACTCAATGTTAATTTATCTAGCCTACGGTTTAAATCAATGTATGTAGTTATCTACGTTGTTTTTTTTACTGTTGCGTTAGTTGGATTTTTATTTATAAACTGTATTTGTAGGTTATTTTTTGTAGTAGGTATTCATAACACATATCTTGACCTTCTTTTTTTTAAAACAGGCGCCATCAAATTTTTGGTCTCTAATTTTTCTACTAATATTATAAAGGCAAATGTCTGGATCTGTCCACAAAATACTGAATGTATTTTAATGAAATTTGGAATAGTACTTACCTAATCAAGTGCAAAGTCACGGAAAAAGCTAGTAGAATTTATTCCAATAACAAATTATTTTTTTATAACTTTTCTATCTCAGTGTACTCAGGCACAACACGCTACAACCGGTTCGTGAGTAAAGTTAAGAAGGTCATCGTTATGTATGAATCCGTCGCTTTTTTGTAGTCATTCGAATTTGGTCGGATAACCAGCCTTTGTTTACATGTTTAGTTTTTTGTTTAAATCTACTTAATGCAAAACATTCCAAGCTGAATATTTTCACTATATATTTTTGACTAAACGCACACACTTGTGGTTTACACCATATTATCTTGGGCTAAGTCGGTTTCTTGTATTTTGCCGTCAAAGTTATGACACTCTCGTTTTGACTTTTAGCAATATTATTCGATAACACAAGCATGTATGCTTTTGAAACTTTTTATGGTTATTAAAAGCGTCAAGATGGACTGAATATAGTTTTCAGCGAGCTTATACGTTTTCTCATTTAGGCGCTGCGATTTTTTTTCGCGTTTTCAAAAAAGCGCAATTACTTGAAAATTATAAATATTTTCTTAAATCTAATTCCGGCACAAATACGCACAAATCAAGAGCTACTCGTGTATGTTTATTTTACAGGCGCACGTACAATGGTTTTAGAGATACACGATTCTGCAAAACGTTACCCCAGCAGGAAATACAATATCTCGAAAACCTGATGACGCACCAATTATATTTTCGGCGCACATTTTTGCTCAACTATAAGCTCTCTGCCCATGCACTTTATTTCTCATTACGATCATTAGTTTAGAATTTTCCTGCTGGAACAACGTTACCCCAGCAGGAACCGTTTTTTCCGTTTTTTTCAAAAACGACGAGACGCACTTATTTTTTATTTGGCGCACATTCACAGCAGATTACGCTCTAATTATACGTTCCACTCGTATCACTCTAGGAGTCACTTTCCTGTTGGGGTAACGTACACCTGAGAATGGGGTAAATATGCAATTTCATATGCAAATATGATATATAATATATAGATAAATGTATATAATCCGGTCTCTAGTCATCACAGTGAAACAAGTATCGAGGGGGTAACCATAAGCTCTTAGAGCAAGGTTATTTCGAGTGTGCGTAAGGGTCAGATGTATATGACTTGTATACATATGACCCTTTTGCCCAGTAGCACCATTATAGTTTTGACACATAATGTAACGGGTGCTGGTTACTTGAACAATACAAGATTGCTAAAGGCGATATATACGCCCCAATGTAACGCAGTACTGGCCGTGCGCCCGCTCGATGGCAAAATATCAAAACGACGAAATAATTCCAGCCATCAATTTTTCTGTATAAAAATATTTTTAAACATCCAAGTCGTTTTGGAGGAGTTTCCAAAAGTTGCGAAAAAATATCGTGTTGTTAATTATTTTTTTAAAGCAAAACTATTAGTTACACGAAAAAACTTTGTGTTCAAAATTATGTACATGAATCAATAATAAATATATATTTTTTTCAAACCTTTTAACCTAGCTGTTACTGAGGAGTATGCTTTAGAAAGTTACCGTTTTACGGCACTAAAGCGTATGTAGGCCCCAAAATTAATTCAACATTATAATAATCATCTGCCTAGCCTTTTCCTTACTATGCTGGAGTAGGCTTCCAGTTTAGTAGAATCCAGTATAATATATATATATATATAATTTACTGGTATTACCACTGGTATTACCACTGGTATTACTGGTATTACCTGGTATCTGGCTTACTTACGAGAACTAAATACAATCTATAAAATAACCCATTTGTATAGGTATTCTTTGAATGAATGGAAGTAAACGAGAGCCCGAGTAGTGTCCCAAAATAAACCAAATAATGTTCATCTAAGTGTTTCATTTCCTCGTAATTTTCACGGAGACTTCGTTCCTGGAAGGTACGTTTGTGGCAGTGGTTCCCAAGCTTCTTTTGACCTGGGACCATTTTGTTTTTTTTTTTGGTAGAAGGGATCATACGTCGTGAAGAAAATTTAACTAAGTTGATCTTATAATAAACTAGTATTATAAAATAAAAGTTTGTATTATTCTTTTCTTTGTAATCAGGGTAGGTAGAAAGTAAAAAATGCCACTTGATACGATATTTACGTGGTCTTTACATAGTCATATTTCTTATAGAAACTTAAAATCAGTTTGAATCAGTCTATGTAATTTTTGAGTTGAGAGAATCTTTCACTGACCATATTTTAGCTCTTGTGGACCACCAGGGGCCGGGGACAGGTTGGGAACCAACGATCTATATTATGGTCTTACTTTTCCAATTGAGGTTTCACCTTCTTTCCTGATCACCTGTATTGTATGCTGAAATTATTTCTCTCGTCTTTTTTGTTGAACGATATTTTTGTTTGTGATATTACGTGTTGAAGGTAAGTAATTTGTAATAGACAGTAAATATAGGGACTAGCATAAATTTTCTGTCAATATGCTTATGAAATATGAGTTTATGGCTTATATTCCAAGTCCTTTTAAAGAAAACTTCCTCCATTCAAGTCGGAAATAATCCGGGATAAAAGTATCATAATTATGTCCTGCCTCGTGGTACAATCCATCTCCAAACCAAAATTAAAATTGGTTAAGATTATAAGCGGTTTAGGCGTGAAAGCGTAGTAAACAGAAATATAGTTACTTTCAAATCTATAGCATTAGTACCTAGCAAGATGACTTTACCCCAGATTGCAAATTTGCGACAATTTTTCCGAAATTTCCACCTCATTCAGCGGCGGACTGGTCGCCATCTTACCTGATTTGAAATAATGATTCCAATTTCCCGCCACTTCGGGCCCAAGGATAAGAAAAGCACCGCTTAGTTTGAAATATCGTTGGCTCTAACCTGTAAACGCTTCCGTAAATGGGATTGTCAAAACCGTGGCACGTGAAATAGAACGTATATGGTGTATGTTCAACCCTGTCACGCTTGGGGGGCTGAAAATGCTTTTTTGTGGAACTATTGTTGCAAATAATTGGATCTTGGGTCGGTGTAAAAATGTCAGATTATTGTGTCAGAGTGTCTTTTATTGCTATGATAAAGGAAAAAGTCAGAGAAATACGGTAAAATCAAATAACATTGAAAATGGCTCCGACACTCAACTGAATCGTTTAAGCAAAACTGTTTGCTTTTTAGCGTCTGCCATAGTGCTGATGCTGACAGTAACTGATCGGTAACTGGTTTCAAACGACTCATAGAAGTCAAGTTCGGGGCATTCTATTAACATAATTACGGACAACTAGCTTCTGCCAGCGGCTTTGCCCGCGTGAAAAGTGTTTTATCATCGCAAGGGAACATTATATCGGACTTAAAAGTATATCCTATGTGCTATTCCAGACTAAAATCTGTCTCTGTGCCAAATTTCATTCACATCTGTTCAGCCGTTCTGGAGTGATTTAGTAACAAACATATATCCATCTATCCATCCAAACTTTCGCATTTATAATAACTACCTGCCGCCCGCGGTTCCACCCGCGTTGTATTAGTATCTACTTTGCCCAATATCTTTGTACATAAAGAAATTGAAATTGCCTGTGTTAATCTGATGTATAAACTATATTTCTGTAATGTTTCATCAAAATCCATTCAGTGGTTTTTGCGTGAAAAAAACATCCATCCATCCCCACAAACTTTCCCGTTATGATTATTATGGATTATGGATGATAAGGGCTTAAAAAAGTAACTGATGACGAAATAATCTCTTTCTTCTACTATCTTGGTCAAATAGAGTAGGTATCTACTATTTTCGAATAGATTTTGCAACTGCACGAAGACAAACAAAATCGGGTTGCACGGAAAATACACATTTTAAAACGGTTTCCAAAAACAACACCAATGTAACGTTGTTTTTCGATAGTCATGTAAACTGGAATTCAATTTGTTTTTTTTTTAAAATGGGAAAACCGTACATTGACCGTACATACCTCAGTGAAGGCTGACATGTATTTTCCCAATTTTCCATTCGACGCTTCTAACGCTGGTGGCGCCATCTATTTTGTCAACGAGTTCATTCATCACTACTAAATCCGGATGACCACAGACACCCTTTTAGAGTTTCAATAGACTTCGATATTTGAAATTGGATTTCAACACATGGAAAAGTAAAGAAACGTGTCTTTCTTTGTTTTATTACTTATCGTCGAGAGTAAATTAAATTGATAAAAAATATTGGATATAACATACTTTACTCTGCAGTGATTACGGTGAGTTGAAATGTTCTGTTTTCGGGTAATATTATTTATCCTCATTTTAGATTAAAACTAAAGCATAAATGCCGAATTTATGTCTATTTAAAATACTACAGCAATAATAAATGCGGATGTGATAAAGCATTGGCAGTCATGGATATAATTCAATATCAATTTGGGGAACATTGACGGGCAGCCATTTTGGCACGAGAGGCGTCTGACATCGCATCTGTGTCGCGGATGCAACGAAATAAAAACGAATGATTGTGGTGGGTAAATAAACCTTTTTTATGGATATGGCATTGCATTAAAAAGGCTTCTGCGAGTGGTAACCGAGCAGATGGGACTCTAGTAAAAAAGGTGAAAACGAAGAAAGAGCTTAAAAGACCTACCTGTGATTAATTATTTTGTTTTAAACTAGTGACCCGCCCCGGCTTCGCACGGGTAGTAGAGCATGTTATGCCTTTTTTTTTGTTGTCGTAAAACTGTAATATTAAAAACATTTGCTTTAAAAGTCTGTTTTATATAGGGATACGCGCGCGTTATCACTCGGCTTATATAGCAACAGTGGGCTACACAGCGAGTCCCGTCATCGTCGGTGTGAGACCCGCGCCTGAATATATTTTCGCGAACGTTAATTTTTATTTTGCAATAAATCCTTAGATATTCATTTAAATTATTATGGTTTATAGGATTATCATAATGTGCATGCAATGCTTAAGGTAACTAATGTATTTAAGTTGATAAGGAATGCTGTATCTGTCTAAATAGTTTTCCAATTACCGCATTGTACGTGACTATTGTTTTAGAAGTAAGAATGGGCATAGTAAGCTATCCTTAAATGAAAGATATATGCTTTTTCTGTAGACTTATAAAAGAGGAATATCCCAACATACATTATTATGTTGTATCTTAACAGGATTAGGCAGCGTTTTCGATGAAAGATCCCAGGCTGCTTGACTTTTTATCCGACTTCGCCAAAAGGAGGAGGTTTCCAATTCAACTGTATTTTTTTTTAATGTTTGTTACCCCTGAACTTTTTATTGGGATTACAGATTTTGATGATTCTTTTTTTATTTGAACGCTGGTGCTTGTCATGTGGTCCCATTTAATTTCGGAAAAAAGTCGGTGTCAAAAAACGAAGAAACGAAAATAGGAACACCGACTTCCGAAATTGAAGTTATTTTTCACTTTGTAGTGTTTTTGTTTGGAAGTCGGTTGTAATTTTTTTAAAAAGTTTTTGTTCCGATATTTTTAACAATTATCGTCATATTTCAACCACTTTACACAAATAAGGTTTTGTGTAAAGTGGTTGAAAAAAATTAGTTTCATAGTCCGACCTTCAGGCAGCGCATTTTAAAATCCTGTCTTCTATTTAACTGATTGGTAGCTATTTTGTCGAGCGCACCAACTGACAGCTGCCTGCCACGAATGGATGCGTTCGCGAATTTCCAAACGGATGACAAATAAACACCGCGTGGGCACTGCGAACGACGAGCCGCTATACAATTGAGACAGGGATGCACTGAGAATTGCGGAATGTGTTTTCAGTTCGGCAAACTTTCATGAGAGGTATTGTTTGAGTATCGTATTGTGCTGACACGTCGAGCTATATAGGGTCGGTCCCATTGAGAGTTATTAACTACCTAGTGGTTTGTAGTACAAGAGGAGCCACTATGCAATTAGATCTACAAGGTTAGAGGGAAATAGCAATAAAATAGTTCACTAGTTTGGGTGTAGAGAAAATTTGCTAAAAGCTGTCGATAGGACAGAGCCCTTAAGCCGCAGATACTCCTGAGTAGCTGATTTTAAAATAAGAATCACGTCTAAACGGCTAGTCATATTTTTTTGGAGAAAATATATGTTACATTAGACCATTTATTTAATAATTTGATCTAAGAACTTTTTGAGTTTTATTCGTATAACTTAGTGTAATTAATTTGTAAAATTATGTCTAAAACGGACAAAAACACGACAATTGCAACAAAATCGCTGGGCGTATTTTAATGAAATCAACACCATCTCAAAGACAATTTAGTTATCCTCATTTTTAGTTGAGGCTTTTTTTATTAAAGTCATAGAATCATAAGGAAAGTACAAAGTACTACAAAATTTTGGGTCGCGCGGTTGTGAAAAGAGTGCGCGTTTTGTTCCCTCAAGGTCGTTGTCGTTAGTCGTCGTCTTAAGTTTTTTTTTTTGTATACAACTAAAAAATACTGTGTTGTTTATGGGTATCTAAGTAATTATATAGTATCACACAATATTCCAATGATTTTTTATTATTTTGTTTGAATTCCTCTGTATTCCCTTATTTCATTGTTCCTTAGTCCTTTTAATGAGTGAGAAAGGTAGTTTTAATTGTTTTACCAGCTAACTGCCCAATACGTCTCTGTATTGTCGCATACAACTGAAATGTTGTCAGAAACAATAAATTTATATCCAATTATATTTTTAGCCCGCGTTGTTTGTTTCAATAAAATCCTTCGTCAACGTCCACGTCCAGGAGCGAATTAGATTGTAAATAATGGGGGAGAATTGTTTTTGTGCAATATTTTACATGGGCAGGTTTCCAGTGGGTAGGTAGGTTTTATGAATTAAATGACAAAGTTGGCCAAAAGGAGAGCATGCCTTGTTTTCTTTATTACAAGCTGTTATTTAACATGGCTTGTTGTTTGGGTTAAATCTTGCAACTGAATTTTAAAACAATTATCTCCATACAATTTAGCTGAAATTTTGCTTTCACGTTTGGCTTGGATGACATACACGTTAAGCAAAAAAGCAAAAGCAAGTTGAAAAAAAATGAAAATGTCTTGTTTACAAGCAATGATATTCAATTAATAGTAAGTACATTATGGTACAAGTGTGTAATGTTGGTGATTACCGCTGAGGCGCCATTGAGACCCGAGCCGCTAGGCGAGGGTCTTAAGAGAGCCGAGGATGGTAATCATCAATACACACGTGTATCATACGACGTTTTTCAACAAACTTGTGAAGAAAATACAAAAAAATCATTTCCAACAGTGAAAACGAGCTGAAAAAAAAGCAACTCAACCAATAAATAAAAATAAAAAAAACTCTTTATCTCACTTGTGAATAATAGTAATGAAAAAGTCACAGTTTGATAACAGGTGTCATTATGTGCCTAATTGCGGTGAAATTAGAGCCACTTTATGAGCAAGTGTGTTGAAAACAGATTCTTTATACCAATTCCCCAAAACAGTGAATAAAAAGCACTTTTTATCACTGTTTTGGTGTTTGAATTTAGAACACACCAATATAATATTCAAACTCCATCTCAATGCTGTACAACCTCCTTGCGTATAAAATATTCGATACAAACTTAGATAGAGATAGAGTTAGAGTTAGAGATAGAGTTAGAGTTAGAGATAGAGTTAGATTTAGAGATAGAGATAGAGATAGAGTTAGAGATAGAGATGGAGATGGAGATGGAGATGGAGATGGAGATGGAGATGGAGATGGAGATGGAGATGGAGATGGAGATGGAGATGGAGATGGAGATGGAGATGGAGATGGAGATGGAGATGGAGATAGAGATAGATATAGAGTTAGAGTTAGAGTTAGAGTTAGAGATAGAGTTAGAGATAGAGTTAGAGATAGAGTTAGAGATAGAGTTAGAGATAGAGTTAGAGATAGAGTTAGAGATATAGTTAGAGATAGAGTTAGAGATAGAGTTAGAGATAGAGTTAGAGATAGAGTTAGAGATAGAGTTAGAGATAGAGTTAGAGATAGAGTTAGAGATAGAGTTAGAGATAGAGTTAGAGATAGAGTTAGAGATAGAGTTAGAGATAGAGTTAGAGATAGAGATAGAGTTAGAGACAGAGTTAGAGATAGAGTTAGAGATAGAGTTAGAGATAGAGATAGAGATAGAGATAGAGATAGAGATAGAGTTAGAGTTAGAGACAGAGTTAGAGACAGAGTTAGAGATAGAGTTGGAGGTAGAGTTAGAGATAGAGTTAAGAGTTAGAGATAGAGTTAGAGATAGAGATAGAGTTAGAGATAGAGTTAGAGGAAGAGATAGAGAAAGAGATGGAATTACAGTTACAGATAGAGATAGAGTTAGAGATAGAGCTAGAGTTAGAGATAGAGATTGAAACACAAGTGATGTTACCTAGCTCAGGGGTCAAGGTTTGAAATGTTTTTGTAAATTTTGAAGGTAATAAACCATTTATTTATTACTAGCTGTCCCACGCGGCTTCGCTCCCGTCAACTGGCTACCTACCTACCCATCAACCCTACCTACTCTACATACATGATTGTTGTGTAATTAAACCGTTTACGCAGCGCACGCAACGGAAGCTCTCAAAAAGGAATAATTTTGCCCGTTTTTGCAACATTTTTCATTTATGCTCTGCTCCTGTTGGTCGTAGCGTGATGTTATATAGCCTATAACCTTCCTCAATAAATGGACTATCCAACACAAAAAGAATTTTTCAATTCCAACCAGTAGTTTCTGAGATTAGCGCGTTCAAACAAACAAACAAACAAACAAACAAACTCTTCAGCTTTATAATGTTATAAGTATAGTATAGATTATTCCTTGTGCTTTTCGCTATCTTTCTTTTTCTCGTAGTCATGGTATAATAGTAGTTTATGAAACTGTTGCATAATGAGGGGTATTAAAACATGAGTGTGTAATAGCTTTCACACGAATGTTTTAATACCTAGTTATGTGCAGTTTCATACACTACTTTATCTACACTCATAAATTGGGATTGAACCTAACTACTAAATACCTCTTTTTGCATTTTCCATGCCATACAATCGTGATAGCATTTGTCATATACTTTTCTCGACTTTGCTGGTAATAATTTAAGAGTAATTGCCTTCGCCGCATCTAAAATATCGGGCAGAGTAAAATTTTCTTCACATTCACTGATATCAGACATTTTTAAACAATAATTTAAATAACTCATAAAATTCAGTACAGCAAAACTTGCAAAACGAATGAATGGCGCCAAAACCGAGCACATCACCGCAATAACCGCGCATGCGCTAAGGCATAGCACGCACTGAGATCTTTATTCGCGCGATTTTTTCCGCCCATTCTGTGACCTATGGAATTGTATGAAGTTGTTCGCATAGCGGTAAAGAAATCGTGCGTAAAAAATACCACAAGAAATCCGTGTTTTGCCACAGAATCCACCGCACCACGGCGCGAATTTTATTCGCCCGAATATTTTGAGCTCTATGAACAGCTAGAAGGAAACAAAATTCGCGCGAATAAAAATCGCAGTGCGTGCTATGTCTAAAGCGGGCATTGCCATAGACAATTTAAAATTGGAATCAAATCTTTTTATAATAGGTACTATAAAATGGCATCACAAAAAAAATATTGATAGAAACTCCTTAGTGATTAACTTCTTGAATTTGTCCTGTATCGTAATAGAAAAAAAATTGTTTTATAGCATTATTTTGTTAGAGAAATAGTGTTATAATAAGATTCTATTTTTAAATTTCGGTATTGTGTTTATAAAGTATGCCAATATAAACTCGTGTTGAATTTTATAATTCGAATATTACGATATGAGAGTAGATAATAGTAGATTATTAACCAAGGGCTGTATGACATCAATTGCATACGAGGTTTTTGGCGCCTGAGCGAAGCGAAGGCGCTAATTAACCCGAGTATGCAATTGATGCTTACGCCCGAGATAAATACTCTGCTTTACATATCGATTGTGAGGTAAGTAAACAACAAGACAGCAGGTTTCAATGAACATTTATTAAGAAGAAAAAAATGTGTATTTAATTAAAATTAATAGTAAAATTATTACAATTTGTAAGAGATATGGTCACGTTCTTTTTAGGAATATTTATAGTTTGAATATGAGTTTGTGATGATAAGACTTGAGTTTGAGTGACTTGAGGTTCTTGCATCGTGAATGGCGGCAGTTGACTGGTACTATTTTCTTCATTAAAAAATGGCTCAGATGATGTGCTTTGACGTGGTGATTTCAAGTTTATATTTTCTGTTATTTTAGAAGTAATTTTGCTTTTGTTTGCCATCGAATCTTCGATATAACCTTCGGCCACTTTGCTGGACTTCCAGCCGCCGTGCCTTTTTAACAGAGTGAGGTTGGCTCCCGAATCAGCCAATAGAGTCGCTGATGTTCTGCGAAAGCAATGCCCGGTGTATAACTCTACGTTACTCAGTTTTAAATATGTGGCTATTTGCTTTGGCATGCCTGTAAATTTGTTTTTTCCTATTTTTCCTATTACTTGTCTGTGGCATTTTCCTTTACTGTAATTAAGAAAAAAACGATTTGTATCCACGTTTTCAGGCCGAAGAGCTTGATATTATTCAACATAATTTGCAAATTCTTCATGCACAACAAATGACCGGTCAATTTTAGTTTTCGTGTTAGGCAGTTTTATGAGTAGTAATTTGTTATGTTTTTCTACATTTTCTATTGTCAAGTTTGTCAATTCCACGGTTCTGCAGGCTCCCGATATCCCAAAAAATAGAACAACCTGTAAAAAAGACATAAGTTGTATTAAAGGCACCAAATTCGCATAGTATTTTTGTGAAATATTTTGGTAACTTATTAAAAAGGGCAAGTAAATACGTAGGTACCTTTATTGCTAAATAAATTTCATCCGGAGCTTCATTTAAGAATTTCTGTACTTCTTCTGCAGTAAATACCTTCGATTTCTTGCTTTTAAAGCCGTCAGACTGCCTTTTCAAGAAAGCAGTAAGTTTAGAAAAATCTTTCAAATTCACGTCATGTTTTGTCATCATTGTAGATTTTAGCATGGAATAAAAGCACCATAAACTGGAAGGTTGTAGCCTCTTAGATAATTCATCAAAATATGATATAAAAACACTTTCAGAAAGAGATTTCACTTTTTTTTCTGACCGCCATTTCATAAATTCGTCGTATGCCTTTACATATCTTTCTTTCGAGTTCGGCGGTAATATATTTTCGACAACTGTTTTTGCCCTTTCTTTAATAAAATCGGGCGTTTGATCTATGTCTTCGTCATTAGACATGTTTAAAACTTTTGAAAAAGAACTCAAACAAGAAAATTAATTATTTTCGCGATGCTTTCGCGCCTACTAGTAGACTGCCTTTTTTTTTTTTTCACGCACGCAAGCGCGTCAAATCTTGCTGGCCAGTTTGATTTTTAAATCGATTCCATCTAACATACGATATGGAAACAAATAGTTCCATATTTAAAATAAAATCTTTATAAAATAAATTGTCTAGATTCCGATTCGAGTAATTAATGGATACCGAGAAAAAAAAAATTAACTTTTTAAAAATATTCTTCGTGCAGTATGAGTATGACAGTTCTTTTTTCAAATTCCAAAACCTATGCTGTAATGATAGTCATACACCCCGGCATTCAGGGGTGTAAGGGTGTACTTACAGAGCAAGAGATATGTAAAATATATTATACACTCACAAAACAATTGAAAAAAGTGTTCCGCACTCACACTTTTCATTCATCTGACATTTCAATACAAGTCGAAAGGGATGGCTTGATAAAACCAACAAGAAAAAAAGACAACAAACATTATTCTGACCACCAATGTTGTTATCTTTTTCTAACCTCCAAATATCAGAATATTAGGAAAAAAATGAATTAAATTAGTAAATTGAGGCGTATTGCGTACTTACATATGGTATGAGATCCCTTCTGTTTTATGTACTTTGGTATCATAATTGGTACAATTTCTAAATACACACGCTGGCATTTTTTTTATTTTGTTTTTGTTTCAACAAAGCGTATCGCTCTTCGCCATGCGTGACATAAACTAAAGACTAAAGTTCACAATTGTGACCTATTCGAGTCTTCACAATGCGCACGCTCATAACATATCTGTTTATTTGAATATCATTGTTTACAAGGTTTTAAGCTGTCCTGTCGGGCGACCAATGGCGGAAGATCTACCAATTACCCAATGACGAATGACCATTAAGGTGACGACCAGTGAATGCCATGTAAAAATGCTTAGAAAAGCAGCCATATTTTACCACCCAATGAAATACCAACAACGTAAATACCACAAACTAAATACACCATACAAGAAACAAATGGGACGACCCATTATGTAAGCAACAACACAACAACTTAGATTTGTGCGGAACAAATTGCCGCAGCTGAAAAATAAAATGTTCAACAAAACAGTACCGAACACTTTTTGCTTTGGACTTTTGTGAATAATAAAAGGGCAGAGAAAGTTCTCCCGTTCACATTTCAGCGTCGGTGGCAGTACTGGCAGTTTCAAGTTCAGTTTTGCGAAATATAATCTTTTTCCGGCGATTCGGTAAAGATCCGGTATTTGCGGCGCGGTGGCCTTCTGTTTTCGAGTGTTGAGTATGTATTTTCGTGTAGTTGCCGACCAATTGGTTATGTGGTGAAGTGTACTGATTACTGTGAATTTTTCTATTATTTGATTTAAAATACCACTGTTGATATTATTTTCTATCTACATTGTAAACCAAATATCAACAGTCTTTGAATGTTCCCACTGCTGGTACACAGGCCTCCTCTCTGTGAGAGGAAATAGGCCGTAATCCACCACCCGTGTCCAGTTCGGGATGGTGGAAGTTACATGTCTTCGAATTTTTGGTTCTAGGACATGCTGGTTACCTCACGATGTTTTCCTTCACTGTTTTGAGAGCAGTGCCTGCCTGGGTTCGACCTACTCGTACAACATGTAAGTCGCGCCTGTTACCACTGGGCCACCACTGCCTCTATATTGTAAACAAGTAAAACTGTTTGTTTGTTTGAAGGATATTCTCTGGAAGTATTGATTTAATACAGAAAAATCTTATATCGCTAAGTAATAGGCTAGTTTTGATCCCAGAAAAATGCACGGTTCTATAAAACGCTTAGCAGATGACTTCGTATCTTATTATCGCTGCCTTACGTCTTGATTTCATTACATGTAGCTTATTGAAACTGTAACCGTAGTAAATAAGTTCACACCCCATAATCCATAATAATTATAAGGGGAAAGTTTGTGAGGATGGATGGCTCGATGGTATTTTCTTTCACGCAAAAACTACTTAAGGGGCTGGATACTCAAAATAGGCTTTCTTTTAAACATTTTTTTGCCAAATCTATTGAAGATGTGGCAGCAGAAAAAAGATATGTTAATCTTGATCATATTTCCGAAAACTTTGTTGTGGCCGAAACACGTTTACGCACAACTACATTAACAACAATAACGTATCATAACAGGACGCAAAACTTCGTTGTCGTATATTTTGAAGTTTCATTCATTATTTTTAAGTAATTCATATTATTATATTTTATAATAAAATCCATACAAATTCCATCGTGCTTCTCTTTCCATCCAGTGCAATACGACAGTGATCGCTTTATGGCGTTGCTAGGAGGACGTGTCGTATGTCGCTTTTTTTCACAAAATACAAAAACATATTCGATTTATTTCTCGTCAATTCAATCTGTCAAAAAAAATATCAGGTATAATGCAGCCAGATCATGTAGCCTGGTGGCTTTAATTGGAACTAACGAAATCACAAGGAATATTGTCAAACTCTGTATTATTTTTATTCTCTGGCACTAACGCTGTCACTAGCATTTATATTTTTGTTGTATTATAAACGACTCATGTCGTTTAGTTTACTTACTAAGTCCATAACTAAAAAGTATCTAAACCTCTTTGAAAATAGAACTAATGTTATCTCAAAAACGGCACCACGTGACCTCCTCACCCCAGAGGGCTGGTGTATATCAAAACCCAGTAGGTGCTTTGAAACTATTATATTCCAGGATAGCGCAAAAATATGTTATGATTTAAAGTAGGCTATGGAAAGTCATGTTGTACTAGTAACTGAATGACATCTTAATATTTTAAGAGAATACTAAACAAGGAATATGAACCTATGAATTGTACAAATGATATTAATAGTGTCCTGAATTCTATTAGATATTTTAAATATGCCTAAAAAAGACAATACCGAACCTAGTAAGTTCTGGATATTTGTAAATTTAAGGTGTTTTATAATTTGATGAGACTTTTCTATTGTAAATAATGATTAAATTGATTAATGAAAGCACGAAATATCAATTAAAATTCAAAGTTCCCATTACACAGTGCATTTCAGTATAGTAGAACTCATTAAAATAATATTAATAAAATTATCTGGCTATAAAACCATTATAAAAAAAATGTCACGTACTGTGTTCTTATTTGTGTTAGTCGCATAGAAGCAGACATATTATTATAATATTTATTCAATTTGCACGGCAAAGACTCGTATGACACTAGCCAGATTACCTATTTTAGTGATCTTTATTTTCGAAGCAATAAGGTTGCATTCATAGGCAAAATAAAAGTGAACGATCTGATGTCAGATGCTAGCCGCCAGTTTGAAATAAGAACTTGCGCGGTTATATTTTTTTTAAAACCATCGTAAGAGTCCGTTTATGATGCGGCCCTCTGTGGTTGGCCTTGTGTATTTAATTTTCAAATACTTTTCGCTCCAATTTAAGTTTGCCTCTAAACTATCGATGACAGTGGGCGTGGCTTAGAACCTCAGATGTCGATTGTCAACTGTTTGTCCTCAGCCCCTTAACGGGTTTGATGAAACTATACAGAAATATAGCTTAATCAGAATAACACATAGGCTATAATTTAGTACTAATACAACGCGGGCAGCAGCTAGTTATTATAAATGCGAAAGATTGGTTGAATGATTATATATTTAGCTAAAACCCGTAGCTTTTGTCTTTTTTTAAATTCAACTTAATCATACATAGGTACTTTTGAATTGTCAAACAAAACATGAATCTATATTTCTTAAAAGATAGCTTGATCTCTGCGACAGCTGTCAATATCAATACAGTAACAAATAGCGCTTAACAGGCTAACAATAACGTATACGTCAGTTTGCCATTTGTCGCAGAGATCAAGCTATCTTTTATGAAGTATAGTTGCACATTCGCAAGCGTCAGTAGGTGTCTATGGAGAAGAATGTGCAAGAAACTCCACGGACACTCTTTTCCATCAGTTTTAATTACAATTATCAGGTTATATCATTCTTGTTGGAAAAATACATATGTGAAAACGATGTAAAAAGACGTGCACGAAATAGCGTCTAGAGTAAAACAAACAATTCAAAAAAAAAATAAGTACGTAAATAAAAGGAGGCTGAAGCAGTTAAGTTATGACCAATCCCAACTGATGGCGCCCATTCACGAACATGACGCATGAATTGACACCACCCAGCTCAACCATGATGAAGGGGACTGAATGATCCAACACACGTGCCACCATCAAAAAGACATTTGAGAGAGCATGACACACTCTCAACTGCCAGGGCACACACAAGTCAACGAACGACACATAGGAACAGTAAATGGTAGATTTACAGTTGGCACATAGTACTCACACATGTGCTGTGCAGTTATATGTCTAATACTAAAATAAATTGAGTTGATACAATACAAATATATTCATAGTCTTCAGCGGGTCCAACAATATTTCAAAACAATAATGTTCTGCATATCACTTGTTTTTGCGCCCAGGATTGTGGAGCAGGACTAGCAGTTTATTAGCATTAGAGCCTTCAGTTTCTATGGAGGAAATAGCTGTAATTTATCCAGTGACTTACCTTCAAAATATTTTATTTTTACGTATTATTAATATCCATTTTTTGCGGTTAAAGAAGAAGAATTTACATAGAGCAACAGCAGCTGTTAGTCTATGTAAATTTATTTCTCCGTAGGTACAGGAAAAAAACTGAAGCCGCAGGTACCGAAGTTGATTGATGTTTTAGTTATGGGTACGTCTAAAGTAATACATTGAAGATTATATACATGGCCTTTAGGGAATGGAGACGGGTTTGTGAGTGTTAGAAAGGTCGTGACTTCGATGATTTTAATTATATTTTTTATTTTGTTTTCGATTTCCACGCAAATGAAGAAATCTAGTATATTTGATACCAGCTTCTGCGAGCGGCGTAAAAGTGTTTTTTTATCCCAAGGGAACATTATACTGGGATGAAAAGCTATTCCAGACTATAATTTATGTCTGTCCCAAATTTCATCTAGATTCATTTAGCCGGTCTGGTGTGATTGAGTAACAAACAGTTTTTTTTCTAATCTTACTAAAGTGTGTGGGTACACACACTTTAGTAAGATTAAAAATAAACTGGCGAAACTACAGAATCTTCTAGGGAAGGGCCAGAGAGGTACATAATGAATGACAAGAAAAGACAAACCTAAGGCTATTATTATAAATGCAAAATTAACTTTGACCTTGATAAACTTTGGTATAGAGATAAATTGCTTGGAGAAGGCCATTTTTATCCTGGGTTATCCCGGAAAAAATCCAAGGAACGTACTTCCTTGGATTTTTTCCGTCTTTTGAAGCGGGTGAAACTACTGGCAGAAGTTAGCTTTAAGACGACGACAGTCGCCGACGACCTTAAAGGAACAAAACCTCTTTCGTTTCACACCCGCGCGAGAAACGACTGAGGAAGAAGAAAAGGAAGAAAACGATGAGAACCACCCCAACAGCAGCCATGGAGATAGCCCTACAAATAACTCTCCTTGACCTTTACATACAACAAGAGGCGGCGCTAGCTGCCCTCAGGCTGATACATCTAGGCATATGGGGCAAAAACCTCACCAGTCCACACGCTAAAATCCTGGACCGGGCGATTAAGTATCAACCCCACTCGCTGCCCCGTGTGATAGAACACAAAAACAACCTATGTTCAACAAAAACTATAACATACAAACGATTGAGGAAGAAAGGGATCAGTCAGGCGCCAATGAAGTACGGATCTACACAGATGGCTCAAAAACACAAAACGGTTCAGGTGCTGGCGTAAATTCCCTTGACAAACATTAACTTTCACATACCGCTGGGCACACACAGTTCGATCTTTCAATGCAAATGTGTCGCCTTAACACAAGCCGCAACAACCGTAAAGCGATTAGGCATCCAGAGATACGGTATGAGATTCTTATCTGATAGTCTGCCAGAGCTCAAACCTTTAGAAAACAAACTAACTAACAACAAACTTATATTTGAGTGCCACCACGCCCTGGAGAGTATATCGAAATCCAATTGAAATACCTTCCAGTGGATCAAGGGGCATAGCGGATCCTTAGGCAATGATGCCGCAGATGAAATTGCAAAGAGGGGCTCCGAGATGTTAGTGCTAGGCCCGTACCCACTTCTCCCTCTGCCATTCTCGCAATTTCGTTCGTGGATTCGTTAGAGATCAACAGAACTCCATAAAAACAGATGTTCACGGGCAAAAGAATGTAGACAGCCAAAAATGGCTTTGCCAAATATATACCCGCGTCTAACTAAAAACTTTTCTGCCTAAGCAGAAATAACCTAAAAATAATCATAGGCACAATAACGGGCCACACCCTCCTTAACAAACATATTTTCAACATAGGCGCCACAGACAGCCAACTTTGCAGGGGCTGTTTTAACGGTTAAACGACGCAAGAGTCATGTATGTCCTACAGTACGCCATAGGACCACTCTTGCTAGTCGGCATTTCTATGTTCTCGGCCCTCGCCTTTATAACAAAGCAAACAAACAACTCAACATTTACGAGCATTCGTTCTCAAAGTGCAAACTACTGTTGCGTGATTGGCTGTTGAAACTCTCATATGGTGATACTGAAAGCCTTCTTGTACAACCGATATAGTTCTACAGTGAAATCTGTACACTCACAAGCAATCACACACACATGCACACACACACACACGCACACACACACATCAAACAACACACATACACAACAAGCCTACACAGTACACCCACACCTACAGTTACTTTCTTTTGATTACCGACTTGTTCCTATTTTTGCATGTATTCCTTATTACATAATTGGCTATTTCCAACAAATATTGGCATGCATGTACTGCCAATACGCTGTCTCATTGTAAATGGAAGGCCCTGTCTCCTGTGATACAGTTTTCTATAACTAGTACAGGAAACAGGTGATCTTTTCCACTAAAAGTTAACTACTACTGTGAATTGCATAATCTTTGCATCAATATCTGGTGGAAAAATATGATTTGTAACACTGTTTTTGGACCAATAAATGATTATTATTATTAACGCCGAAGAATCAGCCGCCCGCGTCATCCTGGAATGCGAGGCCGTGGCATCTCAACGTGAAGAAATCCTCGGAACAGTGAGGTCGTTTCGTGAATCCTGTGAAGCCCCCAGGATGCTTCTGTGCTTTTGGACGGAGCTAGGCTGGCTATGTTAGCCAGTACCCCTATGCAAAACGGACCGAAAGGGAATGTAAGTGCGGACACGGGAGTCCTACTACTACTACTACTCACATCCGCGCGACTCAAAATGCAGTAGTTTTTTGTTGAATAGTCTCACGGGCCGGCAGACCACCGCCGACCTACGTCAAATGAGCCACGAGCGAGAAAAGGAGCTCCAGGTGAACCTGGAGCGACTGCGCGAAGTGGACGCGCCGCTTGCCGTCGCTGACGGCAACAAGAGCCGAGGAGGCTCAAGTCCCCCTGTGGACACACCTCTTGCCGTCGTCGACGGCAACAAGAGCCGAGGAGGCTCAGGTCCTACAGACAATTTGTCTGACCAGGACTCGCGCGGGTGCACCTCCAAAGTTTGGAGGAAGCGTCCGCGCAGCGGGGACTCGGGGTCGATGGGTCTCTCCTCGAGTGAGGAGAACCTGTCGGCTCCAAAAGTGTCAACGGGACGGAGAGGATCGCGCGCATCTGCATGATGCAGTGCTTCCGGCTGAAAACCTCCGCCCACCACTCGCTGCGGACGATCGGAGACAGGAGCGGCCCGCTAAAACTGGGCAAGCGGCCCAGCCGGCAGCGGCTGAGCCGAGAAGTGCCGGGAAGGGAACCAGTAAGCCCGCGGAGGGCATTTTCGCGCCCACCACCCGGTCGGCAGTTGCGACCCTGGCGACCCCGCCTGGCACCCTCACGGAGGCATGGACGACGGTGGTTAAGAGGGGCCGCCATCGAAAGAAGAAGGCGGCGGCACCGGCACACGCTGGAGCACCCGAACCGGAAACAAGGAAGGCCACCACGCCGGGACCGCCTAAGGTCCGAACCCCACGCTCCGCGGCTGTAGCGATCACGCTGCAGCCCGGAGCTGTCGAAAGGGGCGTCACGTACAAGGCGGTCTTATCGGAGGCGAAGGCCAAAGTCGCGTTCCCCGATCTTGGCACACCGTCCGGCTTCCGATTGAGGTCGGCGATTACGGGGGCGCGGCTGCTCGAGGTGTCAGGTGCCTCAAGCGCCGAAAAGGCGGATCTGTTGGCCGCCAAGCTGCGGGAAGTCCTCAACCCGGAGGACGTCCGGGTGTCCAGGCCGATGAAGACCGCTGAGCTGCATGTCGACGGCTTGGATGACTCGACGACCACAGTTGAGGTCGCGGCGGCCATCGTCCGAGCCGGCGGATGTCCGTCCGAGGACATTCGGACGGGGGAGATCCGCGCCGACGCTTCCGGGCTCGGCATGATTTGGGTGCGGTGCCCGGTGGCGGCGGCGAAAAATGTCGCTGACGGTGGACGACTGCTAGTGGGGTGGGTTGCAGCGTGGGTCAAGTTGCTGCAACCTAGGGCATTGCGGTGCTATCGTTGCCTGAACATTGGGCATGTCAGGGCACGATGCACTGCCGAAACAGACCGCAGCGAGCAGTGCTATCGCTGTGGTCAGCCCGGCCACAAGGCAGCCCAGTGCTCCGCGGCACCAAACTGCAGCCTACAGCTGCAGGGAGGCCCGCTGGGCACAGAGCGGGCGGAAAAGCCTGTGGCGTACCTGCGCAGCAGAAGGGGAGAAGGAGGGCCAAGGTTGCCGGGGGCTCTTTACCCCCCCGTCAACCTGGCTGCTCTTCGGCCGACTCCCGGCCTAGGAATGGAATAGAGGGAATGAATTGCGCATAATGGCGCTCTACCATTTCCTCCAGGGCAATATCAACCACTGTGCCAGAGCTCAGGATCTCTTGCTCCAGAGCATGGCAGAGTGGTCGATTCACGTGGCTGTGGTCGCCGAGCCGTATTTCGTCCCACCCAGGGATAACTGGGTTGGAGACCTCGACGGTTTGGTGGCCATCATTGGCGGGGCTCTAGTCAGCCAGTCCCGAGGTCATGGCTGGGTGGCCGCCCTCGCGGATGGCGTTGGCATAGTTGGTGCGTATTTTTCGCCCAACAAGAGTCTCACCGACTTCGAGAGTTTCCTTGTCGAGTTGGGCGCCGTCGTAGGCCAACTCCACCCTCGCCCTGTGCTGTTACTAGGGGATCTCAACGCCAAGTCTTCGGCATGGGGATCTCCGGTAACCGATGCTAGGGGTGAGGTGCTGGAAGAATGGGCAGTCACCACCGGCTTGGTCGTCCTAAACCGGGGCTCGGTCTACACGTGTGTGCGACAGCGGGGCGGTTCAATAGTGGACGTATCGTTCGCAAGCCCTGCTGTCGCAAGCCGTGTCCGTGACTGGCGTGTCGCCGTGGAGGTGGAGACGTTATCGGATCACAGATATATCCGTTTCGACGTCTCCACCCAGACCGCAGGCGGCCGCGGTGCGCTGGCCCCGC
Source organism: Orthosia cruda (assembly GCA_964057195.1). Classification (NCBI taxonomy): domain Eukaryota; kingdom Metazoa; phylum Arthropoda; class Insecta; order Lepidoptera; family Noctuidae; genus Orthosia; species Orthosia cruda. The sequence continues at coordinate 18,541,068 of OZ059842.1, read as the reverse complement.
GAACGAACGGTCCGCGCTGGGCGCGCAAGCGCATCGACAGGGAACTTCTCGAGGAGGCCACCATTGTCCAGGCCTGGATCCGGGAGTCGATAGAATAAGTCAGAGTCATAAGAATGTAGATAGTTAATTTGTCTTTGAGATGCTGTCAAGTTCACTAAAATTCGATCAACGGTTTTGATGCGATTGCCGTTTTTTTGTCCGTGTTAGATATAACTTTACAAATTAATTTTACTATGTTATACGAATAAAACTCAAAATTTTCGTAAATCAAATTATTAAGAAAATGGTTATATTATAACCTAATTATATTTTCCAAAAAATTAGGACTAGCCGTTTAGACGTGATTCTCATTTTTAACCGACTTCCCAAAAAAGGTTCTATGTTCGACTTCATGTTTGTTTTTTTTTTTTATGTTCACCTATATCTTCGTGAATTGTGGACCGATTTTGAAAAATCTTTTTTTGTTTGAAAGAGTATGTTCCGAAATTGGTCCCATTTTAATTTTGTGAAGATCTGATGAAGAACTTCGGAGATAAACAACAGAACTCTTCAATAAATAACGGCAAATCTCTCGGGATTGCTGCAATCGCATGTCTGTTTGTTGTTTATAACATTTCATAACATAACATCACGCCAGTTTGCTCTTAAGGGGTAAGCAGATCTCTCATTTCACCGGTTAGTTCCCTTACTAACTTGCCTATTAGGTACGTACAACTAAAAAGTGAAAAATAAAAAAACTTTTTGCAAAAAAATACTACCGACTTCCAAATACAAAACTACAAAGTGAAAAATAACTTAATTTTTTGAAGTCGGTGTCCATAACGCAAAAAAATGGTACCTACGAAAGACAAGTTTCTTTATAAAATAAGCTTGCCTTTTAGAAAGTACCAAAGTGACTAGCCATTCATGACAAAGTCACTTCACACTTCTGACCAACCAAAGCTACACGAGGCCGACACGCGACGTTACGTACGGGACGTATCGTGAATTCGTGACATGATGAGGCCCACGGGTCCACACAGAGTGGTCCCGGGTTTTGGGCCTGTCTCGCTTGGATTTATAAACACTAGACTTTGATTTAAGGAACGGTTGTATTACATTTTGTATGAAAGGAGAGTTTGAATGAGGATTCATTTGTACTGATTCTTACCACATATTATGTTATCAACCTACCTAGCCTTGTCCGAAGTATATTGGAACTGAAACTGAATATCTGTATTTTAGATAAAGCGACTGCCCATTCGATTTTCATAACCAAGGAATTTCAATATGAAATAACTTTTCATGAGCCACTGCCAGTTTTACAGGCTTCTAACCGTAACGACTGTCAAATAAGACAATAAGACGTAAACAAGAAGAAAATCATGCTGTGCAGTCGGAGGATACATCTGGTTTTGGACAGCCAGCTCGCGAATATAAAAACGCTAAATTAACGAAGACCATTACTTGTCTTAATAAAACCTCTTACAGACAAGCGCGACGCGACGATGTGACATTAGCCTTCCTGTAGAGCAATATTAGAACAATTTCTATAAAAACGCAAATCGTTGTCGCATAATAGCATTAAAAGGGTATTAGGCTGTGTTACTGTACACTATATACCTATAAATTTCGTAACAAACAATAACATATCCATTTATTTATTTAAACTTTATTTATTTATTTAACAATTTTTGTACATACACCAAGGACAAGAAGAAGGAACAGAAAAATAGGTACAGTAGTGGGTTTATTTACAGTAGTGGTACATAAGCGAACTTAATGCAACAATGCATTCTCTACCAGTCAATCTTTGGGTTACAAGATAACACTGGACTGGTAGGTGTACAAATAACTATGTACTATAGATCCCTACCAATATTAATGCAAAGTAAAGCCGGACCTACATTACTGTTTCGTGGCGTGTCGTGTTGCATTTTGGCGCATTTGATTGGCTATAAAACTCGTTGTGTTATGACGTGTAAGGCTGGAACAGAGTTGTTTGATTAGTGTATCCCGCGCCACGCACGTCACATAGCCACACAGTAATGTAACCCCGGCTTTACACTGTCTGCCTGTCTATTTGTTTCCTTTATATGTTTTAAAGGCTGAACGGATTCAGATGACAATTCAACTTGGCAAACGGGTAAGTTGTGCTCTTGGTTAGGCCAATCCTAGGCATTCCTGGCGTAATATTTTTTGGGATAATTTTCGACTTTCATACGGGTGAAGCAGCCGCCACAAGTTAGTAATATTTGAATTCAAAATTAAAATCGTAAAACTTATATAATTTATGTAAAGTGTCGTATGCCATAAGGTCATAGCTCATTTACAAGGCCCCGCTCGAACACCGCCTCAAAAGGAGATGACTGCTTGTTGTCCACGCGCCGACAGCTCAGGCAGCAGCCATAACGCGTAATGAATTTGGCAAGGCAAAGGGCAGAGTATGAAAAATCGACCAATCACATGCTAGATCAAAGACGCGATGTGGATTTCCTTCTCTATGATGTGTCGATTTTTCATTCTCTTTGCCCTTTGCCTTGCCGAATTCTTTACACAATAAGGCTGCAGCTGTCCACGCGCCAACCGCTTCGCTTTTGCCTTCGTATTTCGACAAGCTAGCAACGTGCTTCAAGCGAGCAGTCTGCGCGCGTAAACGGACCGCCCTTAATTTTTATTTAATATGTTGCGTCTTGATCAATCAGTCTTCAATCTGAGTAATGACTACGACTTAACCGGACTAAACTTGAGCCTGTGTAGACTAAACTTGAGCCTCCAGCCTGGCATAAAAAGCTAAACCTAAACGACAACGCTGAGGGCTACCCCCTATGGGGTCGAACCTCGGCTCAGGGCGTCGCTGGGGGGACAACTATAGCTGCATGATGATTAGCTGTCCGCTTGAAGCGCGTGGTAAGCATGCGGTAAGCGAAACGTCAACTATCGAGTGGTGGTAAGCTCGCTAATTTGTATTTTCAATGTAAAGTATGTCTACTGAGGACGCCCTGAAGCTCACATTTCTTTTGCCTCTTTTTTTCTGAACATTATTTTGCCGCATCGGAGCGGTTTCGTATATGTCAGCTTCGGCCTTTATAGTTATCCTCAACTCAATTAAATGTTTACACCACAAACAAGTAAAAAGTTTGTAAACATTCACATTGTGTCTAAACAGTACGTAAAATGTCCCTCTGTTCAAAATGTAAAGGTTTTATTCACTAAATACGAGTAGTTAACACGATTGCGGTAAACTTTACAATGAACATTTAAATAATGGTTTTAGTCGAATTTGTTTATTATGGGTCTCTAAATAAGTTAGTGTGTTTGTTTAGAAAATCTGATTATAGTTACTGTAGTACATGTGAAATAGTAATAATTCTGATGCTAATATTTAATGAATAGCTTTTGCGGCTTCGCTCCCGTGGTGGGCCTGTTATAGGAAAACATAATTTATTCACATAAAATATTTTTTTTAAAACAAGCTTTTTTCGTATTCATCTCAGCAAACCCTTTCATTTGATACCCATATCATGGCAGTGCATAAAAAATAACTAATCCACCATCTTGGACCGTCCGCCATATTGGATTTAGAATGACGTCACGGTTAGCTAACTAACCATGCATAGTCTTCCAAACTAAACGTGTATGCAAAATTTTTGCAATTCAGTTGCAAGATTAGACCCGAACACGCTTACATAAATACATACATTGCAAATTGCAAGTTAATTAAAAGCTTGTAAAATAGCCTATGCTACTCTGGAATAATGTAGCTTTCCATAGATGAAATAATTTTTTAAATCTTTTTCGTTTTTACCCGACTAAAAGGAAAGGGTTATGTTATTCAGTCTATCCATTACAAACAAACTTACAAACAATGATTTCTTTCCTCTTTATTATATTAATATTATTATATGTGTTTAACAATATTATATTACTATTAAGTCCTTTATTCGCTTACTTTTCCTTTTTTTTATAGGCTCGTTTTTATATTCGTGTCGGTCTTCATCATCATTTCAGCTAACATACGTCCACTGCTGGACATAGGCACAGATGTCGTCACATTGACCCATCCCGTGCGTCTCGCAACCAGTGCCTTCCTGCAACCTTAACCATGTCATCGGTCCACCTAGTGGGAGGTCTTCCAACATATCGTCTTCCGGTTCGCGGTCGCCACACTAGAACTTTTCGGTCCCATCGGCCATCCGTTCTGCGAGCATTGTGCCCTGCCCACTGCCAGTTCGTGTCGTTAATTCTTTCTTATTTATATTTTCTTCGACAAGAAGCTCTAAACCAGTGTCATTGAATTAAATCGATGGCGATGGTCGACATTTCTCCAATCGCTATCGCCACGATTGTGCTTATAGAATGTCACTTGTCTAGGCAACTGACGAGAGATATGAATTATGAAAACATACACACCCTACCCCTCCACACTTTATCACTCCGGCAGAGCATCTGCCCCCTGGACACGAACTGCAGTGGCCAATCTGGAAATCTCTAAACCAATTGCGGATCCAGGTTGGCCGCTGTATAAACAAACTGGCCAAATGGAGTATCAAAGACCTATCCAAAACACAGTGACAGTGTCGGTCGGCCCCTTCGCAAGATATGGCTCACCTGCTTGTGCGCAGACAAGGAGGTGGCCATATCTTCATGCCCGACCACCTGTACCTTTCAGGATTTGACAGAGCTGTTCGTGTAGCTACAAACTGATCGGACATAATCTGAATGGTTGAGACTATAGTTTGAATTAACCGACACGAAAGAAGCCTTGTCTAGGGCCTCTGTACTCGCACAGAGGGGGTTCCGGGGTGGTCTTTTGGGGGGTCACGGGGCGGGTTCTACGTGCTGATGATGATCATCTGGTTTTAGTGAGGTAAAAATCTCACACTCCCTGGTCTTTTCCCCAAAAGTCCAGACGCCTTTTGAAGCATTCCCAGCGATAACAAAAAAAAGGGGGCCTCAGTACTCGGCCACGTCAAAAGACTTAGTGCTGGCCTCGCACAGGTATGACAGAGGCTCTAGACAAGTAACATTAGATGTGAGCGAAGGCGATAGTTGAAATTTCAAAATGCAAGGGATTGATCACGTGATTTTTCGATATCGCTTGTCAATCCTTTGCCATTGCCATTGTCAAATATTTGCTTTTTTGACAATCGCTGTCGCCACGCTTTCGATGATACATTTTCACTTGTCTAGGGCCTTACTTCTCCTATTATAGTTCTCGCTAAACTTCTTGGACGCCCTGAAGTTGGCTACAATGCCTGCGCAGTAGTAAATCTCATACAAAAACAAATTATTATAAAAACAAAAACACGACTGCTGAAAACTTCGTTTGTCACCGCTGGCAACACCTCATAATACACTCGCGAGTAATGAAAAAGTTCCAGTGACATAGCACCAAATTACTCCTAAACGGGAAAGGCTAGCTTAATGATGCCGCCTGCAATATTGAAGTACATTTAACAGCGCATCAGAATATTACCAACTAAAAACGTAAATACTGTGTTCAAATTTTTAAATTAAATGTTTTAAAAAATTGGGGCCATTTGGAAAATAAAATCAAATCTCTAAGTAGGGGTTTAAGTAGGTGTAAACGTAGGTTTTGATAACTCAGTACTTAGTGTTTCCTCCATGTGTTCAAAATACAGCTTCTACGCGATTGGGCATGCTGAATACCAGATTCCTCAACACATGCTGAGGAATGTTCTCCCATTCTTCGATGAGCGCGTAATTCAAGTCACGAAGAGTAATTGGAGGTGGAACTCGTTTTCTCACACGTCTGTCAAGCTCGTCCCAAGCATGTTCAATAGGATTCAAATCGGGGCTCCTTGCTAGCCACTCCATTTTGTGGATTCCTACGTCCTGAAGATACTCATTTACACCTTGAGCAGTGTGGATCCGTGCATTACCGTGCATGAACAATGCATTATCGCCCATATTGGCCAAAAACGGACCAGCATGTTCATTGAGAAACTCATTGATGTATCTCACAGCAGTTAGGTTTATGCTGAATACCAGATTCCTCAACATATGCTGAGGAATGTTCTCCCATTCTTCGATGAGCGCGTAATTCAAGTCACGAAGAGTAATTGGAGGTGGAACTCGTTTTCTCACACGTCTGTCAAGCTCGTCCCAAGCATGTTCAATAGGATTCAAATCGGGGCTCCTTGCTAGCCACTCCATTTTGTGGATTCCTACGTCCTGAAGATACTCATTTACACCTTGAGCAGTGTGGATCCGTGCATTACCGTGCATGAACAATGCATTGTCGCCCATATTGGCCAAAAACGGACCAGCATGTTCATTGAGAAACTCATTGATGTATCTCACAGCAGTTAGGTTTATGCTGAATACCAGATTCCTCAACATATGCTGAGGAATGTTCTCCCATTCTTCGATGAGCGCGTAATTCAAGTCACGAAGAGTAATTGGAGGTGGAACTCGTTTTCTCACACGTCTGTCAAGCTCGTCCCAAGCATGTTCAATAGGATTCAAATCGGGGCTCCTTGCTAGCCACTCCATTTTGTGGATTCCTACGTCCTGAAGATACTCATTTACAACTTGAGCAGTGTGGATCCGTGCATTATCGTGCATGAACAATGCATTGTCGCCCATATTGGCCAAAAACGGACCAGCATGTTCATTCAGAAACTCATTGATGTATCTCACAGCAGTTAGGTTCCCGTTCTCGATTGGAACTAACACTGTACGACCCTCTGCAGAGATACCAACCCACACGTGAACGGTACCTCCGCCGTGTGACACTTTTTCTTCAAAACATGCTTGTGCAAAACGTTCTCCTGGTCGTCGGTATACTCTTTTCCTCCCATCATGACGGTACAGCATAAATCTTGACTCATCAGAGAACATCACTCTCCCCTTTTCGTCCTCACCCCATTCTGTATGCTCGCGGGCGTATCGCAATCAGGCAACTTTGTGATGCCGTGCCAGTTTTGGGCCATTTGCTGGCCTGTAAGGCTTCAATCCTCTTTCGGCAAGATGTCTCCTGACTGTCGACTCGCTTATTGGCTCCCTTCGAACTTGCAGAAGTTGTTGTTGAACCGCAACTCCCGTCTGAAGTCGATTTCTTAACATGGCTTCCGCAATGAAACGATCTTCTCGGACTGTTGTGCACCTTGGCTTGCCAGTACCTGGTCTCCTCAGGTTTAATCCAGTCTCCCTAAACCTTTGGATCACTCGTCGGACAGTAGTACTCGTATGTGTCACGCCCATTATTCTGGCCGTATTTCTTTGGCTGGTCCCCAATACCACCATAGTGATGATTCTCGTACAATCCTCGGGTGATATAGAGGCATGATTTATGGGTACAAGAGCCGTAAGACTTTACAATTTAAGAATTATTTCATAACGGCGAAAACAAGGATGAAATCAAAAGCAAAACAAAAAACGAAACAAATGTATTCCGAAATTTTCAAACCCCAAAATTTTGTTTTTCTACTTTTTTATCCATGGCTTCAAAAAGACCAGTATTTAAAAGAGTTTAAGTTTGCATAATAAAATAGTTTTCATTATACTTTTTAATTTATTAGCTAGGTTCTATGTCTTAGGAGATATTTAGGTGTTTGTCGGCATTTTGTGGGTGGTACTTTTTCATTGCTTGGCAGTTTATATAATGTATAAATTATAATAATTTGTTTTATTTCAGACTTTTTAGTTTTAGTAATGAACGAGTTCTCCAAATAAGTCATGTGGTAAAAAAATATTTATTTTGCTTTTATCTTGAATTTGTGCCAAAATAGGAACATAAAAGTGGTATAATATATATTTTTTTGGAATGGCCTATGTAGTAGCTTTCATTTGATACCCATATTGTTAAGTCAACGAAAAAAAATGTATCGCCCTCTTTTTTTAGGGTGGGCGCTATTTTCATAAATTATATAGCCTATGTCACCCACACAATTGAGACAAATCCAACGACACCTCATATGTCATACTCCCTCAAGCCGTTGGGGCTGTAGAGCGTGCTGTAGAAATGGGCATACATACATATATACGAAAAACATTACCCTCTTGCATTCGGGTAAAAACAGCACCGTTTCGTGCTTTGTGCATCGGAAAACCAACTTCAAGGCGGCCCAGAAGTTTGGCGAGAAGTATACATGGGACATGAACAAGTGAAATGAGTCTACTATAGACACGCCTCTGCCTCACTCTCCGAGAAAACAAGCTTGATATTATGTTAGTAGGTACCACTAATTTTCATAATAGCCATACTTACTTACAAACATTGATTTTACCAGAAATAATTGTCCCACATTCATCACACCCACATAAAACCAGTTCCATTCAACCCTCACGACCTAAAAGGTAAGATGACAAAAGAAAATACTCCTTCGTTTCATCATAGTTTATTTGAAATATTAAAATATGCCACAAAGGGCGGACGGAGTGACAAAGTTGTGCCTCCATACAAATATCTCCATATGCGAGCTCGGGCCGTATTTTTATTCGTATTTCAACATAATGTATTGTCAGAAGACGTACTTGTGTTTTCCGGGTGGCTGTTACACCGAAGTGAGCGATTTACTTATTAGAATATTAATTTTGGAATATGCGTGCCTCCGTTTTGTGAGCACATGGTCTATGGGTCGAAACTTTTTGGAGTGGCGACCGCCCTTGCAGCGTTGGCCTGCCTTTAGGCAGACCGATAACCTGGTTAAGGCTGTGTGAATCCGCTGGGTTGGCGATGCACAGGACCGATTGATGCAGCGACACTTGCAGGAGGCCTATGTCCAGCAGAGAACGTCTTTCGGTTGAAATAATGATGATGCTTGCGTATTAATAGTACATTACTGCAGCGGCCAGCAAAAGAGGCATTGATGGACGAACGTGTAAATGTGGGCCGAGGCGAAGCCGAGGCACACATACGTAAGTCCATCAATGCCTAGTTGTGGCCAAGGCTTGTATAGTTTTTTTCTCAAATATGCGCGGAAATTTAAACTAAGTAGTACCTAGAACTCATTTTGTCAAAATCAATGACGAACAACAATAATTGTTCCCGCGTTAGTGTGCATTTGTTTTTTTTTTCAATAAACAGCGTTCTATTTGCAAGCCAGTTCGAAATTTAAATGAAACCTTTGATAAGTTACCTCCTTGGTGGCCATGCTTCGGAGAAAAAGATCGTTCCATTTTTAAATTACACGACAGATATGAGTTTACTATGGAATTTATTTGGCCGCTAGACACGACAGATATGGATTTTCATACAACTTTTGCCGGCCGCTGCGCGCATGTATTTGGCCAGTACAGCAATTGCGATTTATCTCGAAGAAGGTTGTCAAAATAATGCTCAAATTTCCAAGCATGTTTGAGAAATATTTATTTTTAACCGACTTCAAAAAACGGAAGAGGATCTCAATTCGTCGGCATCTTTTTTATGTATGTTACCCAATTACTTGAAGACGTGCCGATTTTAATATATAATATTTAAAATTAAATAATAGATAAAATTTCCTTCCTAGGTGATTCCATAGTCAAGATAAAGATCTGATGATGGGATCCCATGGAAATCTAGGGCACTCCTCAAATATTATAGGCATACATATATCCATTTTGGTATTTTCATCAATAATGCAATCATTTGCACTTAGAAAGTATTATTTGGTGAAGTGGAACTGATGAAGAAGACCACAGATGGCCACTCCTATCGTCACGCCACGCCAAAACAAAACACTACAAAGCGAAAAATAACTTTCTTTTCGGATGTCGGTGTCAAGAACGAAAAAAATAGGCACCAAAGACCGACTTCCGAAAAGAAAGTAATTTTTCGCTTTGTAGTGTTTTGTTTTGGCAGTCGGCTTTTTTAAAGTTTTATTGTAATACGAATGTAAAGTAGTATAATTATATTTCTTTTGGGTAAGTTGTTATTGAACATTTTATCATTGAATATATTTATTGCTTTTGTACAAAAAAGACTTTGAATGGATCTTTCTATTGCAAAATTTTGACAGTTCAAAATCAGGTGTTCAGCATCAGATTGCGGTGTGTTACAGAATTTACAAGAATCACTTGAAATTATGCCCAAACGGAATAAGTGGGCAGGTGTGGTGGTATGGCCAAAGCCAAGCCTGTTAATCGTGGTGATAAAGTGCCGGCTGGCAGACTCCAGGTCGTTGTACCAGGGTTCTGTTGGTAAGTCTGTTTGGATACTTCCGTACCACTTTCCTTTCTGCTCTTGGTCTTTCTTCCACATTTCAACCCAGAGATATTTCAGTTCTTCATTTATGGAGCTATAATAATCTGTATGCGGTACACTAGTTACATATTTAACATCCAGTGAATTTATCCCCTTATTTGCAGTTCTATCTGCTACTTCATTTCCAGATATACCCTTATGCGAAGGGATCCATATCTCAATATCCTTACAATTTAACTTATATACAAAATCTTTAATTATGTACAAAATATAATTAGTTTTAACATTAAATTTCAAATTTTTAAAGCTTCCAAAACACTCAATGAATCGGTTAAAATTAAGAAGAATTTATAAGACTGGTGAATATGACTTGTTAACTTTACCGCTTCTAGGATTGCATAGGCTTCTGCAGTAAATATTGAGCATTCATTGACTAGAACAAAGCTTTGAGTGAACCTTGTTTGAGGATCATATAAAGCAGATCTCACATGGTCATCTCCCTTATTGCCATCAGTGTATAGAGTATAATACTTATTATTTTCTGACAAAAATTCTAGCATGTCATTATTACTTATAACTCTGTGTTCATCTGTGAACATGAATCGGATGAGTTATACTAACATAGTTGTGGGCATAGCAAGGCCACTGTGACTGTTTTTTAATCCTTGTGCACTTATTATATATTTCCAGATATATCCGGCACAACTGTGGAGTTATGCCCCTCAACCGTTCGTCTGCTGAGGACAATGGACCAGAGACATTAACCAGGTGAGGGACTATTCTGTTGATAACATCATTATTAGATGATGATAAAAGTTTGACGCAATATCTTTTACATAGCAATATTCTTCTCAAAATAAGGGGCATGATTTTGGTTTCAACTTCCATGGCTCTTATGGGAGTTGAACACATTGCTCCAGAGATGATTCTCAAAGCTTTGTTCTGAATTATATCCAATCTATGTACATATGTACAATTAATATAATCTAGAGTGCTATAATCAAAGTGGCTTCTTACAATTGCTTTGTACAGTATTGACAATATTTTTGGATCAGCTCCCCAAGATATCCCAGCAAGGCATCTTAGAACATTTAGCCCTTTGTAAGAATTTTTTGAAATATATTTAATGTGCTCTTTGAATTTGAGTTTTTGGTCAATGAGAATACCTAAGAAATTATGCTGGTTTACTCTTTGAATGCTCTCTGTAGCAAATATAACATCAGTAGTAGGGTTGTCATCTCCAAAAATCATAACACTGCTTTTGGAAGCATTAATTTTAAGATGCAGCCTATTACTATAATAATCATAAAGTTTTCCAAGTGCTATATTTACAGTATCAATAGCTGCACATAAATTAGAATTTGAACTATACAGAACTAAATCGTCAGCAAATTGCAACATATCTACATTCTGAGTATCAACATATTTACATATTTCACAAGTGTACAAGTTATAGATCAAGGGTGACAGAGTTGCACCATGCATTGTACCTTTACTGGCCCACTCTGGTCCATAAAGGATGTTATTGTGTTTGACAAAGAGTTTTGTGTTACTTAAGAAATCATAAATCCATTTGGACACAAGTCCAGGTAAACCTAAACTACCAGTCTATATTTTGACAAGTATGCCAGGGTCAACATTGTCAAAAGCACCTTGTACATCCAAAAATACGCAAACGGTATGTAATTTGCCATTTTCTGCCCTTTTCAGGTCTGCTATTAAGGAAGTGAAACTGTCAGCACAGCTATGACCGCGCCTAAATCCATATTGCACTGGTGGAATAATGTTATTGGGTTCAGAGTACCAGTCCAAACGATTCTTCAACATATTCTCAAAGATCTTTCCAAGACATGAGGATAATGAGATTCGACGATAGCTGCTAGCTAAATTTGGTGGTTTGTCAGGTTTTAATATGGGAATCACGCACTGTGTTTTCCATGATTCTGGTATTGCTTTGCTTACACCAAAGACTGTTAAGAATATTTAAGAATAAATGTTTTACATCATCATTAAGATTTTTAATCAGTATGTAAGGGAAATCATCTAAACATGGGGTTGTATTTTTTCTAGATTGCAAGCTCATTAAGAATTCAGTCCATGTAAAAGAATCCAATAAAAATTTGGTGTTTGGGTTGTCATTATTGAGATCAAAATAATGCTTATATTGACTTCTATCTATAAAGGTTACTATTATCAGATATTTTTGTCAAAAATGGTTGAATAATCTCATCCCTGTATGATTTGTTACCAGATCTGATGCCTTTAAATCTCTTAATAAGGTTCCAAATTTTACTTAGTGGAGTAGTTCTATTAAAAGTGTTACAAAAGTTGTTCCAACCAATCTTCTTCTGTTCTGAAATTGTACGTTTTTTTAACGCATCTAATCTCTTATAATTAATGGAATTATCTATAGTTGGGTCATTTCTGTACAGTTTCAGTGCAGTATAAGATGCAATTACACTTTGCTCACAAATAGAATTCCACCAAGGAGCTGGAATTCTACTTCTAAAATCTTTAATTCTCTTATAAATAACAGTGCTTTTCAAGTACAATTTTAACGTACTTGGAATCACAGATGTGAGGATATCATGGACTTAATTTATGGATAATATATTCAGCTCCAGATTGGCATCAGAAAAATTGCATGACATCATACAAAATTTTTGCACAAATACGTTTTTCCCATGACAATAATCGCAAAAATATTAAAAAAGTAGGGTCCGAATAGGTCCCAGTTTAGGTAATTTTACAGCATATTTTATCTCCAAAATTATAAGAAATTGCGGTATATATAGAATAGAATAGAATAGAATACTCTTTATTATGTACACCAAATAAGTTACAGAAAGTATAGATAAAGAAAAAAATACACTGGGTGACACAATGGGCGGCCTTATCGCTAAAAGCGATCTTTTCAAGACAACCTTTGGATGGATTTTAAAAAAGAAAGGAAAGAAAGTACTGTAGGTAGTCTATTGGTGTACTATTTATATATAAAATAAATACATATATATAAACATACTATATATAAAAATATATACAGTTATAAGTATGGAACAAAAACATAGAAATCAAGAAAACAACTACTAAAGAGAGAGGTAGTGATTCTTTACCATAGTTTTAAAAATGGGCAGAGATTGAGCTCGCCTTATTGACACAGGCAAAACATTCCACAATCGCACCGCTTGAACCGTAAAAGATTTGTCGTAAAATCTGGTGGAATGCATCGGCATCTCTAGTCCCAAGTTTTCCGATGACCTCAGGTATCTATTATGTGTGTCATGAAGGAACTTGAAACGTTCTTTGAGATAAGAGGGGGTTGTAGGATTGTATAGAATACTGTAAAGCAGAAATAAAATATGAGAATCCCGGCGAAGACGTATGGGAAGCCACTTGAGCTTTGTCCGAAATTCAGAAATGTGATCGTATTTGCGCAAGCCAAATATAAATCTTATGCAAAGGTTTTGAAGACGCTCAAGTTTATCTAGTTGTGCCTGGGTGAGATCGAGATAACTGACATCAGCATAGTCAAGGATTGGATGCAGAAGGGACTGTGCAAGCGCAATTTTAGTGGCAGTGGGAAGAAAGTTCCGTAATCGTCTAAGGGACCTGGCAGATGCAAACATTTTGCGGCTTACGTCCTGAAGCTGCGGACCCCAAGACAGATATCTGTCGATCCAAACCCCAAGGTTCTTAACCTTCTCACTTATTGGAATAGTAGTTCCGTTAAATTGTACCAGAGGAAGTTGTGTCCAATTTACTTTTGGAACCATCCCAGAGCTGCCAACAACTATGACCTGGGTCTTCGACGGATTTACCTGAAGCCCATTTGCTTCAGTCCATTCACAAATTGTTGCCAAATCCTTATTTAATGTATTAATTGCATCAGCTAACTCTGCAAGGGCAGCTTGTTTGTAGATTTGTAAATCGTCTGCATACAGGTGGTAGGAGGAGAGAAGCTTTTTGGAGATAGCGTTTATAAATATTGCGAAGAGTAAAGGAGATAAAACGCCACCCTGAGGTACACCGGCAGTTGTATAACACCAAGAAGAGTTAGATTCTTCTATGCATATACGTTGCCGGCGGCCATACAGGTAACTACGAAACCAATCAATCGCCGTTGGAGATATGTTAAGCGACCGAAGTATGCCAAGCAGGATATCGAAATCGACAGCATTAAATGCATTACTAAAATCTAGCAAGCAAAGAACCGTCAGATGTCCTCGTTCCATGCCTAGCCGTATGTCATCCGTAACGTTCACTAAGGCAGTAGCTGTGCTGTGACCAGGACGAAAACCGGATTGAAAAGGATTCAGCAGACTATTCTTACAAAGAAAAGCACTAAGCTGATTGTGGACAAGGCGTTCAAGGACTTTGGAGAGGAACGGCAAGATAGAGATAGGACGGTATTCGGAAAAGGAAGTAGGATTGACCTTTTTGGGTAAAGGAGTGATTTTGGCCTCTTTCCAAGCTGATGGAAAGACCCCATGGGATATTGAGTAGTTAAGGATATAGCAAAGGACAGGAAGGATTTCGTCGAGGACAGGGAGTATCATTTTTCGACTGACACAATCACTGCCAACTGCGTTAGAGGTAATTGACACTATGCTCTTCTTAACATCACAATCAGAGAATTGACTAAAAATAAATAGGGGACGATCCGGAGTTGGAAGGTTTGAAAGATAGCTCAAAGTAGTTGCTTTCAAGGTCCCATTACATGAGGATGAAGACGAGAAGTGCTGATTTAGTTGATCAAGATCAAGGTCTTTAGGAATCGATTCTTGGCGAGATTTCCCAACTCCTATGGATTTAAGAAATTTCCAGACTTTAGCTGGGTCTCCATTTTCAACCGAGGTGTGGATATGGCGTCGTTGAGCGTCTCTACACACCTTATTGCAGCGATTTCGTGCGTCCAAAAGTTTCTCCCGGTTCGGCGACGTGGGACGACATTTAAACTTGGTTTTGGCAACAGCTTTCCTGTGGATTAACTCTTTAATGTCGCCTGTTAGCCATGGCGCCGGAAGATGTTTAATTCTTATTGCACGTATGGGAGCGTGAACATCATACAGCTGCAAAAGGTTGTCCGTCAACACGTTCACTTTGTCATCAATTGACTCAAGGCTGACCAGGGGTTCCCAGTCAATGTTGCTGGCATCCCTTCGGAGATCTTCTATATTCATTCCACCAAAATTGCGCTGCAGGAGAATTTTAGGTTTTGGCTTAGGAGGTTGAACTTTGTATGAGAGGAAAATGAGGTCATGATAGGAAAACATGTCAGCAGGGCACTGGCCGTGCTTGCCGACATGTTGTAAAGAGGAAACAATAACAAGGTCTAAGAGTGACGGGTTACAATTAGGAAAATGGTGTGTGGCACTTAAGGGAAGTAAGGATAGGTTCAAAGATTGAAGGACTGATTGAAAAGAAGAGGAGCGGGCATCGTTCTTCAATAAGCAAGTATTGAAGTCCCCCATAATGATTGTATGACTGTAAGAAGGCAACAGGTTTTCTAGGATAGTTTCAAAAGAAGAGAAGAAATTTATTCGAGATGAAGGGCTGTAATAAACGCCTAGAAGGATTTTTGTAAGGTTTAGGGTGACTTCTATAAAGAGATGCTCGCCCGCGCTTGACGGGGGAGGCTGTGCTGACATATCAATAATTGAAAAAGGAATGTGTGGGCGAAGGTAAATAGCAACACCACCTCCACCGCCACGCGCACGGTCATTTCTTATCAGTTGAAACCCCGGCAAGAAATAGGATGTGGATGGGAGACATGGTTTTAGCCAAGACTCGGATATAGTCCTTTACAGGTTCAGCTAATTATTTTTTACCCAAATCAATATATTTTTTAATTATTAGCTAAAATAAAAACCACTTGCCGACGTCTTCATACATTTTGTACTCGAAGCTCATCATTCCGCGCTCAGAAGCGCTCGTGGAAGGACGAGCGTATCGCTTTTTACCACAAAAAAAAATACGATAAAAATAATAGAAAAGATTGTAGTGTGCATGCGTGAGTCGTTTGTCGTGATCAAAAGGAGTTGATATTTTATCGGACCGAAATAAAAGTATGTTTTAGTTTCCTATTATTATTAGGATGTGATTTAGAAATTATGTTGGGTAAGATCGGGATATGGTGGGTGGTGTTAAGCAGTTGTTGACAAGGTTGAGAAAAGGATGGGTGGGTTTAAGCAGCTCTTAGTACGGTTAGGATTTGGATGGGCAAGGTTAAGCTGGCGGCGGTGAAGTTTAGAAGTGGATGGGTGGGAGGAGATTTATGATTTGAACCGGTTTGTATTTAGGTGTGTATGACGAATACGGGTCAAAATAAAATACAAGATGGCGCCGACGAAAATTTGACATCTTTTCGTCATGGGTGACATTTTCATGGTTTTTGGGGTCGCTTATATCAAATATGATGTCAAAACCAAAATACAAGATGGCGCCGATTAAAATTAGACAAATTTTCATCATGGGTGTCATTTTCATGGATTTTGGGGTCGGTTATATCGAATACGGGGTCAAAACCAAAATACAAGATGGCGCAGACGAAAATTTTACTTCTTTTCGTCATGGGTGACATTTTCATGGTTTTTGGGGTCGCTTATATCAAATATGATGTCAAAACCAAAATACAAGATGGCGCCGATTAAAATTAGACAAATTTTCATCATGGGTGTCATTTTCATGGATTTTGGGGTCGGTTATATCGAATACGGGGTCAAAACCAAAATACAAGATGGCGCCGACAAAAATTAGACAAATTTTCATCATGGGTGTCATTTTCATGGATTTTGGGGTCGGTTATATCGAATACGGGGTCAAAACCAAAATACAAGATGGCGCCGACGAAAATTTTACATCCTTTCGTCATGGGTGTTATTTTCATGGATGTTGGGTAATATGTCATTAGCTGCTGTTCATTATGTAATGCTCCAAAAATTTTAGATAGTAATATTTTACATGTTCCATGTAATGCAAAATGTTCAAGTAATTTTTTAATCCTTGTGACCGGAAATTATTTCGTTTTAGGTATCTATTTATTTCACGTAGCGTTTTTTTTAAAAATACCTACTTACTACAATAAAGTGAAAACTAATTTTCTTGTCGGAAGTCGGTGTCGGTACCTATTGTTTTTCGTTTTTCCACACAGGAAAGTTATTATTTTTCATGTTTTAGCTTTTGTTGGTACCCCATATTGGGTATACAAAATACATCTGTTTACCCTCTTAAACCGTACGAGCGTGATGTTATATTAGGGTATGGTGAAAACAAAACATAAACATACGATCACAGTAATCGCAGGTCATTTGCTGTTTGTTATTGAAGAGTTCCATAGTCTATCTCCGAAGATCTTTATCAGATACTAATAAATTATACAATAAAACCTTCACTGAAAACACATACATTTATCGACGAAAACCCGATCAGTATCGGATCAGGAGTTTTTAAGAAAATTGCGGATACATACGGGTCGAATAGATAGAGAACCTCCTTTTTTTGAAGTCGGTTGAAAATAATAACATACTTTTTAAGACGATGGTTTGTAACAGTTACCAAATGCATATTGAAAGTGCCAACTAACCTTCCTGAATCAACTTCGATAAAATTAAAAAATAATATCAAGGACCAATATTATTTGAGTGGTGTATAAAATCGAGCGCTCAGTAGTTTCAATGAGTGCGTGCGCGTAATGTTGCTGTGTGCGACTAGATACCTAAATTTGAGTTCGTCGAAAATGTAACAGCGTCCTTAACCAACTTTGGAATCACCATTTCCTTCAGGGCCTCAAGGCGGGTACAAAATTCGAGGTAAGTGGACATTGGATCCTCTTCATTAATCGTCATGTTGTGGAAAACATTTTTGGATATTTCAAAAAACTTACTCCAATCAGTTTGATTGTACAAAAATCTGTCAACAGGTGGATTAACTTGATATTTGTCAGCACAAATTGCAAGTTTTGTAATAGTTGGGTAATGATAACTTCCCATTGTGTCATCATGAACTGACCACTCACAAAGTGGCGCAAGATTTGGACTAACGAGGGCGATTGACTGTAGTAAAGTCACCATTATTAATTATACATAAGTCATTATCATCAATTAAATTATATAAATCTTGCCCCCTGCCTTTTGTGGACACGCATCCGAAGGCAATATGGTGTGCATTAAAATCACCACTTACGAATATAGGTTTAGGGAGGTCCCTGATAATATTCTGCAATCGATTTATTCTTATATGCCCATTGTGGGTTTATTCTTATATACACATATTTAGGTGGACAATATACACATAAAACTGTTATGTCGCCTATTTCTGTAAATACAGAAATTGCAATAGTCTGAATATCTTCATAGAAACAGGTGTCTAAAACCTTATACCTTAAATATGGCTTTATTAAGATAGCCACTCCATTATGACTGTTAGCTGAATTTTTATGGTGGAAATTATAGTCAGGTATTTTAAAACTCTGTTGGTCTTTTAGCCAAGTTTCATTTAATAGACAAATATCTATATTTTGATTTCGTAGAAAATTTATTAATAAAGGTTTTTTACTATTTAAACTTTGAGCATTATACTGCGCAATACATAAGGAAGTTAATATGTTGGAACTCAAATCCATTAAGTTGACAGATTTTTGATGAGCATGTCTTTGATAGACGACGTGGTTATGGGCACATCGTCCGATTTGTTGCTTAGTTCTACTAAAGTATGGACTAAAGCCATTAAGACATCATTATTGGCAATGATTTGGGCTTGGATATTTGGTTTGGGTGCAGTTTTTTTCTCAGGCATGGTTTCTTTATTTATAGTTGTGTTATGTATACTATCCACATTGTCCAATTTCATTTTGTTCTTATTCAGAACAAGTTCTTTATTTACATTTTCCTTTTTATTTGAAGCTGTCTTGGAGCGGTCCGGCAAAGGAGAGAAGTCAGTTTCTTTCTTTGTATTGTTTGTTTTAGCTATGTTAGCATAAGTTACTTTTTCTTTTTTTTCTAACATTTTCCTTATCTTAACCGGACAGGTCCTTGATATAGCCAAATGAGGTCCACTGCAGTTAATGCAGCAGAGCTCATTGGGCTTGTCACACTCTTTGTAAGAGTGTTCTCCAGCACATCAGCTGCAGCGCTGTTTACCATTACAAATATTGGCAGAGTGGTTGAATTTGAAGCAGCGATGGCACTGCAACAGGGGTTGAATGTAGTCAAAAACTCTATACGAAAAAAGGTCATATTGAATTGAGTCTGGTAAGGAATTTGACAAAAATGTTATGCTGACTGTCTGAAGTGGTACCCTGTTCTGTCCCACTTTCTTTGTAAATCTTCTGATTGCCACAATTTCGTAGACAGAAGAAAGCTTTGTGTATAATTCTTTATTGGAAATATTTGTTGGCACGAACCTGATGATGCCAACTCGTTATATCTGGGCTGCGGGGATATATGCCCTCATCTTATGTTTTTCTAGGCATGTTACATTGTTGATGAAATTGTTGGCCGTGTTGTATTGCTTGAACACGACTACTATTTTATTCGCATTGACACGGCGTATCGCCACCACACCTTTAACGTCCGCTGCGAAAATGTGATTCAAGTATATGGGACTTTTATTTCCCAATCGTTCTTTATCCTGGCTTTCTACAAACACTTTAAACGCCGTGCTACCCGAATGCTCTGGATACAGTCTTTTATAATTAGGTTTAAAGTAGGGCGCGTAATTAATAAAGTCACTTTCCTCACCGCCGCCGACATGGTCCTCAGCATCAGCGCCAAAAGTCCGCTTTCGAATCTTGGGATTCGGGGGATCAGCCCCGCTCCCCTCATTCCCGTCCATTTTCAAGACGGGAACAAACTATTTACAGCAATATACACAATTTACAGTATTTAAATTCAATGAAAAAGCTTGGACAAATATTGAAAAAGCGCGCTTTGGTTGAAATTCCCGCCAAGAATCGCAAAGATTTCGATACTACCGAGAGGGTTGCCAACGTTCTGAATAATTGAAAGCTTCAGTCTAACACCTTGCTTTGCTTTTATACTACTTGAGCTAGGCTACTAGAATTTTAGACAAACTAACATTCTTTTAGCGATACCGATTGTCAAAACTCCAAAATTATTTGGGGCTTGCCAAGTGAATTTTGCTAGCGCTTGGCAATCCCATTTATTTTGAATTTTTCGACATAGAGTCCTGTGTCCAGCAGTGGTAGAAGTCAGCCTGTGGATAATTATGATGATATCTATCGCTGATTCAATTTCCGTTTCTCTAGGCATTCTTCTGGCAATATTCCAAGCGGTCATGCTTAGGTAGGTAACGAATTCTGTCTTATTCAGCACTAGCAACCCGCCCCGGCTTCGCCTGTGACAAATTATATACAAAATACCTTCCTCGTTTCTCATTCTTTCTATTGGTGAAAACCGCATGAAAATCTGTTCTTAAGTTTTTGAGCTTATCGCGAACAGACGCGTCGGGGGACTCCGCTCCGACGGAAAAAGAGGGGTGTTATAAAGTTTGACGTGGGTACCTGTGTGTCTGTGTAACTGTCTGTGGTAGCATAGCTCCTACACGGATGAACCGATTTTGATTTCATTTTTATAGTCTAGAAGGTGATTTTATCGAGAGTGTTCTTAGCCCTGTTTGATGAAAATCGGTTCAACCGTTCTAAAGTTTTGGGCGTTTTACTGTTTCAAACGGGGTGTTTTTGATAGATATCGTGTCATAATTACATGTTCAATAGATTGTCGATCGAAGCGTTTCGACTACTAGATAAATTATGTAGCAAGAAATAATAATGTTTCGTGGGTTTATTATTTTTTTAAATTTTACTTATCCATGCCAATATTATAAAGAGGAAAGATTTTTTTGTTTGTTTGTACCGAATAGGCTCCAAAACTACTGGACCGATTTCAAAAATTCTTTCACCGCTGGAAAGCTACTCTATCCCCGGGTGACATAGGCTACTTTTTATCCCTGTATTCCTACGGGAACGGGAACTACGCGGGTGAAACCGCGAGGCGTCCTCTAGTATAATATGTAGTGATAGTGATGACCCCCAGTAAATAATATGCATTTCTATAAAAAGGCGGGCATTTTTCCACGTCGGACGGACATCCCCGTGGGTACTGGGGCGTAATGATAGCATCCAGCATCCGGCCCAGCTTCAGCCGGCATACAATGACGTCAAATTTGTTGATAAAACTGACGCCCGTGTTGTGCTTCTTGTTTATTAACTTCATTTCGTGTCTTTTTCGTTTTTGTAGATTTCGGAAAGGCCTTTGTTACATTGGAATGAACATGTGGATGGAGACATGGAGGTTATAAAGTGTTAGTTAAAAAACAAGCATTCATATTGCTTGAGTTTGCTTTTTTTGATTGTTAAACTGATGAAAATGAAGATTAGTTCTAATTTTAATTTTTATTGTGATATGAATTATGTATCAATTTTTTATTTACTTTTTAATTATTTTCTACTTTTTTATGTAATTAATGGTTTTGACTATTATTTGTGAATTTAATTATTTAATTTCTAATGCTATGTAATTAATTCATAACATAGTGGTGTGTCACACAGAACATTCAATCTGCTTATTAAAGATCTTGTGCCACCAATAGACAGGCTGTGCCTAGTTTGCCCATGACTGCCCTTTGTATTAGAGTGTTTATTTGATTTTATTCTGTTGTGTCAAGCAGCGCCATCTATTTGTTCTCAAAGGATCTACGATCGTTCTGAGCGACATCTGCTGTTCAACGGGAGAGGACGACTCGCTCGCGACGAACGAGTGAAAAATCCGCCAACCGATCGCCCGCGCGCCCCGCCATTGTGTTTTACAAACCAGACCGTTCGTATATAGAAACAAAATTATTTCAAAATTATAATTGTAATAAATCTTCTGTAAACCATATTCATCGAGCCTCATTGAAGAAGCCCTGCCTGCCTCCTGTCTTCATTACCAATACCTATTCCATTGTGTAAAATTGTTTTTGTAATAATTTGTGTGTGTGTCAATAAATTAAATTAATTTTCCGCTTAGATGAACAATTATCATGATAATATTATTATTAATTAATTATCCATGAAAATTACCGAATGGACCCGACATGGCTACGTAATTACATTATTGTTTTCTAATTGATGTGTATTTTGCTAGTATTTGTCAAAATTTATAAAAAGGGCTTTTTGAGTGTGCGTGTGTGTGAGTTTTTTGTCACGTCAC
The DNA here is from genome assembly GCA_964057195.1 of Orthosia cruda. Classification (NCBI taxonomy): domain Eukaryota; kingdom Metazoa; phylum Arthropoda; class Insecta; order Lepidoptera; family Noctuidae; genus Orthosia; species Orthosia cruda. The sequence continues at coordinate 18,518,727 of OZ059842.1, read as the reverse complement.
CGCGTCGCGTCGCACTTTTAGATCTCGTCGGGGTCACCAATTTTAAATGTGCCTGTATAATGTTCCAGGTGTGTGTGTAAGGAGACATTAAACGAATGAATATTTGGATGTTTCTTTACTCACGAAACGTATTACAATGGAAGTACTTATTTAGTAAGTGTGTCTACGAGTATATTGGACGGTAGTTATGGGCGAACTGGCGCTGGCGTGGCCGATCGCTGCACACGAACACGAATACAATGTTAATGTGTCAGCGTTCCTACTAGCTTTTATGATAAATTGCCGAATTGAGTATTAAGAGAACGTGTCAAACCCTACCGTAATGCCCAAGTTTGCCTCTAAAGCAACCGGCTATGTATCAACCCGATTTGAAGACGGATAATGTTTATAATGCTAGTATTTACCTTCTGCCCCCTTTCTTCCACATCGATAGTGTATCGTCGCCATAAGTCAGAAAAGGGTTCACAATAATATATTTTACACAATTCCTTTCTTCTTCCCCTTTCATGAGCAGGAAGACAGCTGTTATCATGTCATACATCACCCAAATGACGAAAAATGGCCGTTCAAGTCATTTGACGCTTTTTACAACGACAATATATTTTCTTTTTTTTGCAAATGTTCGATGTAATGGCGTGAGGCTATTATGAAATATTTTGCTGTCTGAGAAACGACTTCTTATTTTAGTGTGCCTTGGTGTAGTGAAAATTGGTGATTTAGTCAGTTATATACCTTAAAAAGGTGAAGGAAACATACAAATAATATTTCGATTTCACAGTTGTGTATTACATCAAGTTTTTGAAGTCTCTTTTTGGGCAAAATCGTGAGAAAATCGACATGACCAGGAACTAAAAACAAATTGAAGACATAGTGACATCTACCGCGCTGGACTCGCGTAGCTTGGAGGCCAATGTCCCAGCAATAGGAAAATATACAGTCCAAGTTTACCTACACAGTTACACACTCAAAGGATGACCTGTTAAAATATCTCAAAAAGCCATAGGCACAGTGTCTTCCATAGCTAATAAAAACTGGGCTTTTAGCTTCTAACGAGATACCAAGATTGACAGCTGTCAGAGAAATGTCATACGGAGGCCGCTATTATTTACTTTCAGCCTTCGTTTGCCGGAAAATGCCAATTCAATTTTAGAATTTGTCTATTTGTGTTTTTTTCTTTATGTAGGTATTTATGGCAGCTTTTGTTTTTGACAAGGGTTAGACGAGAGTGAGAACTCGTCAAAATAATTAATTATGAAAATTAATTTTGTTTTGCTATAGTTCTTTGTGTTTGTGTATCGCGTCGAAGTTTAATGCGGTTATTATTCTTGGTTACTAGGAGGATGTTCTAGTTTTTGAATTTGATTTTTTCGTTAATATTTGTGTACATAGGTACTAATCATCAGAATCAGAACTTTAGTTGTAAAACATAGGTTATTCAGCAATTTGTGGGGTGTAACAACATCAAACAGACTCTCTACGTTTTGCCATGAGGCGTACACATATGATTTGCAATATCAAATAATAATTGATTAATGTTACTATAAAATGATTACCAATAATAATAAAAACCGGCCAAGTGCGAGTCTGACTCGCGCACAAAGGTTTTCGTATAAACAGCTACGTGCACCATAATTAATAGGTAACATAACCAGCCTATCCAAATTATAACTTTCTAGTACTGAGTATCTGAGCTAAGCTGCGGATGGACGGTAGGGCGGACGGACATGAGGAAACTATAAGGGTTCCTTGTTGACTACGGAACCCTAAAAAGAGCCAGAATCTGAGACAAGGAATTCAGTTACACATTTCCGAATATAACCTCATAATAAATCAACAAAAACATTTCCATAATTTCAACAATTAAATTCTACAGTACATGTCAAAGAGTTAGGTATCCAAATGTTAAAATAATGTCAAATAATAATCAATTCATTAAAAAACACAAATAAGTATAATCCAGTACATAATGTCAAAATACAAATTCATAATGATGTAGTTTAAACAATAACAATAATAATAAAAACTGTATTCAAAGATCATAAAATAAGATGTCAAAATAAATTATATTAAAAAATAATAGTAATACTCAGAATGGTCAATAATTCACACACAAATAGTAATAATAAAGGAACAACCACATTGCCATCTGTCAAGCATTTTCCCAACTAGGTTGGGGTTGGCAAAAAGTGCTTACACACGTTCGGATTTGTGGACGGAGTTAGTCCGGCCCGGACCAAATCCGAGCGTGTGTAGAGTGGTCCACCGGACATTATTATTATTAATTGAGTCCGTCTCGCTCCACACAAGCGTGTGTAAGCGAGAAAGGATTTGTGGGCGGAGTTAGTCCGGCCGGACCAAATCCGGACGTGTGTTACTATCTACTACATTATTACTTACAGGCTGACCAGATGCAGCCGAATATAATATTTATTGGCAGTAGGCATTTTACGCTAGAAGCTTGCACTGTCTGAATTCAGATTTGACTGGGCCTAAATTTGTTTTTCATATGATCTAACATTTTAAATATAATTGTATGAAATTTAAAGTAAACTTTGATGTCTCAGTTTGTTTCAATGTTCCTTATCAGAGTAGTCAGCTAGGAAACACCAGACTTATCTAATTAAAATTGACAAAAAAATATTGACTGACTTGAACACTGACAGATGTTTCCTGGGTAGAAAAAATGATAATTCTATTTAGTCCGTAAGTGAGATTATCAAATAATATTGAACCAATTTTTTTGCTTTATCAAACAAATAAAAACTGACAAAGATAAAGCGCATTAAAGTTCAGGAGTGGGGGCTTGTGACATCACTTTGTCAGTATAAAGGTCTATCCACACATATCAGGGCCGTGCCCGGGACGTGACAGGGCCGGGCCCATGGAGCACACAACCCGCGTGCTCCATGCCCGGCCCCAATCATTGAAGCTTCGTCACTGCACGCGAGTTCATATAAAATGTACACAACGATATTTTTAACCGACTTCGCAAAAAGGAGGAGGTTTTCAATACGAAAGTTTTTTTTTTATGTGTGTTTTATTTTATCTCAGAACTTTTTACTGGGTGAACCGATTTTGATAATTCTTTTTTTTATTTGAAAGCTGGTGTCATCTGGTCCCATTTAAATTTCATCAAGACCTGATGAAGAACTTCGGCGATATACATCAGAACTCTTCAATAAATGACGGCGAATCACTCGGGATAGCTGCAATCGGATGTCTGTTTATTGTTTACATCATTTCATAACATAACATCACACTATCACGCTCGAAAGGGGTACTCAGGTTGAACAGTTCACCCTGGTATACTCTAATTCCACTGTTTTTGTCTTAGTTGCATGTTTCTGGGTTAATCTATTCTTGCTTCACTTTGGAGAATTGGTCCATTATGAACCACAACTAAAAATCGAAAAATAAAAAACTTTTTAACAAAAAATACAACCGACTTCCAAATAAAAACACTACAAAGTGAAAAATAACCTCTATTTCGGCAGTCGGTGTCAGAAAACGATGAAACCAAAACAAGAACACCGACTTCCGAAATTGAAGTTATTTTTTACTTTGTAGTGTTTTTTTTTAACCCCTGACGGGGCACGGTCCGTCCACGTCCCGGGCACAACCCTCATATGTGTGGATAGACCTTAAACTGTTGCACACCACGACGTCACACGATATTTCAAGGCACGGTATCGTCGTATTTTTTTGTTTATGTGGCAAAAGAACAATACCTGTCCAATAATTTTAGGTTATCTAACTGACGGCCTACATAGATATTTTTTGTCAACTACCCTATTACCAAATAAATATATAATATAACTATCATGCACTTTATTAAACCATCCTTTGATGAAGTCTTATAAATAGATTAAATAGAATGTCTAAGTGTGGTCAAAGGTAAAAGTCAGGGAAGCACCTCATCAAAAGGTAGTTTTAATGAAGTCTTACTTATATTAATTAGCTCCGTCTCTTTTAAGGGCATTGTACTACTGCACTTTTGTACAAATTCAATATTGGACTTACTTGGGTAATTAAAATATATCTCCTATTATGAGATTGATATTAAAAATTACCCTTTGCGTAATTTTTACGAACGATGACTTTGTCTATGTCGTCTTACTCATAAGCAGTACATTATGTATAGAGCCATCACTGTTTTTAGAGTTTCGAATTCTATGTCCGTCTGTCCGTCCGCAGCTAAGCTCAGAGACTCTTAGTCTTATCTTATCTTATCTTGTGGAGGGGCCGAGAAATAACTCGGACACTTCGACCCATTGGGATCTATTGTGGTCCCCTAGATACCTTACTCCTCCCCAATCTCGTTGAAAACTCTTTTCATGAATTTTACAACGAGACTGGGAGATATGAGCCTATAGTCTTCTGGTCTTGGATATCCAATGAGTTCGCTGTCTGTGATCTGCAAACTCCCTAAATGCGGCTTTCACGAGGCACGTCGAGATGCCTACACATGGTTCTGGACCCACAAAGTCATTTGCTGAGCCCTCTCTTGCCAGTTCATCTGCCATTTCGTTACCATGGATTCCTTTGTGCCCAGGGACCCACATCAGTCTTACCCTGTTGTGCTTCCCAAGCCTGTTTAGGGTTTGGACAGCATCCAGAATAAGTCCGGAGTCCACTTTGTAGGATGCCATGGCTTTGATAGCAGCCTGACTGTCACTAAGAATATATATGGATTTACCTCTGATTCCTCTATCTATATTCTCTTGAGCACAGGTTATTATGGCATAAGTTTCCGCTTGGAATACAGTTGCCATTTTCCCTAGGCTTTTGCTACATTTGTAACCTTTTGCGTATATTCCCGCCCCTGTACCTGATTCCATTTTGGATCCATCAGTGTATCACACCAGACTGTCTTGTTCTGGTGGATCGATTCCCTTCGTCCAGTCCTCTATTATAGGGATTTGGACCTTGAAAGACCTTTCAAACACAAACATAGTTTGCATTTTATCGGATAACATGCTTCTTACCCGATCCAGGCCTTCATTCCCGTCAAACTTTGTATGGTTGGTCCTTGGCTTAGAGGCATCCCATAGTCCAGCCACAGCAAGTCTTCCTTGCCTCGAATTCAACCATCATATGCAGAGGAGGGATATTGAGGTTACTCTCAATCGCTGCCGTAGGTGTTGTCCTGAAAGCACCCGTGATGCCTAGACACACTGTTCTTTGTAATCTGGTGAGTGGCGCTTTGCACGAGGCAAGCTTTGTTCTGGGCCACCACACTATGCTGCCGTATGTGATAATAGGTATTATCATTGTCCGGTACAGCCATCGTATCACTTTGGGCTTTAACCCCCAAGTTTTACCGTAGGTGGAACGACACATGCCGAACACACGTAGGGCTTTCGTCGTAATATTTTCCACATGAGTTTTCCACCTGAGTTCTCTATCAAGCGTTACACCCAGATATTTTACTTCGGTAGACCAGGGCAGCTTTATTCCATTGAGGGAGAGCTCTCCTAGGTTTCCTAATTGTCTCTTCCTCGTGAATAGAACAATGACTGCTTTGCTTGGGTTGATAGAGAGGTGGTTCTTTGTACACCATTCCTCTATCATCCTCAATGACTGTTGTAATAATCCAGAGACTATGTTCGGGAATTTACCATTAACCATTATAGCTATGTCATCTGCATAGCCTACTGTGTAGAATGGTCCAGTATTGAGCTTGGTAAGTAGCGAGTCTACTACCAAGCACCACAATAATGGTGACAGCACTCCACCCTGCGGACAACCTCTTGTTGTTTTTGCACTAAGTCTGTCTCCCATCAGTTCCGATCTGACTATTCTGCTTCTCAGCATATAGTCAATCCAGTTGCACGTGGTATCATTGATGCCATGTTCCTTTGCAGCGATGCGTATGGACTCAAATGTTGTCTTGTCGAAGGCTCCCTCTATGTCGAGGAAAGCCCCGACACAGATCTCTTGTCCCTCTAGCGCAGCCTCGGCTCGACTCGCAACATAGTGCAATGCCGTTTCTGTAGATTTGCCAGGGCTGTAGGCGCACTGTAGTTTATGTAGAGGGAAGATTTTAAGTGGTCCCTCTCTTAGGTACCTGTCTACCAGTTTCTCCAGAGCTTTTAAGAGAAAGGATGATAGACTAATTGGCCTGTAAGCTTTAGCTTCTTCGTAAGTCGGCCTTCCCACCTTCGGTATAAAGGTGACTTTGACCTCCCTCCATGCCTTGGGTACGTACCCAAAGGCTATGCAGGCTCTGTAGAGCTTACTCAAATGAGGTATCAAAACAGATGCCCCTTCTTGCAATAGTATTGGGTAGATTCCATCCGGACCAGGGGATTTGAAAGGCTGGAAGCCCGCTATGGCAAGCTTCAGTTTATTTTCATCTACCACTTTCTTTGCCGTGAGCCAGTTATTTTTGGACGTGTGCCTTGTGAGCTCGTCCCTTGTGACTGGATCCTCTTCATCGCTGTCGCGCAGTATACATTCCGGGAAGTGAGTTCTAATCATCACGCCCAGAGTGTCCTGTCCAGTTTCCGTTAGATACCCATTCTCATCCTTTACAGATGATAGTGGGTTTGTCTTAGTCATGGACATCGCTTTGCACAACCTCATTCCATTTGGCAGAGCTTCGAGACTCTTAGTACTAGAAACCTATAACTTGGCATGGATATACATATTAATAATTCCGACAAAGCGGTATTTTTTTTTCTGGTACCTACCTCCTATAGACGTAAATATTGGATGTTTTTTTTTTACTTGTCTATCTCATGGTGTGGGGTATCGTTGGATAGGCCATTCAGAAATATTACGGCTCTGTTGAAAATATTTTTAGATTTAGAGATTCATTTGCTTAAAATTAAGGTTTAAATTGAAATTTTTTGTTAGTCTAAACATCTAGTGTGTTCCACCACTACCTGCCAGCGAAATGGTTGGTTTTGGTTACGTGAAATATAACGAATTATAAGGAAAACTATCACAGCTAAGTAGGCTTTACAAGTTTACGAGTAATAGTCGACCAACTTATAAAATGTACTTGGAACAGTAAACATTTTGTACAAATGCCCCCGTTTCTAGACGCCGTTTTAATGTTCATGTAACAACAAAAATCTCTCTTCTTAGTCCACATTATTAAGCAACTACGGAACCCTATAGCTGCGCGTGGCCCGACACGCACTTGACCGGTTTTATAGAAATAACACGGCTATGCTTTTTGGTAACTAAATAATTGCTTACTTACGAAAACCGAAACAAAAATTTGCTAACACATTGTCAGGCGTACATAAACTGCTGTTATTAGTTGAAGATTGTTTTATTTTGTCACGTTGATAATTTTCTTTCAAGGAACCAGATTTAATTTAATTTATGCAGTTATCCTCAACCGATTAGGTTGAAATTTTGTAAACACTTGTAGTTTAGATGACAATGTACGGTTAACTAAGTGGCGTCATTCTAAATCCAATATGGCAGACGGCCCAAGATGGTGGACTACAAACAAACTCAAACAGTCGAACGTCAAGTGACAACACTGTTTGTTTATGTGGTTGATTGCTTTTGCGAGTAATATATCAGAGTTAATATAATGAGTAATTTATTAGTGAAATCATATATTATTATCGTAGTGGAAATCAACAATTTGCAAGAATTACAGGTAAGAAACTATCTGGCCTCGCGGCCCTAGCCATTGAAAACAAAACTGCCTATGCGACTGACTTTGAGGAGCTTGGCTTGGCTTTGGGGGGCTTTTCTTTCGCAGAAAAGAAAGCACGCCGTGTAAAATTGTAGTCTTTCCTGGTTAGATACTTTAACTGTGTTTATGTTTTATGTCACAAATGAAAGTTATTAGATAATAAAAAGTTTAAATTTTAGTTCAGATTTCTTATTCGTCAGAATAATTTATAGGCTACGTTTTTTTGACGAAAACTGACTTTTAGTCAGATTCGGTGACAAAGTTTCGGCTGTTTTTTTCTGACAAAAGCGGAAACTTATAATTAGGCGGTTTTTTTATTCGTTGGACAAATCGGTAGGGCCACGGGAACAACACGATAAACCTATGGATTGACCACGTGTTATGACATTTCGCTAACGCTTATCAATGCTATACAATACAGAATTTTTGGAACACGCGGCTTGCGATAGGAGTTGCCTGATAGAAATCGTCACGTCACGAAAAAGCGTTATACGTCTCGAGACTTTCGGTATCGTCCGGCCAAGTTCGGGTATTATTCTCAAGCGCGTTAGTTAAATGTGACTTTTATCCATATCACATTACATTCGGAGTTGAAGAAAAGTTTCTGACGTGTTCCCCCGATCCCACGAGTTTTTTGTTAAATCCATACTTACGTACAAATATTATAAATCGAAAGTAACTATGTCTGTCTGTTACTATTCACGCTCAAACCGTTGAACCGATTGAGATGCAATTTGGTATGGAGATAGTTTGAGACCCTGGGAAGGACATAGGATAGGACATTTTTATCCCGGTAGTGTTTGCCCTTAGGATGAGAAAACACTTTTAAAACGAACGACGCCACTAGCAGAAGCTGTGTTTATTCTATTTTGTTTGTTATTTATATACTCTATTTTTTATGTATTTGCCGTTTCCGTGTGTGTCCGTGGCATCAACAGTGGGCCTTATCAGAATATCAGCGAATATGCAGCGTTATTTCCTTTCTGGATATCGCTGCACATACTGAGATAGGAGCCTTTTTGGTTTCGCACGGGGATTTACTTTTATTAATGTTTAATTTTTTTCTTCTTTCTCGTATTATAACTACTAATTTATAATCGTTGTATCTGATAGATTGTCTCTTTTAACAGACTAGAAGCCTACCATATCTAAACTTGATCAAAGAAAGTGCTCTATATGTTAGTTCTTACTCCGAGTTCGTCTCTAACGAATGATATAAGTGGAGCCAAAGAAATGTGGGAAAGCTTTCAAGAGGGCTGCATATTTCAGAGTTTTCTTCAGAATTGAAAACGTGTTTTGAAGTAGGAATAGCTTTTTGGGTACCTGCGGTTTTTTTTAAATAACTGAGGGATGTAGGTTATTTTATTTTATCTATTGACCTAACGCGAATCTGGCGTAAAGCGAATCTGTCCTTATGCTAACAAAGGGTTTCAAATGATATCCTTCAGTGGGGCTTCAGTCTTAACTAATAGCATATAGAGGTCACATTGTTTTTAGCCCCCGACGGAAAAAGAGGGGTGTTATAAGTTTGACGTGTGTACCGTGTGTTTGTATATTTGTGTATGTGTCTGTGGCATCATAGCTTCTAAACGGATGTAGCGATTTCGATTTCGTATATTTGCTCGCCGGCTGACCAGATGTATCCTCCGACTGCACAGCACAATTTTCTTCTTGATTACGTCTTTTTAATTCACATCTTAAGCAGACGGGATTTTTCATTTTTTGAATTAATATTTTTTACTTATAACTTTGTATTTAACCTTTTTTTTCGAATTAATTACATTTCAATACATAAGTGTTATATATTTTTGAAATCACCTCTTAAAACCGTGTATTTTGATACTCCACACAATGGATCTGGAAGAAAATAAAAAAAAAATGGGCCCCCACAATATGGCGCACAAATGCCGCCATTTTTCTTTTCCAATTTTAATGTAGCCAGTGACACTTGCAAGGTTAAGATGAAGCGATTGACATAGGATTGATCAAAATGGGCCAACGCGTTTGGTATCTAGAACGCCACATGGGAACACTTTACCCTCCTACGGCAGTGGAGCAAAAATAATATTATTCAGGCTTTTAGCTCAACGTACATTGTCACCCAAACCAAACGTGTACCTATGCAAAATTTAATCTTAATAGGTTGAGGATAACTGCTTTAAAATTCAGTTGCGAGATTTGACCTGAACATACTTAGATACATAGTCCATACATACATTGCAAGTTAATAAAAAACTGCATACGGACTGCATAACGACTGGCAAAACGTTCAAGAAAAAAATTGAGAAAAAAATCGCGTTTGTAACACACGAATATAGACTTTATTGCATTTGCAATAAGTACTGGTGATGAGTGGCAGAGGTCGAATGACTGGAAGTGCCAGGCAATTTGTAGGGAGTATGGATTTGATATTCGATATGCAATAGATCAATGCTTTGGTGGTCCTCATTTAACTGTTTACGTTACCTGGATAGATCGATCTGCGACATCAAAATCATCATCATGCCCTTATCCCATGTTACTTGGGGTCGGCGCAACACGTTTTCTTCTTCCATACCGTCATGTCCCCTGTCACGCTATTATCTGCGTCATCAAAATCTTGGATACTTATTGCTCATTAAAACCCCGTGTTTAGAAGAGGTTTTCATTTTGTGGCCTGGAATTACCTCTTTGGCTATGTGGAAATTGGAACCTACTTTTCTATTGTTTTTATTATTGTAAGGCTCGCGTTTGACCGCTAGCTCGCCTGATGGTAAGCAATGTGGTCGACGATGGGGCACGCGTGCCTAGAAATAACCCATTCACTCTTGACCTAAAAACCCCGAAGTTGTAAGTATCAGGAAGCGCAGATTTGCTGAAAAATACTGCTTTTTATGTCGTGATGAGACTCGATTTTTTGAAAACTGACGGGCAAAGCAAGCTCTGCCAATTCCTCTTGCTCGACAGGGAAGAGAGAGCTTATCTTTTATACGAATCATACGTAACGATTCGACTCAATATATGTTCATGATTTACATTATAGTATTTTCCAGCTTATCCCAACATCTTCGTATCTGCTTTTCAGCTCTGTCCAGCAGTTTTCATTTGACTTTTACTTGAGCATTGAGTTGTATTACCCCGGGCAGTCGCAGTGAACCACTGTTCAATAAAATTCAACCAATAAGAATGTACTCGCATGTTGAAATCATTATTCAAGTTGAATGTATGTTTTGTGAAAATGCTTTTGATTGTGTCTTTTTGCCGATACAATTTTGGTGGGAAAAGGCTTTAGACTAAATGTCCATGCTATTAGCGATGGCGATGGTTTGAAAGGTGACTTTATCGAGAGTGTTCTTAGTTATTCAAGATATCGTGTAATAATTACGTGTTCAATAGATTGTCGATCGAAGCGTGTCTACTACTAGATAAATTATGTAGCATGAAATAAAAATGTGTCAGGGTTTTTTTTAATTTTTAAATATCACTTGTGTCTGTAGTTGAATGTTAATTCTGTGGACGAAAATTACAGCTAGATTGTAGCATTTGTGAGATTAATCTCGAGGAAGATAATATTTGGAATAATTTAATTTTTAAAAGATCGCAAATTAAATATGTCATTTATTGGAAAATAGAATAGAATTAGACATCGTACGAATAATAGGTACTAAAATAAATTAAAATTCACTACGCTCATAAAAAAACATTTTAATTTAATATTAACATAAACAGTGACTTTTCATGTCTAGTAAACAAAACAACCTGACCCTAGAAAAAAATTATTATGAATAAGTAAAAAATCAAATCTGTATCTGTCTAAAAATATTTTGATTGCGCACTTTTCTCGAATAACAAATTATTAAATTTGCGAAATCTAACCACGTAGTTTACGACCTTTACTCGACGGTAGAATGACAAAACATTTAGGTAAAAATAGTATCTTGCAGAATACTATTTTGAAGTCCACTTTCCTCAAAGACTTAATTGCTTTAGGGCTTGAGCCTATCACCACGTCACGGCGTGGAACGGAGCGGCATGGTGACGTGATGTTCAAGTTTACGTTACCGCGCCGTAAAAATGGGCGCCACGATTCCGAAACGTTACACGATGTTGTGCCTTGTATAATTCCGGTAAATTTTTCATTTACGAACCTGTAAAATAACAGTCTATTTCTAGACGTTAATAAACAAGTGATATCAATAAATCAGAAGCAATAATTTCTGTCATTATTTTTGCACAACTAATCGCTTATACATTAAACATTAATTGAGTGAGCGCATCGCTACGTACTGCTTGCGACGACGTCTGACGCGTCGTTGCCGTACCGTGCATTAAAACGTTACGTCAACGTGGCGCGCCGCGTATACTACGACGTGACGTGGTGTTGGGGACAAACTCTACAAGAGATTAAATTAAAATATGTATTACATACTGGACCCGTGTTTGCTTCTAACTAGGAGTTAGTACGATGACTCAGGGTGGTACAAGCAGGGTTTAGGAACTTAAATATACGGACCTACTTGGATGACAATGACTCATTAAGCTTGGCATATGCTTACAAACACAACTCAAACAGCTATGAGTGACACAGCCGGTTGTTCACCGGTTGCAGAAAAAGAATTAAGCGAAGCTAGTTAGCTCATAGCTTATATAGTACAGGTATTTTTTCATACTTGTGTAGACCGCAAACAATCTATAAACTAAGACGTTACATGTGAAAATTACCGCGAGGAAATATAACTACCCCTTCGGAGGATACGGCTTACATCCTTGTCTGCCCTTTATGTTCATCCACCTTTTAGGATTTGAACATGGCGAATAACAGAGCCGTTCAAGAAGCAAGTTATAGGTCGGACAACTGAATAATTGGGACTATATTTGAGGTAATCGATACGAAAGAAGACGAAGATCTCGATGATGCGAACTAAGCTAAGCAAACTTCACTTAGCTCTTGGTCAATAACTTGATACGCCATATAAACATACTGTATCTAAGTATATAAATTAAATAAGGTTATTAATATCACCATTAATCGACGTAAATATGATCTTGCTGGGAATCCTGGAGCCATAAGTATCATGAATCATAATGTATGCAAAAGGGAGGTTTCTATCGAATCTATTGTCTTTTCGACTGTCGGTATTTGTGCATTTATCCCTTCTCTTTCTGTTAGTCAATATAGGAGAAGTTTGGACATCTTCTCTCGTTTTGTGTTGACTTTCTGAATTTTCTTCTTCTGAAAAAGGTTGTTCCTGTAAATGAGTTTTTGAATGTTCAACACTGATAAAATAAGTACCGAATCAAATTACTCCATTGAGTAACCCAGAAGAGCTAGAAAATCATTGTAGCTTATCGGAAATACACGTCTGATCCTACCACAGTTTAGCATAAGCTTAATCAGCTAATAATGTTCCCACAACTGGGACACAGGCTCCCTCTGTGTGAGAGGGAGTGGGCCATAATCCACCACGCGGGCCAGTGCGGGTAGATGTCACATGTCTTCAATTTTTTTAGTTCTAAGACATGTCGGTTTCCTCACGATGTTTTTCTTCACCGTTTCGAGAGCATTGATAATGAAATAATTTACACAAGGTATACATTCATTCGCAAATAGAAAGCTACACTATTACTGAGGGTCATAGGCTACTTTTTATGACGAACATAATAATGGGGGAAAAAGGTAGAAAATTATAAAATATCCATCCAAATACTCACAACATTATCATCCTGATTTCCATTGCTATTTCTATTAGAATTTGTTCCCATATATTCTGAGTCTGCATTTCTACCTTCAGTACTTTGACCAGGATTATTTTCTTCATCACAATGTGTAACATTACCAGGAGGAATTGGAGTCATCGTAATTCTTGGTGTCGTTCTGACTATCGGATAGTCCGTTAATCTTTTTTTTTTCGGTGAAAATGACGAATCTGGAATTATGAATTTTGAATTAATCTATTTCGGCATCAAATAAAGAAGATGAAGTTTATTTTTATCCCCCGACGGAAAAAGAGGGGTGTTATAAGTTTAACGTGTATTTTTGTATCTGTCTGTGGCACCATCGCTTCTAAAATTATGAACCGATTTTGATTAAGTTTTATTTTTTTGAAAGTTTAAAGTGTTTTTAGCTATTTTGATGAGAATTGGTTTAGCAGTTCAAAAGTTACGGGCCTTTTACTGTTTGAATTGGGGTGTTTTCGCAAGATGTCGTGTCATAATTACGTGTTCGATAAATTGTCGATCGAAGCGTGTCTACTCTAAATACATTACGTGAAATAAACATATACCGGAGCTTTTAAATGATTTTTAAATTTTACTTGTGCTGATGGTGTGACTGAATTGTTTGTGTAATCAAATAAGAAATTAAGGCCCACTTGTATGTAAAACTTAACTCAGAGTTAGTTGCTAGTTACCTGCACGAGTTAGGAAATGTGGCCGACAGATGGCGTGAATACTGCAAAGACCATTATATTAAACCATCGCCTACGATGAACTCGCACCTTATCTTTGAAAGATTAGACCGTGAACCATCCATTCTGAGATCCGAAGTGATTCAGCCATATCTAGCTTGCAAAGCAGGAAAGCCCCTGGCCCTGACGAGTTCACAGGAGAAATTACGCAGGCGCTAGGTGATGCTGGTGTCGATATGTTGCACAGAATTCGCAGTAGCGTTTGGGACACAGGTAAATGGCCCATGGACTGGACAAAGACAATAGTCCTCCATTTGCACAAAATGGGATCGACAAGAAAGTGTGAAAACTACCGCACTTTGTCACTTATATCACACGCCAGTAAGATTCTCCTTCACAAGGAAAAAGAATACTGGATCTAAACAGCAGCTGCACTCCCTCCCCCACAAAGAGCACCTCACCAACATTCGAGGTCTGCGCTCAAATCGCTCTGCAGTCCACTACCACCTGGAGGTTGAGAAACCAGCGCTGTTTTTTCTTATGGAGACGCAGATAGCGAGTCTTTCAGACGTCTCGTCGTACTTATCTTACCCAAGGTTTACCCTGGAGCACAATTATAAAACACGCGCGGGTGTGTATGTACGCCCGTGATGACACTTGCTATCGGCGTCTCCGTAACCTTGATGACTCCAGATTCTCTACGCTTTGGGCTCTGGTGGACACAGGTCAGGATAAAATTATCTACGCCTGTGTCTACCATTCGCACAGCGGAGATCAGGAGACAACCAGGCTCACAGAGTACCTCAGTGAGGCGGCTGATACGGCACAGCAGCGGTACCCTTCCGCCCAATTAATGTAACTGGGGGACTTCAATGCCCACCACCAGCAGTGGCTCTTCCCATACCAGTACACTGACCATGCTGGACGGGAGATGCGTAAGCTTTCGCTTGCGCTAAACCTTACCCAGCTGGTCCATGGGGAAACGTGGGTGCCAGATGTTGATTCGCACACGGCCAATTGCTTGGACCTTCTGCTGACAACAGATCCTGACCGATACTCTGTGTCGATAGCTTCACCTTTCGGTAGTTCCAACCATTGTCT
Source organism: Orthosia cruda (assembly GCA_964057195.1). Lineage (NCBI taxonomy): Eukaryota > Metazoa > Arthropoda > Insecta > Lepidoptera > Noctuidae > Orthosia > Orthosia cruda. Next base: position 18,503,580 of record OZ059842.1, on the reverse strand, counting down.
GGTGAAGTCTGTGTCCGTTTACTCTTTACCCGATCCCAGCCCAAGAGGCACCCGGCGGGTTTGGCGGGGTACAGGTCAGCAGATTGGGATGGCATGCGATCTTTCTTCGCTAGCTATCCTTGGCAGCCTACTTGCTTTTCTTCGGCTGAACCTTCGTCGTGCGTGGACGCCGTGACGGGTGTGTTGCGTCAGGGAATGGAGTACTACATTCCGTACTCTGAGGTTACGATGTCCAGCGTTGACCGGCCATGGTTTGGCGCCGTATGTCATCGCGCCGACTCACTTAAACATAGTTATAAACGACCGACCATTTGTGCCTATTGGCCTTGTTTGTTCTGTCTCCTGCTTGATATGGAAGGAAGTGAAAATTTGTTTATTTTTTTCCTACTCCCCCTTTATTCTTTTCTGATTAATTTCGTTGCGGGATCCAAGACAGTTAAATTCATTCTCCGGGACTTCGTCGAGCTTCATTGCGTCGGCGCTTTTCTGGTGGTCGCCACTGTTGATTCTGGCTTTCAGGATTTGCAGTGGTTTGGGTATAGTGCGGTGGGATTGTCACTTATACATGAGGTGTACCTGGTATGGGTCGACGCTCGATCGCGCAAAGCGAGTGACGTGGGTCTGAAGCGAGCGTGAGCGTCAGCGTGTACTTTAACACTAAGCTCCTGACATACCTAGAAACTAATGATATCCTTAGCGACCGCCAATACGGCTTCCGCGGAAATTGGTCTACTGGGGATCTTCTAGCGTATGCCATTCACATATGGAGTGAGGCCATCGACAGGTACGGGGAAGCGCTTGCCGTCTCCCTCGACATCTCGAAGGCTTTCGATAGGTTCTGCCACGAAAGCCTTATCGGTAAGCTTCCTTCATTCGGTCTGCCCGGTGGTCTGTGTGATTGGATTGCAGACTTCCTGAGAGATCGATCCATTCGAGTGGTTATCAATGGCTGCTCGTCGGACCAATTGGATATTAATGCTGGGGTCCCTCAGGCGTCGGTACTTTCAGCAATATTATTCTTGTTGCACATTAACGATCTGCTAAAACCCGGCTCCTTTGGGTATGCAGACGACAGCACTGTTGCTGAGAGATACTTGTCCAACGCACGGGCTGGCGGGCCGCAGATCCGGTCTCTCCGTGAGGCCATGGTGGAGGGTTTGAACCTGTCCTTGCAGGCTGTATCCGAATGGGGCGATGCCAATTTGGTCAAGTTTAATGCTGCCAAAACCCAGGCGTGTCTTGAGCCAATTTCACCCGGCTCCAACTTTCCGTGATGTAACCGTGCCAATAACGGACCATCTTGAGCTTCTTGGCGTTACGTTGACATCAACTCTCAATTTTGGGCAATACATTGAGGCAAAGGCACAGCTGGCTGCCAAACAGTTGGGGATCCTTGCGAACGTGAAAAGGTACTTCACACCGGAACAGCTACTCAACTTGTATCAAGCGCAAGTTCGATCGTGCATGGAGTACTGTTCTCATCTCTGGGACGGATCTGCCAAATACCAGCTTGCTGCATTAGAGTCGAATTTCATGATTTAACTTCGCCCAGCCCGTTCCATCACTGGACTACCAGACGTACGGCGACGCGTCATCGGTACATGGTGGACATCCCACTCATACGCACAAAACTTATTGGGGACACTTTTATTATGTGCAGCTAAGGAGTGGCATTCCCTGCCGGAGTCTGTGTTTGCCGATAGCTACAATCTAGGGGTCTTTAAGTCAATAGTGAATGGGTTTTTTCTAGGCAAGCGTGCTTCACCGTCGACCACATCATCACTTACCATCAGGTGAGATAGTGGTCAAGCCGATGGAAAAAAAAATTAAAAAAAAAACATTCTTAACATCCGAATCCAATACTACCTGGATTGGCAGATCCCACAAGAGCAGGCTGGCTTCGTAAAAGAAAAGAGCACGGGAGCAGATTCTCAATCTACGGCAACTCATTCAGAAGACTTACGAATTTGATGCACCAGTCATGATGTCCTTCATTGATTACAGCTACGCCTTTCACTGCGTGGACTAGAATCGTTTGTGGCAGTGCCTTAACACCTTACAGGTACCTTACCTCATTGCTATTACTAACACTATTTTCAAACAGCCAAGGCATGATGAGGATGGGCAACACATCCTTGAAGCCATTCCCATTTGGCAAGGGAGTGCACCAGGGCTGTATTTTGTCACCCATCCTTTTATGGGGAGCACATAATCCGTAGAACCTGCGATGACCGGAACGGCAGGGGTGTTAACATCAACGGCAATAAAATCACCAATCTGCGCTACGCTGACGACACCATATTGTTTGCAGCGGACGAAACCGAGATGAGCTCTCATTTCAACAGGATGGAAAGATACAGTGGTGCGATGGATGGTGGGGTTGGACTTTCCATAAACAGGTCCAAAACGAAGATCATGGTGGTGGACCGCACGTCCAAACTAGGGCTCATTGATGCACTCAACGTCAATACAGTTTATCACTTTATTTACCTGGGCTCTAGTGTAAGTAATAATGGATCGTGTGAAGATGAGATTCGCAGCCGCATTGGAATGGCATAGAGTGTTATGTCCCAATTCTAGAGAGTATGAAAAGACCGCAACATTATATACAAGACAAAACTGTCACTTGTCAGCTCCCTATTGTGTTCTCCATATTCTTGTACGGAGCAAAGACGTGGACTCTAAAAAGCCGCTGATCGCAAACACATCGAGGCTTTTGAAATGTGGGGTTACAGGAAGATGCTGAGGATCTCGAGGACGGCACACAGGACTAATATCTCAATATTGCAGGACCTCACAATTTAAAAAGGCCTAGATTGTTGAATGTGTGCCTCCGCAAGATATCTATGGTCATATTGCCCGTAAACCTGGTGACAACTTACTAAAGGTAATTCTCACCGGCAAAGTCGGGGGTAAACGGCCGAGAGGCAGAAGTCCTATACGCTGGTCAGACCAAATACGAACCTCGCTGAACATCAAAGCTTCAGAAGCCGTGCAAGTTGCTGAGAATAGGAGCAGATGGAGAAACGTCATCAAAGAGAAAGTTTTGAAACCAGGATGTGGTCACGACCCCCAGAATTGGGGAATCGACGCGTGGAGTAATTGTTTTAATATTAGGTACATTTGTTTTGTTAGTTTGATACTGTTTTGGTTTATTATTGTTAATGAGTGAAGAAGTGAGAATGGATCCACCAACAATCCGTAAAAAGCGACGACAGAGAATTGTTGAACCGCAAGCAGGTTGATAAAATTTTGTTACTAACTAGCTGTAGAATCATATTAGTATCCTAGTTTAAGGACGCTATTACATTTTTATACAAATAACAGTGCTTTTCAGGTACAATTTTAATGTATATGCAATCACAAATGTGAAGATATTATGGTCTTAATTTATGGATAATATATTCAGCTCCAGATTGGCATCAGAAAAATTGCATGATATCATACAAAATTTTATCACAAATACGTTTTGCTCATCACAATAATCGAAAAATATTAAAAAAGTAGGGTCCGAATAGGTCCCAGTTTAGGTTATTTTACAGCATATTTTATCTTCAAAATTATGATAAATTGCGGTATATATAGTCCTTTACAGGTTCAGCTAATTATTTTTTACCCAAATCAATATATTTTTTAATTATTAGCTAAAATAAAAACACTTGCCGTGGATACGGTATATCCATATATGTATTCTTCATACATTTTGCACTCGAAGCTCATTTTAGCTCATCATTCCGCGCTCAGAAGCGCTCGTGGGAGGACGAGCGTATCGCTTTTTTTGCAAAAAATAAATACGATAAAAGTAATAGAAAATATTGTAGTGTGCATGTGTGAGTCGTTAGTCGTGATCGAAAGGAGTTGATATTTTATCGGACCGAAATAAAAGTATGTTAGAGTTTCCTATTATTAGGAGGTGATTTAGAAATTATGTTGGGTAAGATCGGGATTTGGATAGGTTAAGCAGTTGTTGACAAGGTTGAGAAAAGGATGGGTGGTTTTAAGCAGCTCTTAGTAAGGTTAGGATTTGGATGGGTAAGGTTAAGCTGTCGGCGGTGAAGGTTAGAAGTGGATGGTGATGTATGACGAATACAGGGTCAAAATAAAATACAAGATGGCGCCGACGAGGCCGCTTTTCCACATGGGTGTCATTGTCATGGTTTTTGGGGTCGCTTATATAGAATATGGGGTCAAAACCAAAATACAAGCAGGCGCCGACAAAAATCAAACATATTTTCGTCATTTTCATGATTTTTTGTGTTTTCAGTAATGAATATGGAGTCATAACCAAAACCCAAGATGTCACCGATAAAAAAATTACAACTTTTCGTCATGGATGTCATTTTCATGGATATTGGGGTCGCTTATATCGAATACGGGGTCAAAACCAAAATACAAGATGGCGCCGACAAAAATTTGACATCTTTTCGTCATGGGTGACATTTTCATGGATTTTGGGATCGCTTATATCGAAAACGGGGTCAAAACCAAAATATAAGATGGCGCCGACAAAAATTTTACATCTTTTCGTGATGGGTGTCATTTTCATGATTTTTAGGGTTTCTAGTAATGAATATGGGCTTTGGTTATTACCAAAACCCAAGATGGCCGTTGATAAAAAAATTACAAGTTTTCGTCATGGATGTAATTTTCATGGATTTTGGGGTCGCTTATATCGAATACGGGGTCAAAATCTAAATACAAGATGGCGCCGACGAAAATTTTACATCTTTTCGTCATGGGTGTCATTTTCATGGATGTTGGGTAATATGTCATTAACTGCTGCTCATTATGTAATGCACCAAAAATTTTAGATAGTAATATTTTATATGTTCCATGTAATGCAAAATGTTGATTTTTTTATTCCTTGTGACCGGAAATTATTTCGTTTTAGGTATTTATTTCACGTAGCGTTTTTTTAAAAATACCTACTTACTACAATAAAGTGAAAACTAATTTTCTTTTCGGAAGTCGGTGTCGGTACCTATTGTTTTTCGTTATTCGACACAGGAAAGTTATTATTTTTCATGATTTTGTTGGTACCCCATATTGGGTATACTAAATACATCTGTTTACCCTCTTAAACCGTACGAGCGTGATGTTGTATTAGGTTATGGTGAAAACAAAACATAAACAAACGATCACAGTAATCGCAGGTCATTTGATGTTTGTTATTGAAGAGTTCCATTGTCTATCTCCGAAGATCTTTATCAGATCCTAATAAATTATACAATAAAACCTTCCCTAAAAACACATACATTTATCGAAGAAAACCCGATCAGTATCGGATCAGTAGTTTTTAAGAAAATTCCGGATACATACGGGTCGAATAGATAGAGTACCTCCTTTTTTTGAAGTCGGTTAAAAATAATAAGCTACTTTTTACGACGACGGTTTGTAACAGTTACCAAATGCATATTCAAAGTGCCAACTAACCTTACTGAATCAACTTCGATAAAATTAAAAAAAATATCAAGGACCAATATTATTTGAGTGTTGTATAAAATCGAGCGCTCAGTAGTTTCAATGAGTGCGTGCGCGTAATGTTGCTGTGTGCGACTAGATACCGAGTTCGTCGAAAATGTAACAGCGTCCTTAATCATTTATTTAAAGACTGTTAAAGTAAACTTGTAAGAAATTTTGGAACACAGTTGACATTATCATTATCGTTGACATTATTATTACATACGTAACTCTATTAGCGACACTGCCTTTATATTATTTTTCGTATCGTTTTGAAATATTGGAATACATTGGTAGACAGGTGTTAACAACTTTTTTTTTATTATCTGGCGGTGACTTTAGTCTTTTGCGAATTATTTTCTTCAATTCTGACGGTATGCAGCCAAAAACTAAATGGAGTGACTGCCTAATTAATCTTTGCAAGTCACACGATACAATACTCCGTGGTATTCGTGGTAAATCTAGGGATGGAGAAGAAATGTCTCCCTCTAGGTGGACCGATGACCTGGTGTGATTAAGACTGCTGGAATCCACTGTATGCAAGACGCATAAAACCGAACAATGTGGCGAAACTTGGGTAAAGACTATGTCCAGCTGTGGACGTCTGTCTGCCAGCTAGAATGATGATTATTCGTGGTTACCATCCGGAGATCGCAGTTAAAATATAAATGCCTTAAGAGCTGAAATATTTTGAATGCAATAGGTATTCAATAGGAGTTTAACTATCCGTCTCGATTTAACCCCTAGAGTGCCCGAAGTGCGGATCCACGCTTAACACACTAGGAATTTCTTCATATATCGTGGGTGTGTTTACAAACATTACAAATATTTGTTCCGTGTGGAAATCGAACCTGATACACATAACGCAGCAGCCGATCACACAACCACTGCGTCAACTATGTCGTCAAATTGTTTTGGTTATTACGGCATTCAATCGGTTAAAGCTCTTATAAACAAAAATAAAATTAAAAGAAAATTCTTTGCATTATCATCTTGTAAACCGAAGAGATATTTTGCATCACTACTTGTGCAATATAACAAGGAAACGTCTGAATTCTGCCTCATTTAGCTAATAATATGTTGTGAGCTTACTGTTTCGTCGTTTGATGTTACATGGGTTATTTCTGTGTGCTCGTTGTGTAGTACATTTACGCAACCAATAACAAATATTTTTTAGGAAATTATACTTTTGAACATCGAATGAAGCCAGGATCTTTTTTATCCTGATGAAAATGAGGTTACTAATTATTTTGCAATATTTAAGGCCCTTACTCCGCTTTAGTGCCGTAAAATGGTTACTTTCTAAAGGTCCTTAGTAACGGCTAGGTTAAAAGGTGGAAAAAAATATTATTGTTTCATGTTCTGTTCTGTGTTATTATATTTGTGAAACAAGGCTTTTTCGTATGACTTACACTTATGCTTTAAAAAAATAATTACCAACACGACATTTTTTCGCTTCTTTTGCATACTCCTCCAAAACGGCTTGGATGTTGAAAAATATTTTTACACAGAAATTTTATGTTTATACAAATAACAGTGCTTTTCAGGTACAATTTTAATGTATATGCAATCACAAATGTGAAGATATTATGGTCTTAATTTATGGATAATATATTCAGCTCCAGATTGGCATCAGAAAAATTGCATGATATCATACAAAATTTTATCACAAATACGTTTTGCTCATCACAATAATCGAAAAATATTAAAAAAGTAGGGTCCGAATAGGTCCCAGTTTAGGTTATTTTACAGCATATTTTATCTTCAAAATTATGATAAATTGCGGTATATATAGTCCTTTACAGGTTCAGCTAATTATTTTTTACCCAAATCAATATATTTTTTAATTATTAGCTAAAATAAAAACACTTGCCGTGGATACGGTATATCCATATATGTATTCTTCATACATTTTGCACTCGAAGCTCATTTTAGCTCATCATTCCGCGCTCAGAAGCGCTCGTGGGAGGACGAGCGTATCGCTTTTTTTGCAAAAAATAAATACGATAAAAGTAATAGAAAATATTGTAGTGTGCATGTGTGAGTCGTTAGTCGTGATCGAAAGGAGTTGATATTTTATCGGACCGAAATAAAAGTATGTTAGAGTTTCCTATTATTAGGAGGTGATTTAGAAATTATGTTGGGTAAGATCGGGATTTGGATAGGTTAAGCAGTTGTTGACAAGGTTGAGAAAAGGATGGGTGGTTTTAAGCAGCTCTTAGTAAGGTTAGGATTTGGATGGGTAAGGTTAAGCTGTCGGCGGTGAAGGTTAGAAGTGGATGGTGATGTATGACGAATACAGGGTCAAAATAAAATACAAGATGGCGCCGACGAGGCCGCTTTTCCACATGGGTGTCATTGTCATGGTTTTTGGGGTCGCTTATATAGAATATGGGGTCAAAACCAAAATACAAGCAGGCGCCGACAAAAATCAAACATATTTTCGTCATTTTCATGATTTTTTGTGTTTTCAGTAATGAATATGGAGTCATAACCAAAACCCAAGATGTCACCGATAAAAAAATTACAACTTTTCGTCATGGATGTCATTTTCATGGATATTGGGGTCGCTTATATCGAATACGGGGTCAAAACCAAAATACAAGATGGCGCCGACAAAAATTTGACATCTTTTCGTCATGGGTGACATTTTCATGGATTTTGGGATCGCTTATATCGAAAACGGGGTCAAAACCAAAATATAAGATGGCGCCGACAAAAATTTTACATCTTTTCGTGATGGGTGTCATTTTCATGATTTTTAGGGTTTCTAGTAATGAATATGGGCTTTGGTTATTACCAAAACCCAAGATGGCCGTTGATAAAAAAATTACAAGTTTTCGTCATGGATGTAATTTTCATGGATTTTGGGGTCGCTTATATCGAATACGGGGTCAAAATCTAAATACAAGATGGCGCCGACGAAAATTTTACGTCTTTTCGTCATGGGTGTCATTTTCATGGATGTTGGGTAATATGTCATTAACTGCTGCTCATTATGTAATGCACCAAAAATTTTAGATAGTAATATTTTATATGTTCCATGTAATGCAAAATGTTGAATTTTTTATTCCTTGTGACCGGAAATTATTTCGTTTTAGGTATTTATTTCACGTAGCGTTTTTTTAAAAATACCTACTTACTACAATAAAGTGAAAACTAATTTTCTTTTCGGAAGTCGGTGTCGGTACCTATTGTTTTTCGTTATTCGACACAGGAAAGTTATTATTTTTCATGATTTTGTTGGTACCCCATATTGGGTATACTAAATACATCTGTTTACCCTCTTAAACCGTACGAGCGTGATGTTGTATTAGGTTATGGTGAAAACAAAACATAAACAAACGATCACAGTAATCGCAGGTCATTTGATGTTTGTTATTGAAGAGTTCCATTGTCTATCTCCGAAGATCTTTATCAGATCCTAATAAATTATACAATAAAACCTTCCCTAAAAACACATACATTTATCGAAGAAAACCCGATCAGTATCGGATCAGTAGTTTTTAAGAAAATTCCGGATACATACGGGTCGAATAGATAGAGTACCTCCTTTTTTTGAAGTCGGTTAAAAATAATAAGCTACTTTTTACGACGACGGTTTGTAACAGTTACCAAATGCATATTCAAAGTGCCAACTAACCTTACTGAATCAACTTCGATAAAATTAAAAAAAATATCAAGGACCAATATTATTTGAGTGTTGTATAAAATCGAGCGCTCAGTAGTTTCAATGAGTGCGTGCGCGTAATGTTGCTGTGTGCGACTAGATACCGAGTTCGTCGAAAATGTAACAGCGTCCTTAATCATTTATTTAAAGACTGTTAAAGTAAACTTGTAAGAAATTTTGGAACACAGTTGACATTATCATTATCGTTGACATTATTATTACATACGTAACTCTATTAGCGACACTGCCTTTATATTATTTTTCGTATCGTTTTGAAATATTGGAATACATTGGTAGACAGGTGTTAACAACTTTTTTTTTATTATCTGGCGGTGACTTTAGTCTTTTACGAATTATTTTCTTCAATTCTGACGGTATGCAGCCAAAAACTAAATGGAGTGACTGCCTAATTAATCTTTGCAAGTCACACGATACAATACTCCGTGGTATTCGTGGTAAATCTAGGGATGGAGAAGAAATGTCTCCCTCTAGGTGGACCGATGACCTGGTGTGATTAAGACTGCTGGAATCCACTGTATGCAAGACGCATAAAACCGAACAATGTGGCGAAACTTGGGTAAAGACTATGTCCAGCTGTGGACGTCTGTCTGCCAGCTAGAATGATGATTATTCGTGGTTACCATCCGGAGATCGCAGTTAAAATATAAATGCCTTAAGAGCTGAAATATTTTGAATGCAATAGGTATTCAATAGGAGTTTAACTATCCGTCTCGATTTAACCCCTAGAGTGCCCGAAGTGCGGATCCACGCTTAACACACTAGGAATTTCTTCATATATCGTGGGTGTGTTTACAAACATTACAAATATTTGTTCCGTGTGGAAATCGAACCTGATACACATAACGCAGCAGCCGATCACACAACCACTGCGTCAACTATGTCGTCAAATTGTTTTGGTTATTACGGCATTCAATCGGTTAAAGCTCTTATAAACAAAAATAAAATTAAAAGAAAATTCTTTGCATTATCATCTTGTAAACCGAAGAGATATTTTGCATCACTACTTGTGCAATATAACAAGGAAACGTCTGAATTCTGCCTCATTTAGCTAATAATATGTTGTGAGCTTACTGTTTCGTCGTTTGATGTTACATGGGTTATTTCTGTGTGCTCGTTGTGTAGTACATTTACGCAACCAATAACAAATATTTTTTAGGAAATTATACTTTTGAACATCGAATGAAGCCAGGATCTTTTTTATCCTGATGAAAATGAGGTTACTAATTATTTTGCAATATTTAAGGCCCTTACTCCGCTTTAGTGCCGTAAAATGGTTACTTTCTAAAGGTCCTTAGTAACGGCTAGGTTAAAAGGTGGAAAAAAATATTATTGTTTCATGTTCTGTTCTGTGTTATTATATTTGTGAAACAAGGCTTTTTCGTATGACTTACACTTATGCTTTAAAAAAATAATTACCAACACGACATTTTTTCGCTTCTTTTGCATACTCCTCCAAAACGACTTGGATGTTGAAAAATATTTTTACACAGAAATTTTATGTTCAGTATTCTAAACATACACATTTTTTTTAACCTTCATAGGATATGTAAATCAAAATAATATTCTGCAAACAAAACTGTCCAAAATGAGGGGCAATTTTGATATTCTGGCACCGAGCCGGAGCACGGCCAGTACCGCGTTAACATCGGGTAATATATACGCCTTAATAAAGGTAACTGATCTAAATGTTCTGTTATAGTTCTCGCCAAACTTCTTGGTCGCCCTGAAGTTGGCTACAATGGCTGCGCAGTAGGAAATCTCATACAAAAACAGCACCGTTTCGTGACTCGCGCATCCGGTAAACCAACTTCAGGGCGGCCAAGAAGTTTGGCGAGGGCTATACTTACCCACAATTCCCACGGTAGCTGATCGCCGCATTTGTTCAGGGTCTTCAACTATTGATTCTGCCATCGAATCACCACTTTCAGAAGCTGAAAACAACGCATTTTGATGGTCCTACATATTCAAATGTAAATCCTAGCAACGGAACTCTTATGTAATAGTTGTTTAGTCCTTTTTCAAACAGTTCGTAGACAAATAAATTTATTAATATCTAGCTGTCACATTCGGCGCCGCCCGCCGACGTTGTATTAGAACTTAGCCCCAATATCTTTATAAATTATATCCTATGTGTTATTCTGATGTATAAGAAATATTTCTGTAAAGTTTCATCAAAATCCGTTCAGTAGCTTTTGCGTGAGAGATTAACAAACATTCATCCATCCATCCTCACAAACTTTGACGTTTATAATAGTAATAATATGATTTTGACATTAAAGAGGTTATTCAAAGTCGCTTAAATTCGCATTTTTAGATATTATCATCATCATCCTTTTAATGTTCCCACTGCTGGAACCAAAGTACCAAACAGGGCCTACTTTCACATAAGTAGCTCTATTCGCATATTTTGGTGGTAAGAAGTTTATTTATTAATATACCAGGTTAATTTTCAATGATCATTCTCCGAAGGCTTTGGCAGAGTTGTATCTTTAGTACAGCCACAGGGCATCTTTGTGTCCCTGAAGTTGGCTGCAATACCCTGTGCTGTTGATATTTTTGTGTCAATGTTGAAGTAGAAGATAGCATTGTATAACTGCCTCTTTCACTCTCTTACGTTTGCCGCATTGTCCTATCTCGCTTACTGTATGCAGTATACTCGATGACAAACTGTTTCTTGCTAACTTCAGAGACACAAAGATCCGCTGTGACTACTGTACGCCAGTTATGTTAAAGTTCAATAAGGGTAGCAAAATAGGGATTCAAATATCAGTTTTTCGATTCCATCGAGCTACTTGTACCAGTTATATCTCTAAATAGTATACTTTCATGCTCTTCAATCTGTATTATTTATTTTCTCTGTTAAGTGTTTTGTGTGTACAAAAATAAATAAATAAACACACACAATAAACACAGTCGCTGTCCACGTCATTTTTGTTTGTGTTCCGCTACCTTATTATAAACGGAACGAACGGATTTTGATTCACTTATAGAAAGAGTGTTAAAACGAAGGTTTTTGAATAAAATTTGTGCCGTGTAAAGCCTGGGCGGGTCACTAGTTAGCATACAAAGCAAGGAAATGAACATACGCTATATGCATCGTTTTTAAACGATGCTTAGTACCTACGTATGTGTGGTGGTCCAGTGGCAATGACCTCGCCTGTCGTGCTTAAGGGCCTGACGTTGAACAGTTGACAATCGATATCTGAGGTTCTAAGCTAAATACACAAAGCCGACCACAGAGGGCACATCATAAACGGACTCTTCCGATGGTTTTTACAAAAATATAACCGCGCAAGTTCTTATTTCAAACTGGCGGCTAGCATCTGACATCAGATTGTTCACTGTTATTTTGCATATTAATGCAACCTTATTGCTACGAAAATAAAGGTCACTAAAATAGGTAATCTGGCTAGTGTCATACGAGTCTTTGCCGTGCAAATTGAATAAATATTATAATTATGTCTGCTTCTATGCGACTGCCACTTATAAGAACACAGTACGTGACATTTTTTTTATAATGGTTTTATAGCCAGATAATTTTATTTATATTATTTTAATGAGTTCTACTATACTTAAATGGACTGTGTAATGTTGAATGTGTAATGGAAACTTTAAATTTGAATTGATATTTCGTGCTTTCATTAATCAATTTAATCATTATTTACAATAGGAAAGTCCCATCAAATTGTAAAACACCTTAAATTTACAAATATCCAGAACTTACTAGGTTCGGCATTGTCTTTTTTAGGTATATTTATGATATCTAATAGAACTTAGGACACTATTAATATCATTTGTACAATTCATAGGTTCATATTCCTTGTTTAGTATTCTCTTAAAATATTAAGGTGTCATTTAGTTACTAGTACAACTTGTCTTTCCATAGCCTACTTTAAATCATAATATATTTTTGCGCTATCCTGGAATATAATAGTTTCAAAGCACCTACTGGGTTTTGATATACACCAGCCCTCTCGGGTGAGGAGGTCACGTGGTGCCGTTTTTGAGATAACATTAGTTCTATTTTTAAAGAGGTTTAATTACTTTTTTGTTATGGACTTAGTAAGTAAACTAAACGACATTAGTCGTTTATAATACAACAACAATGTAAATGCTAGTGACAGCGTTAGTGCCAGAGAATAAAAATAATACAGAGTTTGACAATATTTCTTGTGATTTCATTAGTTTCAATTAAAGCCACCAGGCTACAAGATCTGGCTGCATTATATCTATTTTTTTTTGACAGATTGAATTGACGAGAAATAAACCAAATATATTTTTGCATTTTGCGAAAAAAAGTGACATACGTCCTCCTTGCAACGCCATAAAGCGATCACTGTCGAATTGCACTGGATGGAAAGTGAAGCACAATGGAATTTGTATGGTTTTTTTTAATAAAATATAATAATATGAATTACTTAAAAATAATGAATGAAACTTCACGACAGTGAAGTTTTGCATCCTATTATGATACGTTATTGTTGTTAATTGTACAAACGTACGCTGGTCAGTATTACCGGAAACATTTTTTGCAGATCACGGTAAGAGGTTACTTTGCCATTCAATTGTATCGAGGTTTTTGTGCGTAAACGTGTTTCGGTCACAACAAAGTTTTCGGAAATATTATCAAGATTAACATATCTTTTTTCCGCAGCCACATCTTCAATAGTTTGGCAAAAAAATGTTTAAAAGAATGCCTATTTTGGTAATTCAGCCCCTTAAGGTCGTGGGTTCAAAGCCGGGCAAGTACCAATGTGACTTTTTCAAATTCATATGTACTTTCTAAGTTTATTTCGGATATCACATGCAACGGTGAAGGAAAACATCTTGAGGAAACCTGGACTTTCTAACTGGTTAATATGAGTCTGAAATAGCCAAGTCAGAGGCCTGTGGGGCCTAATTAACTCTGACACCAGAGGTGGCCACATCCTCACACGAAAAAGTGAAACTAACAGTACCTACTCATTCTAATCGACTGAAGTTACTGCAGAGTTACTTGGCCATAAAGCTTACAACTCGACTGACCCACCCATTTGTACTAACTATATTAGTTCATGTTCCTAAATTGAGTTTCCAAGTTGAGATGATGGACATCTGGCCTTTACGTCTCTCTTTAAGTCAGATAATCTGGCTGAAGTTTAAGGCGCCATTGTCGTTATTAAGTTATGTTTAGAGTGACATTATACCACTAGGGACTTACTACTTGTGTTGGCTTAGAAACAGACATAACATGGGCGCTGTAAAAAAATATATGGCAGTTAAGTCAGACGAAAAACGGTAGTTACGTCGGCACGGTATACACGGTTTCTGTGTATGGGATGAGGCAAATGTATGCAGTATTATTATCTATGCTTGTGCCATCAGGAAACTCCTTTACGTGTATTTAGTTTTGCAATACACTTACATGTGCTGTCAAGCGGTTCCCGTTCACGATATCGACGACGGCGGTATATAAAGTCTTGGTCCAATTTTATGACATCTGAAGGTAACAAAGGTTGAATATTAAATACTTATTAAAGCTTGCATCAATATTGATCATTGTGTAAAGGAGTATGCTGCTACTTGCTTGAAATACAACCAATTCAATCAACCTGCCTAGTTGTTTTGCCAAGTGTATTGGGTTCGGGTTCCAGTCTACCGGATTCAGCTGGATACCAGTGTTTTACATGGAGCGATGCTGCCTATCTGACCTCCACAACCCAGTAACTGGGTAACAAGGTATCCCTTGGCAAGACTGGTGACAGATTTCAAGCTTCTGACTACCCGTAAAACTATCAAAGATCTTCAAATGACAGCCGGGACCAATGGCTTAACGTGCTTTCCGAGGCATGGAGGCAACACGATATGTAAAAATGGTCACCCATCCACGGACCGACCTCGGCAAGCGTTGCTTAACTTTGATATTCAACCCGTGCGCACATCAAAGTTACAAGTATATTATTTAGTCACGAGTTCCTCTTCTTTCACAAAACTCAATATTTTCCCTTTTTAGGTTGGATAAGGATAAAGTTTCTTACCATCATACAGCTTGCCCAGACTTTGCTGGTACATCTTGGCGGTTCCACCAATGAGGTTGGATGAGGCCCTTAGCGAAACTCTAATAATAGATTCACTCGTCACAAAAGCGTTCAGTTCATTGCTGAAAAAAAATGAAAACTGTTCTCTAATCTGATATACCTACTTATTATTTTTAAGTCGGGTAAACTACGGCTTTTGTGAAAGTTAAACCATGTTTTTATACTAAAACAGGTAAAAACATTGACGTGCTTTATCATAATCATCAAAGTAATCATTATCATGCTTTATCTCCCAATTTAACAACGTAACTTTACAAGAACACATTTTTTTGCAAAAGTACCTACCAGATTTTTGGCAAATTATTTTTTTCCACCTTTTCTATTTCAATGTTGTGAGCCAGCTTCCACACATCCCTTAACATTGCACCATGCGTTAGTATCTTATCACAAAACATAACTAAGATAGTAAAAAAATAAATTAACTAATGCGTAAATGCACTTCGGCTTCTATTTGCCGCGCTATATAAATTAGTCTATGATAATTGCTGCGCATAATGCAACTTACCCACTTTTTCTAGGAGTGTTTATTATTGATGAAGACATTAGGTATACAGCCTAGTACATTTCTATATTTTTTTAATTTTCGCGTATTGTTATTTTTATTAAAGATTCGATTATGAATACGAATTTTGTGACTGTTAGGAACATTATTTTAATTTAAAATCAATTAAAAAAATGAAAAATTATATCTTTGCATGCAACCTTTTTGAAAATTTGTAGTTTAGTTCATTAGGTACTGGCCATTATCGGTCGAATAATTTTGAAATGTCATTAGCGTTTTTTTTATTTTAACAAATGACGTTTTCTGTATTTTCAATGAAACTAGCCAGTATACCTATGTTGGATAAAAATATCAGCCCACTATAATGAAGGTAATGGAGCTGTAAACCTCCTTTTATATAGATTTGTCATGCTGTTTTTTTTTAAATCGAGGTTGCATTTTAGAACAATATACAACAATCTTTAAGATAAGAAGGAACTATGCCTATTTCTATTTTATTTTATGCGAAGCAAAAGCGTGACCGATAATTTTCCTTGAAACTAGTTATTCATAATTTTCTTTATTTGAAATGTCGGTGAATATTTTTATTTTATTATCTGTGTTAAACAGTATGTTTACCACAGATAATATATAACGTGGCTTGTTTATTACGTCCTTAGAATATGTTTTATTGGAATAAATGATTACTTCACATTAATTTTTGATTATTAAAAAATATTACTCGTATTGAATATAATATTTATTCACAACTTAATTAAAGTAAATACACCAAAATGATTACCTTAATTTTAGTATGCAGATATTTGACTATTTAATTATTGAAAATCAATATTTATTATTTTGGAGTAAAAGGATGATTGTATATATTTATATAAATTATTGTGTATCCTATTGTGAGTGCAAGTCTCTCTAAAAAAACAATTATAACTTCTATAATAGGTAGAATTTTTGACATTGTGTTCTTTTGACATTCCGAGATTTAGATTTTATGCGCTTTTGACATTAGGCGATTTTGAATATGTGCGCATTTGACTTTCTACGCTATTGACATTCTGCTCTTTCGAAAATTTCTATCCTATTTGTCATTTCGCGCTTTTGACCAAGCTACTAAAACTCTACATGACACTGACAGAATAGTCGACATGGGGTCAGTTGTTAAAGAAGAAAAAAAAATGCTCCTGAAAGTTCTCAGCTAAGACTTGCAATGTTTGTATTCTAAATAAAAGCAGTTAACACCACTATTGCGTTTTATATATCTTATCGTTTAGCTAATATTACATATAAAGAGATAAATTTGTTTATATGTTTGTACAAGGTACTAGCGGATGCCCCCGTTTTTAAGTTTATTCGTTATATACAAAAATACAGATATTTCCTCTTTACAATATTATTAGTATAGTTATAGATGTCTGCAAGTCTCGATCCTAGGAAATTCTTTTATTGATATAAAACTATCCCCGAGTGCCATACATCCTACTTTTTGTTCCGCAAATAATGCACGGTTCCTGTGAAAAAGTCTACGGGAGCGAAGTCAAAGGTTGAGGTTTGTGAGTCGTCATCATCATCATCATCAGCCTATTTAATGTTCCCACTGCTGGGACACAGGCCTCCTATCTGTGAGAGGGAATAGTCTGTAATCCACCACGCGGGCCCAGTACGGGTTGGTGGATGTCACATGTTTTCGAATTTTTGGTTTGGGAACCTAGATTTTTTAAAGACATGACAAAGGATTTATTTCCATTTATCAACGACACAAGAAATTGGCAGAAATAACATTGATTAATTAATTAAAATAAGAAATGACACGGAGTCTCTCCATTTTCATTGACATTAGAAGCGGGATATATTTACCATGTTTACTGTTTGTTGCGAGTTGCCGAGATTTCCGTGCAACTTGCAACACAAGCACCATGATCCGATGTTTATCAGTGATCATGGTGCTTGCACCAGCACGGTTGTCGGTTATTGTCGAACTGTTGTATGTGTTCAAATCGCGACTAAAACTTTGCTTGCGCGATGCAGGATTTATGTGATGTCATATCATTAGTTCGTAAATGGCGGCGTTGGTGCCGCTACAGTTACATTTAATATTTAATTAAGCTTTAAGATTTATTTTGTAGTTCATAAAAAAACATCCTATAAACATTCGTGCAAATTTTTAAAGATATTGTAAAATTTTTTTTTTTTTTTTGGTATTTTGCAAAAATAAAGGTTGTCTGGACTAAAGAAAATCTATTATTCAAAGAGAACATTTTTTTTTTCACGGGCTCTAGCTTAGCAGGCATATTTAGGTTTTAAATTCTTAGCAAGAATCAGTTCACTTCTCACTTCCCTACACAAAATACAAATTACCTTCATTTTTCAGAAAATTGCCTAATGTTATCTCCTTTCACGAAACAACACGGCACGGAACGGACGTACTGCCAGCCTTATAGCCCTGTAGCCACAACATTACCTACATAGGTAAGTAAACAAATAATCGAATTAAACCCTGAACAAATAGTCTATCAGTTGCTTCTAGATAAGTGCTACGTCGCCATTAAGACAAACAATGTACTATGAAAGTTTCACAGAGCACAGAATCACAGCAGAGACGCCATTGCTAAAATTGTAGCGACATCTATAAATCCACACACGAACTATAATCAAAAAGTCCTGCATAGCGCAAGAAGAATTTTCGGCGCGATTTGAATATAATACAACAGCTCGGACCAGACGCAACACCCGTCCTCTCTTTTCAATGGTGGTGAGTTTTCATCCTGTTCCGGATACCTCCACATAATAATATT
Source organism: Orthosia cruda (assembly GCA_964057195.1). NCBI lineage: Eukaryota > Metazoa > Arthropoda > Insecta > Lepidoptera > Noctuidae > Orthosia > Orthosia cruda. The sequence goes on along the minus strand of OZ059842.1, from coordinate 18,485,061 downwards.
CGTGCTAGTCCAAGCGCTGAGCACACGTTTCGATTGTCATAAGCTTTATTCAAAACTAGCTTCTAACAGCAGCTTCACCCGCGTGATAAACGAAAATGATCCCAATGAAACGTACTCCCGAAATAAAATCGTTTCTCTTTTCCGCTAACAAGAGCCAATTTCAGCCGGCTCCAACTTGCCGAGATTTGATCGTGCCAATAACGGGCCACCTTGAGTTCTTGGCGTTACGTTGACATCAACTTTTAATTTTGGCCCATACATTGAGGCAAAGGCAAAGCTGGCTGCCAAAAAGTTGGGGATCCTTGCAAAGGTGAGAAGGTACTTCACGCCGGAATAGCTGCTTAACTTGTACAAAGCGCAAGTTCGATCATGCATGGAGTACTGTTCTCATCTCTGGGACGGATCTGCCGAATACCAGCTTGATGCACTAGAGTAGATCGAAAAGAGACTCATCGGCAATGAGGCACTGATCAATTCAAGGCTGCAGAGCCTTGAACATCGTCGCCGAGTTGCCAGCTTGTCGGTTTTTATCGGTTACATTTCGGGGAGTGTGCGATGGAAATACACGATCTAATTCCACCTTGCCCGTTTCATCATTTTTTTTATCAACTTCTTTGAAACACGCGATTGTTTAATGGATGGGGCTATTTATTTTACTTTGAGGTTTTGATTCAGAGAAATATTGTTCAGTCGTTTTATGTGTAAGTATATGTACACGAGTTTGGTTGCCTGAATTCTACTAAACAATCAGTCTTTAACATGCCAACTATGTCGTGGTCGGCTACCTGTAACGACTGACAAAGATCATCAAATGACGGCTTAACGTGCTTTCGAAGGCACGGAGGAATCTTGATAAGTTAAAGCGGTCAACCATCCACGGACAGTCCCACGTAGGGGTATTTGACCCAAAAACGCGGTTAAAATTCAATGTATAAAAAGTAAACAATTCCCGAAAACGGTTGATACTGGTACAACAATACATAGAGTATAAAAATCTACCGTCACTTTATTTTAGTAGGCTTGCATTAAGTTGTAGGAAGTCGTTAACTTAATGCCTTGCAGCAAATACGTAAATAAATAATAAGTGAAAGATTTTGAAGTCATGCATTTAGAAGTAAGTGGTGAAGTTAAGAGTGGTTTAAATACACATTTTTATGATGGATACTATTGAACCACGTCTGTACTATCTGTATTACTCAGTTATTTAAAAATAATACGAGAGTATTAGTAGATATTGCAGTTATTACGAACCGCAAAACAAACTCATGGTGTTTTGTGTCATAAATATATACATTCGAGTGTTTGTTGTATTACTGGTATTTTAAGAAAAAGTTAAGACTGGGTGCCTAAATTTGCCGATTGTATATAAAAAATATTGTATGGCTATGTTTTTGAACAAAACAAAAATAATTATGAATTTCATATATATCAAATTATTTCGGTTGTAGGTAGTGTCAGAATTAAAACACAAGAATTTTTATTTAATATGGCGAAAACTAACACAGAAAGGGAATTTTCAAAGAAGTGGGATTTTGTTTTGTGGGAGTTGAGAATGCAATACTTAACATACCATCATTGCACGTTGAACAAATAATGAAGACCAGGTAGGTGGCTTACTGCCAACAGGACTGAACATGTTATCCTAAAGAAAAATCGTAATTGGTTGCTAGGCACAGTGGAAATACCAATCCAATGTTCAGGAAAACCGGGTCGTCTATCAAAGACGTTCGATGACTTGAGTGACCGCAGCAAAAGGCGCAGTCTTTAGAAATTCTAAGGATTGATCTAAGGTTGATAGAAAGATTTTCTGCAATATTGGAAGTGATTTCCAGTGGGCATAAAATAAATATTGAATAAATTTCAACATTTTGCCACGATACAGCATTACTACAGAGAGCAGTGGTGGCCCAGTGGTATCGGCCGCGACTTACAAGTTGTAGATCGTGGGTTCGAACCCAGGCAGGCGCCATACTTTGTGTAAATTATTTCATCACCACTGCTCTCAAAGACGATGAAGGAAAACATCGTGAGGAAACCGGCATGTCCTAGAACTAAAAATTCGAAGACATGTGACATCCAACAACCCGCACTGAGCCTGCGTGGTGGATTATAGCCCATCCCCTCTCACAGGGAGGAGGCCTGTGTCCCAGCAGTGGGAACATTAATAGGCTGATGATGTGATGATGATGTGACAGCATTACTTTACTATACGTAGAATAGTTATACTCCTGGCATCCCATAATGCCCACGGTACACAAGATACTAATTTAAGGTCCCTTTGTTGTTTAACATGTCCTATTACGTTTCCGAACCTCGTCGGAAAAGCAGATGAAGCGAGAAATAAAGTTTTCTCGAGAGCAATGCTGGTTGCATGGTTGCAGACGTTCTAAACAGGTTACTCCTAACGTCAGATCCCATCATGAGTAGCATAAGGCCGAAACTACAGAAAATATCAAGGCTATTTGGCTCAGCAGCCATGGAAATGTTATTGCCCAGTGAAGTTGAGGCATCAAATTAAGAAGCTGAAATTAGTGAAGATAGGGATGAAACAAATAATTCTGTCTTTGGAAACGATTGGGAATCCTCCGCTAAGGTATTGTAGCCTAACAATTATATCAGGTTTTGTAATGTTTTTTTACACTTTTTCCTGAAGAAGTAGCTTAATGACGTTTCACTCTTTGCCATATATCAAACCCCATTAAATAAAAAATCTATTTTATTATACATATTACTGTTTTCAGCTTATATGTCATTTAAGACCGCAAATAATTTTGTCCGTATTTTTGAGTCAAATACCCCTATGTCCTTTGCAAAAGTTGCTTGTCGTTATTATTTAGTCACGTGCTCCTCCTATTCATAGTAATACTTACTTCTAATATTACACTTAGAAGCGAACATATGTATGTATGTAAATAAATCACGCTTCATAGTTTTAACGGATTTGATTGGAATTTGCAACACAGATAGAGCATGGTCCGGATTAATTTTTATCCCGGTACCCACATTGCGGTAGCATTATTTTATCCCGGTACCCACGTTGCGTTAGGATAATTTTATCCCGGTATCCACGTTGTGGTAGCATTATTTCATCCCGGTACCCACGTTGCGGTAGCATTATATTTTCCCAGTACCTACGTTGCGGTAGCGTTATTTTATCCCGATACCTCCGTTGCGGTTGTAATTATTTTATCCCGGTACCTCTGTTGCGGTTGCATTATTCTATCTCGGTACCTCCGTTGCAGTAGCATTATTTATCCCGGTACTTACATTGCGGTAGCATCATTTTAAAACTTCAAATGCGAGCGAAGCCACTGGCACAAGCTACTGCTACATAAATAGCTCCATTCGCGTACTTTGGTCATGGTGTTGAAAAATTGAATAATCTTGGGCAATGAGGGCTACCGCGTTTAATTTCCCGCTAGGGGCGCTAGTGTAGAATGAGGTCTCTAAAATGTCAAATTTCATAGATTTTTGGCTTTTAGTGCAAACTTATTTACTTTTTTTTTATTGTTGTGAATATTTTCCGATTAAGCTACGTACGGGTTTTAACAACCACTGCTTTATTAGAGTTTCATGTATCGGAATTTATATCATATATTTTTTTTTTCGAAAAAAGGTAAGATAATTTTTTACTACGCGAAACTGCAGTATACTTAATTTTTATATTTAATCGCACTTCTACGGCATTAGAAATTTTAATGGAAACTTTGCTTCAGTGAGCGTAATAACGACGCTTAACAGTTATATTTAAGGACCTCACTCGGCAGTTATGCCAACTGGTAGCATGAAAACGGAAGCCCTCATTAAATACCTAAATCACTTGAATAGTCGTTCATTATAAAATAAAAAATAGCCTAACTTAACACACTTGATCATAAAGTGGCTCTAATTTCACCGCAATTAGGCACATAATGATACCTGTTATCAAACTGTGACTTTTTTAATGCTATTTTCACAAATGATTTAAAGAGTTTTTTTTTAATTCATTGGTTGAGTTGCTTTGTTCTTAAAAAAGATTCGATAAAAAAAAGATCGTACTCAATAGTACAAATGCAACACCTTTCATGCAACTTCGTATTTAAATAGATAATTTCAACTTGTATGTGTTTAATAAATAAAACTTTCACTCAAATATAACTTTTGTTTTTGTCTGTAATAAAGAAAACTTGAAATACCCCATTTCGTACGTGGCTAAAACGCTATCCGCGAAAAGCCAAAAAAAATAAAAGTCTTTCTTTTTAGTCTATGGTCGATCGCCATTGTTAGATGCGCGAATTAAGTTAACGACAATCGGAGAGTTTATAAAATAACTTTATTTAACCGAGAGAGTGACAGTAAAGATAATAACGTCTTAATCCTAAAGATACAAGGTTCTTATAGCTAAATTATGCTAAGATGACAATTGAAGCGTCACGACAATGTCCTACATTATAATTACTTACTCACTAGATTTGGATGTAACTGTACTGCTGACAAAGCTAATTGTAGTAGGGCTACCACACTTAACTCCTCCCTCCATAAGAGATAAATTAAATAAGGGCAACTGTGTAGTCCTTAGGGAATTTCTTTTACAAATTTTATATAAGTTCATCTATACCTATATTATAAGACCTACAGCAGACACTATGATTATGACATAAGTACTTAGGGTCCATACACTGATATTGTCAGTTGTTACACGTATATATGACTCGAAATCACTGACACTTTCACTGTATTTTGCACGGTTCACTTAGTCCTTGATGTCACCTTAGTCCACCCCTCGAAGATCCATCTGCTTAGCAGGTGGGCTGACGTCACGACGAAGTTCGGGCATCTGTGCTGTTGGTAATCCGTGAAATTATGTTTTAGTAACATAAGTTGCTCGACGCATGTTTCCTCTATGTACTGAAGTACGTCGTCTTCGGAGCAAAGGTATGTGAGGTCATCAATTGCCTCGCAGCTGTTGACTATGGGTCTGTATTTCGACTTTTTCACCAGAAGGTAAGGATATTTGGGAATAATATCAAAGGGTTTTTTTGTGGTTGGGTTAAGAATTGCAACAGGGATAACTTTATAATAGATATATGTGTTACTGTCTACTAGTGGGACTTCTAATATAAAAACTATTTTAGTACTATGTATAAACCCCTTAATTTGTATGCTTCCTTCTAACTCAACTACGTTATGAAAATCTAACGGATAAACTAAACTATGATGCGTTTTGATTACCTTCAAAATATTAAATAGTTCCGTAGAGTTAATTATAGATTGGTGTAATATGTGTATCTTGCTAAAGGCAATGACTGTTTCTAGTTCATCCCAATTATTTATTTGGTCCCGCTCTCCCACTAGATTCGCGGCTTCACCTGAGAGTCTACTAGTTACAACGTGATACAAATATTCGCTCTGAATATCTCCCCCTGGGAACTTATTTAATATATATTCGCATTTTTTGATGAACAGTGGGAGCTGTCTAGCATCGCCACTAAATGCCGGCATAATTCTAGTCATTGTTGACGGAACTTGTACGATCTTATTCATTGTTATTGAAATACGAAACGCTACACACATCAAGAAACTAATTACTTAGTGGCACAGTTAAATAAAAAAAAAATATCGTAATAAACTGGCACTAAACAATTTTGCCTACCTAATAGTTTTATCAAGAGATTGGTATCGTAATAAAATGTACTGAAGTTGTTATATCTATCTATTTATTTTATCACGAAAGTTCTATGTAATAAAATATGTATGTTACCCAGGTATTGTCCGATCCCCAATAACACAAACACATATACCTAATCAAGGAGGAAAACGTAAAGGAAAACAGAAAGGATAGTGAAAAATTCTACTCACAGTCCCGAAGTTATTCCCGTCTCCTCCTTGGGTTATTATCACCACACTCAGCGTCAGCCTCTCGATGAAGTTGCTCAATAAATTTGTTTATTCGGCGATCTCTGTTAAACTGTTGGAACAGACGTCACAGCAGCTTGTAGAGTTTTATACTATACTGAGTGACTACAGAGATCCTACCGGCTGCGCCAATTAAGTTAACGACAATCGGAGAGTTTATAAAATAACTTTATTTAACTGACAGAGTGACAGTAAAGATAATAACGTCTTAATCCTAAAGATACAAGGTTCTTATAGCTAAATTATGCTAAGATGACAATTGTAGCGTGACGACAATGTTACACCTACATTATAATTACTTACTAGATTTGGATGAAACTGTACTGCTGACAAAGCTAATTGTAGTAGGGCTACCACACTTAACTCCCGCGTGAAAAGTGTTTTATCTTCGCAAGGGAACATTATATCGGGCTTAAAATATATCCTATGTGCTATTCCAGACTGTAATCTATCTTTGTGCCGAATTTTATCAAGATCTATTCATCCGTTCTGGCGTGATTGAGTAACAAACATACATCCATCCATCCATCCAAACTTTCGCATTTATAGTAACCAGATGCCGCCCGGGGCTCCGCCCGCGTTGTATTAGTATTTCGCCCAATATCTTTATAAATTATAGCCTATGTGTTACTCTGATGTATAAGCTATATTTCTGTAATGTTTCATCAAAATCGGTTGAGTAGTTTTTGCGTGAAAGTATAACAAACATCCATCCATCCTCACAAACTTTTCCGTTATGATTATTGTGAACTAGAGGACGCCTCGCGGTTTCACCCGCGTGAAATTCTGAAATATTTCCGAATAGATTTTGCAACTGCACGAAGACAAACAAAATCGGGTTGCACGTAAAATACACATTTTAAAACGGTTTCCAAAAACAACATCAATGTAACGTTGGGTTTCGATAGTCATGTAAAATGGAATTCAATTTACTTTTCGGCAAAAAAAAATTGGAAAGCCGTACATTCCCCAGTGAAGACTGACATGTATTTTCCATTCGACGCTTCTAACGCTGGTGGCACCATCTATTTTGGCAACGAGTTCATTCATCACTACTAAATCCGGATGACCACAGACACCATTTTGGAGTTTCAATAGACTTCGATATTTGAAATTGGATTTGAAATCATGGAAAAGTAAGGAGACGTGTCTTTCTTTGATTTATTATTCATCGTCGAGAGTAAATTAAGATGATTAATAGTACATTATGGTACAAGTGTGTAAAGTTGGTGATTACCGCTGAGGCGCCATTGAGACCCGAGCCGTTAGGTGAGGGTCTTAAGTGAGCCGAGGACGGTAATCATCAATACTCACGTGTATCATACGACGTTTTTCAACACACTTGTGAAGAAAATAATACACAAAAACCATTTTCAACAGTGAAAACGAGTTGTGAAATTTTTTTCGCAATGGCGGGCAAAATTAATCAGTTTTCCTATGCGCGCGCATCTAACAATGGCGATCGGCCATAGACTAAAAAGAATGAATTTTTTTTTGGCTTTTCGCGGCTAGCGTTTTAGCCACGTACAAAATGGGGAATTTCAAGTTTTCTTTATTACAGACAAAAACAAAATGTATATTTGAGTGAAAGTTTTATTTATTAAACATGTACAAGTTGAAATTATATATTTAAATACGAATTTCTATGAAATGGGTTGCATTTCTACTATTGAGCACAATCTTTTTTGTATCGAAACTTTTTTATGAAGAAAGCAACTCAACCAATAAATAAAAAAATACTCTTTATCTCACTTGTGAATAATAGTAATGAAAAAGTCACAGTTTGATAACAGGTGTCATTATGTGCCTAATTGCGGTGAAATTAGAGCCACTTTATGAGCAAGTGTGTTGAAAAATAATTGATAGAACATACTTTACTCTGCAGTGATTACGGTAAGTTGAAATGTTCTGTCTTCGGGTATTATTATTTATCCTCGATCAGCTATGGCTATCCTCGGAGCAGATTCAGTAAATATTGGCTAGAGTAGAAAAGAATTTTAAAACTAAAGCCGCTTAAAAAGAAATGCCGAATTTATGTCTATTTTCAATACTACAGCAATAATAAATGCGGAAGTGATAAAGCATTGGCAGTCATGGATATAATTCTATATCAATTTGGGGAACATTGACGGGCAGCCATTTTGGCGCTGACAGCTGCGACCACGGTTCGATGCGTTCAGAATTTACGAATGACACATCTGTGTCGCAGATGCAACGAAATAAAAACGAATTATTGTGGTGGGTAAATAAACCTTTTTTATGGATATGGCATTGCATTTAAAAAGGCTTCTGCGGGAGGCAAGCAAGCAGATGGGACCTCTACATGTTATGCCTACATGTTTTTTCTGTCGTAAAACTGTAAAATTAAAAACATTCGCCATAAAAGTCTGTTTAATATAGGGATACGCGCGCATTATCGCTCGGCTTATGTATATGTCATGGAACAAGTGATTAATCACGGCACTATGTACAATGCCCGGGCATTATGAATCAAATCAAGTCAAATCGGGCAATGTATTGAATACTGATTTAAACTTCTATATTTATCAAATTGTCTGGTCATTATGAATATTGCTACGTAACGGTTGGGCAATTCGATATTATTATGGTCCATGAATTAAAGCAAGAGTGAGCGAAGCGACCTCGGGAGCTTAGGGCCATCCCGACACGGATAGTTTAGTTTCGAAACGGTTCCTTCATGTTAAGTTACTTTAGACCCTGCAGACAGAATTAGGAGGCTCTGTTGACTGTATTGCTTAAACAGTAATCGTACTTACCTATTCTATATTAAAACAACAATTTCAACATAAAAATAATTAATAAAAAACATATTTTATTACCCGGGGCAATAAGTGATGGGCATTATTTAGAAAGCCCCACAAATTTAATTATTTCAATAGTTTTATCATATTGGGCACTTTTCAAATTGCCCGGGCATTATGAATAATGCCATAACATATATAGCAACAGTGGGCGACAACGAGCCCCGTCATCGGTGTGAGACCCGTGCTTGAATTTATTTTGTGGTAACTCCTAAGATATTCATTTAAATTATATGTTGTAAAGGGTTATCATAATGTGCATGCAATGCTTAAGGTAACTAACGTATTTAAGTTGATAAGGATTAATATTATATCCGACTAAATAATTTTTCAATTACCACATTGTACGTGACTATTGTTTTAGAAGTAAGGATGGACATGGTAAGCTATTCTTAAAATATATATGCCTTTTCTGTAGACCTATAAAATAGTTATATCCCACCATATATTGTATTGTTATATCTTAAGGGTAAACAAGTCAAAAATTCTTCCATACAAACGTAGTCTAGAGATTACTCCACTGTTTGACGATGTACTTTCAAAATAAAAAAAGATATCGAATTGTCTCATCATTATCTAGCCCTGTATGGAGCCGAAAAAATAAAAAAATCATATATTTGAAAGTTATGAGCGTCGAAAGTTCCGTATTTCAACACTAATTTTAACGTATCTTTGGGCGCAAATAAATACCATAAGAAGAAGGAAAATTAAAAAACGGCCTCCATACAGGAATAGATTAATAAATCAACAATCCAAATAATTTTATTTTGATCAGATACATTCAGTAGTTTTTTCATGAAATCTAGACTCCCAAAGGTCTGTTTATAAAATTTCGCGCGCTCGTTTTCGTTCTGAATCATCTTCCATTTCGCTACAAATTTCCTCCCCGGTCAGTGGGGCGGAGGGGTGGCGCGTGCGGCGCGTACACACACACACGCTCATTAGTATAGATGCTGCCCGGCGCCCGCGCCCGGTTGCCCCGGTGGGCCTCAATCGGCTGTTGTCTGTATAATTTATGATTAAACGAACTTACCCTAAGTGAAGTTCTATCATAATTATACGAAGTGCCTCGTCCGAAGAGATTAGTACCTGTAATTAATGATTATTATTTACATGTAGTACCGGCTACGGGAGCTACTCAAATCACTATGTTTTAGAGACAATATTTTTTTTTTTATATTTTTTTTTTTCTTTCCCTGGCAGCTCTGTGTCGGCTGTCAACTTGTCATTTAGTTTAGAGTTATGCATGATGTTTTATAGATATTTCCAGAACGCTTCTGGGTTATACCTTAGGGTTGGGAGGGTGTTACTAATCTCTTCGGACGAGGCACTTCGTATAATTATGATAGAACTTCACTTAGGGTAAGTTCGTTTAATCATAAATTATACTTTGTGCCTCGTCCTCGAGATTAGTACCTGTAATTAATGATTATTATTTACATGTAGACTTTGAGAGTTAAGTTCTGGAATTATCACATACACTATGATGAATTTGTGAAGAAAAAGCTTTCTTTCTTTAAAATTCTTAATTATATTTTTATAGACTAACCATCATGGTTGTCCATAGGTTTCACACATAGGTTCTTAATCAGTTCATTCAGATATGTTCTTAATTATTTGTTTTGGCAAATTTATTATTTACTTTTTTATTCTCATTGTTATAATGTTTATAGATTAACAATCTGAGTTGTCATTAGATATCAAAGGTTCATATTCGGTCATTTTCTTAATTATTATTCTTATCTTAATTATCTTTATTAACAAAATATTTTTTGCCTATTATTTATTGTCATTAAGTATTAAAGTTTTTTATAGACTAACAATCACAGTTGCTTTTAAGTAACATAGGTATTTAACCAAAATGTTTATATATATTCTTAATTATCTTTTTAACAGAATATTTGTTGCCCACTTAATATCAATATTAAGGTTTGTTTATAGAATAACAATCATAGGTGTCATTGGAAAACTAAAGTTCTTAATTAACCATTCAGTTAATATTATACATATATCTGTTTTAACAAAATACAGTTTTGCTTTTTTATTACTATTGTTAGTTTCCTTATATACTGATACTCCTTCCTTATAAGTTAAAGTTGCTGCTTGTTGTATTAGTTAGTACATGTTAGTTAAATAAGATATCTTTAATCACAGCTAAAGATTTATTTTGCTAAATCATTTTGATCCTTTACACTAAAGGTCTTTTATAAAATTTCCAGATGTACTTGAGTTGTAACTCCAGCCTGCTGTTTTTAGTATCTCATAAATTGTCACACCTGGCTTTAGAAGTAGCAGCGTGGCGTGTGCTGTGAGCTAAATATACGTGTACCTACATCAATACTGCTAGTCTTTAAAGTACACTTAATCCAACGACTGATAGTCTGTTTGGACATTAATGTGGTATAGTTTCTTGGTGCCTAAAATAATTCTTATATGTTTATTAATGTAGGCTACAAGGGTTTCAGCTGGATATATTACTGTTCTTTGTCTGAAGTATTGATTGATTTAGTTCATATATAAGAGATTTTTTGAGGTCTGAAATTTTGATGGTTATATGCATTGATTCTATTTCTATACTTTGATTTTATTTTTGACAGTTGTTCTAGAGATAACATCTCATTTGTGTACCAAATTCCTAATACTTCCAGAATCTGGGATGTTTCCCAGGTGGCATTGTATTTTTGGGCAGGTTATTTTTGACAGTTGTTCTAGAGACAACATCTCATTTGTGTACCAAATTCCTAATACTTCCAGAATCTGGGATGTTTCCCAGGTGGCATAGGTAAAAGGTAGTCTGAACACGCCCATAAAATATTTTCAGAGTACATTCATGTTTAAGGTATTGTCAGTGATAATGCCAATTTGTGACAGTTAAGCATTTGTTATATTTTTTACTAGAATTAGAAAGTTCTGTTAAGAAATTATATTACCGTTGGTGTTCAAGATGTTATTATTATATTTCTAAAAAAATTATACCAGTTAATTAAACATGTGTCAATTGTTTGAAAAAATTTTCTGATAGAGATGCTATCATAATTTCTATTGATGATGGTAGTATGCTTCGTCATAATAGACTTCACTACCTACACACTAGACTCTGACAGCCAGAGTAAGGTTGGTATAGATTTTTCCCTTGCTGTGAGATACTTTATTATTTTCATTAGGTTTAAGTATGATCATCTCTAAATTATGAGAAGTTCCCAATCGGCCAGAGTTGGCCATAGTGATCACTATGATGCCCTTAGCCTTATCCATTATGATTTTTCGTAGATATTTTAATATGATTGAGAATGGTGGAAACGCAGAAAAGAAAATTGGTTACCAGTATACTGTAAATGGGTCCATTGTAAAGGCATTCGGGTTGGTCATATTTTTTGTTAATGTGACTTGCAAATAGGTAAATTTCAGAATTCCAAATTTATCTTTCAATTATTAATCATATGCATTTTCTTTTAGTTCCCATTCTACATCAGGATGTGACTTCTGCAATACAGTATCAACTACTATGATTTTCAGTCAACCTAATGTAAGGAGCGAAAATTAAATATAATGGTTTTCACACCAATGCCGCTGGCTAAGTTGAAGAGATGAGGGTAATGAACTCCACCCATTTGATTAATATTATAAACTATATTGCTGTTGGGTTGTTTATACATAAGGGTATTTCACAATTATTGAAAAGTTTACCAAATATTTAGAAAGACGAAGAATGATGCTAATAAATCCAGTTAAAATTCATTTGATATTCATATTCCTTGTCTGACCACTGGCCCCTAGCAATCTCATCCTCACAGTCAGCCCCCCCCCCCCCCCGAATGAATGGCATATGGCCACCATTCAGGGAATTATTGTAGGGATATCTATGTATTTTTCATAATTTACTTCACCTTGGAGGTTTAGGATTTTACACATTCTAGTTTTTTGGTATATATAAAGCCATCCATATTCAATAGTAGGGCACGCTGAGAGCAGTAAGTACCTAGTCCTACAAAACATATAAATTGTCAGATTTCATAATAGATAAGTTTTTCTTATCTGTAGGTAATGTTACATGACAGTTATAAGTCTTTTATCAATAATATATATCCCAAAATTATACCAGTATTAGTGGGTGTAAGTTTGTTATTTACTAACTTGTGATTAACTTCTTAGTGTTTTCAATATTTTCAGTCAACAATTAATGGCCACAGGATCTTGGGAATTTGTTGGCAGATTTCATGACTTTTGTGAAAATGTAAGTTGCAGTGTTTTACCCAAATGGTAGTAGACCGAACTTATACAATTTCCAAGAGGGTATTCTAGATATTTGCTAGAATTTTTGTGATATTTTATAAGAGACTGCATCTTTAATGTATTTTATGTATGGCCATGGAACTATCATTTGATATCATTTTTAATTCTGTGCAAAAGTCTTCAACTTTGAAACGACTTACATCAATGTACTTATTAAGGCTTTATTGCCATTGGGTTTTTGTCTTAAGAAAAACTTGAGACAAATTTTCCTTTTCAAGGCTGGCACTTAGATATTGCATCTTATATTGTTTTTGCAGCTGGGCTATCTTAAAGTGTTGTGGATACCCATGAAACCCTCAATCCATGATAACATGGTCTTATCATCAGTGATAAATTACCACTATTTATAAGAATTTATAAGCAACCAGGGTACCTTACTGAGTTTAGCGGCGTCGAGGTTGAGATGTAATGACCACTTAAAGGGTATTGTACGGCTGACTCAGGCTATAGACAGGCTCCCTGTTCTCCTGTCGTCCTTGTGGCGCTGGTGGAGCTTTCGAGTATTTTGCTTAGAATGTGTTGGGTTCTTTCTTGGCTTTGGGTGCTGTTGCAGCAACTGATTTAGAAGCCGCTTTACCAGCTCAATGAGTTTCAGCAAGTGTTTACCCGAACAGATATTTTTCTATCTTTGTGTTTTGAACTTGTCCTTAAGGTCCTTTTTTATTGAGCCGCAGCTAAATTTGCATCTAGTAATTGAGTCACAACTCACAATGTTGAACTTCACATAAGGTGCGAGTGGTATCCATTATTCAACTTAATAGATCTGTATCATTTTCTTTTGTATCCAGTACTTTGGATAATGTTGCTCCTAGGATGGAGATGGTGCTTCTATGCCCTTGTTTATCAATAATTTGGCCATTTTGCTGTATAGCATAAGAGCTCCAAGTTTTGTCACGTTCAATGTCAGCGGTTATTTTCCCTGCGCATAGAGCTGTAGGGGAAATACCCGCCTGTGGTTTCTATGGAAACAGGCCTCATGTTGCAAGATGTTCCAGACAGCTGGCCACTTCCTTGTGGAGTTCGGCCCCATCACCATACTCTGTGTTCAATGTTGGGTCAACCCAATAAATTTTGAGAGCATCTGTGTGTTTCTGGCCTGGAATTGTGAGGAAGATCACTACTGTTTGTGGTTATTTTGGTATTTTCTTGGTCATATTCGACTTTAATTGTTTCCATTTCATTTGTGGCATCGTCGTCTAGGACTTTGCCTGGAATGATTACAAATCATTGTTTTACTGCCGGTTGATAACCGAGTTATAAAATCTGGTGGGTGTAGCAATTCCAAAGAATTGAACGAAACCAGTGAATTATTGAATGTTGTGAGACAGTCCAATGTTCTGCTCGATTGCATTCGTTAGGTAAAAGAATTAAATTATCTTTCATGATCTCGTAAGTATGCGGTGGGACAGCCCGATGGCTTGCCCGAATTGCATTATTCGTTTGAGAATTATTGAATGTTGTCAGACAGTCGGATACTCTGCTCGGATAAGGTAAAATAATTAAATTATGATGATCTCGTAAGTATGCGGTGAGACAGCCCGATGGCTTGCCCGAAATGCATTATTTGTTTGAGAATTATTTAATGTTGTGAGACAGTCCGATTTTCAGCTCGAATACAGTCAGTTAGAAAAAAGAAATACATTTCTTTTGATTGATAATCTCGTGAATATGCAGTGGGACGGCCCGATGGCTTGCCCGAAGTGCATTATTTGTTAGAGATGCAAGTTTAAGCCGTAGGATTGGTAAAATAGTTGTAGATATATGTACAACTAAATCAAAATATAATTTTACAGAGTTAGGTACCTTGTGGGTCTAAATATGGCGTCGACTCTTTGAGACGATTTTGTTTTACTTCGTTTATGTCGAGCATGTTTTAAATTGTTTCCAGGTTTTTCATTTTTCACCTGATTCTCTCGTATTCCTCGGTTGACAATGATGTGTCCTTTTTTGGCATTTTCCAACTTTTAAAACTGTTCTTTGTATTTAAAAGTTTAGTTATGTGTCGAGTAGCACGCACTAAAACCGCGAATGACAAGTTGACAGCCGACACAGAGCTGCCAGGGAAAGAAAAAAAAAAAAAAAAAAAAAAAAATATTGTCTCTAAAACATAGTGATTTGAGTAGCTCCCGTAGCCGGTACTACATGTAAATAATAATCATTAATTACAGGTACTAATCTCGAGGACGAGGCACAAAGTATAATACGTCACCGTAATTACGCGCGTGCTGTGTACCTATGTAACTGATATTTATCGACGATAACGTATTCGTATAATATTTTATAACATTGAGACCTGGCTTGAACTTTGGATTCCGATATTCCTTTATGTTTTGTTTTGATTATTTTGAATTGTTCCCAAATTTTACTGACCCTGGCGTTGGACTTTGGATTCTAAGTTGAATCTTTTATTGAATTTAGTTTGTACAATTCATGATGGCGCTTGACATGACTTTTATACCTAAACACTGACTTATAATTCTAATGTTTCACGCGCATTTATACAATTTTAGAATTATAAATTACCTACTATAACTCCATTTGCGTAAAAACATTAGACGTTTAAATTAGCCCATTTTACAGCCCGTCCAACCGATTTTGACATCTATTGCGTTGGTGATACGACAAATGGTAGCTGTAGTAAACAGTTGGTTTTGGTAACAGGTTTATGCTTTTTATGTCATCCTTATGTTTACGGGATAGAACTCAAAATCGGTTGAACGGACTGTAAAAATATATTATCTTCATCTTTATTTAGAAAATATTTTTTACAAAAATATATTACCGACTTCCAAATATAAACACTACATCATAGTGAAAAATAACTCCAATTTCGGAAGTCGATGTTTTTGTTTCTTCGTTTTATATTTTTCACTTTTTAGTTGTGTACATAAAGAGCAAGTTCAATATGGTACTTACCTATAATCTCAGATTAGAGAAAATCTGAGCCAATAATGCCTAAATTTAAGCCTGAATAAATTACCTGAATAACATAACCGCAATGAGAGTGTACCTACCAGGGTGAACTGTACATATCTGCGTACCCCTTTAGAGCCTAACGGCTTGACGTTATTTTATGAAATGGCGTAAACAATAAACAGATATGCGATTGCAGCAATCCCGAGAGATTTGCCGTTGTTTATTGAAGAGTTCTGTTGTATACACCGTGAAATTTAATTGGTTGTTTTCCCGCGGCAGAACGACTTGCCTTAAGGAGTACTTTCGAAGCATAGAGTTAAAGTAAAAAAATAACGATGTTTTTGTTTTAAAATAATTTAAAAAATATTCATCAACTCGAAAAAGTGAGTTACAATAGTAACTTGTAGGTACTAGGTACTACTCGCGTCACCACCGGCAAAGAAAAGCGATGCACAAGACAATGTTCAAACCAAAATAAACTCTCGCACGTAGTGATACGTCATAAAATAGTTTGCAAGGAACAATACCACCGCTAAGCCGACAAAGCAAATACCGATTTATTAAATGTTTAAAGTAAAATAAGCTCTCGCGTGTAGTAATACGGCATAAACTAGCCCGCGCGCAACATTATCAAACGGAGCCGCCTTCGAACCTAATCCTTTTGACAGTGATCCTGACCTACTTAGCACCCGGGTCAACGCCCCGCTGTCGTTCGGCCGTAGATATCGGGAGGTATTACTATTGGTTCGTGATCGCTTTCGAGTTAAGTTTTTCACAATGTTAAATATGCCAGTTTTTGTTTCTAATATTTTACATAACTACGAAACGATTGTATTACATAGAAAAAACCATTTCGCTGCGGGAAAACAACCATTTAAATTTCACGGTGTATATTTGTTCACTTACATAGAATTATGTAAGTATATAGATTCCAATTAGATTATGTAGTTTTGATTTTCGATAGCCGTGCCTAATTATAACGGCAGTTCATTATTATGTAAGTACCTATCTGTTATATCGGCTCGGCTTCCGCGGCGGACAAAAACAAAAGGAAGCTATTTTTTAACCGACTTCAAAAAGGAGGAGGTTCTCAATTTGACTGTATTTTTTATAATTTGTTGTACCTACCTAAATACCTACTTTTTTAATGTGAACCGATTTTGATGATTATTTTTTTATTTGTATACCTGCTATGCGTGCCGACACTCACAAGCTTGGCTCGACTACCCGAAGCGAAGCTACTGTTTACTTTGTGAATCTAATACCTACCTAGATGCCTACTAAACTATGCGTTTCAACTAAAGAATAGGATGGCCCTCGCGCCATATTGTGACGTCATAGCTGCCGAAACGAACCAGTTAGTCAAAGTCAGCAAAAAAGTTGTTTGTTATCCAAACAACTTTAAATTAAATTGCTCAAAATCATTGAATGCGTTTTTCATAGTGTATCACAATACCGATTACTTTCCCGCGACTAAGTTACTAAGTAGGTAATGAATGAAGACAAAAATGTGTAAGTTTTATCTATTGTATTGTGATAACAAACAGAATATTTCAAACCGCTATTGTAAACAAACAATCAATAAACAATTTACAAAATAACATTATTTTTTATAAGATGAACCTAAATACTTACTTACCTAGAAAACAAGTCTTACATCAAACTGGCGCTGTTGAAAAAGCAGTTATCCTGACTCTGGCTGGTATGAATACCTCCTACTTACGGGGAGTCGCCTATAGGTTATAGCTAACTGCAATAAAATACAAAATCATGACCTACACCCACCCATGCGTATAGAGCCTAGCTTTCCGCACGCGCTGGTACGATACCTACAGTCAGCGAAGCCCTGGCCGCTGACCGCTCTGCCAACATAAAATCTACCGACTTGGCGCTCAAACACTTCATTCTTATAACTAAGGGCATAAGGTTCAATAAGCGCGCAAGCGGCTCCCTCTGCGCTGTCGTCGCCGCCGCCAAAAAATAATTAAAATTCAAATCAATAAAATTACTTGTTGATAATAATACAATACCTACGTAAATGCACATTTTCGCAAGAGATCTTATTGTCAAGTTGGCAAAGTCGCGGGTAAGTTTGGGTGCATAATAACAAGTAAATCGAGTGCCTTCTAATTACGTTACACACATCTATTTGTATCTATGAGTTTATGTTGTCATAACATGAAGTGAAACACACACCGCTATCGGCGCTATTCAATGAAATTGCGCATGTGTGCGTCACACAGCGTTATGAGTGTGTATACGTATTCAAACTAGCTTCTTACTGCTCATCACAGCGTCTATCTCTTTCGTGCGTGATGTCGGATGAGACAGAAAATATTTTAGCTCCGCCGCCAAATAGTTCGTGCCGTTGACTAGTTTACCCTTAAAAGGATAAGGCAGCTCTTTCGATGAAAGCTTCCAGGCGGCTTGACTTTTTTCGACATTTTTAACAATTATCGTCATATTTCAACCACTTTACACAAAATCTTAACAAATTACACACTTAAACCTTCCTCATGATTCACTGAAAATCCATTCAGTATTTTTTTAGTTTATCGCAAATAGACAGACGCGGCGGGGGACTTTGTTTTATAATATGAAGTGATGATACAATCGCAGAAGACCTACACCTATTAAATCTACTGTTTGAGATAGGTAACAGTATGAGTTCTTACGAGTGTAGGTAATCATCATCAGAATAAGTTCTATCTCGAATAAATAGAGCTATTTTATCTGGGACAAAAATGAAGTCCCTTAAAACCAGACCCATACATGGTCCATATACCAGAAGAAAGAGAGACAACCCGAAGACTTATAAAATGCACGAAAGAAATCCCGTTTCATAGCCTGAACATCAGGCAGCGCGTTTTAAAATCCTGTCTTCAATTTAACTGATTGGTAGCCATTTTGTCGCGCGCACCAACTGACAGCTGCCTGCCACGAATGGATGCGTTCGCGAATTTCCAAACGGATGACAAATAAACACCGCGTGGCACTGCGAACGACGAGCCGCTATACAATTGAGACAGGGATGAACTGAGAACTGCGGAATGCGTTTTCAGTTGGGCAAACTTTCATGAGAGGTATTGTTTGAGTATCGTATTGTGCTGACACGTCGAGCTGGCATGCAACATATAAATAACTATAGTACGATTAGTACTTAGGGTCGGTCCCATTGAGAGTTTTTAACTACTTAGTCGTTTTGTAGTTCAAGAAGAGCCACTATGCAATTAGATCAACAAGGTTAGAGAGAAATGGCAATATAATAGTTCACTAGTTTGGGAGTAGAAAAAAATTGCTGAAAGCTGTCGATGGGACAGCGCCCTTAAGGCGCAGATACCCCTGAGTAGCTGATTTTAAAATGAGAATCACGTCTAAACGGCCAGTCGTAATTTTTTGTAAAAAATATATGTTACATTAAACCATTTGTTTAATAAAATGATCTAAGAAAATTTGGAGTTTTATTCGTATAACAAAGTGTAATTAATTTGTAAAGTTATGTCTAAAACGGACAAAGACACGATAATCGCACCAAAACCGCTTAGCGCATTTTAATGAAATCTCAAAGATAATTTAATTATCTACATTTAGATCTGAGGCTTTTTTTAAGTCATGGAATAATAAGGAAAGTACAAAAAACTACAGAATTTTGGGTCGCGAGGGTGTGAAAAGAGTGCGCGTTTTGTTCCCTCAAGGTCGTTGGCGTTAGTCGTCGTCTTAAGTTTTTTTTTTTTAAACAGGTAAGAAATACTGTTTAGTTTATGGGTATCAAGTAATTATATAGTACCACACAATATTTTAATGATTTTCTATTATTTTATTTGAATTCCTCTGTATTCCCTTATTTCATTATGTTCCTTAGTCCTTTTAATGAGTGAGAAAGGTAGTTTGAATTGTTTTACCAGCTAACTGCCCAATACGTCTCTGTATTGTCGCATACAACTGAAATATTGTCAGAAACAATAAATTTATATCCAATTATATTTTGAGCCCGCGTTGTTTGTTTCAATAAAATCCTTCGTCAACGTCCACGTCCAGGAGCGAATTAGATTGTAAATAATGGGGGAGAATTGTTTTTGTGCCATATTTTATATGGGCAGGTTTCCAATGGGTAGGTAGGTTTTATGAATTAAATGACAAAGTGGGCAAAAAGAGAGCATGCCTTGTTTTTTATATAACAAGCTTTTATTTAACTGGCCTTGTTGTTTGGGTCAAATCTTGCAACTGAATTTTAAAACAATTATCCTCATCCAATTTCGCTGAAATTTTACTTTCACGTTTGGCTTGGATGACAATACACGTTAAGCAAAAGCTAGTATGTTTTTTTTTAATTGACTTGTTTACAAGCTTTTTAGCTTTCTTGTCGGGCGACCAATGGCGGAAGATCTACCAATTACCCAATGTCGATTTGTCACCAGTGAATGCCATGTAAAAGTGATTAGAAAAGCTGCCATAGTTTACCACTCAATCAAATACCAACAACGTAAATACCACAAACTAAATACTGCATACAAGAAACAAAAGGAACGACCCATTATGGAACAACTAAGATTTGTGCGGAACAAATTTCCACAGCTGAAAAATAAAATGTTCAACAAAACAGTATCGAACAGTTTTTGCTTTGGACTTTTGTAAAAAATAAAAGGCCAGAGAAAGTTCCCCTGTTCACATTTCAGCGTCGGTGGCAGTACTGGCAGTTTCGAGTTCAGTTTCACGAAATATAATCTTTTTTCCGGCGATTCGGTAAAGTTCCGGTATTTGCGGCGCGGTGGCCTTCTGTTTTCGAGTGTTGAGTATGTATTTTCGTGTAGTTGCGGACCAATTGGTTATGTGGTGAAGTGTACTGATTACTGTGATTTTTTCTATTATTTGATTTAAAAGACCACTGTTGATATTATTTTCTATCTACATTGTAAACAAGTTATCACCAGCCTTTGAATGTTCCCACTGCTGGTACACAGGCCTCCTCTCTGTGAGAGGGAATAGGCCGTAATCCACCACGCGGGCCTAGTGCGGGTTGGTGGATTTTATATGTCTTCGACTTCTGGGTTTTAGGACATGCCGGTTACCTCACGATGTTTTCCTTCACCGTTTTGAGAGCAGTGCCTGTCTGGGTTCGACCTACAACTTGTAGGTCGCGGCCGTTATCACTGGGCCACCACTGCCTCTATATTGTAAACAAGTAAAATTGTTTGTTTGTTTGAAGGATAATCTCTGAAAATATTGAATAATAACGAAAAGTCTTTAGTTAAGTTATATCGCTGAAAGTTATAGGCTAATTTTAATCCCGGAAAAATGCACGGTTCTATAAACCGCTTAGCAGATGACTTGGTATCTTGTATTATCGCTGCCTTACGTCTTGATTTCATTACATGTAGCTTATTGAAACCGTAACCATAGTAAATAAGTTTACACCCTTATCATCCATAATCCATAATACTTATAACGGGAAAGTTTGTGAGGATGGATGGCTCGATGGTATTTGCTTTCACGCAAAAACTACTAAACGGGTTGGTGAAACTACACAGAAATATAGCTTATACATCAGAATAACACATAGGCTGTAATTTATAAAGATATTGGGAGAAGTAATAATACAACGCGGGCAGCAGATAGTTATTATAAATACGAAAGTTTGGTTGAATGATTATATATTTATCTAAAACCCGTAGCTTTTATCTTTTTTTTTTAATTCAACTTAATCATACATAGGTACTTTTGAATTGTCATTCAAAACATGAATCTATACTTCATAAAAGATAGCTTGATCTCTGCGACAGCTGTCAATATCAATACAGTAACAAATAGCGCTTGACAGGCTAACAATAACGTATACGTCAGTTTGTCATTTGTCGCAGAGATCAAGCTATCTTTTACGAAGTATAGTTGCACATTCGCAAGCGTCAGTAGGTCTATATGGAGAAGAATGTGCAAGAAACTCCACGGACACTCTTTTCCATCAGTTTTAATTACAATTGCTTGGTTAACTCATTCTTGTTGAAAATACATATGTGAGAACTATGTAAAAAGACGTGCACGTAAAAGCGTCTTGAGTAAAACAAACAATTCAAAAATAAAATAAGTACGTAATAAAAAGCAGGCCGAAGCAGTTAAGTTATGACCAATCCCAACTGATGGCGCCCGTTCACGAACATGACGCATGAATGGCACCACCCAGCTCAACCATCATGAAGGGGACCGAATGATCACACACAAGTCAACGAAGTGCCACCATCAAAGAGACATTTGATAGAGCACACACTCTCAACTGCCAGGGCACACACAAGTCAACGAACGACACATAGGAACAGTAAATGGTAGATTTACAGTTGGCAAATAGTACTCACACATGTGCTATGCAGTTATATATCTAATACTAAAATAAATTAAGTTGATACAATACAAATATATTCATAGTCTTCAGCGGGTCCAACAATATTTCAAAACAATAATGCTCTGCATATCACTTGTTTTTGCGCCCAGGATTGTGGGTGCAGGACTAGCAGTTTATTAGCATTAGAGCCTTCAGTTTCCATGGAGGAAATAGCTGTAGTTTATCCAGTGACTTACCTTCAAAATATGTTATTTTTACATATTATTAATATCCATTTTTTGCGGTTAAAGAACAAGAATTTACATAGAGCAACAGCAGCTGTTAGTCTATGTAAATTTATTTCTCCGTACAGGAAAAAAACTGAAGCCGCAGGTACCGAAGTTGATTGATGTTTTAGTTATGGGTACGTCTACAGTAATACATTGAAGATTATATACATGGCCTTTAGGGAATGGAGACGGGTTTGTGAGTGTTAGAAAGGTCGTGACTTCGATGATTTTAATTATCTTTTTTATTTTGTTTTCGACTTCCACGCATGTGAAGAAATCTAGTATATTTGATACCAGCTCCTCCGAGCGGTGTAAAAGTGTTTTTATCCCAAGGGAACATTATACTGGGATGAAAATCCTATGTGCTATTCCAGACTATAATTTATCTCTGTCCCAAATTTCATATAGATTCATTTAGCCGGTCTGGTGTGATTGAGTAACAAACAGTTTTTTTTCTAATCTTACTAAAGTGTGTGGGATGCACACACACACTTTAGTATGATTAGAAAAAAACTGGCGAAACTAAATAATCTTCTAGGGAATGGCCAGAGAGGTACATAATGAATGACAAGAAAAGACAAACCTAAGGCTAATATTATAAATGCAAAATTAACTTTGACCTTGATAAACTTTGGTATAGAGATAAATTGCTTGGAGTAGGCCATTTTTATCCTGGGTTATCCCGGAAAAAATCCAAGGAACGTACTTCCTTGGATTTTTTCCGTCTTTTGAAGCGGGTGAAACTACTGGCAGAAGTTAGCTTTAAGACGACGACAGTCGCCGACGACCTTAAAGGAACAAAACCTCTTTCGTTTCACACCCGCGCGAGAAACGACTGAGGAAGAAGAAAAGGAAGAAAACGATGAGAACCACCCCAACAGCAGCCATGGAGATAGCCTTACAAATAACTCTCCTTGACCTTTACATACAACAAGAGGCGGCGCTAGCTGCCCTCAGGCTGATGCATCTAGGCATATGGGGCAAAAAGCTCACCAGTCGTCCAAAGTCCACACCCTAAAATCCTGGACCGAGCGATTGAGTATCAACCCCACATCGCTGCCCCGTGTGATTGAACACAAAAACAACCTATGTCCAACAAAAACTGTAACATACAAACGATTGAGGAAGAAAGGGATCATTCAGGAGCCAATGAAGTACGGATCTACACAGATTGCTCAAAAACACAAAACGGTTCAGGTGCTGGCGTAAATTCCCTTGACCTCTACATTAACTTTCACATACCGCTGGGCACACACAGTTCGATCTTTCAATGCCAATGTGTCGCCTTAACACAAGCCGCAACAACCGTAAAGCGTTTGGGCATCCAGAGCTACGGTACAGATTCTTATCTGATAGTCTGCCTGTGCTCAAACCTTTAGAAAACAAACTAACTAACAACAAACTAATCTTTGAGTGCCACCTCGTCCTGGAGAGTATATCGAAATCCAATCGAATTACCCTCCAGTGGATCTGGGTGCATAGCGGATCCTTAGGCAATGATGCCGCCGATGAACTTGCGAAGAGGGACTCCGAGATGGTGCTAGGCCCGTACCCACTTCTCCCCCTGCCATTCTCGCAATTTCGTTCGTGGATTCGTCAGAGATCAACAGAACTCCATAAAAACAGATGGTCACGGGCAAAAGAATGTAGACAGTCAAAAGTGGCTTTGCCAAATGTATACCCGCGTCTAACTAAAAACTTCTCTGGCTAAGCAGAAATAACCTAAAAATAATCATAGGGACAATAACGGGCCAATTGCAATTGTCGTTTTTTTGTCCGTGTTAGTTATAACTTTACAAATTAATTACGCAATACGAATAAAACTCAACATTTTCGTAGATCAAATTATTAAGAAAATGGTCTAATGTTACAAAATTAAATTTTTCAAAATAATACGATTAGCCGTTTAGACATGATTCTCATTTTAAAATCAGCTTGCCATTTAGAAAGTACCAAAGTGACTAGCCATCATGACAAAGTTAACATTGACACTTCTTCTTACCACATATTATGTTATCAACCTACCTAGCCTTGTCCGAACTATATTGGAACTGAAACTGAATATCTGTATTTTAGATAAAGCGACTGCCCATTCGATTTTCATAACCAAGGAATTTCAATATGAAACTACTTTTCATGAGTCACTGCCAGTTTTACAGGCTTCTAACCGTAACGACTGTCAAATATGTACAATGATGATAGCTGGGACAACGGCTTAACGTGTAAAGGACGTATTTTGCTAGACCGTGGCGGGCGCGGGCCGTGCCCCGTGCCACGGATTCATATTTTCACAAACAATTTATATGATGCGGTTTATGCTATACCGTGTGGCGTCCGAGGCATCCGAGCGCGTCCGGGACGCGGACGCCTTGTATAGCTTATACAGCATCATATAATGTTTTCGTGAAGTTTTGAATCCGTGCCTCGGCATTGCCTCGCCCGAGGCTCGGCTCGCGTCCGCTACTGTCTGGCATTATATGGATGATGACTAAAAACATATTTTTAGTCTGTCAGTTAGATATCCAAATTATATTGGACACGAATTTTTCTTTTGTCACGTTAACAAAAAATGATGACGATACAGTGCGTTAAAATACCGCATGACGTCATGCCTTGTTACACTTTTTACATAGAAGTTACGTCACAAGCCCCCAGTCCCGAACTTTGATGCGCTGTATCTTGGTGAATTTTTATTGATTTGAATAAGCAAAAAATATGTATCCAATATATTTTGATAATTTAAGCGGCGCACGGCGGACTTAATTGAATTTGATGTTTCGTACCCCGTCATCATCACAATTCAGCTTTTATCTGTGGCGCGAAAAGTTACGATATGTTACTTATGGATTGTCACCAATCCACGGACTGATACATTAGCTATATCTAAATTAACCTGCATTACTTAGCCAATGAACCAATATTAGATTTCCCCTTATTAATAGTTTTTTTGAAAATGTGCCTAATTAGCCGAAAATCAAAAGCTTACAAACAATAAGCATTCCATATTTACAAGTTACCGAATATTTATTAGTCTGTGCTTAAAATCAATGCCCTAATAATATTCTGACAGTGTAGCCAATAAGCTGAGTATAACATCATTCCCTCTGCTTGTACCCCAGGAGAGTGTCGTGATGATATTTTAGCTATACAAAATACCTCCTTTTCAATATTCTGCCCTCGTCTAGAACGTGATAAGCCTATTGATGGTCTATGATTATAATACTATACAGTTAGACAGACCTCATCGGATTTGCTAATAATAATCTGTCTATTTATTGGGCATATGACATCTTGATCATTTGGTATTTATTTGTTCTGAAATATTTTGTAAAGCTTCTTTCTACCTGACTGCTGAAGGAGGGTAATGTGTTTATAAGTCTATGTATGTATGTATATATGTATGTATGTTTGTTCCTATATGGCGTTCTAGAGACCAAACGCGTTGGCATTTTGATGATTCTTACGACAATCGATTCTGCTTAACCTTGCGAGTGTGACTGGTTACATTAAAATTAGAAATAGATTTTTGGTGTTACATTGTGGGGACCCAACATTTTTTTTCATTAATATAAACGATTTTAAGAGGTGATTTTATAAATATATAACAATTATATGTTTAAATGTACCGAAAAAAATATTTTAACTATAAAGTAATTAATAAAAAAAGTTATTTTTAGAAATCAAAAAACCCGACTGCTGAAGCGAACTAAAAAGACGTAAACAAGAAGAAAATCATGCTGTGCAGTCGGAGGATACATCTGGTTTTGGACAGCCAGCTCGCGAATATAAAAACGCTAAATGAACGAAGACCATTACTTGTCTTAATAAAACCTCTTACAGACAAGCGCGACGCGACGATGTGACATTATCCTTCCTGTAGAGCAATATTAGAACAATTTCTATAAAAACGCAAATCGTTGTCGCATAATAGCATTAAAAGGCTGTGTTACTGTACACTATATACCCATAAATTTCGTAACAAACAATAACATATCCATTTATTTATATGAACTTTATTTATTTATTAAACAATTTTTGTACATACACCAAGGACAAGAAGAAGGAACAGAAAAATAGGTACAGTAGTGGGTTTATTTACAGTAGTGGTACATAAGCGAACTTAATGCAACAATGCAATCTCTACCAGTCAATCTTTGGGTTACAAGACAACACTGGACTGGTAGGTGTACAAATAACTATGTACTATAGATCCCTACCAATATTAATGCAAAGTAAAGCCGGGCCTACATTACTGTGTCGTGGCGTGTCGTGTTGCATTTTGACGCATTTGATTGGCTATAAAACTCGTTGTGTTATGACGTGTGAGGCTGTTTGATTAGTGTATCCTGCGCCACGCACGTCACATAGCCACACAGTAATGTAACCGCGGCTTTACACTGTCTGCCTGTCTATTTGTTTCCTTTATATGTTTTAACGGCTGAGCGGTTTTTGATGAAAAATGGCAAACGGGTAAGCCGTATGATGGATTAGGCCATTCCCAGGAATTCCAAGAGTAAGATCCCTTGAGATAATTTTCGACTTTCATACGGGTGAAGCAGCCGCCACAAGTTAGTAATATTTAAATTCAAAATTAATATCGTAAATATTATATTATTTATG
This sequence comes from Orthosia cruda, assembly GCA_964057195.1. Taxonomy (NCBI): domain Eukaryota; kingdom Metazoa; phylum Arthropoda; class Insecta; order Lepidoptera; family Noctuidae; genus Orthosia; species Orthosia cruda. The sequence continues at coordinate 18,457,912 of OZ059842.1, read as the reverse complement.
TAAAGTGTCGTATTCCATAAGGTCGAAGCTCATTTACAAGACCCCGCTCGAACACCGCCTCAAAAGCAGATGACTGCTCGCTGTCCACGCGCCGACAGCTAGAGTATTAAAAATCGACCAATCACATGCTAGATCAAAGACGCGATGTGGATTTCCTTCTCTATGATGTGTCGATTTTTCATACTCTTTACCCTTTGCCTTGCCGAATTCTTTACGCAATAAGGCTGCAGCTGTCCACGCGCCAACCGCTTTTGCCTTCCTTTTTCGACAAGCTAGCAACGTGCTTCAAGCGAGCAGTCTGCGTGCGTAAAGCGCGCGGACCGCCCTTATTTTGTATTTATTATGTTGCGTCTTGATCAATCAGTCTTCAATCTGGGAAATGGCTACGACTTAACCGGACATCCTGTGTAGACTAAACTAGAGCATCCAGCCAGGCACAAAAAGCTAAACCAAAACGACCACGTTGAGGGCTACCCCCTATGGGGGCGAACCTCGGCTCAGGGCGTCGCTGGGGGGACAACTATGGCTGGATCATGATTAGCCGTCCGCTTGAAGCGCCTGATAAGCATGCGGTAAGTGAGACGTCAACTATCGAGTGGAGGTAAGCTCGCGTACAGCGAGCTGTCTGTTTATTTGTGTAGTTACGAGTATATAAAGTATGTCATCAGCGGACACATTAAAGCTCACATTTCAATAAACATTATTTTGCCAGGTCGGAGCGGTGTCGTGTATGTCGGCTTCGGCCTTTATAATCATCCTCTACTCAGTTAAATGTTTACACCACAAACAAGTAAAAAGTTTGTTAACATTCACATTGTGTCTAAACAGTACGTAAATGTCCCTCTGTTCAAAATGTAAAGGTTTTATTCACTAACTATTTAACACGATTGCGGTAAACTTTATAAAGAACATTTAAATAATGGTTTTAGTAGAATTTGTTTATTATGGGACCCTCAATAAGTTACTGTGTGTACACATGTAAAATAGAGTTCTAATGCTATTATTAAATAACTATATTTTCCCCGCGGCTTCGTTCCCGTGGCCCGTCCCAAAGGACCAATTTTCGGGATAAAATAATAGCCTATGTCACTATGGAATAATGTAGCTTTCCATGGGTGAAATAATTTTTGACAATCGCTATCGCCACGCTCTCGATGATAAAATGTCACTTGTCTCGGGCCTTAGGTCTCCTATTACATGGGACGTGAACAAGTGAAATGAGTCTACTATAGACACGCCTCTGCCCCACCCTTCGAGAAAACAAGCGTGATGTTAAGTTAATACCACTAATTTCCATAATAACCATACTTACTTACAAACACATTAATTTGACAAGAAATAATTGTTCCACATTCATCACACCCACGAAAAACCAGTTCCTTTCAACACATACGACCTAAAAGGTAAGATGACAAAAGAAAATACTCCTTCGTTTCATCATAGTTTATTTGAAATATTAAAATATGCCACAAAGGGCGGACGGAGTGACAAAGTTGTGCCTCCATACAAATATCTCCACATGCGAGCTCGGATGCCGTATTTTTATTCGTATTTCAACACAATGTATTGTCAGAAGACGTATTTGTGTTTTCAGGGAGGCTGTTACACCGAAGTGAGCGATTTACCTTTTAGAATTTGAATTTTGTAATATGCGTGCCTCCGTTTTGTGAGCACACGGTCGATGGGGCCGAAAAGTTTTGGAGTGGCGACCGCCCTTGCAGCGTTGGCCTGCATTTAGGCAGACCGATGACCTGGTAAAGGTTGCGTGAATCCGCTGGGTTGGCGATGCACAGGACCGATCGATGTGGCGACACTTGGGGGAGGCCTATGTCCAGCGGTGGACGCTTTTCGGCTAAAATGATGATGATGTGTGCGTATTAATATTTATTTTATTGTAATACGAATGTTAGAGAAGTATATTTCTTTTGGATAAGTTGTTTTTGGACAAGTTATCATTGAATATATTAATTGCTTTTGTAACCAAAGACTGAGTGGTGAATGGATCTATTTTCCTTCGTCGTTGTTCCCGCGACCCCCGGTGCAGGTGTGAGACGGAACACCGGGGTGGTTTTTAGTCAGTACAAGTCTGACAGACCCCTTCGCCCCCCAGGGCGGAGGACATCCAATGAGGATTTTCCACCCCGAAACAAAAAAAAAAAAAAAGGCTACTCGTACTAGAATTTTAGACAAACTAACACTATATTAGCAATATCGATTGTCAAAAGTCCAAAATATTTGAGCTTGATCAAGTGAATTTTTAGTAGAGCTGTCAATACCATTTATTTTGTTTTTTTTTGACATAGATGCCTGTGTCCAGCAGTGGGCGAAGTCAGCCTGTGGATGATGATGATATCTAACGCTGATTGAATGTCGTTTCTCTAGGCATTCTTCTGGCAGTATTCCAAGCAGTCACGCTTAGGTAGGTAACGAATTCTGTCTTATATAGCACTAGCGGCCCACTCCGGCTTCGCCCGTGACAAATTATATACAAAAACCTGCCTCGTTTCTCACTCTTTCTATTGGTGAAAACCGCATGAAAAATCCTCGACGGAAAAAGAGGGGTGTTATAAAGTTTGAAGTGTGTACCTGTGTATTTGTGTATCAGTCTGTGGCATCATAGTTCCTAAACGGATGAACCGGTTTTGATTTCATTTTTATAGTTTAAAAAGTGAATTTACCGAGAGTGTTCTTAGCCATGTTTGATGCAAATCGGTTACACCGTTCTAAAGTTTCGGGCGTTTTACTGTTTGAATCGGGGTGGTTTTCGCAAGATATCGTGTCATAATTACGTGTTCAATAGATTGTCGATCGAAGCGTTTCGACTACTAGATAAATTATGTAGCATGAAATAAAAATGTGTCGGGGTTTACTAAATTTTACTTGTATAATATGTAGTGATAGTGATGTATGAACGCTTCGGTGTGACAAATAGCATATACTCCCAGTAAATAACATGCATTTCTATAAAAAGGCGGGCATTTTCCACGTCGGACGGACATCCCCGTGGGTACTGGGGCGTAATGATAGCATCCAGCATCCGGCCCAGCTTCAGCCGGCATACAATGACGTCAAATTTGTTGACAAAACTGACGCCCGTGTTATGCTTCTTGTTTATTGACTTCATTTCGTATCTTTTTCGTTTTTGTAGATTTGGGAAAGGCCTTTGTTACATTGGAATGAACATGTTGGAGCTTATAAGCTCCAACATGTTCATCAATGCTTCTTTTTTAACTACCACTCTATAGAGTGGTAGTTAAAAAAGAAGCATTCAAATTGCTTGAGTTTGCTTTTATTCATTGTTAGACTAATGAAAATGCAGATTAGTTCTGATTTTAATTTTAATTCTGATCTGAATTATGTATCATTATTGTTTTTAAACTTGCCAAATGCGAGTCGGACGAAGGGTTCCGTACTTGGTAAAATGCGGTTTACGATTCATGACGTTTTAAAAAAAACTACTTCCTAGATCTCGTTCAAACCAATTTTCGGTAGAAGTTTACATGCTTTACATCATTTTTTTTTTAGTTTTATCATTCTCTTATTTTAGAAGCTACAGCAGGGGGGGGGGGGGGCGACACATTTTACCACTTTGGAAGTGTCTCTCGCGCAAACTATTCAGTTTAGAAAAAAATTATATGAGAAAACTCAATATCATTTTTGAAGATCTATCCATAGATGCCCCACACGTATGGGTTTGATAAAAAAATGTTTTTTGACTTTCAGTTCTAAGTAGGGGGCAACCCCAAAATTTATTGTTTTTACTCTATTTTTGTGTGACAGAATACATCTACTTACCAAGTTTCAACAGCAAAGTTCTTATAGTTTCGGAAAAAAGTGGCTGTGACATACGGACGGACAGACAGAGAGACATGACGAATCCATAAGGGTTCCGTTTTTTGCCATTAATTTTATTATATTTTTTTTATGTAATTGTTGGTTTTGGCTATGGTTTATGTTTTGATTATTTAATTTCTAATGCTATGTAATTAATTGGTATCATTGTGCTGTGTCACACAGAACATTCAATCTGCTTATTATAAATCTTGGGCCACGAATAGACAGGCTGTGCCTAGTTTGCCGATGGCCATATACTTTGTATTAGAGTGCTTATTTTATTTTATTCTGTTGAGTCAAGCAGCGCCATCTATCTGTTCTCAATGGATCTAAGATCGATAGACCGTTCTCTCGCTCGCGAGTTCTCGCGACGAACGAGAGAAATATCCTCCACCTGGTTTTACAAACCTGGGCGTCTACTCCCCATCTCCGTTAACGAAATTACGAGTCCCGTCAGAAAGTACTCCGAAACTTCGGAGTGAAATACACAAGTGTTAAGTTATTTTTTTTCGGTCGGGTAAAAACACATCGGGAGTACTGTCAAATTGTATTGTCATTCTTTCTTAATTCAGGCTCAGAACGAATCATCCAACCGTAGCATAAGTGATACGAAGTAGGAAACGCCCGTAACGAAGGCCGAAACTACGGACTTCGTGTTTAGGGCGTAGACCTTTAGGACCGTTCGTACATAGATACAATTACTCACAGAATTAATAAGAAGAAATAAATCTTTTTTCAGATTCAGACTCAGATTCTTTATTTGTAAACATAGGTTACAGATACACAGGTGTGTGGGATGTTACAATTTTGTAAGTTCTCATCGAGCCTCATTGAAGATGCCCCTGCCTGCCCCCTGTCTTCATTACCAAAACATATTCCATTGTGTAAATTGTTTTTGTAGATAATAACTTGTGTGTGTCAATAAATTAAATTAATTTGTCGCTTTGATGAACAATTATCATGATAATATTATTATTAATTAATTATCCGTGAAAATTACCGAATGGACCCGACATGGCTACGTTATTACATTATTGTTTTCTAATTGAGGTTTATTTTTCTAGTTTTTGTAAAAAAATATAAAAAGGGCTTTTTGAGTGTGCGCGTGTAATGTTTTTTTGTCACATCGACGGGGTCACCAATGTTGTGTGTGCGTGTATAATGTTCCAGGTGTATGTGTATAGAGAAATTAAACGATTGAATATTTGGATGATTCTTTACTCACGAAACGTATTACAATGGAAGTACTTATTTAGTAACTGGCGTCGCCGATCGCTGCACATACGAACACGAATACAATATTAAGTGTCAGCGTTCCTACTAGCTTTTATGATAAATTGCCGAATTGAGTATTAAGAGAACGTGTCAAACCCTACCGTTTAAGTTTGCCTCTAAAGCAACCGGCTATGTATCAACCCGATTTGAAGATGGATAATGATTATAATGCTAGTATTTACCTTCTGCCCCCTTTCTTCCACATCGATAGTGTATCGTCGCCATAAGTCAGAAAAGGGTTCACAATAATATATTTTACACGATTCCTCCCTTCTTCCCCTTTCATGGGCAGGAAGACAGTACAAATGACGAAAAAGTCATTTGACGCTTTTCACAACGACAATATATTTTCTTCTTTTAGTTATTTATAAACTAAGATGTTTTTAACGAAAAAAAAACAAACTGTACAGACCTCTAAGGTTCGCTCGATCTATCGTAGTCCTCGTCTATCAGGCGAGATCGAGCTTAAGAGTTTGCTCATTAAGATTTTATTGTATTTGTAATAGTTAACAAAACATTGTAATAAGCTGGCACCTGGTTAGAAAAGAATACAATCATCATCTTCCTGCAATTTTCCCATTTTACTTGGGGTCGGCGCGACAAGATTTTTCTTACATGCTGTCATGTCCACCGTCACGCTATCACTGACTCTATTTTCATTCATATAACTATTCTTTGGCCGTCCCCTCCCTTTCCAGATATTCACATTTATATTCATATCATACGTTGCATCCCTTCTCACCACATTACCATACCCAGGACAAACGGTTTCTTGACAACTTTTCTGTCACTGGGGCGACTTTCAATCATCTTCTTATATATTAATTTCTCACATTATCTTAAAATAATAGAATATTAAGTAATTTATTGATCAACAAAATAGATACATGTCTCTTTTATAAATAAAAACACTATAGTCTTTTTTTTATAATTCTTTTTCGTATTCTTCTCAGCAAACCCTTTCATTTGATACCCATATCGTGGCAGTGAACAAAAAATAACTAGTCCACCAACTTGGGCCGTCCGCCATATTGGATTTAGAATGATGTCACTTAGCTAACCGTGCATTATCATCTAAACTAAACGTGTATGCAAAATTATATCTTAATCGGTTGAGAATAACTGCTCTAAAATCTTACATACATTGCATGTTAAATAAAAGCATGTAAAAATCCGGTTCCTTGAAAGAAAGTTATCGACTCAAAATAAAACAATCTTCAACTAATAACAGCAGTTCACTTGCGCCTGACAATGTGTTAACAAATTTTTGTGTCGGTTTTCGTAAGTAAGCAATTATTTAGTTACCAATGGCAAGCTTCGCCGTGTTATTTCTATAAAAACATTGATGACTCTATACATAATGTACTGCTTATGAGTAAGACACATACCTAGACAAAATCATCGTATGTAAAAATTATGCAAAGGTATTTTTTTAATATCAATCTCATAATAGGAGATTTATTTTAATTACCCAAGTAAGTCCAATATTTAAGTTGTACAAAAGTGCAGTAGTACAAATCCCTCCGAAGAGACGGAGCTAATTAATATAATAGGACTGCATTATCTGTCTTTTGATTCGTGCTTCCCTGACTTTTTATATTTGATGACACTTAGACATTCTATTTAATCTTTTTATACAACCCGATAAGGAAGAATTTATGAAAGGGTGGTTTAATAAAGTGTATTATAGTTAAATAATATATTTATTTGGCAAAAGGGTTAGTCGGTCAGTTCGTAAACCTATTGATATAAATATTGGACACGTATTTTTCTTCACATAAACAAAAAAATACGACGATACAGTGTGTTGAAATATCGTGTGACGTCACGGTGTGCAACACTTTATACTGACAAAGTGACGTCACAAGCACCCAATCCTGAACTTTGATGCGCTTTATCTTTGTCAGTTTTTGTTTGATAAAGCAAAAAAATATGGGTCAAATATTATTTCATAATCTCACTGATGGATTAAATAGAATTATCTATTTTTATACCTAGGAAATATCCCTATTCCTTAAATTTACTCTTTTACTCGTCAATATTATCGTGTTTATATTTTATTATCAATTTAAATTAGATAAGTCCGGTTTTTCCTAGCTGACTAAGCTGAGAAGGAACATCGAAACAAACTCAAGCCGTCAAAGTTTACTTTAAATTTCATACAATTATACTTAAAATATCAGATCATATAAAAAACAAATTCAGGTCCACTCAAATCTGAATTCAGACAGTGCAAGCATTTCTAGTTGGGAAAATGCTTGACAGACGGCAATGTGGTTGTTCCTTTATTATTATTATTTTTTGTGTTGAATTATTGACATTTCTGAGTATTATTATTACTTTTTACTATAATTTATTTTAACATCTTATTTTTTATGATCTTTGACTACAGTTTTTTATGATTATTGACCACTCTGATTGGATACTGGATTATACTAATTTGTGTTTTTTTAATGGATTGATTATTATTTACATATAACGTTTGAATACTTAACTCATTGACATGTGCTGATGAATTTATTTGTTGAAATTATGGAGATGCTTTTGTTGATTTATAATGAGGTTATATTCGGCAAAGTGTAACTGAGTTCCTTGTCTCAGATTCTGGCTCTTTTTTAGGGTTCCGTAGTTAACGAGGAACCCTTATAGTTTTGCCATGTCCGTTTATCCGTCCGTTCGTCCGTAGCTAAACTCAGAGACTCTTAGTAATAGAAAGCTATAATTTGGCATGGATATATTATTCACGGTACATGTTAATAATCACGCCGACAATGTGGAAAAAAGAAAAAAAAACAAAATTAAAAAATCTGTTGTTTATTTATTTATACTTTTTTGTACACCACAAAAAAACATACAGGACAATTGTTCAAATATACAAAGTGTACAATGGGCGGTCTTATCGCACTAGGCAATCTCTTACAGACAACCTATGGATGGACTTTTGTTGTCTGTTATACACGTAAAGTGTAATGTGATGTTTTTTTTCCGTCTATCCCGTAGTGTGGGGCATCGTTGGATAAGTCATTGAAAAGTATTATGGGTCAGTAAAAACCATTTTCGATTCAGGGATCCGTTTGCATAAAATTAGGCTTTAAATCGCAAATTTTTGTTTTTGTCCTCTGCCAGCTAAATTGTGATATGCGAAAAATCACGACTGTAGTATATATATAACTAAATTAAAAGGAAAACTATCACAGCTAAGTAGGCTTTACAAGTGTACGAGAAATAGTCGACCAACTTATAAAATTTACTTGCAAAAGTACAAATTTAGGTGGTTTTGGTTTGTTTGGGTGTCCCCATACATCAATACAGTTTTCGAACGGCAAAGTTAAATTTGACCCTTCGTTAGAGCAATGTTCGGTGCTTTCATTGTTTATGTACGTTAGTAATGTTACCAATTTATTTTAGTGAATGTAGCTGTTTATACGAAACCGTTTGTGCGCGAGTTAGTTTATTTAATAGATAGATAGGAAAGATACCCTTTCCTATTATCTATTAGGGGCTGATAACCTTAGTCCCCGGGTGGGTGGGCCCGGGGATGTGTGAAATCCTATCCTCCCAGTCGGGTTAGACTGGGAGGTGTGTTCCTGGTGAGCCCTAAGCTTGTTATCCTGCCACCAATCTTATTGGGTGGCAGGGGTCCTAAGGTACCGGTGAACCCACCGAAGGTGGGCCACCCTCCTCCTGTGTACCGAAAGTCTGGCACGTCGGGGTTGAGACACCCGACCGTGCCAGGTGAATCGCTGTGGGGCAGAGACAGGGGTTGACTAGGCTATCTACCAAGGCCAACTACCCTGCTCCCGACTCCTTTTGACTGCCGTGTCCTAAAGGGACTTAGCGAGTGGGCGGGTCACCACTCCACTTGGTTTCGTTAGCACTGTTAGGTATCCACCAAGGACCACTAAGTCGTGGTTTTAACCCGGAAGGGGCCAAAAAAGATTTATTTATTTATTTATTATTAACACATACATTTATTTTTACAGGTAAGACCCAAGCTAACAAATGTAGTCATACATTGCCAGTTTGCCAGTCCGAGTAACGGGTCTGGGTAGAGGCACATGTTACACAGTGGACAACACACTAAGTATCACCCTCTGGAATTCCGCCAAAGAGCAAGAAAATATGTCCAAACGCAGAGAGACGCTATTGAGTATCCTAACTGCTCGAGTTACTGGTGCAAACTTTAACACGTTAGTGCGTGCTGACGGGACTTTAAACAGCCCTTCCCTCGGTCCTAACCGTAGCCTCCTGTTTGGAACGAGCAATCCCAACGATTCTAATATTTGTGGATTATTTAGCATACCACGAAAAACCATGAAGACATATTTTACAAGGGCGAGGTTGCGCCTTACCTCCAACTTATAGTACCCAACCATCCCTATAACAAAGAGGGTTGGATACATAAGCGGGTAAAAAGGGTAAATACCAAATTGCCTCATGTATAGGTACCGGGTAAATTTGTTTTGCATTTTTTCCACCATCGTAGAATACTTCGTTTCATAAGGATTCCAGATGATAGCACTAGTTTCCAAGTTGCTTCGTACTAACGCATTATAAAGCGATTTCACTGCTGCCATATTGGTGAAGTCACGGGTTTCACGCATGACAAACCCAAGATTTTTGAAGGCTTTTCTACATACCTGCACCACATGAGTACGAAACGACAGATCCTCGGAAAAGGTAACACCAAGATCTCGCACTAACCGCACCCGCGGTATGACGTGACCCCCCATGCAATAATCGTGACGTCGGGGTACCACGGCCCGCGTGAAGGACATTATGTTACACTTCGTTACATTGAAGATTAATTTGTTCTCTTCACTCCATGCTACCACCCGATCGATGTCTCGCTGAAGCATGCCGCAGTGTGACTCGTCTGTGATCCGCATGAATAACTTGAGATCGTCAGCAAATAACAAACAACCAGCGTCTTTAATGACTTCTGGAAGATCGTTAATCATTAAAATAAATTCTAAGGGTCCTAAATTTGTCCCCTGGCTAACCCCTGTCAGGGTGAAATACGAGTCCGAGGTGTAACCTGCGTATTCCACAATTTGCTTACGGTTACCCAAGTAGCTAGCAAAAAACTCTAGGAGGGCTGGGGTAAAACCAACCCTCGCAAATTTATTTAAAAGGATGTCATTGTCCACACTATCAAATGCCTTCCTGAAGTCGAAGTAAGCGACGTCCAGTTGTCCACCTGACTCCGAGTCCAGCACTGTGGCGGCCTGGTATAAAAAACACATTAGGTTAGAATTCGTGCTGCGGCCCGCACGGAAACCATGCTGCGCGTCGTTGAGCTGTGATGCTACTTGCGAGTGGATGCAAGAGCACAACGCGGACTCGAAGACTTTAGCAAACACTGAAAGTACAGCTACAGGTCTATATCCGCTGACATCCGAGCTTGGAGTGCCCTTCGGTACCGGAGTAACCCTAGTCAACTTCCAACCGTCGGGATACGAGCATTCTCGTAAAAATATATTAAATAAATGCATGAGCGGCCGGGCCAGTACTGCCCTGCAATCCCTAACAATGAAGGGTGGCACCCCGTCCGGCCCAACTGAACGCTTGGGCTTGAGGCGCGCGAGCGCGGTATCCACCTCTCCGAGGGACAACTGTCCCACGTGAACCCGGGCGCCGCGCTCGGGCGCCACCTGTCCAGCGGCAGCCGCATCTAATCGCGGCGCCAGCGTCCCATAGACCGAGTGGAAGTAATCAGCGAACGCCTGGGCGCACTCATGCTCTGGTAACGGCTCACCATTCCTAGCTATCTTCAGTTTACTACGTTTCGAACGCTTGCTACCAACAAAACCCCAAAAAGACCTCGGTTCCTTAACAAATTGTTGTTCAGTACGGCTCTGATAATCATGGTATGCGCTACTGATTTTATCTTTGACAATAGAACGGTAGTGAGAAAAGTTAACATAATCGCTGACCGAACGAGTCTTCTTAAAAGATTTGTGCCAAAAAGCCTTCAGTTTAATATAACCAATTATGTCAGCAGTGAACCATTCAGGGTAGTGATAACGAAAGCAATCACGCTTGGAGCTCTTTCTTGGAGTGCTATCATCCAAAATCCTATAAACTATGTCATAAAATATCCTATATGCTTCGTCGGCATTACTCGTTTCATACAGGGCGCTCCAGTCTGTCTCTGCAAGTCCCAAATATAAATAATGGAAGTCTGCCTTTCTATAATTTCATCTCGGTAGGGAGGTGGAAGCCTGCGGTACAGGGCCACTAGGGCTAGAAGTCACTCGCGACCTCAGATCACGCGACCTACTTATACTTATTCGTAGCGGCGGATGCTGCGGGTCTATGCATGACAAACAATCCCCACGTTCCTCGCTTACGATAATATCATCTTCGGGCAAAGTAGTTAGGACAACATCGAGCGTGCGATTGTTGCAATTAAGTATATTGTTAGATTGGCGAAACCCACAGAAGGTGACAAAGTATTCATAATAGCATTGTACATCTTGGTTTGTTGAATACATATTTAAATCAGCCACTAAAACAACATTATCATAGCGAACACATAACCGCTCCAGTAAATGGAACATAAACATATATTCCCGTTCAATAGTGTTAGGTGGAATGTATGCACCACAACATAAAAACAATAACATATTTTGACGGTATACCGTCCCTAGATGTCCCTACTAGTAACCGAAGTTACTAGTAGTGACACCTGTGGGCGGCGCGCGGAGACGCGGCGACCGCAGTGACGTCACGCAGTGGCGCGACGAGTCGGAGAGTGGGGCGCGGCGGGGCGCGCGGTGGGGAGTGCGGCAGGCGGCGAAACGACCGCTCGGCGGAAAAACAAATTGAAGACATAGTGACATCTACCGCACTGGACTCGCGTGGCTGCAGCTTATTCCCGTCCAAAAAGAGGAGGCCAATGTCCCAGCAATAGGAAAATTGTAGTCCGAGTGTACCTACACAGTTACACACTCAAAGAATGACCTGTTAACATACCTCAAAAAGCCATAGGCACAGTGTTTGTCATAGCTAATAAACACTGGGCCTTTAGCTTCTAACGAGATATCAAGACTGACAGCTGTCATAGAAATGTCATACGGAGGCCCCATTATTTACTTTCAGCCTTCGTTTGCCGGAAAATGCCAATTCAATTTTAGAATTTGTCTATTTGTTTTCTTTATGTATGTATTTATGGCAGCTTTTGTTTTTGAAAAGGGTTAGACGAGAGTGAGAACTCGTTAAATTAATTAATAAAGAAAATTAATTTTGTTTTGCTATAGTTCTTTGTGTTTGTGTATCGCGTCGAATTTTAACGTTGGTATAATTCTTGGTTGCTAGGGGGATAGTTTTTGAATTTGATTTTTCCGTATAATATTTGTGTATCTACTCATCATCAGAATCAGAATTTTATTTATAAAACATAGGTACCTAACACAGCAGTGTGTGGGGTGTTAAAACATTAAACAGACTCTATGTTTTGACATGAGACGAACAAATATGATTTGCAATATCAAATATAATTGATTACTGTTACAGTAAAATGATTACCAATAATAATAAAAAACCGGCCAAGTACGAGTCTGACTCGCGCACAAACGGTTTCGTATAAACAGCTACATTCACTAAAATAAATTGGTAACATTACTAACGTACATAAACAATGAAAGCACCGAACATTGCTCTAACGAAGGGTCAAATTTAACTTTGCCGTTCGAAAACTGTATTGATGTATGGGGACACCCAAACAAACCAAAACCACCTAAATTTGTACTTTTGCAAGTAAATTTTATAAGTTGGTCGACTATTTCTCGTACACTTGTAAAGCCTGCTTAGCTGTGATAGTTTTCCTTTTAATTTAGTTATATATATACTACAGTCGTGATTTTTCGCATATCACAATTTAGCTGGCAGAGGACAAAAACAAAAATTTGCGATTTAAAGCCTAATTTTATGCAAACGGATCCCTGAATCGAAAATGGTTTTTACTGACCCATAATACTTTTCAATGACTTATCCAACGATGCCCCACACTACGGGATAGACGGAAAAAAAACATCACATTACACTTTACGTGTACAACAGACAACAAAAGTCCATCCATAGGTTGTCTGTAAGAGATTGCCTAGTGCGATAAGACCGCCCATTGTACACTTGTATATTTGAACAATTGTCCTGTATGTTTTTGTGGTGTACAATAAAGTATAAATAAATAAACGACAGATTTTTTAATTTTGTTATTTTTTCTTTTTTCCACATTGTCGGCGTGATTATTAATATGTACCGTGAATAATATATCCATGCCAAATTATAGCTTTCTATTACTAAGAGTCTCTGAGTTTAGCAACGGACGAACGGACGGATAAACGGACATGGCAAAACTATAAGGGTTCCTCGTTAACTACTGAACCCTAAAAAAGAGCCAGAATCTGAGACAAGGAACTCAGTTACACTTTGCCGAATATAACCTCATTATAAATCAACAAAAGCATCTCCATAATTTCAACAAATTAATTCATCAGCACATGACAATGAGTTAAGTATTCAAATGTTAAATGTCAAATAATAATCAATCCATTAAAAAAACACAAATTAGTATAATACAGTATTTAGATATTAGTATTTATGTATTAGTATTTGTCTAATAAATGTAGCCCTATAATCATGTTTACATACTTTAAACCCTGATCGAATGTGATCAATGAGTCTTCAATCTCACATGATCACTAATAGCTGCACTTGCTTGTAGCTAATTAAAATAACCTAACCTAGCTTTACACATGCCGTGAAACTCTGTTATTGGCTTAAGTGATAATTGTCATCATCTTGCTGTCACTGTGCAGTGTATGTGTGTTTACTAATTACTAAGATGCTAGTAACGTTGATACAACTGCACTGGGCTGTTCATTGACAGTGAGGTGAATATCTATTCATGTAAATTAGTAATAAGCTGTTGAGTTTCCAAATAAATAAATAAATAGTTGTCAAAATAATAAAGTTTAAACAACAATCAGAGTGGTCAATAATCATAAAAAACTGTAATCAAAGATCATAAATTAAGTTGTCAAAATAAGATGTCTAAATAAATTATAGTAAAAAGTAATAATAAAACTCAGAAATGTCAATAATCCAACACAAAAAAAATAAATAAAGGAACAACCACATTGCCGTCTGTCAAGCATTTTCCCAACTAGAAATGCTTGCACTGTCTGAATTCAGATTTGAGTGGACCTGAATTTGTTTTTCATATGATCTGATATTTTAAGTATAATTGTATGAAATTTAAAGTAAACTTTGACGGCTTGAGTTTATTTCGATGTTCCTTCTCAGCTTAGTCAGCTAGGAAAAACCGGACTTATCTAATTTAAGTTGATAGTAAAATATAAACACGATAATATTGACGAGTAAAAGTGTAAATTTAACGATTATGGGTGTTTCCTAGGCAAAAAAAATAATAATTCTATTTAGTCCATCAGTGAGATTATGAAATAATATTTGAACCATGACCCATTTTTTGCTTTATCAAACAATAGAGGACGCCTCGCGGTTTCACCCGCGTAGTTCCCGTTCCCGTGGGAATACAGGGATAAAAAGTAGCCTATGTCACCCGGGGATAGAGTAGCTTCCCAACGGAGAAAGAGTTTTTGAAATCAGTCCAGTAGTTTTTGAGCCTATTCGGTACAAACAAACAAACAAACAAAAAAATCTTTCCTCTTTATAATATTGGTATAGAAAAAGTGACAAAGATAGAGCGCATCAAAGTTCAGGAGTGGGTGCTTGTGACGTCACTTTGTCAGTATAAAGTGTTGCACACCGTGACGTCACACGATATTTCAACACACTGTATCGTCATATTTTTTTGTTTATGTGAAGAAAAATACGTGTCCAATATTCATATCAATAGGTTTACTAACTGACCGACTAACCCTTTTGTCAAATAAATATATAATTTAACTATAATACACTTTATTAAACCACCCTTTCATAAATTCTTCCTTATCGAGTTGTATAAAAAGATTAATTAGAATGTCTAAGTGTCATCAAATATAAAAAGTCAGGGAAGCACGAATCAAAAGACAGATAATGCAGTCCTATTATATTAATTAGCTCCGTCTCTTCGGAGGGATTTGTACTACTGCACTTTTGTACAACTTAAATATTGGACTTACTTGGGTAATTAAAATAAATCTCCTATTATGATATTGATATTAAAAAAAATCCCTTTGTGTAATTTTTACATACGATGATTTTGTCTAGGTATGTGTCTTACTCATAAGCAGTACATTATGTATAGTGCCATCAATGTTTTTATAGAAATAACACGGCTAAGCTTGCCATTGGTAACTAAATAATTGCTTACTTACGAAAACCGACACATAAATTTGTTAACACATTGTCAGGCGCAAGTGAACTGCCGTTATTAGTTGAAGATTGTTTTATTTTGATTTATTTTTCTGTCAAGGAACCGGATTTTTACATGCTTTTATTTAACATGCAATGTATGTAAGATTTTAGAGCAGTTATTCTCAACCGATTAAGATATATTTTTGCATACACGTTTAGTTTAGATGACAATGCATGGTTAGCTAAGTGACGTCATTCTAAATCCAATATGGCGGACGGCCAAGTTGGTGGACTAGTTATTTTTCGTTCACTGCCATGATATGGGTATCAAATGAAAGGGTTTGCTGAGAAGAATACGAAAAAGAATTATAAAGAAAAAGACTATAGTGTTTTTATTTGTAAAAGAGACGTGTATCTATTTTGTTGATCAATAAATTACTTAATATTCTATTATTTAAAGATAATGTTAGAAATTAATATATAAGAGGAAGATTGAAAGTCGCGCCAGTGACAGAAAAGTTGTCAAGAAACCGTTTGTCCTGGGTATGGTAATGTGGTGAGAAGAGATGCAACGTATGATATGAATATAAATGTGAATATCTGGAAAGGGAGGGGACGGCCAAAGAATAGTTATATGAATGAAAATAGAGTCAGTGATAGCGTGACGGTGGACATGACAGCATGTAAGAAAAAACTTGTCGCGCCGACCCCAAGTAAAATGGGAAAATTGCAGGAAGATGATGATTGTATTCTTTTCTAATCAGGTGCCAGCTTATTACAATGTTTTGTTAACTATTACAAATACAATAAAATCTTAATGAGCAAACTCTTAAGCTCGATCTCGCCTGATAGACGAGGACTACGATAGATCGAGCGAACCTTGGAGGTCTGTACAGGCTGTTTTTTTTCGTTAAAAATATCTTAGTTTATAAATAACTACCTAGAGAAATACAAATAGAAGATATTTATAACACTCAAATTATTTACTCTACCATCCGCCTCACTGTTCCATCATAACACAACCCATAAATTCGAGACCTCCACAGACTTATCCTAACGAGGCTCTCAGATGCTCTCGTAACCAGCCATTACTCCTAGGTAACCACCGGAACGAAGCCGCTAGGTGGCAGCACTGAGTTTCTTGAGGTCTTGCGTGATGTGCCAACAAATAAATAACAGGTATGATAAAGAAAAATAAGTTCTAATACATTTTTATTTCTCTCTTTTTACCCGGCTGCAAGGAAAGGGTTATGTTTTTCACGTGTATCTTGTATGTAATACTCTATATAACCTCATATCTTTCAAACCACTTGACAGATTTTATAATTAAGACACCGTTAGATAGGTCTTGACCGCCCAAGTGTTCTTATATAAGTGCCGTTAAAAAGAGGAACGTGGCGGATTTTGGGCGCCATATTGTGGGGGTTGCAATATTTTTTCATCCAAACTCTTCGAGTGGGGTATCCAAATTAAGGATTTTAGAGGTGATTACAAAAATAAATACCACTTATATGTTTAAAATAAGGATACGATTGTAGCAGGTGGCCTTCTGTAATTTCAGCCTACCCCCATGGGAAAAAGGCGTGAGTTTATGTATGTATGTATGTTATATGTTTAAAAGTCATTCGAAAAAAAAATTGTAACTAAAAAGTTGTAAATATTTTTTTTTTTATAAATTCGGAAAACCCGACTGCAAAGACGTAAACAAGAATAAAATCATTCTGTGCAGCCGAAGGATATTTATAGTTTTGGTCAACCAGCTCGCGAATATGTATCCTGCGACTGCACAGCATGATTTTCTTCTTGTTTACATCTTTGCAGTCGGGTTTTATTTTTATTTTATTAACTTTGTTTTAGTTTTAGTACTCTATCACTAAAAAGTGAGCAGTCTATAGTAAGATACCTAAAGGATTGACAAAATATCCATAATAACTTAAATTTACACATTCGTGCTGTTTGTCGCTAAGGAATTCGGTTGTATGTTCCATATCTTGAAAACTGCTGAACTGCTTTTGATGCTACTTGCACTGTTCCCTAAGTTGAGAGACCAGTGGAACATAAAAACAAACAAACATATATACACTTATGAAGATTTGCATATTTGTTTTGAAGCCCATACAGAACACCATAATTGCCCATACAATGCTAACAATATTACGTACCTACATACGTGTCGAATTGATTACCGCCGTTTTTTTGTAGTCGGTTAAAAATACATGAGGCTCTAGACCTACTACATTCTATCAACGAATATGTCAGCTATAGTGATTTGATAAAATGTATGGAAATGTCAAGCACTATTGCAATTTCAAGTGATTATAATCCCTTACACTTTTGGCATTACGACAAACGCCTTTAATAGAAAGAACTTTGTCTAGTCTAGAACATATGGATTGGCCACGTGTTATAACATTTCGCTAACGCTTATCAATGCTATTCAATACCGACTTTTTGGATGACGCGGCTTGCGGTAGGAGTTGCCTGATAGAAATCGTCATGTCACGAAAAAGCGTAACGTCTCGAGACTTTTGGTTTCATCCGACGTAATTCGGATATTATCGTCATGCGCCTTGCTTACCTCATGTAATAATAATAATATAGTACATTATGGTACAAGTGTGTAATGTTGGTAATCATCAATACACACGTGTATCATACGACGTTTTTCAACACACTTGTGAAGAAAATAATACAAAAAGTTATTTCCAACAGTGAAAACGAGTTGTGAATGTTTTTTCGCAATGGCGGGCAAAATTAATCAGTTTTCCTATGCGCGCGCATCTAACCACAGACTACTTAGAGATACTCATCTAATGTAACAATGGCGATCGGCCATAGACTAAAAATAATTAGTTTTCTTTTTTTGACTTTTCGCGGATAGCGTTTTAGCCACGTACAAAATGGGAAATTTCAAGTTACAGACAAAAACAAAATTTATATTTGAGTGAAAGTTTTATTTATTTAACACGTACAAGTTGAAATTATCTATTTAATTACAAAGTTGCATGAAATGTGTTGCATTTGTAATATTGAGCACAATCTTTTTTGTATCGAAACTTTTTTAAGAACAAAGCAACTCAACCTATAAATTAAAAAAAAACTATAACTCACTTGTGAATAATAGCAATGAAAAAGTCACAGTTTGATAACAGGTGTCATTATGTGCCTAATTGCGGTGAAATTAGAGCCACTTTATGAGCAAGTGTGTTGAAAAAAAAATAATGCTTGATTACAATTTCAATGTCACTATGTGGTTTAACAAAACTAAGATTCAATTTGAGAATTCTACATAACATAGAGTTATACACCTCTGACACACAAGCTAAGATTGAACTTGTGATATGAGTATCAGGGCTCTCTAAGTTCACTAGGACAATACAATGTGTACAGTTCGGAGTAAAGTACACGTCGAACAGGAAACAAAGACTAGCGCTCATGCACACGAGACAGTTTTAACACGGCCCGGTTTTTTGCCGGCGCCGAGTAGAAACCGTCCGAGCCTGCACACAAGACGGTTTGTACACGACCCGGTTTCATGGATGTGCGGGCTTCATTCGCTCTTTTTATTATTCTGTGAATTGTGGACATACAAAATGTTTAGTGTTAAAAAGAGAAAATGTATTATTGCGCGGTACATGTATAAACAGTAAAAAAAACCGGCCAAGTGCGAGTCGGACTCGCGCACGTAGGGTTCCGTACGATTATC
Organism: Orthosia cruda; assembly: GCA_964057195.1. Lineage (NCBI taxonomy): Eukaryota > Metazoa > Arthropoda > Insecta > Lepidoptera > Noctuidae > Orthosia > Orthosia cruda. Next base: position 18,438,774 of record OZ059842.1, on the reverse strand, counting down.
GCAAAAAACTGTAAAATAATCACGTTTGTTTTATGAGAGCCCCACTTAAATACTTATTTTATTCTGTTTTTTGCATTTGTTGTTATAGTGGCAACTGCCTAGCTATCACGGTTCAACGGTTCATGAGATACAGCCTGGTGACAGACGGACCGAATAGGGTCCCGTTTTACCCTTTGGGTACGGAACCCTAAAAGACGACAAAAAATACAAAGCCTAATTGGGTGAATCCCATGTTAAAAGAAAGAGAAGATTGTGGTGCATTTCATACGCTCATTCAGAAGCAACTAATGAAACATGACGAGAAATTTGAGAAGTACTTTCGAATGAAAAAGAAACATTTAACAAAATGTTAATAATTTGTGGTTGATCTCCATAATATTGCGTTTCGCGTAGGTAGTCGACACGTGCCGGGCGTAGGTCCGGTCTCGTGTACATGCGCTCTATATACACTGCCTGCCATACTTTACTAAGCACCGGGCATATACCCGGCGAGCACCGTGCCCGGTTGCGCGGTAATCGTGTGAATGGCTTCATAGTGTCCCATACAGTACTGACGACCGGACGTAGACCCGGTTTGACGCCGAGCTTAGCTCCGGCGAAAAACCGTCTCGTGGGCATGAACGCTAGGGTACAGATAATATAAATTCTGTAAATAATTAATTAATTAATTAAGAGGCAAACCGTGTATGTATTGTGTTTATGTTTTGTGTTGTAAGTGTGTATGTGTGGGATGGAGGAAAGTTTGGAAAAGAGGGAGCAGAATAATCATGTGTTAGTTAAATGTGACTTTCATCCATATCAAATTACATTCAGAGCTGAAGAAAAGTGTCTGGCGGGTGCCCCCGACCGCAACCGTTTTTTTAAATCCATACATACAAATATTATAAATCGGACGTAACTTTATCTGTCTGTTACCTTTTCAGACTTAAACCGTTGAACCGATTTAGATGAATTTTGGTATGGAGAACATTTGAGACCCTGGGAAGGACATAGGATATATGTTTTTATCCCGGTAGTATGTTCCCTTGGGATGAGAAAACACTTTTTACGCGAACGAAGCCACGGGCAGCAGCTGTTATTTTTTTTGTTATTTATATATTCTATTCCGATTCCGTAAGTGAGTCCGTGGCATCTACAGTGGCCTTATGAAGAATATCAACGTAGCGTTATTTCTTTTTTGGATATCGCTGCACATGCTGGATAGCAGCCTTTTTGGTCTCGCACGGGGTTTTATTTTTGTTAAATTTTATGCTTATTTCTCTTGTTATATAGCTAGTAAATAATTTATAATCCTTTTCCCTGATAGATTGTCTCTTTTACATACTAGAAGCCTATCTAAGCTTAACATAAGAAAGTGCTCTATATGTTAGTTCTTACTCCGAGTTCGTCTCTAACGAATGATATAAGTGGAGCCAAAGAAATGTGGGAAAGCTTTCAAGAGGGCTGCATATTTCAGAGTTTTCTTCTGAATTGAAAACGTGTCTGAAGTAGGAATAGCTTTTTGGGTGCCTACGGTTTTTTATGTAATGAATTGAGTTATGTAGGTTATTTTATTTTAGCTCTGTTTCAAATGATATCCTTCGGTCGGCATCAGTTTAAACAAATTGCATAAAGAGGGGTGTTATAAGTTTGACGTGTGTACCTGTGTGTTTATATATTTGTGTGTGGTGTCTATGGCATCATAGCTCCTAAACGGATGGACCGATTTTGATTTCGTATATTTGCGAGCTGGCTGACCAAAACCAGATGTATCCTCCGACTGCACAGCATGATTTTCTTCTTGTTTACGCCTTTTTAGTTCGCTTCTTAAGCAGTCCGGTTTTTTGATTTTGTGAATTAACGTTTTTTACCTACTTTTCTTGTTTTTTAACTTTAATTTAAAAAAAAAAACGAATTAGGTGCATTTAAATATATAAATTATATATATTATTTAAATCACCTCTTAAAACCGTTTATTTTGAAACTCCACAAGATGGGTCTGGAATAAAAAAAAAATTAAGCCTACAAAATATATCGCACAAAATCCGCTATTTTTCTATTTTCCAATTTTAATGTAGCTAGTGACACTCGCAAGGTTAAGACGAATCGATTGACGTAAACATGATCAAAATCGGGCAACGCGTTTGTCTCTAGAACGCCACATAGGAACAAACATACATACATAGACTGATAAACACATTACCCTCCTTCGGCAGTCGGGTAAAGAAATGATATTATTCAAGCTTTTTAGCTTACCGTACATTGTCATCCAAACCAAACGTGTTTGCAAAATGTCATCTTAATCGGTTGAGGAAAACTGCTTTTAAATTCAGTTGCGAGATTTGACCCGAACATACGTAGTTACATAGTCCATACATACATTGCAAGTTAATAAAAAGCTTGTAAAAATTGTTTAATATGATACTTCTACTGTCTATTCGAACTGGATGAGTCTATTAGTTTCAGAACTAAAAATGCATACGGATGCCTGCAAGTGGCCAGTGAAACGACTGGCAAAAAGTTCAAAGGAAAATAGAGGAAAAACTCATATTTGTAACATACGAATATAGACTTTATTGCATTTGCAAAAAGTACTGATGGTAGTGGCAACGATGTCGCTTGACTGGAAGTGGCAGGTAATTTGTAGGCAGTATGTATTTGATATTAGATATGCAAAAGACCAATGCTTTTGTGGTCCTTATTTAGCTGTTTATGGCACCTGGATGGATCGATCTGCGAAATCAAACTCTTGGACATTAATAGCTTATTAAAACCTCTTGGTGTTTAGAAGAGCAGGTTTTCGGTTATGGCTTGGAACACCTTTGGCTATGTGGAAATTGGAATCTACTTTTCTATTTTTTATTATTGATAGGCTCGCGTGTGACCACTAGCTCACCTGAGGGTAAGCGATGATGTGGCCGACGATGGGGCACGCTTGCCGAGAAATAACCTATTCACTATTGACTTAAAGACCCCCATGTTGTAAGTATCAGGCAAAGCAGACTATGCTGGAAAAATCTCGTTTTATGAAAAACGACGGGAAAAGCAAGCCCTGAAGATTCCTGTTACTCGACAAGGAAGAGAGACATATCATTTACACGAATCATACGAAACGATTCGACTCAATAAGTTCATGATTTACATAACAGCCTTTTCCAGATTATCCCAACATCTTCGTATCTGGTTTGTAGCTCTGTCCAGCAGTTTTCATTTGACATTGAGTTGTATTACCCCGGGCAGTCGCAGTGAACCACTGTTCAATAAAATTCAACCAATGCGAATGTACTCGCATGTTGAAATCATTACTCAAGTTGAATGTATTTTTTGTGAGAATGCTTGTGAATATTGCTTTTGATTGTGTCTTTTTGTTGATAAATTTTGGTGCACGCGCATAGTGCGCGAACTGACCAACCACCATATAGAGCGAACGGAACGTGAACACGACACGATTGGTCAGTCGATCCTTGTGTCAACTGAGCAACCAATTGCGCGCTCGGAATGGTGCTAAACGTTCCCCGCGTCCCGCTTGGTAACCAAAGAGACCTAAAAACGACTTGTGCGCATCTAACGACTCTTAACCAAGTAACGTGCCGACAACTATAAAGGTATTGTGATTTTTGAATAGATATGTTTTTGGACCCCCGACGGAATTCAGGGTTGTTTGTGTATGTGTGTGTCTGTCTGTGGAATTAAAGCTCCTAAACGTATAAAGATTCTAATTTTTTTTTTTTTTGTTTTAAATTTGACTTTATCGAGAATGTTTTTAGTTATATTTGATGAACATCGGTTCAGCCGTTCTAAAGTTTTCGCAAAATATCGAGTTAAAATTTGTATAGATTGTCGATCGAAGAGTGTCTGCTACTACATAAATTATGTAGCATGAAATAAAAATGTCTCGGGGTTTTTAAATTGTTACTTGTCTCTGTAGTTGAATGTAAATTGTGTGGACAAAATTACAGCAAGACTAGCTGACCAACTTGCTACCTACCTACCTACCCTGCCTACCCTACCTACTTACCTACAATTTTTTATCTATCATCAATAGTTTTCTCAGCGCACGCCAAAAATTAATTTTATAGGCAACATTTTGCTACATTTTGCATATTGCAATTTTCATAAGAATCTCTAATTTTTAAAAAAATATATTATAGCCTGTGACACTCAGGAATAATGTAGCTTTCTACTGATGAGGATTTTAAAATCGGTTCAGTAGATCCAGAGAATACCCCTAACAACGTCACAAACTCACAAACTTTACCTCTTTATGTTAGTATAGATTGTAGTATTTGTGAGAAATAATCTCGAGGTAAATAATATATGAAATAATTTAATTTTTATAAGACCGCAAATTAAATAAGTAATTTATTGGAAAATTGAATAGAATTTGACATCGTACGAATAATAATAAAATAAATAACAATTCACTACGCTTATAAACAAATATCATAATTTAATATTAACATAAACAGTGACTATTCATGTCTAGTAAACAAAACAACTTGACCCCAGAACAAAAATAATATGAATAGGGAAAAAAAAATGATATCTGTCTAAAAATATTTTGATTGCGCACTTTTCTCGAATAAAAATGATTAAATTTGTGAAATCCAATCACGTAGTTTACGACCTTTACTCGATGGCAAAATGGCAAAACATTTAAGTAAAAAAAATGAATTTTGCAGAATACTATTTTAAGTCCATTTTCGTCAAAAACTTAACTGGGACTTAATTGCTAAGGGCTTGTCCCCATCACCACGTCATGACGTCGTCAACGTGGAACGGAGCTGATTCGCGGCGCGGCATGTTGACGTGATGTGCTAAAGTACATTAACGAGTCGTGAAAAAGAACGTAACGATTCCGCAACGTTACACAATGTACCTTGTATAATTCTGGTATTTTTTCACTCCCGAACCTATGAAATAACACTCCTTTGCTAGACGTACCTCAACAAGTGATATCAATAAATCAGAATCAATAATTTCTGTCATTATTTTTGCACAACTAATCGCTAATACAATTAAACATAAATTGAGCGAGCGCATCGCTACGTACTGCTTCCGACGACATCTGACGCTTCGTTCCGCAGCGGCGTAACGTGCTAATGCGCCGCGACAACGCACATTTACACGTTTCCGTTGTGACGTGGTGATGGGGAACAGACCTTACATGAGGTTAAATTAAAATTTGTCATACATAATGGACCCAAGTTAGCTTCTAACTCGGAGTTAGTACGATAACTCAGGGTGGTACAAGCAGGGCTAAGGAACTTAAAAATACGGACCTACTTGGATGATAATGACTCACTGAGCTTTAGAAAAAGGCTTACAACACAACTCAAACAGCTATGAGTGATAAAGCCGCACTTGTACACTGGTTCACCGGTTGCAGAGAAAGAATTAAGCGAAGTTAGTTAGCTCATATAGTACAGGTAATTATTCATACTTGTGTAGACCGAAAACTTTATAAACTAACACGTTACATGTGAAATTTACCTCGAGGATTTTAACTACCCCTGCGGAGATACGGCTCACCTCCTTGTCTGCCCTTAATGCCTAACCATCTTTTAGGATTTGAACATGGCGAATAACAGAGTCGTTCAAAAAGCAACTTGTGGGTCGGACAAAATATGAATAATTGGGACTATATTTGAGTAAGTGAATACGAAAGGAAATGAAGATCAGTGGTGAGAGCTTAGCTAAGCAGACTTCGCTTAGCTCTCGGTCTACAACAGGGGGTCATAACTCAATATGTCATATATACGGTCATATAAACATACTGTATCTAAGTAAGTATATAAATTAAATTAGGTTATTAATATCACTATTGATCGACGTAAATATGATCTTGCTGGGAATCCTGGAGCCATAAGTATCATGAATCATAATGTATCCAAAAGGGAGGTTTCTATCAAATCTATTGTCTTTTCGACTGTCGGTATTCGTGCATTTATCCCTTCTCTTTCTGCTAGTCAATATAGGAGAAGTTTGGACATCTTCTCTCGTTTTGTGTTGATTTTCTGAATTTTCTTCTTCTGAAAAAGGTTGTTCCTGTAAATGAGTTTTTGAATGTTCAACACTGATAAAATAAGTACCGAACCAAATTACTCCATTGAGTAACCCAGAAGAGCTAGAAAATCATTGTAGCTTATCGGAAATATACGTCTAATCCTACCACAGTTTAGCATAAGCTTAACCAGCTAATAATGTTCCCACAGCTGGGACACAGGCCCCCTCTGTGTGAGAGGGAGTGGGCCATAATTCACCAGTACGGGTTGGTGGATGTTACATGTCTTCAAATTTTTAAGTTCTAAGACATGTCGGTTTCCTCACGATGTTTTTCTTTACCGTTTTGAGAGCAGTGATGATGAAATAATTTACACAGGGTATAAATTCTTTCGCAAATAGAAAGCTACACTATATAGCTGAGGGCAATGATATTCAAATAAACAGATACGTTATACACTCACAAAACAATTGAAAAAAGTGTGCCGCAAATAGCGGCAGCACACATACACACTTTTCATTCATCTAACATTAAAAAATAATTATTTTAATCAATAAATAAATAAATGACAAATACACACGATGGCATTTATTTTATTTTGTTTTTGTTTCAACAAAGCCTATCGCTCTTCGCCATGCGTGACATAAACTAAAGATTAAAGGTCACAATTGTGACCTATTCGAGTCTTCAAAATGCGCGCGCTCATAACATATCTGTTTATTTGAATATCATTGGCTGAGGGTCATAGGCTACTTTTTATGATGAACTTAATAATGGGGGAAAGAGGTAGTAAATTAAAAAATATGCATCCAAATACTCACCACATTATCTTCCTGATTTCCATTGCTATTTCTATTAGATTTTGTTCCCATATCTTCTGAGTCTGCATTGCTCCCTTCAGTAATTTGACCAGGATTATTTTCTTCATCACAATGTGTAACATTACCAAGGAGGTTGTCACTTGGAGATCTACTCATCATAATTCTTGGCGTCATTCTGACTTTAGGATAATCTGTTAAACGTTTTTTTTTCGGTGAAAATGACGAATCTGGAACTAAGCATTTTGAATCAATCTCTTTCGACAAAAAATAGAGAAGTTGAAGTTTATTTTTAACCCCTGACGGAAAAAGAGGGGTCTTTGACGTGTGTACGTGAGTGTTTGTGTATTTGTGTATATGTGTATCAGTCTGTGGCATCATAGCTCCTAAGAGTATGGACCAATTTTGGTTTAGTTTCTTTTTGTTTGTAAAGTGACTGTATCAGTGTTTTTAGCTATGTTTGATGAGAATCAGTTTAGTCGTTAAAAAGTTATAGGAGTTTTATAGTTTGAATCGGAGAGCTTTCGCAAGATATCGTGTCATAAATACGTGTTCAATAGATTGCCGATCGAAGCGTATCTACTATGTACTAGATAAACTATGTAGCATGAAATAAAAATGGCCGGGGTATTTAAAATTTTACTTGAGACTGCAATTGTTAGTGTAAACAAATAAGAAATGAAGGCCCACTTGCGCGGAAATCTTAACTCAGAGTTAGTAGCTAACACAAGGTTAAATTGACAGTTGCCATTCAATATCTTTTTAATTTTGCCAATATAACCTCGTGTTAGCAAGTAACTCTGAGTTAAGTTTTTCGTGCAAGTGGGCCTTAGAGATTCGTAGGAGAACTTCTTCTTTTCGAGTGGATTGAAAACTATTGAAATATTTTGGGTCCAGCAGAAGGCCACGTTAGTTGGAGCATCTGACGTCCACGATTAGGCCCTCTAAAGTGCAGGTGTATACTTGAGACACTGCAGCAAGTGTGTCATATCCTGCACAGGGGCACCGCACTCACATTTGGTATCAGACGGGTCTATTAAACCCCAGTTTGCCAAATTTTGTCTTCTGTGGCCTACCTGGGTACGCAATCGATTGAGTGCTTTCCATGTAAAAGAACTAAGGTTCAATCCTTGATTCTAATCTTCCGTAGAGATAAATCATCATCATTATCATCTGCCTAAAGTTTCGCCAGATAACAAAAAATAAAGGTCATTGATCCGACTTCTTATAAAAAAGTCCCGAAACTTATGCGGAAATGCGATCTCTAGATGGCACGTTACACAAAACTGTCGCTAATACTGCTTCAGTCGAGTTGCACAATACCAAGAACCTAACCCAAAGGAATAGGTAAGAAATACGTAAAGGAGATGGCTAAACAACTGCCCTAAGCATGTATAGAAATTTCTCACTAACTCGTAAAATTCAAATATTCACTAATGAATTATTACGGTTTTATTATTCTTCTATAACTTTCGTGAAAATATCAAATAATTAAAAGTTTTTTTCATGTTTTTGTTTGATAAGAAGAACTTGTAGTCAATAAACCTACTTTTTATTACAAAAATTGTAGTCAATAAACCTACTTCTAATAACAAAAATTGTAGTCAGTAAACTTACTTTTAATTACAAAAATATTGTAGTCAATAAACCTACTTTTAAAGACGTTTGCGTAAGTCGAAATGAACAGTACCTATTCATTATTATTTATTTTTGTGCCTATCGAAATACATTTCTAAACGTTGATTTCTTGATTGCATTTATCTGATTCCTAGAAATTATTGGCAATATCTGGAAAGAAACGGCACTTAAATAGAACTGTCACTAAAAAGTTACATTCAATTCTTCTCGATTACACTTGATTCGATTAGAACCAAATAAAAAAAACATGTTGGGGGTGTCGTGTCGTGGGAACTCGCTTTGAACGAAGTTCCTTTCATCGGATACTATGTATTAATACAGAGCCAACTAGTATGGTCTTAATTTTCAATTGCGTATTGATTCTCATGAACCTTTAAATGACAGCCCTTTCCAAGGCACGAAGGAAACTCGTTAAGTAAAGATGGTCACCCATCCACGGAATGACCTCGGCAAGCGTTATTTAACCTTGAAGATCAGCTGTGCAGCTGTTATTATTCTCTAAACGCCTTGCTAAAGTATCATAGGAAAATCTTATTCTTTTACAAGTTTGTATACCTTTTGATGAAGGAGTTTCTAAGATTTTATTTTCTGGATTATGACGATATAAAAAGTTCCTGAAACATTTTTAATTGCTGAACTTATATTAAAAAATATAAGTTGAGCCAACGTTGAATGCAAGCTGTTAATATATTGAGTTATTTACTGGAATACAATACTTAACTTTAAGTTTTATTTTGTACTTTTTTAGTTAATTTCTTTCTCAGATCTATGTTCTAAACATACTTCTAGGCTACTCTAGAGGCCACAGTTGACCTAATAGGTACTGCCCGATGGGTTACCAATGTTAGTATCTTTAAAAATCGATTCCCACACAAATTGCAATATACTAGAAGTACTAGAAGCAGGTTTAATATTTCCCTGACAGACAAGTAAATGAACTAGTAACAATACATGTGTTTGACCATAAAGACACAATGGTCTGGGTGTTTCCGCAACAATCTACTGACTGTCTATTTATATCTGCCTTTTGATAAAAACTTTGGCCACAGAGTCATCTTATCTTCCACAGACATTAGATTTTCATCGCTCTTTTCTAGAATAGTAAGATTATAAATCTTACAACTTGAGGCCAACAATAATAATATAATTGTTCAGCTAGTGTTTTCAAGTAATGAACTTGAATTTATTCAATTCTTTGTTAAGTTAGTAAGCCAAATAAATAAATGTTCAGCTTTAGACTGACTAGCTAAAAAACTAGGTAATGAAAGGAAAACATATTTTGAAATTAAAACTGCTGATGTAGTTAAAACAGCAAATGAATGCAAGAAAATCGTTCTATAAGTACCAAATAATCTAGCAGCTTGCTTGGCCTGTAGATGCTTTTGGGTTGTAAATTTAATGGAATCACACCAGAATAAACATCTTTTATTGGAACCTAAGACATATTATGTTGTTAAAGTAGCTGTCCGCCAGTGAGCTATTTGGTTAGCCCAACTAAAGGTGGACTAGGGTGGATTCTGTCGCATGTAGCCTGAGCTACTAAAACCTGGTAAGTGCCTAAGAGTGTTAAGTATAACTGCTCTTAGTCTCTAGTCTTAGGAGCCTTTTTGTAGGTGTTATTTGTGAAGTTTGCCACCCCCCCCTCCCTCTCCCGCCTCCAGTTTCTAAGATATGTAACAAAAGTCCTATTGTCAGACTGTAGATAAAATGTGTGGACCTCATAGTCAAGTATGAGATTACATCATTATTGAGATTCCGAATCTATAAATAACTCCATTTTCTTCAATATACTACTTGACTAATTTTTAATTAGAGAGGCAGTGAAGTCATCCGCTGACTATTTATTACTGCATACAGCATGTCTGCGTTCCTTTCAATTCTGAATGTTAGAATTTATTTAAATGGAGCCCATTTCTCAGATAGTTAAGGACTATTTTTGCGCAAGGGTGGATTACTCTAAGTCTGGTACTGCCATGGCCAGGAAGCGACTCATACTTTACTACCAGTGTTGAACTGTAGTCTACAGCTTTTAATAGCTACTTGTTTAATAGGGGGAGAGGGAGTATTTCTTTCTCTTTCTTTGTTCTTATAGAACAATTTTAAAAGTTCAGTATTCTGTGACAGTAGTTAAAATGTAAATCTAATAAAAAGCTCTGAGCTTAATACGGTGACACTGTTTTCATTGTTCTATATTTTGGAAACAGATATAATTTTAAGTCTCCAAAAACCAGTATTCCTAACAAACTTGTAATAAGGTATATGCAACTCCGAAGGTTTGCCCTTATTTTCACTTACATTTTAATTTCAAATCATCATAAATTTACCTACAAAAGAGAAAAAATTACCATATCTGCTTGTGAAATTGAATGAACATGTTTCACTAACAAAAACAACCTGAGACCTCCGAGGTCAAAAAAGGGGTATAGTACAATCTCCAAGTTATATTTTATTTAGTACATTCATTAAAGAATGTCTGCATTGTGGATTTAAGTGGTCTGTTATATTTCTCTTCTGTTGTAGGTGAAGGATAATGTGACGAACATGTTGGGTTGTTCTTTATTATCCTAAGTACCTGATATTTTTTACAAACAGTTGAGTGAATATTAAAAATCAGGTATCTTTATGAATGGAAAGCAGCCAATTTTATTAATAAAATATAAAATAATCAAATTATTAAATATTTTAATTTAGTAACATTGTTTTCTTCCTGTTGTTGTCATAAAATGACAACTTTCTCTAAATGTCTTGAGTATTAAGAGTTTATTAATCTATTGTTTTAGAACAACAAATACATATTACGTTCAAGGTCCGTTCACCCTAAAGAAGCTGTAGCTGGTTGCAAGGTCTCTTGGTTGAGAAGATTTTCTTATCATTGTCTTTGATTTCCAATATCTTCAAATATAACCCTGCGCACACGGCCAATTTATTGCTCACAATATATTTAGCATTGTAGTCTTTGAGGTTTGTAACCCTGAAGGACAATTATGTATGCGAGTATTAATTTCATTTGAGTTGTCATAAACAGACTTATCAGTATAAGCACAGTTGATTTGTATAGTTGACTTGGATAGTTGCTATTGTTCCAAATATAGTTTTCTACTAATACATGCTCAGTTAGTTAGCGGCAGCCAAAATAATCTATGTTTTTGCCAAAATATCACAACTCTTTCTTAAAGTTTATACAAATACAAGATTATACGAAGTTTTCTCGTAAAGACTGTCCTTCCAAATAAAGGAGAACCAAATTTCTTTCTTAAAATCGTGATTTGCCATATTACAACTGAAATATTTAATTGGTTATTCTTAACTTTGTAAGTAGGTACTTAAATATGTAGGTACTCAAAGAAAGTTCACTAAACGTGTCATATGTATTTTTCAACAAATGCGACAAGTATGAAGTCGAATCACTTAATTTATTAAGTCAATCAAATAAGATAATATAATCTCACTATGAAGAAATGAAGAATAAACTTTTTACGTACTCAGTTCCTTCATGTTTTTACAGACTTGTACTTACGTGAAGCATTTTCGTCTTTTTCGGGCGGAAGTGATATAATGCCCACATCCTCTGGGGATGAAGATGTCGTCTGGACTCGTCAGTCCGTTTCGTCACTGGCCCTGTCACGTCCCGGGCACGGCCCTGATATGTGTGGATAGACCACGGATAGACCTTTACCGGGACAATTTTGTCCGTAATCATCAAAGAATGCTAAAACACAATTGAAAAACACTGACACGTATTCTAAAAAGACACCGTGTGTTAATTTAATACAATCATTTGTCGTATTTCCACACATTTTTTATCTTTGTAAATTTTTCCGTCTTTACCAGCAAAAATTTACAAACGTCACTCTCAGGAATGCCCCTGGAGGGAAAGAACAAAGGTATATAACCATGGACAATTTGTTAAGTTTTTACCCATAGATCACCATGTAAAGGCAATTTACAGACAGCTTACTACAAACTTAACACCTGTGTTTTAGAATAGCACATAATAAACGAATTTTAAAGTTCTTACCCAAAAATCAGATATTTGGTAAGAACTTTAAACATTCAGCACTCATATTCAGCGATGAGTGTGACGTCAGAGTGACTTAGAGGCGTATCACCTTGCATTGCAATCAATCATGTATCGTGTCCATCGTCTCGTTTGTCATTCGAGCATAGTCCTCTCCATTGCTCTTTGGGTGCTTCCCGAACGCTGCCCAGTCGAGTCAGATTCGACAGTTGACCTCTTTCTCGAGATTGGTCCTACTCAACTGGATCCTTTGTCCCAGGTAGACATAGTCGTTCAACACTTCGAGTGTAGATTCACCGATCTGGATAGGAGTGGGTTACGCCCGTTGAATGCCCATCATTCACCGGGCGTAACCCGTACTCGGAAATTTTTCACGAATTTGTATTATTTTGTTAAATTGTTTTAGTATTAGGTACCTTTGTTTTGATAGTTTGATACAGTTTTGTTAGTATTGTTTATGAGCGGAGAAGTGAGAATGGAGCCACCAACAACCCAAAAAAGGGACGACAGAGAATTGTTGAACCTCAAGCAGGTTGATAAAATTTTGTTACTAACTAGCTGTAGAATCATATTAGTATCCTAGTTTACTCATTTAGAGACTGTTTAAGTAAACTTGTAAGAAATTTTGGAACACAGTTGACATTATCATTATCGTTGACATTATTATTACATAAGTAACTTGAAAATATGATTTTTGTTTATGGAGATATTTCGATAATTTTAAAATGTCTGTCTCAATTGAAAAGTATTGGTGTAGAACCATTTTATCCCTTTTAATCATGTAAAGCGGTCCACGCGTTTTGGTTATATTAATTATTTACTGATTATATACTTGATTGTCAAACAAAAGTTACAATTTGATGAGTTTGATTGTACCAGGAAGTACCTACCTAAATAAATACGACTAAACATGGTTTTGACTATTTGTATCTCATGCCAAGTGAAAGCGATAAGGACGCCCCTTACCACGATATGTTTGTTTTGTTGATATTAGCGACACTGCCTTTATATTTTTTTCGTATTGTTTTGAAATATTGGAATACATTGGTAGACAGGTGTTAACAACTTTATTTTTATTATCTGGCGCTGACTTTAGTCTTTTACCAATTATTTTATTCAATTCTGACGGTATGCGGCCAAAAATCTTTGCAAGTCACACGATACAATACTCCGTGGTATTCGTGTTCCCTCTATGAGAGGAGGCCTGTGTCCCAGCAGTGGGAACATTAAAAAGGCTGATGATGATGATGATGATGATGATGATGATTCGTGTTAAATCTAGGAATGGAGAAGAAAGGTCTCTCTCTAGGTGGACCGATGACCTGGTGTGATTAAGACTGCTGGAATCCACTGTATGCAAGACGCATAAAACCGATCAATGTGGCGAAACTTGGGTAAAGACTATGTCCAGCTGTGGACGTCTGTCTGCCAGCTGGAATATTGATTATTCGTGGTTACCAGCCGGAGACCGCAGTTAAAATATAAATGCCTTAAGAGCTGAAATATTTTGAATGCAATAGGTATTCAATAGGAGTTTAACTATCCGTCTCGATTTAAAGCTCTAACAAACACAAATTTAATTAAAAGAAAATTCTTTGCATTATCATCTTCTTGTAAACCGAAGAGATATTTTGCTTCATTACTTGTGCAATGTAACAAGGAAACGTCTGGATTCTGCCTCATTTAGCTAATAATATGTTGTGAGCTTACTGTTTCGTCGTTTGATGTTACATGGGTTATTTCTGTGTGCTTGTTGTGTAGTACATTTACGCAACCAATAACAAATATTTTTTAGGAAATTATACTTTTGAACATCGAATGAAGCCAGGATCTTTTCTATCTTGATGAAAATGAGGTTACTAATTATTTTGCAATATTTGAGGCCCTTACTCCGCTTTAGTGCCGTAAAATGGTTACTTTCTAAAGCTCCTTAGTAACGGCTGGGTTGAAAAAAAACATATTATTGTTTCATGTGCTGTGCTGTGTTATTAGTATTTGTGAAACAAGGCTTTTTCGTATGACTTACACTTATGCTTTAAAAAAATAATTAACAACACGACATTTTTTCGCTTCTTTTGCATACTCCTCCAAAACGACTTGGATGTTGAAAAATATTTTTACACAGAAATTTTATGTTCAGTATTCTGAACATACACATTTTTTAACCTTCATAGGAAATGTAAATAAAAATAATATTCTGCAAACAAAACTGTCCAAAATGAGGTCCAATATTGATATTCTGGCACCGAGCCGGAGCACGGCCAGTACCGCGTTAACATCGGGGAATATATACGCCTTAATAAAGGTAACTGATCAAAACGAAATGTTATAGTTCTCGCCAAACTTCTTGGTCGCCCTGAAGTTGGCTACAATGGCTGCACAGTAGGAAATCTCACACAAAAACAACACCGTTTCGTGCCTCGCGCATCCGGTAAACCAACTTCAGGGCGGCCAAGAAGTTTGACGAGGGCTATACTTACCCGCAATTCCCACGGTAGCTGATCGCCGCATTTGTTCAGGGTCTTCAACTATTGATTCTGCCATCGAATCAACACTTTCAGAAGCTGAAAACAACGCATTTAGATGGTCCTACATATTTAAATGTAAATCCTAGCAACGGAACTCTTATGTAATAGTTGTTTAGTCCTTTTTCAAACAGTTCGTAGACAAATTTATTAATATCTAGCTGCCACACTCGGCGCCGCCCGCCGACTTTGTATTATAACTTAGCCCCAATATCTTTTTATATAATATCCTATGTGGTATTCTGATGTATAAGAAATTTTCTGTAAAGTTTCATCAAAATCCGTTCCGTAGCTTTTGCGAGAGAGATTAACAAACATTCATCCATCCATCCTCACAAACTTTAGATGTTTGTGAGGATGGATGTTTCATAATAGTGATAATATGATTTTGACATTAAAGAGGTTATTCAAGGTCGCTTAAATTCGCATTTTTAGATATTATCATCATAATCGCCTTTTAATGTTCCTACTGCTGGAACCAAAGTACCAAACAGGGCCTACTTTCACATAAGTAGCTCTATTCGCATATTTTGGTGGTAAGAAGTTTATTTATTAGAATACTAGGTTAATTTTCAATGATCATTCGCCGAAGGCTTTAGCAGAGTTGTATCTTACCACATTATAGTAGCCACAGCGCATCTTTGTGTCCCTGAAGTTGGCTGCAATACCCTGTGCAGTTGATATTTTTATGGCAATGTTGAAGTAGAAGATAGCATTGTATAATTGCCTCTTTCACTCTCTTACGTTTGTCGCATTGTCCTATCTCGCTTACTGTATGCAGTATACTCGATGTCAAACTGTTTCTTGCGCAATGGTTTGCGCAGCCAACTTCAGAGACACAAAGATCCGCTGTGACTACTGTACGCCAGTTATGTTAAAGTTCAATAAGGGCAGCAAAATAGGGATTCAAATATCAGTTTTTCGATTCCATCGAGCTACTTGTACCAGTTATATCTCTAAATAGTATACAACACTTTCATGCTCTTCAATCTGTAAAGTGTTTTGTGTGTACAAAAATAAATAAATAAACACACACAATAAACACAGTCGCTGTCTAAGTCTGTCGACGTCATTTTTGTTTGTGTTCCGCTACCTTATTATAAACGGAACGAACGGATTTTGATTCACTTATAGAAAGAGTGTTAAAACGAAGGTTTTTGAATAAAATTTGTGCCGTGTAAAGCCTGGGCGGGTCACTAGTTAGCATACAAAGCAAGGAAATGAACATACGCTGTATGCATCATTTTTAAACGATGCTTAGTACCTACGTATGTGTGGTGGCCCAGTGGCAATGACCTCGCCTGTCGTGCTTAAGGGGCTGAGGTTGAACAGTTGACAATCGATATCTGAGGTTCTAAGCCAGGCCCACTGTCATCGATAGTTAGGGGCAAACTTAAATTGGAGCGAAAAGTATTTGAAAATTAAATACACAAGGCCGACCACAGAGGGCACATCATAAACGGACTCTTCCGATGGTTTTTACAAAAATATAACCGCGCAAGTTCTTATTTCAAACTGGCGGCTAGCATCTGACATCAGATTGTTCACTGTTATTTTGCCTATGAATGTAATCTGGCTAGTGTCATACGAGTCTGCCGTGCAAATTGAATAAAAATTATAATTATGTCTGCTTCTATGCGACTGCCACATATAAGAACACAGTACGTGACATTTTTTTATAATGGTTTTATAGCCAGATAATTTTATTTATATTATTTTAATGAGTTCTACTATACTTAAATGGACTGTGTAATGTTTAATGTGTAATGGAAACTTTAATTTTGAATTGAGATTTCGTGCTTTCATTAATCATTATTTACAATAGGAAAGTACCATCAAATTGTAAAACACCTTAAATTTACAAATATCCAGAACTTATTAGGTTCGGCATTGTCTTTTTTAGGTATATTTATAATATGTAATACGCAACATAAGACTAGGAACGTGGAATGTGAGAGGACTCCGAGACGCGGGGAAACTCCATATCTTGGACCACGAGCTCGAGCGATGCAACACCGACATCACGGGTCTGAGTGAGACGCATTGGAAGGAAAGTGGACACCGTAACACAGAGAAACATACAATCTATTTCTCAGGAAATGAAAATTCCAGCTTCGCAGGTGTTGCCATTGCTATACCAAAGCGATGGAACGAGTCAGTCTAAGGCTACAATCCTATAAGCGATAGACTGATATCAATTAAGCTCTGCGCGACACCGACCCCACTGAATATCATCCAAGTGTACGCCCCTACAAGCGCTGCGTCAGATGAATTAATTGAAGACTTTTACAGCCAACTCGAAGCCAGCTTAGCTGCCATCCCAACAAGAGAGCTATTAATCGTCTTGGGCGATTTTAACGCAAAATTGGGCTCGACGATAATGGATTCAGGCCTGCGAAATATTGTGGGGTTTTATGGTCTTGGTACTAGAAACGACAGAGGCGAGAGCCTTATGCAATTCGCAGCCGACAATAACCTGACTATAATGAACACAGTCTTTAAACAACACCCGAGAAGACTTTACACTTGGACGTCGCCCAGTGGAGAAAATCGAAACCAAATAGATTTCATAATGATTAGGGCCAGGTGGAGAAGCTCGATTACCAATGCACACACGCTGCCGGGAGCTGATTGCCACTCTGATCATCAACTACTGGTTTGTAATCTGAGAATCAAGCTTCGCAACTCCATTAGCAAGAAGACAGGCAGCCGTATGGCAATAACGGACAGGGAAAGTTTCACCAAAACATTACGGGAGACCCTACATATTTGGAGAGGTGATCAAGACGATGATCATCCAAACACACTCTGGCAAAATGCCAAAAACTACATTAAAGAGTTGGTACAAAAATCACAGCCCAAACCTCGCCCAATAAAGCGTCAACACTGGATGTCCACGAACACGTGGCATATGGTTGAACACCGCAGAAAGCTAAAAGCCCGTGGTGAAAGTGTACAAGAACTGAACGCTCTTAATGCCGAAATACAGGCCGCTTGTCGAAGAGACCGGAACGCGGCCCTCAATGACATCTGCGCTGAACTAGAGCGACACTCGCAAAAGTTTGAAACCAAAGATCTTCACATGAAGATACGATCCATCACTCGCCAATTCAAACCAAAAACCTGGGCTATTGAGAATACTGAAGGAGTAACAGTTACGGAGATCAAGGAAATTGTTAACACGTGGAAAGATTACTGTGGATCACTTTTTGTTGACGCTCAGTTTTTTTATTCATTAACAATTTACATTGTGTTGAACATTACATATTAAAAAGAGAAGTAACACATGCAGAAACAACTACCTTAAGCAAATTAATACAATGTCAGCAAAATAATAATACAAAGACACAAAATACATACAATATCTGGTTCATAGCAGGTACAGTGTCAGATAAAAAGTCTAATTTATTATTATCAGGCAAAATCTCAATTACAACGTGAAATATAATGCAAGTATGATGTCAAATTCAATGTCCAATTTTTAGCAAGAATGTCAAAATAAAAAAAAAATAAATAAATAAAAAACAGAAATCATTTCGCTAAGGTCTTAGTAATGAGCATAGTATAATTATATAATTTAGAATCATTAAATCTGTTCAACTGCTATTATTTTAAGTGACTACTTTTATCACTAATAAATTCCGATACGGAGTAAAAACATTTTTCCAACAAGAAGGCCTTTAATTTAGTTTTAAAAGAGTGCGAGCTATAAATTAATAATTTTAAATCATCTCTCATCATCGCTCATTCATCACAGGCCACCATACTGTGTTCTCGGCCCTCGGAGATGGAACCAGTTTTATTGAAGGACGAGATAAGAGCAGCAGTAAATCACTTAAAGCCTAATAAAGTTGTAGGTGTGGATGAGGTACCGATTGAGATCATAAAGGAGATGGGAGACGCAGGAGTAGATATAATACACACCATCTGTTGTAGAATATGGAAGACCGGCGAGTGGCCAAAAGACTGGTCTAGCTCCCTTTTCATCCCCCTTCACAAGAAGGGCTCCACGAAAAAGTGCAACAACTACAGGTTGATCTCCCTCATCTCCCATGCAAGCAAAGTGCTTCTTCATGTGATAAATAAGCGGCTTCAGTCGTTTTTGTCTCCCGAAATTGCACCCGAACAAGCCGGTTTTGTCAAAGGAAGAGGAACAAGAGAACAAATTCTCATATTACGTCAAATTATAGAGAAGTCTCGTGAATTTAACAATCCCCTCTTCATATGCTTCGTGGATTTCCGAAAAGCATTTGACACTGTGCAATGGCGGAAACTGTGGGAAATTCTTTCAGTTATGGGTGTACCAGATCATCTTACGTACCTCATTAGAAGACTGTACGAGGACGGCACAGCAGCGGTTCGCGTGGACGGAATTGACTCAAGCTCTTTCAAAACAGAGGCTGGTGTTAGGCAGGGATGCATTCTATCTCCCTTGCTTTTTAACATACATCATGCGAATCGTCCTAGAGGGCTGGGACAAGGGTGTTTCTGTTGGGGGGCGCAAAATCTCCAATCTTAGGTATGCCGATGACACCACTCTTCTAACAACATCTAAAGAAGATATGGAACATCTTTTAAACTGCCTGGAAACAAACAGCATTGGATTTGGACTCGCTATCAATCGTGATAAAACAAAAATGATGATAGTGGACAGAGCTACAAACAACCAACCTAGTGTCAAAAGTATAGCCAACTGTGATGTTGTCCAAAGCTACGATGACCGACTGTTCCCACATTGCGTCCAATAGAACCGAATGGCGACGCATGGCAAGAGCCATCTTGCATCAGGACCCACTCATGACCACGACCACTCTGCCAAGAGTGCCCGACTAAGACGAATAATATCTAATAGAATTTAGGACACTATTAATATCATTTGTACAATTCATAGGTTCATATTCCTTGTTTAGTACTCTCTTAAAATATTAAGATGTCATTTAGTTACTAGTACAACTTGTCTTTCCATAGCCTACTTTAAATCATAATATATTTTTGCGCTATCCTGGAATATAATAGTTTCAAAGCACCTACTGGGTTTTGATATACACCAGCCCTCTCGGGTGAGGAGGTCACGTGGTGCCGTTTTTGAGATAACATTAGTTCTATTTTTAAAGAGGTTTAATTACTTTATAGTTATGGACTTAGTAAGTAAACTAAACGACATTAGTCGTTTATAATAGAACAAAAATGTAAATGCTAGTGACAGCGTTAGTGCCAGAGAATAAAAATAATACAGAGTTCGACAATATTCCTTGTGATTTCTTTAGTTCCAATTAAAGCCACCAGGCTACAAGATCTGGCTGCATTATATCTATTTTTTTTTGACAGATTGAATTGACGAGAAATAAATCAAATATGTTTTTGCATTTTGCGAAAAAAAGCGACATACGTCCTCCTAGCAACGCCATAAAGCGATTACTGTCGAATTCCACTGGATGGAAAGTGAATCACAATGGAATTTGTAAGGTTTTTTTTATAAAATATAATAATATGAATTACTTAAAAATAATGAATGAAACTTCTAAATATATGACAGTGAAGTTTTGCATCCTGTTATGACACGTTATTGTTGTTAATTGTACAAACGTACGCTGGTCAGTATTACCGGAAACATTTTTTGAAGATCACGGTAAGAGGTTACTTTGCCATTCAATTGTATCGAGGTTTTTGTGCGTAAACGTGTTTCGACCACAACAAAGTTTCGGAAATATGATCAAGATTAACATATCTTTTTTCCGCTGCCACATCTTCAATAGATTTGGCAAAAAAATGTTTAAAAGAATGCCTATTTTGGTAATTCAGCCCCTTAAGGTCGTGGGTTCAAAGCCGGGCAAGTAACAATGTGACTTTTTCAAATTCATATGTACTTTCTAACTAACTGGTTAATATGAGTCTGAAATAGCCAAGTCAGGCCTGTGGGGTCCGCAAAGGCGGCTTAATTAACTCTGACACCAGAGGTGGCCACATCCGTACACGACAAAGAGGAACTAACAGTCATTCGTCAACACACTCATTCTAATCGACTGAAGTTACTGCAGGGTTACTTGGCCATAAAGCTTACAACTCGACTGACCCACCCATTTGTACTAACTATATTAGTTCATGTTCCTAAATTGAGTTTCCAAGTTGAGTTGATGGACATCTGGCCTTTACGTCTCTCTTTAACTCAGATAATCTGCCTGAAGTTTAGGGCGCCATTGTCGTTATTAAGTTATGTTTAGAGTGACATTATACCACTAGAGACTTACTACTTGGCTTAGAAACAGACATAATATGGGAGCTGTAAAAAAATATATGGCAGTTAAGTCAGACGAAAAACGGTAGTTACGTCGGCACGGTATACACGGTTTCTGTGTATAGGATGAGGCAACTGCATGCAGTATTATTATCTGTGCTTGTGCCATCAGGAAGCTCCTTTACGGGTATTTAGTTTTGCGATACACTTACATGTGCTGTCAAGGGGTGCCCGTTCACGATACCGACGACGGCGGTATATAAAGTCTTGGTCCAATTTTATGACATCTGAAGGCGATAAAAGTTGATTATTAAATACATATTAACGCATGCATCAATATTGATCATTGTGTAAATAAGTATGCTGCTACTTGCTTGAAATACAGTCAATTAAATCAACCTGCCTAGTTGTTTTGCCAAGTATGTTGGGTTCGGGTTCCAGTCTACCGGATTCAGCTGGATACCAGTGTTTTACATAGAGCGATGCTGTCTATCTGACCTCCACAACCCAGTAACTGTGCGCCCATTATTATTTAGTCACGAATTCCTCTTCTTTCACAAAATTCTTTTTTTTTTTTTGTTTTTTTTTATGATATAGTTTCTTACCATCATACAGCTTGACCAGACTTTGCTGGTACATCTTAGCGGTTCCACCAATGAGGTTGGATGAGGCTCTTAGCGAAACTCTAATGATAGATTCACTTGCCACAAAAGCATTCAGTTCATTGCTAAAAAAAAAAGGCAAACCTACTTATTATCTTTAGTCGGGTAAACTACGGCTTTTGTGAAAGATAAACCATGTTTGTAAAGTAAAACGGGTAAAAAGTATATATTAGCATGCTTTATCATAATAATCAAAGTAATAATTAGCTTGATTTTTTCTCCCAATTGAACAACGTAACTTTACAAGAACACAAAATATTTTTTGCAAAAGTACCTACCAGATTTTTGGCAAATTATTTTGTTCCACCTTTTCTATTTCTATGTTGTGAGCCAGCTTCCACACATCCCTTAACATTGCACCATGCGTTAGTATCTTATCACAAAACATAACTAAGATAGTAAAAAAAATAATTAACTGATGTGTAAATACACTTCGGCTTCTATTTGCCGCGCTATCTATATTAGTCTATGATAATTGCCGCGCATAATGCAAGTTACCCACTTTTTCTGGGAGTGTTATTGTTGATGAAGGCATTAGGTATACAGCCTAGTATTTTTCTATCATTTTCAAATGTTCGCTAACTGTTATTTATATTAAAGGTTCGATAGTGTTCGATTATGAATACGAATTTTATGACTGTCAGAAACATTATTTTTAATTTAATATTAATTTAGGAGATTGAAAAATTATATCTCTGCGTGCAACTTTTTTGAAAACGACAACATTAGGTACTGGCCATTATCGGTTGAATAATTTTGAAATGCCATTAGCGCTTTTTTTAAATTTTCTTATTATTTTAACAAATGACGTTTTCTGAATTTTTTTCAACGTAACTAGCCAGGATATGAAGCTGTTAACCTCCTTCTAAATAGATTTGAAGTGCTGTTTTTTTTAATCGGGTTTGCAGATTAGGACAATTTATATTAATTTTTAAGATAAGAGGGAACAATGCCTATTTCTATTTCATTTTATGTGAAGCAAAAGCGTGAGCAACAATTTTCCTTGAAACATTGTCACGTTTTATATATCGTATTTAACCTTTAGAGACATGAATTTGTTTATATGTTTGTATAAGGTATGTCTACAAGTCTCGATTCTTAGGAAATTCTTTCATATATAAAAACTATCCCCGAGTGTCATTCGTTCTACTTTGGTCCCGCAAAAAATACACGGTTCCTATGAGAAAGTCAACGGAAGCGAAGTCAAGGCATAAGTCTTGTATAGTAGTCACAGCGGATCTTTGTGTCTCTGAAGTTGACTCTGCCAACCATTGCGCATGAAATAGTTTGTCATCAAGTATACTACATACAATAAGCGAGAGAGAAAGATGCAGACGTGAAAAGTGAGTGAAAGAGACAGTTATACAATGCTATCTTCACCTTCAACAATGACACAAAAAAAAACACTACAAAACGAAAAATAACATTCTTTTCCGAAGTCGGTGTCCTTTGTACCCATTATTTTCCGTTATTCGACACCAACCTCGGAAAAGAAAGTTATTTTTCGCATTGTAGTGTTTTGATTTGGAAGTCGGTTTGATTTTTTGTTAAGAATTTTTTTATTTTCCTCATTTTAGTTTTGGTTGGTACCTCCAATTAACATGAAAATCTTTTATAGCCAAACAACACCTCATGACGATTCCAATAAGCCCAATCACGACTAGGATACATTGTTTTATTTCGTAGTTCCAGTGGCCATTGTGGTCTTCTTCATAAGTTCCACTTTACCAAATGAAACTTTCTGAGGGCAAATGATTGCATTATTGATGAAAATATCAAAATCGCTATATGTATGCCCATAATATTTGAGGAGTGCCCTAGATTTTTTGAAGTCGATAAAAATTAGAAAAAAGTTGCTCCAAACCTCCATTTACTATCAAGTTAAGTTACATTTATTATTATTACCCACCGCAAAATGTAAACTATCTTAAACCAATTCGAATAAAGATTTTATTTTAATTTAAAAAAATGGTAATTCTCTGAAAATAGAAAATACCGACAGATTAAGAAAATTCTAAAGAAAACTACATTTTAGCTGGGTGTCATAGGTTAGTGTCATTCTGGACAAATAAGATTTAAAAAACCCACGACACATTCTTATTTCATGCTACATAATTCATCTAGTAGTAGACACGCTTCGATCGACAATCTATCGAACACATAATTATGACACGACATCTTGCGAAAACACCCCGATTCAAACAGTAAAACGCCCATAACTTTAGAATAGCTGAACCGATTTTCATCAAACATATCTTACACTCTTGATAAAGTAACCATTCAAAAAAAACACGAAATCAAAATTGGTTCATCCGTTTAGAAGCTATGATGCCACAGACAGATACACAAATAAACAAACACAGGTAAACACGTCAAACTTGTAACACCCCTCTTTTTCCGCCGGGGGTTAAAAACCAGGTTAAGTAAGTTAGTAGTTAATAGAATAAAGAAAAAAACTAATTTAATTTAAAGAGTATTTAATCATCACTTTGCTTAACATCCGCTCTAACTTAATCAGAAGAAGATTTCACTTTGTTCTTAGGCAACGGGGCCGACTATCTGGATAGGTACTCGGAGACACATGAGAGAGTTGTTGTTGCTGTCGTCAACCACACGGAACTCGATGGTCACTCGGGTACCCTGAAATGAAAAAAAAATACATCAAAAACAGTGGTTCTCAAACTTTTACCATACGCGCAACCCCACATTCTTCTGAACACTGCGTTCTTGAATTTGGGTAAAACTACAAGGAGCCATTGAGATGTACCAAATTGTGTAATGATCATGGTGAAGGGCAATCATTGGGGCTACCGCGTATGAATTCGCCGCTAGAGGCGCTGGTGTGTCGTGAGGTTTCCGTATGTCAAATTTCGTAAATTTTTGGTTTTTAGCGCTAGTTTATTATATTTTCCAAATGTGGCGGATTAAGGTAGGTACGGAATTCACCAACCAGTTCTTTTAATACAGTTTTATGTTTCGGAAAATGTAATTCTCCTTTTTTTTAATAAAAGGGCCTGTACGAAACTGATTTAATATTTAATCTTACTTCTACGGCATTAGAAATGATTTTAATTCGAACGTTATTCCGTGCGCGTTATAACGACGTTTAACAGCTATATATATGTCAATGTTCCAAGTTTAAACTGACATTAATTAGTTCATCCTCATTACCCTCATCTCATCTCTCATCCTCAGGTCAGTTTCCTATCTTACCGGATGCACTGTCTTACAGTATTTTAAATGGAGTTATTGCCTCTCTAACCTCCACAATATAGTAACTGCAGGGTAACACGGTACCCCTTGGCAAGACTGGTTTTTGATTCTCGACTATCCGAAACGGCTGCCAAAGATATATAATAGACAGATGGGGCCAATAGCTTCACGTCTTCTTTTGCTCGGCATCTCGGTATATTAAGATGGTCACCCATCCAAGAACCAACCTTGGCAAGCGTTGCTTGACATCAAATATCAACCCTTTCGGCTGTTACTTTTGGCCACGAGCTCCTCGTATAATATTTTTTTCTAGTTCCAAAATCTTATTTGATAATATCTAGATTACACCTTTTTTTCCCAAAAGCGGGTACAGTCCCACGGTAAAACTATAATCTAAAATCTTTCATGACTGACAATAAAGGCGAAAAACCAATTTGGCATAATCCGCAACAAGAAAATGACCGCATTGAAAGGTGACAGTTTATCAACATCGCTGAAGCAATGGTGAGCTACTATATTTTTGCGTTTCCGCTGCTTTATTTTTTTCTTACTAGTAATCATGACTGTAAACTATTCCCTATCTCTCCTAGCACTCTCTAGATAGGTAAGATTTAGTTATTAGGCAAAATGTTTACAAGTCAGATACATCTGTCCTTTACACGCACTCAAAATGAGATTTATGCGAATAAAATACAGAAAGATTTTTAATTAATACGCAACCCCTTTAGTTTTATAGCCAGCCTGTAATATCCAGGCTGTATTGCTGAGTAAACGTCTCCCCCATTCCACCAGTTCTATTTCTGCACTATTTCTTCCCAATTCCTAAGGAAGACATCCAAGGTGTCCCGCTATTTCTAAGTTGGTCTGCCGCGACCATAGCATTTGCCCTGTATCGCCACAAAGACCATTCTAGCTTCTGCCAGTGGCATGGCCCGCGTGAAAGTTGTCAACTATTTTAAAGGACCGTATTCCAGTTATAAAAAGAATCGTACGACCTTCTTCAATCTATCTAATGTACCAAAATTCATCAATAACAACAAATACAGAGTTACTTTCGCTATTTTAGTGTTTGTTCGGATTATCAACTCACCACAGGGAAGAATGCTTCAATAGGCATCCTAAGAGTGTACTTCAAGAGCTGTCCTCCTTGCACTGGGCATGAAGCATTGTTCAGGAAGTTGCAGGTCACAGAGTTCGCCTCCAAGTCGTATGGTATAGGGATGGAGATCAATCCAATGGCTAAGTATGCTGTGGCTAGGGTCCTCATACTCTGGACTGGGCCGGCTGCAAAGTAAATATGAATATATGTGAATGGTTCCTAATTAAAATTACAATTACTGTAACTTTAGAGATAATGGACTTCTCTCAGAAGTCTACTCTGTTACAGAAATTTGCATGGTGATCACTGATCGTAAGGTGTATATAACCTGAATAATGATCTAAAAGACGAAGAATCAGAGAAAGAGATTGTCATGCACATTTATCTAAATGTCGTAAGCCATTTGGTGGGGTTGAAATGGCACAACTAGTATTAGGAAGATACTTTCACTCAAATATGAATATTTACAGAGATATAGCTAACGCAACATTATTTTTTTCTTTTTCTTAATATCAGCCACAGATTACCATCATACTTTACTTTGCAGGATCTTTTTAGTCTTAATTATCTAATGGATTTCTAAATTAATATGGATATTACGGCTTTATGGAGACAATCTTGGCTTGTAGCAGCTGGATGAGAGTTGTCGAGAATCGAAATAAATGGCTTGCGATTGTAGAGGCCTATGTCCAGTGTCAAGATGCTCCAAACAATGTGTCATTTTTCAGTGAAGGCGATGGTCGAAATGCCAAAATGGATTATGTGATATTTCGATAGCGTTGGAGAAGCAGCATACATTTTAGACATTTTTCTAGCCGCTATGGTTTAGAGTTTGAGAATCGAAATATAAGTGTGTGCGTGCGAATGGAGAGGTTAGGAGAATCCACTACTGGACCAGTGTCCAGCATTGGTCTTATAAAGGCTGATGACGATGTACATTCCATAGTTAATGATACTAACGTGTAACGAAGTCAACGTTGATGACAGCATCCTGCAGCTGCGGCAGCGCGCACGGCGGGGAGGAGCATCCCTGGATGTACGTGTTGACTGGCAGGGCGCCGGGGTTGTTCGTACCTGTCATACACAACAAGGGGATATTAACAATAACCTTCGCTCAATTTTAATTACTTAATTCATAGGTTATCTTTCAATTATGTACTGAACAGCTGACTTTCTTTTTTTTATCGAGTGTATCGAATTTTTCATGAGTAATTTCACCCATCCGGAAGTATTAAGTCACTTTGTATTTATGTGATATACCTACAGGAATTAAAAAAACCCTTTACTAAGACTTGCTTTAAAAAAACACGTATGTTAGAAAAAATTGCTAAATCTATGCATGGGTGAGTAAGCTAATGTTGCTAATGATTTTCATTAGCATTTTTAATTGCTAAAGGGGTGTTTAGGTTTATAGTGAGTTTGAAAACATGTCATAGAAAGGAAAAACATTGGTAGGCTTTTCAGAGCTTTTTGCATAAAACTTTTTATATATATTACAAAAAAATTGCAGCATCGAATATCTCCATACATTAAATTTAAAAAAAAATACTTACACCGACTAACTTCAGTGCTTTGTCCCTGAACAAGGGCGAAGACAGCGCAGGACAAGAACACAAACTTGAACATTTTGCTTTAACAGAAGTAACTGACAACTGAATGCAAAACTATCACAGTTAAGTTATTTATACAATAATTATTATCTGCTAATCGCGATAGTACACACGTGTGTCTATACTATTAAGGATATTCATTGATAATTCTGTCACTGACCACAATATGGGCCGATTATTAAGATGTAATCAGATTTATTGATACAACTTTATCTTCACACACAACACTTTTTAATTTGATCATTGTTACTTTGTTACCTTTTTAATTGAGTACCAACTTTTAAGGGAGTATTAACGGACTATTGTCATGATGAAGGGCTATTTTCGTATTGTTACTCTCATTTCCAAATAGAGACAAGGGTTTTAAAACATCTAGAAGCAATATTCATTTTTATCACTAAAATTTATTTATTTACTTTGTCAAAAAACTAATTGAATGTTTCTTAGCTAACTATAACCCAGACACTGATTAGTGATCATGTTTGAATGACTGTCATTTCTTTCCCATCCCATTGCTAAAGCAAGCTATGACCAGCACATTGAACACCTGAAGACTTATCAGTGATCCATCAAAAACACCTGTGTTGATTACAAAGTCAAATCACACCTGCGATGTTGAGATTTGGTGATAAGAATCGTGTGTTTTAGTAAACAGCCAATGAGTTAGTTATCCGCTAGCTATGGTGTGGTAGAGTGTGTTGCTGATCGGAATATCCTACTAATATTATAAATGTGAAAGTTTGTTTGGGTAACGTGAAAGGGTAACAAACATCCACTGTTTGTTACCCTTGCACGTAAAAACTACTAAACGGATTTAAATGGAAAATTTACAGTAATTTAGCTTATGCACAAGAATAACGTACTACGGGCTATAATTTTCAAATATATTAAATATTAGCTTCAGCCCGTTGCTTCACCCGCGTATAAAGTGTTTTATCATCCCAAGGGAATACAAACTATCCTATATCCTTCTCAGGGTCTCAAACTATCCCCATGCCAAATTTCATCTAAATCGGTTCACTAGATCCAGAGGTTACCCCCTAAAAACTCACAAACTTTACCTCTTTATAATATTAGTATAGACTAATTTCACACGGGTAATCAAAAACAAGCAAATCATTTGAAACAATATAAGCTTGTTTCTAAATTGAACATTTGGAGTTAATTACGTGTACGCTTACTTTAATGCCAAAGTTTTACAGTTTTAACTACTAATTCAAAATCGGAGTGAATCATACAGTCACATTTTTATTTGAGTATTTTACTTATTTCAAAAACTTGTAACTAAAATGGCCAGAAATATGTCCAACAATCAGACAGTGTTCTTCTTCTTCTTTTCGTGTGAGGTGTGGCCACCTCTGGTGTCAGAGTTAATTAAGCCGCCTCTGGGAACCCCACAGGCCTCTGACTTGGCTATTTCAGACTTACATTGACTATATAAGTCCAGGTTTCCTCACGGTGTTTTCCTTCACCATTGCCTGTCATGTCTAAGATAAACTAAGAAAGTACATATGAATTTGAAAAAGTCACATTGGTACTTGCCCGGATTTGAACCCACGACCTCAAGTACGACAGGCGAGGTCTCAGCTACTGGGTTACCACGACAGACAGTGTTCTGAAATGTTGTTAACACTCGTAAACCAATTTAAAAAGTTTTATTCTCCTGACGAAGTGTTTCTAGCGCAAAATTAACATCTCCCACATGTAACTGTGTGTCAAAAATGGCTTATTTAACTTGTTCCGGAACTTTGTTATATTGTGGTTTTTATTTTTCCGTTTGTGGCGAGCGGAATTTACAAGAGTTGTAACATGTGTAGATTAGATTTGAACCTTTTTTTTAAGGTGTACATTTTGTTAAGCAGTGTATGTAGTATTTATGCCTCAGTCAAGATCTTGTTGGATAACCGTCCTTCACACATTGAGACGTTGCTCGCAAGGTCACAACAACAAAGACGAGCAACCTAGGTCTAGACCTAGGGGGCTCGACCTTGTTGCCGTGTAGTAACTGGGTTATAGTGGCCAGATAGGCTGTCACTTCATGAACAGTAGTACCTATCCAGTTGCATTCGTTTAGACTGGAGGTCAACTCCAACAAAGTTGGGACAAAAAGATGGACCTAGGATGCGCATAACTTATCAGTCTATGATTCTAAGATCATAGTTAAACTCATCTTTGCGCGCGGCGCTATGTGTTGGTAAGCAAGTGTGGGTGGTTACTCGTACGACAACTGCCACACAAATGTATAATTACAAGCGCACGCACACATGGCGCCGCGCGCACAGATGACTTGAACTAACTATACCTGCTGTGACTGGTTGTTATAGATCAGCCGTCGTCAGCCTATCAATACTTAGACGAGACTATTTGTTTCTTCTAGCTATTAAGTAGCTCATGCCAGAAGAAATGATTAACGACATTCAACTGAATCAAGAAGAAAATCTAGGTAAATATCGTCTTATAAACGTAAATAGCGTCTATGTATAAAACTGTCATAATATTTCTCACAAAGCTTCATAAATACGATGTCGCACCTCTAGAAGTAGCAGCGGAGGGTTAAGCCTAATCTTTATGATCTACTTGCGAGTTTGCTCCTTGTTCAATTGCTGTATTTGTAGATGTATTTTGGCTCATATCTTGAAAATTAATGAAATTTTTTAATCTTATGGAGGACTTTTTTGTGCACAATCGAGCAAGGAACAAACTTGCCCTAGCAAAAATTGCAGTAATATCATCAATTGCCGAGAATTAGGCAAAAAACTGATTTTTGTCCTTGATTTTTTTATGCACACAATTTCAATATAATGGTAGCCCTATCATTCATGTAAATTTTCATCTACTTTGGAATTTATGCAAGTGTACCCCTATTTTTCGGGCTAACTTGACCGGACTACATAACTATGTCATTTTGGGTCAAGCCGCAACCGAATGGATCGAAATCAAAATCTAAAAGTGAACCCCTGACCATAGACTCGTATCTGAAACTTTTCCTCTCGGTGTTCTCTTTGCTAACCGCACCTATTCAGCTATATACCTTTCGCCCTGGATATGCTTTTTCAAAAACTCTGCTAGTTCTCCTTCTTTATTGTATTAAAACTGCTTTGCTACACCCACTTTTATTCCTCGGCTTTTATGAGAATAATTGCATTTGAACGGAAGCGTCTTCATAATAACCCTTCTTCTTTGAAAATCTTTTATAATGATAAAGGAAATTGTTATAGGATTTAAATAAAGGAAAGAATAAGAATTCCACGTAGCTCTTAGACCAACTACGTTAGTTTATTCTTTTTCTAGTTGAAAACAAAGAAATGTCGATATTGTTAGCGAAAATATAACAAATACAGTTTTTTTAGCTCTGCAGGTACAGCTACTACATGTATTTAAGTTGTAGGTGTCTCTTATTAAGAGTACGACTCTAACTGCAGCATAAGATCATCATAAGGACTGGAGTATACGCAACATAAAGCTGAAATATGCATGAAAAAAATTGTAAAATATGCTACATGTATTAGATAGAGATTTTTTTTTTCGAAAACGAAAAAAGGAACAAGGTTTTTTTTTTCTAAATCAGCATCCAATTAGTGAATTATTCAATATAAATTAGCAGTAAAAAAAAATAAACAAGTTAGTAGACGTTAAAACTGCAATAAAACGATAAATTATTTAACATTTTTGTAGACGTAAACAATCAGGTAGGTTCTAAATGTACATTCTTCAATCAATCAAAATATTTTTTTAAGTGAAAATTATTAGTGTATATGGGCGAAATTTTGGTTATAGAGTTTAATATTAAAATTATCAATATGGCAAACTAACGAAAAATATAGCTAATAAATATAGCGTAAATATGAATCATCACTAAATATTAGATATATTATGCAGTTTCCGCTGAGAATAGGGTAAATATGCAATTTCATATGCAAATATGATATATAATATATAGATAAATGTATATAATCCGGTCTCTAGTCATCACAGTGAAACAAGTATCGAGGGGGTAACCATAAGCTCTTAGAGCAAGGTTATTTCGAGTATGCGTAAGGGTCAGATGTATACGACCTGTATACATATGACCCTTTTGCCCAGTAGCACCATGATAGTTTTGACACATAATGTAACGGGTGCTGGTCACTTGAACAATACAAGATTGCTAAAGGCGATATATACGCCCCAATGTAACGCAGTACTGGCCGTGCGCCCGCTCGATGCCAAAATATCAAAATTGAACCTCCTTTTGAACAGTTTTGTTTACAAAACATTATTAGATTTACATATGCTATGTTAGGTACGAAATAATTCCAGCCATCAATTTTTCTGTATAAAAATATTTTTAAACATCCAAGTCGTTTTGGAGGAGTTTCCAAAAGTTGCGAAAAAATATCGTGTTGTTAATTATTTTTTTAAAGCAAAACTATTAGTTTCACGAAAAAACTTTGTGTTCAAAATTATGTACATGAATCAATAATAAATATATATTTTTTTCAAACCTTTTAACCTAGCTGTTACTGAGGAGTATGCTTTAGAAAGTTACCGTTTTACGGCACTAAAGCGTATGTAGGCCCCAAAATTAATTCAACATTATAATAATCATCTGCCTAGCCTTTTCCTTACTATGCTGGAGTAGGCTTCCAGTTTAGTAGAATCCAGTAGAATACCAGTATAATATATATATATATATAATTTACTGGTATTACCACTGGTATTACTGGTATTACCTGGTATCTGGCTTACTTACGAGAACTAAATACAATCTATAAAATAACCCATTTGTATAGGTATTCTTTGAATGAATGGAAGTAAACGAGAGCCGGAGTAGTGTCCCAAAATAAACCAAATAATGTTCATCTAAGTGTTTCTATTCCTCGTAATTTTCACGGAGACTTCGTTCCTGGAAGGTACGTTTGTGGCAGTGGTTCCCAAGCTTCTTTTGACCTGGGACCATTTTGTTTTCTTTTTTGGTAGAAGGGATCATACGTCGAGAAGAAAATTTAACTAAGTTGATCTTATAAAATAAAAGTTGTATTATAAAATAAAAGTTTGTATTATTCTTTTCTTTGTAATCAGCGTAGGTAGAAAGTAAAAAACGCCACTTGATACGATATTTACGTGGTCTTTACATAGTCATATTTCTTATAGAAACTTAAAATCAGTTTGCATCAGTCTATGTAATTTTTGAGTTGAGAGAATCTTTCACAGACCATATTTTAGCTCTTGTGGACCACCAGGGGCCGGGGACAGGTTGGGAACCAACGATCTATATTATGGTCTTACTTTTCCAATTGAGTCTTCACCTTCTTTCCTGCTCATTGATCACCTGTATTGTATGCTGAAATTATTTCTCTCGTCTTTTTTGTTGAACGATATTTTTGTTTGTGATATTACGTGTTGAAGGTAAGTAATTTGTAATAGACAGTAAATATAGGGACTTGCATAAATTTTCTGTCAATATGCTTATGAAATATGAGTTTATGGCTTATTTTCCAAGTCCTTTTAAAGAAAACTTCCTCCATTCAAGTCGGAAATAATCCGGGATAAAAGTATCATAATTATGTCCTGCCTCGTGGTACAATCCATCTCCAAACCAAAATTAAAATTGGTTAAGGTTATAAGCGGTTTAGGCGTGAAAGCGTAGTAAACAGAAATATAGTTACTTTCAAATCTATAGCATTAGTACCTAGCAAGATGACTTTACCCCAGATTGCAACTTTGCGACAATTTTTTCCGAAATTTCCACCTCATTCAGCGGCGGACTGGTCGCCATCTTACCTGATTTGAAATAATGATTCCAATTTCCCGCCACTTCGGACCCAGATTCAGGTTAAGAAAAGCACCGCTTAGTTTGAAATATCGCTGGCTCTAACCTGTAAACACTTCCGTAAATGGGATTGTCAAAAGCGAGGCACGTGAAATAGAACTGATATGGTGTATGTTCAACCCTGGCACGCTTGGGGGGATGAAAAGGCGTTTTTTGTGGAACTATTGTTGTGAATAATCGGATTTTTTGGGCTTGAGTCGGTGTAAAAATGTCAGATTATTGTGTCAGGGTATCTTTTATTGCTGTGATAAAGCAAAAGTCAGAGAAATACGGTAAAATCAAATAAAATTGAAAATAGCTCCGACTTTCAACTGAATCGTTTAAGCAAAACTGTTTGCTTTTTAGCGTCTGCCATAGTGCTGATGCTGACAGTAACTGATTGGTAACTGGCATCTTGAAATACCTAGTTTCACGATTGGTTTCAAACGACTCATAGAAGTCGACTTCATGCATTCTAGTAACATAATTACGGATGACTAGCTTCTGCCAGCGGCTTCGCCTGCGTGAAAAGTGTTTTATCGTCGCAATAGAACATTATATCGCGAGATATATTCCAGACTATAATCTATCTTGTGCCAAATTTCATCCAGATCTGTTCAGCCGTTCTGGCGTGATTGAGTAACAAACATACATCCATCTAAACATTCACATTTATAATAACTAGCTGCCGCCCGCGGCTCCACCCGCGTTGTATTAATACTTCTCCCAATATTTTAATAAATTATAGCCTATGTGTTATTCTGATGTGTAAGCTATATTTCTGTACTGTTTCATCAAAATCAGTTTAGTAGTTTTTGCGTGAAATAGTAACAAACATCTATCCATCCATCCTCACAAAGTTTCCCGTTATGGTTCTAATGGATTATAAGGGCTTAAACATGTAAAAGATAACGTAACAGAGATTATGGTTGCACGGAAAATACAAATTTTAAAACAGTTGCCAAAAACAACACCAATGTAACGTTGTGTTTCGATAGTCATGTAAACTGGAATTCAATTTACTCTTTCGGCAAAAAAAATAATCGGAAAGCCGTACATACCCCAGTGAAGGCTGACATGTATTTACCATTCGACGCATCTAACGCTGGTGACGCCATCTATTTTGTCAACGAGTTCATTCATCACTACTAAATCCGGATGACCACAGACACCCTTTTAGAGTTTCAATAGACTTCGATATTTGAAATTGGATTTCAACTCATGGAAAAGTAAAGAGTCTTTCTTTGTTTTATTACTTATCGTCGGGAGTAAATTAAATTGATAAAAAATATTGGATATAACATACTTTACTCTGCAGTGATTACGGTGAGTTGAAATGTTCTGTTTTCGGTTAATATTATTTATCCTCGATCAGCTTGGCTATCCTCGGAGCAGAATCAGTGAATATTAGGTCGAGTAGAAAAGCATTTTAGATTAAAACTAAAGCATAAATGCCGAATTTATGTCTATTTGAAATACTACAGCAATAATAAATGCGGAAGTGATAAAGCATTGGCAGTCATGGATATAATTCAATATCAATTTGGGGTACATTGACGGGCAGCCATTTTGGCACGAGAGGCGTCTGACAGCTGCGACCACGGTTCGATGCGTTCAGAATTTACGCGAATGACACATCTGTGTCGCGGATGCAACCAAATAAAAACGAATGATTGTGGTAGGTAAATAAACCTTTTTTATGGATATGGCATTGCATTAAAAAGGCTTCTGCGAGTGGTAACCGAGCAGATGGGACTCTAGTAAATAAAGGTGAAAACGAAGAAAGAGCTTATAAGACCTACCTGTGATTAATTATTTTGTTTTAAACTAGTGACCCGCCCCGGCTTCGCACGGGTAGTAGAGCATATAATGCCTTATTTTTTTGTTGTCGTAAAACTGTAAAATTAAAAACATTTGCTTTAAAAGTCTGTTTAATATAGGGATACGTGCGCGTTATCACTCGGCTTATATAACAACAGTGGGCTACACAGCTAGTCCCGTCATCGTCGGTGTGAGACCCGCGCTTGAATTTGTTTTCGCGCACGTTATTTTTTTGCAATAAATCCTTAGATATTCATTTAAATTATATGGTGTAAAGGATTATCATAATATGCATGCAATCCTTAAGGTAACGTATTTAAGTAGATAAGGATCAATACTGGATCCGTGTAAATAGTTTTCTAATTACCGCATTGGACCATTTTTTTAGAAGTATGAATGGGCATAGAGCTATCCTTAATAGATATAATATGCCTTTTGTGTATAAGATCTATAAGAGAGGAATTTCTCAACATACATTGTTTTGTTATATGTTGAAAGGATTAGGCAGCGTTTTCGATGAAAGGTCCCAAGCGGCTTCTCTTTTTTTTCGACATTTTCAACAATTACCGTCATATTTCAACAAATTTACAAAAAACCTTAAAAAGTTCCACACTTAAACCTTCCTCATGTTTCACTCTGTCTACTGGTGAAAACCACATGAAAATCCGTTCGGCAGTTTTTGAGTTTATCGCCAACATCCAGACAGACGCGGCGGGGAACTTTGTTTTATAATATGTATGATACAATCGCAGATGACCTACGCCTATTATATTATATACTGTTTGAACTTGGTAATAGAGTGAGTTCTTTCGAGTGTAGGTAATCATCATCAGAATTAGTTCTATCTCGGATAAATAGAACTATTTTATCTGGGACAAAAATTACGTTTCTTAAAACCAGACCCATACATGGTCCATATTTACCAGAAGAAAGAGAGACAACCCGAAGACTTACAAAATGCACGAAAGAAATCCCGTTTCATAGCCTGAACATCAGGCAGCGCGTTTTAAAATCCTGTCTTCAATTTAACTGATTGGTAGCCATTTTGTCGCGCGCACCAACTGACAGCTGCCTGCCACGAATGGATGCGTTCGCGAATTTCCAAACGGATGACAAATAAACACCGCGTGGGCACTGCGAACGACGAGCCGCTATACAATTGAGACAGGGATGCACTGAGAACTGCGGCATGCGTTTTCAGTTAGATAAACTTTCGTGTGAGGTTTTGTTTGAGTATCGTATTGTGCTGACACATCGAGCTGGCATGCAACATTGAAATAATTATAATACGATTAGCTTAGGTTCTGTCCCATTGAGAGTTATTAACTACCTAGTCATTTTGTAGTTCAAGAAGAGCCACTATGCAATTAGATCAACAAGGTTAGAGAGAAATGGCAATATAACAGTTCACTAGTTTGGGAATAGAGAAAATTTGCTGAAAGCTATCGATGGGACAGCGCCCTTAAGGCGCAGATACCCCTGAGTAGCTGATTTTAAAATGAGAATCACGTCTAAACGGCCGGTCGTAATTTTTTGTAAAAAATATAATTTACATTAAATCATTTGTTTAATAATTTGATTTAAGAAAATTTGGAGTTTTAGTCGTATAACATAGTGTAATTAATTTGTAAAGTTATGTCTAAATCGGACAAAAACACGACAATCGCAACAAAACCGCTGGGCGTATTTTAATGAAATTGACACCACCTCAAAGATAATTTAAGTATCTACATTTTGATCTGAGGCTTTTTAAAGGGAAATAATAAGGAAAGTACAAAAAACTACAAAATTTTGGGTCGCATGGGTGTGAAAAGAGTGCGCGTTTTGTTCCCTCAAGTTCGTTGGCGTTAGTCATCGTCTTAAGTATTTTTTTTTGTAAACAGCTAAGAAATACTGTGTAGTTTATGGGTATTTAAGTAATTATATAATACCATACAATATTCCAATGATTTTCTATTATTTTATTTAAATTCCTCTGAATTCCCTTATTTCATTATGATTCATTTAGAGAGTGAGAAAAGTAGTTTGAATTGTTTTACCAGCTAACTGCCTAATACGTGTCTGTATTGTCGCATACAACTGAAATATTGTCAGAAACAATAAATTTATATCCAATTATATTTTGAGCCCGCGTTGTTTGTTTCAATAAAATCCTTCGTCAACGTCCACGTCCAGGAGCGAATTAGTTTGTAAATAATGGGGGAGAATTGTTTTTGTGCCATATTTTATATGGGCAGGTTTCCAATGGGTAGGTAGGTTTTATGAATTAAATGACAAAGCGGGCAAAAAGAGAACATGCCTTGTTTTTTTTATTACAAGCTTTTATTTAAGTTGCCTTGTTGTTTGGGTCAAATCTTGCAACTGAATTTTAAAACAATTATCCCCATCCAATTTAGCTGAAATTTTGCTTTCACGTTTGGCTTGGATGTCAATATACAGTTTTTTTTTTTTTATTGTCTTGTTAACAAGCTTTTTAGCTGTCCTGTCGGGAGACCAATGGCGGAAGATCTACCAATTACCCAATGACGATTGACGATTGTGGTGACGACCAGTGAATGCCATGTAAAAATGCTTAGAAAAGCAGTCATATTTTACCACCCAATCAAATACCAACAACGTAAATACCACAAACTGAATACACCATACAAGAAACAAATGGGACGACCCATTATGTAAGCAACAACACAACAACTTAGATTTGTGCGGAACAAATTTCCGCAGCTGAAAAATAAAATGTTCAACAAAACAGTACCGAACACTTTTTGCTTTGGACTTTTGTGAAAAATAAAAGGGCAGAGAAAGTTCTCCCGTTCACATTTCAGCGTCGGTGGCAGTACTGGCAGTTTCGAGTTCAGTTTCACGAAATATAATCTTTTTGCCGGCGATTCGGTAAAGTTCTGGTTTTTGCGGCGCGGTGGCCTTCTGTTTTCGAGTGTTGAGTATGTATTTTCGTGTAGTTGCCGACCAATTGGTTATGTGGTGAAGTGTACTGATTACTGTGAATTTTTCTATTCTTTTATTTTAAAAACCAACAAGTCATCATCAGCCTTTTAATGTTACCAGTCCCACTGCTGGGACACAGGCCGCCTCTTTGTGAGAGGGAATGGGCCGTAATCCACCACGCGGGCCTAGTGCGGGTTGGTGGATGTCACATGTCTTAGAATTTTTGGTTCTAGGACATGCCGGTTTCCTCACGATGTTTTCCTTCAGCGTTTTGAGAGCAGTGCCTGTCTGGGTTGGACCTACAACTTGTAAGTCGCGGCCGTTATCACTGGGCCTTCACTGCCTCTATATTGTAAACAAGTAAAATTGTCTATTTGTTTGAAGGATAATCTTTGAAAGTATTGATTCAATTACAAAAAGTCTTTAGTTAAGTTATATCGCTGAAAGTCATACGCTAATTTGTTAAAAATGCACGGTTCTATAAACCGCTTAGCAGATGACTTGGTATCTTGTATTATCGCTGCCTTACGTCTTGATTTCATTATACTATGTAGCTTATTGAAACCGTGGTCTTTCGTCTCCAGGAACTACAGAGAATCAAATTACAGAGAATCAAATTGTTCATGTTATTTATTTAAAACCCGTAGACATAAAAAAATACAACTTAATCATACATAGATACTTTTGAATTGTCAAACAAAATATTAATCTAGTTGTACATTCGCAAACGTCAGTAGGTCTCTATGGAGAAGAATGTGCAAGAAACTGCACGGACTCTCTTTTCCATCAGTTTTAATTACTATTGTTTGGTTACATCATTCTTGTTGGAAAAATACATATGAGAAAACGATGTAAAAAGCCGTGAACGTAAAAGCGTTTAGAGTAAAAGCAGGCCGAAGCAGTTAAGTTAAGACCAATCCCAACTGATGGCGCCCGTTCACGAACATGATGCATGAATGGCACCACCCAGCTCAACCATCATGAAGGGGACCGAATGAACCAACACACGTGCCACCATCAGAGATACATTTGAGAGAGCATGACACACTCAACTGCCAGGGCACACACAAGTCATCGAACGACACATAGGAACAGTAAATGGTAGATTTACAGTTGGCACATAGTACTCACACATGTGCTGTGCAGTTATATAATACTAAAAAAAATGAGTTTATATAAAACAAATATGTTCATACAGTGTTCAGCAGGTCCAACAATACTTCAAAACAATAATGTTCTGCATATCACTTGATTATGCGCCCTAGTGGTTGTGGAGCAGGACTAGCAATTTATTAGCATTCGAGCCTTCAGTTTCCATGGAGGAAATAGCTACAGTTTATCCAGTAACTTACCTTCAAAATATGTTATTTTTTTACGTATTATTAATATCAATTTTCTGTGGTAAAAGAGCAAGAATTTACATAGAGCAACAGCAGCTGTTAGTCTATGTAAATTTATTTCTCCGTACAGGAAAAAAACCGAAGCCGCAGGTATCGAAGTTGATTGATGTTTTAGCTAGGGGAACATCTACATACATAAATTGAAGATTGTATATATGGCCTATACGGAATGGCGACGGGTTTTTGAGTGTTAGAAACACAGATATAAATCTAACTAGATGCGATTGCATGTATTTCGCGTGCCAAAACACGGAGTAAAGTTACCATCAATTATCGTAATTGATATCGTCATTTAGCATTATCGGCACCGGGAATCCACCGAAATCTAGAAAAATGCCTTTTTATGCCATATTGAGCTGTAAAGAATGAATAGAAAAAGTTGGCCGAGGCATTGGAAATGTTTTCTTTCATTGGTAAGCAAATTTGTTTTTAAATTGTGTGTGAAAAAGTGGCACGCTTGTTTTTCATACAGATGGAGGGACTTGCGTTATATATCTAGATAAATTTATGTCTGTGGTTAGAAAGGTCGTGTTTTCGATGATTTTAACTTTATTTATTTTGTTTTTCGACTTCCACGCAAGTGAAGAACTCTAGTATATTTGACACTTGTTTCTGCTAGCGGCTTCGCCCGCGTGAAATGTGTTTTCTTATCCCAAGGGAATAATATACTAGAAAGATAAGCCTATGTGCTACTCCAGACTATAATCTATATCTGTGCTAAATTTCATCCAGATCTTTCCGCCGTTTTGGAGTGATTGAGTAACAAACATACATTCACATACACTTATAATATTAGTAAGATTAGAAAAACAAGTGCGAGTCGGACCCGCGCACGAATGGTTCCGTAATCGTGTCATTATCGCAAAAAAACGGCAAAAAGATCACGTTTGTTGTATGTGAGTCCCACTTAAATATGTATTTTATTCTGTTTTAGTATTTGTTGTCTTAGCGGCAACAGAAACAAATCATCTGTGATAATTTCAACTGTCTAGCTATGACGGTTTATGAGATACAGCCTGGTGAAAGACAGACAGACAGACGGACCGCGGTGTCTTAGTAATAGGGTCCCGTTTTTACCCTTTGGGTACGGAACCCTAAAAACTGGCGAAATTAATTTGAGACTCTTCTAGCGAGTGGCCAGAGAAGTACCTACTCGTAATGAATGACAAGAAAAGGCCACCCTAAGGCTAAGGCTATTTAAATGCTAAAATGACTTTGTCTGTCTCTATGTTTGTTTGTTACTTACGTTTTGATAAACTTTGGTATAGAGATAGATTGAACCTTGGAGAAGGCCATTTTTAATCCTGGGAGTACGTTCCATTGATTTTTTCCGACTTTCTGACTCTGTCAGAAGGAAGGAACAAAACGCGTCTTTATTTCACACCCGTGCGACCTAAAATTCGGTAGTTTTTTGTACTTTCCACTTATTATTCTATGACTGACAAGAAACATTAGATGAAAATGTAGATAATTCAATTGTCTTTGGGCTATTGAAAATTTCATTAAAATACGCTCGGCGGTTTGGGTGCGATTGTCGTTTTTTTGCCCGTGTTAGAAATAACTTTACAAATTAATTACACTGGTATACGAATAAAACTCAAAATTTTCGTAGATCAAATTATTAACATATATTTATCCAAAAAATTACGACTAGCCGTTTAGACGTGATTCTCATTATAAAATCATCTTGCCATTTAACCAAAGTGACTAACCATCATGACAAAGTTAACATTGACACTTCAGACCAACCAAAGCAACACGAGGCCGACGTTACGTACGGGACGTATCGTGAAGTCGTGACATGTTGAGGCCCACGGGACCGAACCGGACCGGGTGTTGGGCCCGTCTCGCTGTGATTTATAAACACTGGACTTTGATTTAAGGAACGGTTGTATTTCATTTTGAATGAAAGGGGAGTTTTAATAATGTCTGATTCTTACCACATATTACGTTATTAACCTGCCTAGCCTTGTCCGAACTATATTCGAACTGAAACTATAAGTATAACTAACTATATGTATTTTAGATAAAGCGACTACCTATTCGATTTCCATAACCAAGGAATTTCAATATGAAACTACCAACTTGTCATGAACCACTGCCAGTTTTACAGGCTTCTAACCGTAACGACTGTCAAAGTTCTACAATGATGACAGCTGGGACAACGGCTTAACGTGTAAAGGACGAATTTTGCTAGACCTTGGCGGGCGCGGGCCGTGCACGGATTCATAACCTCACAAACAATTCATATGATGTGGTTTATACCGAGCGGCGTCCGAGACGTCCGAGCGTGTCCGGGACGCGGACGCCGCACGGTATAGCATAAACTGCATCATATAAAATTTTCGTGAAGTTTTGAATCCGTGCCTCGCACGAGGCTCGATTCGCGCCCGCTATGGTCTGGCATTTTAGGGATGATGACTAAAAACATATTTTTAGTCCGTCAGTTGGATTTCCAAAAAATATTGGACAAGTATTTTTATTTTGTGACGTTAACAAAAAATGCTGACGCTACAGTGCGTTACAATACCGCATGACGTCATGGTACACTTTTTACATAGAAGTTACGTCACAAGCCCCCACTCCCGAACTTTGATGCGCTGTATCTTGGTGTTTTTTTATTGATTTGAATAATCAATAATATGTATCCAATATATTTTGATAATGATGATGATGTTTCGTACCCCGTCATCATCCCTATTCAGCCTTTATCTGTGGCACGAAAAGTTACGATTTGTAACAAAAATGATGGTCACCCATCTACGGAGCGAAACATTAGCTTTATCTGAATTAACCTGCACTACTGCTATTAACCTGCACTACTGCTATTAACCTGCACTACTGCTGTTACTTAGCTCATGAACCAATATTATATTACCCCATATTAACAGTTTCTTTTTGCATATGTGCCTAATTAGTCGAAAATCAAATGCTTACAAGCAATAAGCATTCCATTTTCAAGAATTACCGAACGATTATTTAGATTAGTGTATCCCTAAAATCAAAGACCTAATATTATTCTGCCAGTGTAGCCAATAAGCTGAGTATAACATCATTCTCTCTGCTCGAACCCCAGGGGATTGCCGTGATGATATTTTGGCTACACAAAATAGCTCCTTTTCAATCTAGAACGTGATAAGCCTATTGATGGTCTATGATTGATAATACTATACAGATAGACAGACCTCATCGGATTAGCTAATAATAATCTGCCTATTTATTGGGAATATGGAATCTTGATCATTTGGTATTTATTTGTTCTGAATTATTTTGTAAGGCTTCTTTTTAGGCACTGAACTTCTATTATACAAGTACGCTGAACTAAACATACTATATGAAATGACAGTTGAATTTTGTGCTGATTCAAAGCGCCCCGCTCGAGGTTCTCAAGAACTAAAATTGACACATTTAGAGATAGGTTAATACCGATATTTTTCAAAATTAGGTATAATAATACTAATATATTCGCCTGGAAATATTATAATATTGTAACTATTATATATTATATCAAAATAGTAGACTTGGCAAGGCGTATCACTCATCTACTGTATTGACTTCTCGTAGTATGTTGGAACTAAATATCTCATATTGGTATTGGTGATGAATGTTATATGAATGCCTGATAAACAGTAATACTATGTTCAAAAGCAATGTGTAATACTAAATTCTGGAATCATCATCATGATCATCCACAGCCCGACTTCACCCACTGCTGAGCACAGGCCTCTCTCTTGTAACAATTACCACGTTCCTGAGCCTGAAATTAATTCTGGTATATCATGATAATCATAATCTTATTAACAAATGTTTTGAAGTCAAACAATTTATTATCTGCATCTGAAACAGAGTTGAAACTGATATAAGTCTTCACCTTCCTGGAATGCGATGTCACTCTTATTTGCACCCTAACACTACAGAGACAAGATTTCAGCGATGAGAGCGAGAATTACGTCCGTTGTAAATGATTATCCATCTCATTTATTATTATTATGGTATAAATGATGTTCCCTTCTCGAATCCGATGGGCGCCAACCGAGTGAATCCGAACGATTGTAAGTATTAACTAACGGGAAATTATATGTGCGGCAACAAAAGTTTTCTTTAGCACCTGCAACCTAGCGTCTTTTTTTATATGTGGGCGACGAGTTAATAGAACAGCTT
The DNA here is from genome assembly GCA_964057195.1 of Orthosia cruda. Classification (NCBI taxonomy): domain Eukaryota; kingdom Metazoa; phylum Arthropoda; class Insecta; order Lepidoptera; family Noctuidae; genus Orthosia; species Orthosia cruda. The sequence goes on along the minus strand of OZ059842.1, from coordinate 18,394,857 downwards.
CAATTATATTAATTCATCATCTTTACTACTCCAACAGAATATCAAAAAACCAGCGTCAATTTACGAGCGTAAATTAATATGACTCCGAGCTACCGATAAATATATTTACTTCTGATTTGATAACTCAGCGACTAATGTTGTAAGTGAGCTACTTTATATATTTTAGAGATTCAACATCTGTCTGCTAATAAAATCAAATTCCAGCCTCAAAATTAGCAATCAAAGTTTTTCATTCAACAACTAAATTAATAAATCATATTCTTTTTTCGTGAAAGTTTGCAACACAAGCGCGGGAGTGTAGGTACCTGACGCTCGTTGGGAATCAGAGGGGCGCGACCGGCCATTTGCACCAATGAGCGAGCTCTATTCGGTGCGTGCAGCAACGAGTTCACGTGTATTTGTTTACATTAATGACACGATTAAGGAGTGCTCGTATTCAATTAAATATAAAATAAATGTGAATTAGTCCAAGAGCGAGCGAAGCGAGCTCGGGAGCTTAGGGCACCCCGACACGGATAGGTTAGGTTCGAAGGAGATGACGGGAGCTGAAGTGAGCGAGCAAAGCGAGCGAACTCAGCTCCCGTCATCTCCTTCATGTTAGGTTACTTTAGACCCTGCAGACAGAAATAGGAGCCCTGCGCAGCGGGGCTCCGTCGACTTTGTTTCGTTTCCCCCCCTCCCTTAAAACTTAAATATTTTGTTGCACTCGAAGAATTATTAGATTTACTTTTAGTTAACAGATAGTTATTCAGTAAAACAGTTAAGCTTTAAAGATCTAGCAGTATAGTATAATTCATTTATTTGATGAGCAAATTTAGTGTGCAATTCAGTATTTTTGGTAGTAATTTCGAATATTTTGATTGAAAAAAGGGGAATTACAGTTAAAGTATTAAATACCACCCATATTTTTTGTATGTTCATTTGGGTAGGTATAATAGTCAATTACTTATGGTAACATTATAAATAGATAGGCGAATACATGAAATTATAGCTTTTATTGACCATTATTTGATGACAATAATAAGGAAATTTTATGTTCAAATATAGTAGATTCACTCATCAATTACTTATGCTAAAGTATAAAAATAAAGGTGACTCTATGAAATTAGAGTACGTTGATATTATTTTATAGATGAAGTTGATACACTTATTAGAAGCTAGCAATGAGTAGACATATCACAAATTTAGTTGCTTAAGAATTATCACCATGTTGCGTCATATTAACAGTAGCTTGTTTTACAATATATGGTCGCTTATAAACCATTTATTAGACGCTAAAAGTTTGTCGCTGACCTATTAATTAATTAGACAACTAAATATATTTGCAGACGAGAATGACATTTTAAAGAAGCTGCCTTAATTAGCACCCTTAACTAACTAGTGTACTTGAGCGAGGAGATACTTGCTCAAATATACTAGTTTTAAGGATAAGTTGTTAGCCTATCCCCATATTTAAATCTCACTGATCTGACAGTAATGTGCTATAAGTTTACTAGCACGCTATCCACTAGTTTATAGCTTGAAATCTGACTGAAAATATTTTTCAGTTAACCTTTACAGCAATTAATCTATTACTTAAAATGAGTCATAATAAAAATTACTGGGTTCTTTTTTCTTAAGTATTAAATTATTCTCACGATCGATAAAGCCCATAAAAGTATTTTTTTACCGAAGTCTGTGTCTCATCTCTATTATTAGTTCCATGGACTTTCACTTTAAGTCACGTTGCTATCAGCGCCAAAATGGCAAAAATCAAAAGTCTTTATTTTGTCATCGATAATATGAAGTCCAGCGTAATTGTAAAGGGTGTCTCATTAAGAGTGCACTTTTTCATTTTAAAATAAAAACAAGTATTTTATGACAGAGTTGTGGTATTTTTATTGTATTGTAAAGAAGATATGTTCCGATTAAGTGTGGAATAAAATATGCGGCAAATGACTCCCACGGCTCCGCCACCAGGAGGCCACTCTTTTCATGAAATTTGCCATGACTTTTGCACAGAGATGTGGCTGTATCTCATCGATGACGCGTTGGATTTCCGATTGGAGCTCAGGAATTGTTACGGGTTTATTCGCATAAACCCGAGATTTCACAAGACCCCAAAGAAACAAATCGCACGGCGTTAAATCGCACGATCTTGGTGGCCAGTTGACATCAGAATTTCGTGAGATAATGTGTTCTGGAAATCGTTGCTGCAATAAGTCGATTGTTTCATGCGCGGTGTGGCAGGTTGCGCCATCCTGCTGAAACCACATGTTGTCCAGATTCACGCCGTCCAGTTTAGGCCACAAGAAGTCCGTTATCATATTCCTGTAATGAGTCATATTTTTGTAATGAGTTTTCACAATTATAACCAATGTTATAACAGATAATAACAGATATGTTATGAGCGTACGCATTGTGAAGACTCGAATAGGTCACAATTGTGACCTTTAGTCTTTAGTTTATGTCACGCATGGCGAAGAGCGATAGGCATTGTTAAACAAAAACAAAATAAAAAAAATGCCATCGTGTGTATTTGTAATTTATTTATTTATTGATCAAATTAAATATTTTTTAATGTCAGATGAATGAAAAGTGTGTGTGTGCTGCCGCTGCTGCGCGGAACACTTTTTTCAATTGTTTTGTGAGTGTATAACGTATCTGTTTATTTGAATATCATTGATTATAACGCGTTTTTCTTTCGAAAAGCGCTCCATTTTTAATAACAGGAATAAACAGAGGTGACAGCTGTCAAATTTCAGAGTTGCCACATGCATGAAAAAAAAAACAATTTTAAAAAGTGCACTCTTACGCGCTCCATTTTTAATAACAGGAATAAACAGAGGTGACAGCTGTCAAATTTCAGAGTTGCCACATGCATGAAAAAAAAAACAATTTTAAAAAGTGCACTCTTACTGACCTCTTACACCTTTATAATAGAGGTAAATGTTTTTAGGGTTTCGTACCCAAAGGGTAAAAACGGGACCCTATTACTAAGACTCCACGATCAGACAGACGGAGAGACAGAGTCGTAGTAATAGGGTTACTAAGACTCTCCTGTCCATCTGTCTGTCTGTCACAGGGCTGTATCTCATGAACCGTGATAGCTAGACAGTTGCGATTTTCACAGATGAGGATTGAATATTTGAGTGGGGCTTCCATACATTAAACGTGATTTTTTTTCAAGTGTCTCTTTCAAATTCATAATATTATAAGTTTATCTTGGATATCACAATCTACGGAGAAGGAAAACATCGTGAGGAAACCTGGACTAATATAGTTAATGTAAGTCTGCAATTGCCAAATTTTTGGGGGCCGAGTCACCCACGTCCGTAGGAGTGGACCCTTTGATTCCCTACACGTGGTCCCCGGGTGGTGCAAATCAGGTGGCATCTGGTGGTAGGCTTCGGCCGAAGGCTTGCGACCACCCACCGGGCAAAGGCGTACCGCCAAGCGGCCTAGCCGTGTTCCGGTACGATGCTCGGTGTAGCCACCAGAGGAGTTGGGTCGAGATAGCTGTTCCACTGCAGACTGACCAGTCTGACGCGCGCTGTTAGGGATGTATCGGGAGACTAGTCGCGGAGGGTAGCGGGATCCGAGGCACGGTGCACCGCTGGCCGACCGCAGGTAGTTGGGGGCCCAAGTAGTTTGCCAGCCACACACGAAAGGCTGCCCCACCAACTGTCGAAAAATCCCGGAATGCACCATCGTGCTTGTTGGCGACCAGATGGGGAGGGGTCGATGGAAATTCCGGGGGGGCTCGGGCATCCCCGCAGTCTCCAGACTGGTGCCCCAATGATGGCGACCTTTCAGTGCGTGTCTGTAGGTTAGCAGCGTGGAATCTCGTCTCACTTCCTTCTCCTCTCAACCATTCACTCTTAAATTTATGATGAAAAGGAAAAATAATACTGGAGCTAAACAGCGGCTGCACTCCCTCCCCCACAAAGTGCACCTCACCAATATTAGAGGTCTGCACTCAAATCTCTCTGCAGTCCACTAACACCTGGAGGTTGAGAAACCAGCGCTATTTTTTCTTATGGAGACGCAGATAGCACTTCGGACGTATCGTACATGTCATACCCAGGGTTTACCCTGGAGCACAATTATAAACCACGCGCGGGTGTGTGTATGTACGCCCGTGACGACACTTGCTATCGGCGTCTCCGTAACCTTGACGACTCCAGATTCTCTACGCTTTGGGCTCTGGTGGACACAGGCCTGTGTTTACCGTTCGCACAGCGGAGATCAGGAGACAACCAGGCTCACAGAGTACCTCAGTGAGGCGGCTGAAACGGCACAGCAGCGGTCCCCTTCCGCCCAATTAGTGTTACTGGGGGACTTCAATGTCCACCATCAGGACTGGCTCTTCCCATACCGTACACTGACCATACTGGATGAGAGATGCGTAAGCTTTCGCTTGCGCTCAACCTTACCCAGCTGGTCCGTGGGGCAACGAGGGTGCCAGATGTTGATTCGCACACAGCCAATTGCTTGGACCTTCTGCTGACAACAGATCCAGACCAATACTCTGTGTCGATAACTTCACCGTTAGGTAGTACCGACCACTGTCTGGTGAAGTCTGTGTCCGTCTACTTCCCACCCGATTCCAGCCCAAGAGGCACCCGGCGGGTTTGGCGGTACAGGTCAGCAGATTGGGATGGCATGCGATCTTTCTTCGGTTGCTATCCTTGGCAGCCTACTTGCTTTTCTTCGGCTGATCCATCGTAGTGCGCGGAAGCCGTGACGCATGTGTTGCGTCAGGGAATGGAGTACTACATTCCGTTTTCTGACATAACGATGTCCAGCGTTAACTGGCCATGGTTTGACGCCGAATGTCAAAGCGCCGACGCGCTTAAACATGAGGCGTACCTGGCATGGGTCGACGCTCGATCGCGCAAAGCGAGTGACGTGGGTCAGAAGAAGAGAGCCTACAACAGGGCTGCCAAGTCCTGCAAGAAGGTGTTGCGTAGGGCTCGGTTTGACCACATTGGCCGAATAGGGGCCAAACTTGCTTCTTACCCAGCAGATAGTAAAGCGTTTTGGTCCCTGGCTAAGTCGGTTGAGTCGAACTTCTGCCGTCCCTCACTACCACCACTGCTGAAACCCGATGGGTCGCTGGCTCACACCGCTGAGGAGAAGGCAAATTTATTTGTCTCTCCTTTTGCGGAATCTTCGCGTCTGAACCCTGGTGATTCGCGGCCCCCACCTTCTCCTGATGGGTGCGGGACGAGTATGTCGGACATTCGTATCCATCAAAAGGACGTCCGTAGGATGCTGCGCAACCTCGACGTGAACAAGGCTAGCGACCCTGACGGCATACTATCTATAGTTCTTAGAACCTGTGCGCCTGAACTGTCTCCGATCTTAACACGCCTATTCCGCCTTTCATATGAGACCGGAAAAGTGCCGAATGCTTGGAAGCAAGCCAACGTACAGCCCGTGCCCAAGAAGGGCAGTCGAGCTGACCCGGCCAACTACAGACCCATCTCTGTAACGGCCATACTCTGTAAGAGTATGAAGCGTGTATTTAACACTAAGCTCCTGGCATACCTAGAAACTAACGATATCCTTAGCGACTGCCAATACGGCTGCCGCCGAAATCGGTCTACTGGGGATCTTCTAGCGTATGCCATTGACATATCGAGTGAGGCCATCGGGAGGCACGGGGAAGCGCTTGCCGTCTCCCTCGACATCTCGAAAGCTTTCGGTAGTGTCTGGCAAGAAAGCCTTATCGGTAAGCTTCCTTCATTTGGTCTGCCCAGTGGTTTGTGTAATTGGATTGCAGACTTCCTGAGAGATCGGTCCATTCGAGTGGTTATCGATGGCTGCTTTTCGGACCAATTGGATGCCAGGGTGGGCAAGGGTCGGTACTCTCAGCGACATTGTAATTTTGATAATAAACAATTTATTTTTCATACAAACTTTAACACCCCTTTTTAACCCTTTAAGGGATGAAATTGAAAAAAACGTCAGATACGTTTTTTATTAATTTAAATTTAAACGCTAAATACCACATTTCATTCATATCAAATTAAAAATGACAGAGTTTCATACAAACTTTAGTCCCCTATTTCACGCCTTTAGGGGATGAATTTCCAGAAATCCTTTTTAAATGACGCCTACAGTATAATAGTAGTTTATTGCATCGAGCACAAAGTAATTTATTATTGCACCGAGTGCCTGATTTAGAGCCCGAGCGTCAGCGAGGGCTCTAATTTAACAGGCACGAGGGCAATATAAATTACTTAAGGCGAGGTGCATAATCTGCTTTTCTTTCAACTATTACCTATAGGAAGAGTAGATAAAAGAAACTCATATCAAACAGTTAAAATAGAAGTTTAATTATTGAAATTAAAAGATTTTCTATAACACTGTCGGCTTCATTTAGAATGTTTTCCGGAGTTAATGTGTCGCTAGATGATTCCATTTTATTACGAAGCCTAAGCACTCAAAATCAGATAGTATCACACTTTATCGTTTCCAAAAATATTGTCAAGCAAAATTAGCAAAGTTCCCGCCAAATAACTTTTTTAAATTTCTTTCATTTTTAAATTAGAGTTAGCAGCAATCATTTTTTTAAATTTGGAACAAGTAGGATAGAAACGACTAATAAGTACGTAAAAGTATTGATATCGGCTGGCTGAATAGAGCTAATCCATTGAGATTGGCACCTTTTGGTGCGATTAAAAAATAAACGGTGCAATAATGAAATTTCATACATTTTTATTGCTCTAGAGCATTAAAGAATCGTTTTGTACTTAGTTTTTAGTGTGATTGTGATAAAATTAAAGCATAAATGGAAGAAAAATATAAATCCTCACAAAATTTCAAACTTCTATCATTAGTGGTTTAGGCTAGGCGTTGATATGTCAGTCGGGACATTGCCTTTTATATATATAGATACTGCGATGATTGGTTTTATAGTATTTTTGGCATGTTTTTACAGTTTAATTGTACCAAAATACGTTACATCTGGACATGGACAGAAAGTACATTCTATTTACAAATACATAATAAATATTATTGAATAAAAAAAAATTAAAAATGAATTACTACACAGTTTTTTACCTCTCAGAATTTGACATTTTTATTTCAAAATAAAAAAGTAGTGCAAGACGAATTAAAGTACCATGTGTCACCTTTCGCCATAATAGACCATAGAGAAAGATAAAAAAAATATTATTGGACGTTCCTCACCACGCACGTAAGTTATTAGACGTGACTTGTACGACAAGTTCTCTTATTAGGAACATTTTATTCACACGTATTGATTTTGTAAGTTTTTTTTTTCTCACAAAATAAAATACTTATAACGGAACGCGACGTGTTTGACAGACGATGTGTCAGACTTGATATTTTTGTCTATGTCTTCAAAAAATTCAAAAGCTATTCTTTGCTAATAATGCTACATTTTTTGAAGCCCAACTGCATTCAGACTTATGCTAATCATTATACAGCTTAGCAGTCCATTACTTTGTTTAAATAACTGGTATTGAGATTGCCCTGTGCGATAAGACCGCCCATTGTACACTTGCTTTTATGATTTTTTGTCCTGTATATATATTTTTGTTTTGTACAATAAAGATTATAATATATAAATAATGCTGAAACCATATCAGATATCTGTATTCTCACAACTGTGTACTAATTTAAAGCGCCTGGCGTTTTTTTTAATAGCGATATCATTATCTGTACACTTATTGCAACGATCTGAATAATAGGTTTAATGAAACTGTTTTCGTCTATTAAGTTGTTGTGACGAGTTCCTGGAGTTTTTATTTATAGCAATTGTATGTGCTCATATTCACGAATATAAAACAGCAATTAAATTAAATTCGATAACTATGCCGACGCCCATACAAAATCTGTCCATGTCCTTTAGAAAATCGAGTGGATGCTTCAGAAATTTAATACCACGACATCGGTTGGAATCAATTTTAAATGATCCATTCAAATAATCTTAGAAATGTGAATTAAAAGTCCAATATTCCTTAATTTTGTGCTTTATCAACTCTCAATAATTAAACAAGAACATACATTTTTATGATCGTCTCTAGAAAATCTTAATATTTCACAAAATTCAATAATGAATCGAAGCTTATCAAGCCATCTAGTGCAATTATTTTGAACCAAATTTTCTTCCTTCGCGTTGAGTGCCCGTGGCCGCGGCTACATTACTGTCGTGCTGTGTCGTGTTGTATTCTGACGCATTTGATTGGCTACAAAACTCGCTATGTTATGTTATGACGTGTAGGCTGGAACAGAGTTGTTTGATTGATGGTTCCCGACCCTCGCACGACACAAGACCACACAGTAATGTAGCCCCAGCTTAATCCTGCCTGTCTGTCTGTTTCTTTTACACGTTTTAACGGCTGAACGGATTTCGATCAAACTTGGCAAACGGGCTGCCACTGCTCTACAAACGTTGAAGGAAAACATCGTGTTTGGAATAAAAAATTCGAAGATATGTGACATCCACTAACCCGCACTGGGTCCGCGTGGAGGATTACGGCCTATTCCCTCTCACAAAGAGGATGCCTGTGTCCCAGCAGTGGGATCATTAAAAGGCTGATGATGATGATGATGGCAAACGGATAAGCCATGTTCTGGATTAGGTCATTCCTAGAAAGTATTTATTTATTTATGTTATTTATTTATTTTTATAGGGAAAACAAACAATAGTATACTAAAAATATACAAATTGTCTTAAATATATGACTTAACAAATATACTACCCACTACATTTTCCACAGATTATTACTTACACTAATTACACTAAGACAAACTGACTAGCAAACGTTATTGTAGTTAGGATCTATGTAGAAACGTTAGAAGCTACTGTTGATCCTTCAAAATTTTGAATATGTTAGTTTTAAAGGTATATCTATAGGCTTACAAATTATATGTCAATTGCACAAAATAGCTTATTGTAAGTATCGACTAAACGGCGTAGCGGTGAGCGCACACCAGCATTAGATTTGCAAGAGTTAGTAGCGAATAGTTGCCTGGTGCGCACCGCCCGCCCCTGCACTGTTCGAGGAACCAGGTAACACAAACTGTTCACCAAGTCGGGGCAATCAAATTTGTTTCGGCATACACTGTATAGAGTCATTGTCTCTAGGAGCGTGCGCCTTGACTGTAATGTAAGGACACCATGTTTATGAGAATCGACTGATATGACGTTTTCTTTCGAAAAAATCTGTATTCCATGGCTCGAAGGTACTTATGTTGAACTAATTCTATAATTTCACGATACTTTGCATAATAGGGATTCCAGATAGGTACTGCGTGGTGGCAAGCCTCCTTGCCGGATTGCCGCCATGGGATCTGGAAGCAAAAGTCCTCGCACAAATATGGGAGTGGCGCGTGGAGGCGAAATGCCGGGGCGAAAGTCCGTTGCCGCGACAAATCGCGGCTCGGCGGACAGAGCTCCGGCAGGATCTCATGGCGACATGGAGTGGGCGATTGTCGCAACCCAGCGCTGGGTACGCCACAATTGCGGTGGTAAGGCCCTCTTTGAGGAGTGGCTTGAGAGGTGTCACGGCGCCCTCACCTTCCGCCTAACGCAGGTCCTCACCGGACACGGCTGTTTCGGGAGGTTCCTGTTTAGGATAAGGCGGGAGGAAACGCCTGGGTGTCACCATTGTGAGGATCGCCCGGAGGACGCGGTAGAACACACGGTGGAGGTCTGCCCCGCTTGGGCGAAGCAACGCCGTGTCCTCGTGGAGGCGATCGACGGCGGCGACCTCTCGCGTCCGGCCCTGATCCAGACCATGGTACGGAGCGAGAGGGTATGGGAAGCTGTCACCTCCTTCTGCGAAGCAGTAATGCTCGCAAAGGAGGAGGCAGAACGCGTGAGGGAGACGCAACGGAGGCGCCCTCACGCCCCAAGCTGGAGCAGGAGACGCCCTGGGCGTCGGAAGTCGCAAGCCGATTCCCGGCCGGCGAGCCCGGACGGCGAGCTACCCATTATGACAAGGACCAGTCCCGAGTCGACGGCGCGTAGTGTTCCACGCGCGCCTCAAAGAGATGTCAGAAAAATTGACGGGGCCCATTAGGGCCGCGATGCCCGTCTGGGTCGCGGATAAATTGTAAGAGAGTTACCGCGGCCCTGGCTCAAGCAACTGAAGGAACACGGGTGGGTTTTAGTCAGTAAAACTCTGACACGCCCTCCCGCTTCACCCAGAGCGGGAGAAGTCATAGGAGGATTTCCAAGCAAAAAAAAAAAAAAAGATGGGCTTATACAAGTGCAAGAAGGGGAGGGTCGACGGAAATCTCTAGATGCTCTCATCACAAAGCCAAAGTATACGATAACACGATACGGTCAACATGACTATCCAGATGAAGTTTCGAGTCCAACTGCATACCAAGATCACGAAAACAAGTAATTTTGTTGATAATACTATTCGCATGTCGATAATTAAAATAATTAATATTTTTCTTTAGAAGTTTCGTTAGAAGAACAATCAAGATCCTGTCATGTTCCCTTGGGATAATTTGTGACATTCATACGGGCGAAGCAGCCACCAAAAGTTATCTTAATTCGAAATTAAAATCGTAAAAGTTATAAAGTGGTCGTATGCCTTAAGGTCGTAACTCAATTACACGACCCCGCTCCAACACCGCCACAAAAGGAGATGACTGCTCGCTGTCCACGCGCTGACCGCTTTTAATTTTTTTCCTTTTTACCCGACTGCCGAAGGAGGGTAATGTGTTTATCAGTCTATACATGCATGTATTATTTATATTTTATTTATTTCTTACCACAAATTTACAGACAAAATATTAAGGAGTAAGTACAGATATAATTGTATAATTAATTTGTGGAAAGACTGGTGCCTAAACTAAGTTTTTTACAAAACCTGTATTTCAGGTCACCAGGCCCCCCAAAACAAAGTTTTACATAATAATTGTCAACTGGAGACGAACTGAATCACATTAATATACAAATAATTTCATGCATTATAACATTGCAAATTTCGCTCATAAAAATTCAAATTACAAAAACAACGATAAGCATAACGATAGTGAAATAAATCAATTTATTAAGGATGCATGCAAGGAAGGAAGAGGCAGTATGTGAATGTATGTCGTGTGCGGGGTAAGTGTGTGTGATGTTGAGTGAGTGTGTATGGAGTGGGGAAATTGTGTGTATGTTGTACGGGAACATTTTGTTAGGAGATGGTTTTGAAAAGATCTTCAATTTGGGTATAATCTAAAGTGATAAGCCAGTCAGTAATCATCCTTTTAAAAGTTGTTTTATTTAGAGTATGAATTGAGAGTAGATTATTCAGTTTGTTGTATAGAAATGGGCCAAGAAAAGAAAAGTAATTTCGGGCAAATTTGGTTTTTACTGATATAGGTTGGCATATATCCCTTCTTCTTCTTCTCATATCAGTATTATGATGGGTATTTTTAAAAGGAATATGGGAACTTTGTTTCAAGACAACATGGAGGATAAAAAGCTGACGAATTGAGAGGACTTTGGAGGACTTATAAACTTCTACCGTGGGATGACGGAAAGGAAGGAAAAGTGCAACTTTAAGGACTGCCCTTTGAGCTCTCTCAAGTGGTAAAAGGTTAGTTTTAAACGTTCCACCCCATGACGTGATGCAATATGTCAGAAGCGATTGGCACAACGCACAATAAACAGATAGTAGTTGCTTGAAGTTGAGGATAGACCGGAGATTTTTGAACACAAAAATAAATTTCCGTATTCTGTTAGTGAGACAATTTATATGTGCGGCAAAGTTCATTTTAGAATCCAAGGTGACCCCCAAGTACTTAATATTGTCGACTTTCTGCAACTTAGGACAAGAACAATTACCGTTATGCGGAAATGTACAGATGTGAGCGAGAATGGAGAATGGTTGGAGAGATGACTGCGGAGTGTTCCTTAGGGTAAAGGTTATATATTTTGTTTTACTAGAATTTAAGGTGAGTATGTTAGTTCTCAGACAACCATTTACAGTATTAAATCCTACTTGGGCATAGTTATATACCTCTTCCCATGAGTCAGCACTGAAAAGAAGCACAGTGAAACGGCAAAGGTAATAATGCGTCCGTTTTGAAGAGAGGGATTGCAGAGTTCGTTTATATAGACCAGAAATAACGTGGGTCCAAGGATGCTTCCCTGAGGGACTCCAAAAGCTACGGGAAGGGTGTCACTAAAGTGGTTATCAATTTTAACAAATTGCGTGCGGTGGGCTAGGTAATCTTTGAAGAGTGACAACTGATTTCCACGTATGCCGAGGTTTTCAAGCTTACGCAGCAAGATTGGAACCGACACTGTATCAAAGGCTTTGGCTAGGTCTAAAAAGATGGCTAAGGACTTCTTTTTATCATCCATGTTTGATACAATAAAGTTTGTCAGTTCGTGCACCGCCATGGCCGTCGATTTCTTCGCACGAAAACCGAACTGATGCTGCGACAGCAGGTTATTTGACTCTAGATATTTCACTAATCTGTTGTTCAATAGCCGTTCCAGAATTTTTGATAAGGTAGGCAGAATAGCTATTGGTCTATAATTATTAATACAGTGTCGGTCCCCACTCTTGTGAATGGGATGGATGAGTGCCTTCTTAAAAGCAGTTGGAAAGGTACCAGATTCTATCGCCAAGTTGCAGACGTGAGTGATGGATGGTACTAAAAGATTTTTATGTGAAATAAGAAGATTTGAAGAAATATTATCACAGCCCACGGCACAGTCGCGCTTGAGAGAGGAAACAATGGCAGCTATCTCGTCCTCATCAGTGGGCAGGAAGGGAACCATGGAATGGGGAAAGGCAGGTAGTTGGGTACAAGTGGAGGGGTAATCATGATCCTGCTGTTGGGCGGTTATTTTACTGGCTAAGTTTGAACCAATATTAGCAAAAAAGTCGTTTATTTTATTTAAGGAATGGACTGGTGGAGCCTATGAGTTTATTAACTCAGTAGGTGATGACTTAGGTCTTGATCTATTTGAGACTTTATTTATTACTTTCCAAAGGCGGCGGTTGTCCTTCCCCGCCTTTTTAACTTCTTCTCTTTCAAATTCCCTTTTTACTTTTTTTAAAATTTGGTTGCAGTAGTTTCGATACCTTGTGTATGTTGTCTTTAATATTAAATTTTTAATTTAGATTGTCTCTGTTTTTTATACATCTCATGAGACCTGGGTTTATCCAGGGTTTAATAATTGTTTTCCGCTTGGAGACGGTAATCATTTTAGTGTTTGACTCCACTATAGTTTCAAGAATGTGAACCAGTTTGTCAGCTGCTTCGTTTGCATCAAGCGTCTCGAGAACTGGTTGAAAGTTTTCTTTTTTTAGGTCGGATAGTAATCCAGCTGAATCTATCCGTGAGATCATGTGTTTATAGTGTCTAGGAAAACATTGATTCAACGAAAGGATGATAGTATAATGATCAGTGAGGGTAGTTTGAGCTATAAAAACCTTTGCGGGTAATTTAGTTTTAAGAATAACGTGATCTAGACATGTTTTTCCGTGTGTTGGAATTATGTGAGCCGGTAGCAAGCCATGAAAAGAGGTCAGATCGAGGTAAGATGACGCATTTTGGTCATGATTAGAAGTACTAATATCTATATTAATGCCACCGGTGAGAATAATGTTTTTACAAGAAGAATAGTTTGTTAATATTCCATTTAGTGATTGTAGGAAGTTTGAGATACTTTTATATGATGGCGGGCGATAAATAGCTAGAACAACGGTGTCGTTATTAATTTGTATTGTTAAACAATTTGCGTCATGAAAATCAGGCTCGACAACGTTAGCATGTATACCATTTTTTATGTAAACAACTACACCCTCGTTTTGTGTTTTGTTATTGTTAGTTGAGTAACGGTTATAGCCATTTAATACCGGAAGATTTGAGGTATGCGGTAACCAACATTCCGTGAGAATTATCAGGTCCCACGAAGTTTCCGATTGTTCTAATAGGACATTAAAACCAGGCATGTTGCAATTTATGCTTCTTATGTTTTGACTGATGATTTTGAGACGTTTTTCGTTATTCGGGATGAGGTCTAAGCAATCGGCCAAGTCACATGTAGTAGAGTCAGCTATTGAAAGGTTGTCAATGTCATTGTTTATTAAATTTGAATTATCGAAGATTGCGGTTTAAAAGATAGAGGCAGAGATTAATGTGCATAGCTGTACAAAAAAGAGAGACATGACATGAATCGATCGCTCCCCACCGGATCCCTCCTGTACAAAAGAAGTTCAGTAGGGAGGCGGCAATCGGTATAGAACAGACAACAACGGTAAAAAAGTTTTTTTTGTTTATTTCCTGAATAATCAAATCCCCAAAAAGAAGCGAAAAGAGTGTGTAATTGTGTGTGGAGTTGTTTATGTGAAATTGTTTGTTTGTATGCGTAGGTGTTTTATAGCTACGAAAAATTAATTGAATAACATTAATTAACATTTTAAAATAATAATAAAAATACATGCAGTGCTTTAGTGAATATTGACCAGATAGTCATTTTACAATTATATTAGCAAAATCTATTTCCGAGTTAATGGTGATGCGTTGAGCGCCGTCCTCTCGGCGTAAGTAAACTTTACCATAGGCTGACCAACAATGTTTATATTTATGTTGGGAGGCGAAATCTCTCGCTAGGAAGAACAATTTTCGAGCTTTTGCGGGGAGATTGTCAGATATGTAAACGGTTTATTCCTATGTGGTGTTCTAGAGACCAAACGCGTTGGCCGATTTTTATGATTCTTACGACAATCGATTCGTCTTAATCTTGCGGGTGTCACTGGTTACATTAAAATTGGAAAATAGAAAAATGGCGGCTTTTGGGCGCCATATTGTGGGGGCCCAACTTTTATTTTGTCCTCACCCATTTTTTGGCATATCAAAATAAAGTATTTTCAAGAGGTGATTTCAATAATATATAACGCTTATATGTTTAAATGTACTTACTAATTTGAAAAATGTTTAGTACAAATTAATTAATAAAAAAAAAACAAAACATAAAAAACCCCACTGCTTAAGAAGCGAACTAATAAAAATACGTAAATATGAAGAAAATCATTTTGTGCAGTCGGAGGATACATATTCGCGAGCTGGTTGACCAAAACCAGATGTATCCTCCGACTGCACAGCATGGTTTCCTTCTTGTTTACGTCTTTTTACGGTCGTAGAAGTTATATTTTTATTTTTTTTTGATTCGACAAGCTAACAACGTGCTTCAAGCGAGCAAACTGCGTGGTAAGCATCTGGTAAGCGAGACGTCAACTATCGAACTAATTTGTGTCGTCAATGTAAAGTATGTCTACAGAGGACGCCCTGAAGCTCACATTTCAATGAACATCATTGTGCCGCGTCGGAGCGGTGTCGTATATGTCGGCTTCGGCCTTTATAATAATCCTCAACTCAATTAAATGTCTACACCACAAACAAGTAAAAAGTTTGTTAACATTCACATTGTGTCTAAACAGTACGTAAATGTCGCTCTGTTCAAAATGTAAAGGTTTTATTCACTAACTATTTAACACGATTGCGGTAAACTTTACAATGAACATTTAAATAATGATTTTAGTCGAATTTGTTTATTATGGGTCCCTAAATAAGTTACTATGTTTGTTTAGAAAATCTGATTACAGTTACTGTAGTCCATGTGAAATAGAGTTCTAATGCTATTATTAAATAACTATCTTTTACCCGCGGCTTCGTTCTCGTGGCCCATCCCACAGGACCCGTTTTCGAGAAAAAAAATAGTTTATGTCACTCTGGAATAATGTAGCTTTCCATGGGTGAAATAATTTTTGACAATCGCTATCGCCACGCTCTCGATGATAAAATGTCACTTGTTTAGGGCCTTAGGTCTCCTATTACATGGGACGTGAACAAGTGAAATGAGTCTACTATAGACACGCCTCTGCCTCACCCTTTAAATTTTATTATTATTATTTATTATTATTACCCTTCGAGAAAACAAGCGTGATGTTATGTTAGTAGCACTAATTTCCAAAATAACTATACTTACTTACAAATACATTGATTTTACCAGAAATAATTGTCCCACATTCATCACACCCACAGAAAACCAGTTCTTTTCAACCCATACGACCTAAAAGGTAAGATGACAAAAGAAAATACCCCTTCGTTTCATCATAGTTTATTTGAAATATTAAAATATGCCACAAAGGGCGGACGGACTGACAAAGTTGTGCCTCCATACAAATATCTCCATATGCGAGCTCGGATGCCGTATTTTTATTCGTATTTCAACACAATGTATTGTCACAAGACGTACTTGTGTTTTCCGGGAGGCACCGAAGCGCGCGATTTACCTTTTAGAATATTAATTTTGGAATATGGAATTTTTGAGCGGCGACCGCCCTTGCAGCGTTGGCTTGCATTTAGGCAGACCGATGACCTGGTTAAGGTTGCGTGAATCCGCTGGGTTGGCGATGCACAGGACCGATCGATGTGGTGACACTTGGGGAGGCCTATGTCCAGCAGAGAACGTTTTTCGGTTAAAATGATGATGATGCTTGCGTATTATTAATATTTATATTATTGTAATACGAATGTAGAGTAGAATATTTATTTTGGATAAGTTTTTATTGAACATTTTATCATTGCTTTTGAGTCAAAGACTTTGAGTGGTGAATGGATCTTAATTGCTATGTCATCGCTTGCCGTCTGACTGTGACTGTGGCTTATAGCAAATGGTAAGGACAAGGAGCATAGACAATTGGATACTGGAGTTCTTAGTCAGCTAGAAACTAGGCTTGGTTGAAGCAAAGGTTACGATAGTACCAAGAGGGTGTCCAACGTTCTGAATAATTGAAAGCTTCAGTCTAACACCTTGCTTTGCTTTTATACTTCTTGAGCTAGGCTACTAGAATTTTAGACAAACTAACATTCTTTTAGCGATACCGATTGTCAAAACTCCAAAATATGTGGGATTGGCAAAGTGAATTTTGGTAGCGCTTGTCAATCCCATTTATTTTGAATTTTTTGACATAGAGGCCTGTGCCCAGCAGTGGGAGAAGTCAGCCTGTGGACCCGCCCCGGCTTCGCCCGTGACAAATTATATACAAAAACCTGCCTCGTTTCTCACTCTTTCTATTGGTGATAACCGCATGAAATTACTTTCAGTAGTTTTTGAGTTTATCGTGAACAGACGCGGCGAGGTACCCCGCCTCCACGGAAAAAGAGGGGCGTTATAAAGTTTGACGTGTGTACATGTGTGTTTGTGTATGTCTGATCATCATAGCTTCTAAACGGAGGAACCGATTTTGATTTCATTTTTATAGTTTAGAAGGTGATTTTAACGAGAGTGTTCTAAGCTATGTTTGATGTAAATCGGTTCACCCGTTCTAAAGTTTTGGGCGTTTTACTGTTTGAATTGAAGTAGTATTCGCAAGATATCATGTCATGATTACATGTTCAATAGATTGACAATCTAAGCGTTTCTACTACTAGATAAATTATGTAGCATTAAATAAAAATGTGTCGGGGGTTTATTAAATTTTTAAGTTTTACTTATATAATATGTAGTGATAGTGATGTATGCACGCTTCGATGTGACAAATAGCCACGTCTCGTACCCCCAGTAAATAACATGCATTTCTATAAAAAGGCGGGCATTTTTCCACAAATTTGTTGACAAAACTGACGCCCGTGTTGTGCTTCTTGTTTATTAACTTAATTTCGTGTCTTTTTCGTTTTTGTAGATTTGGGAAAGGCCTTTGTTGCATTGGAATGAACATGTGGATGGAGACATGGAGGTTATAAAGTGTTAGTTAAAAAACAAACATTCATATTGCTTGAGTTTGCTTTTTTTGTTGTTAAACTGATGAAAATGAAGATTAGTTCTGATTTTAATTAACCGACTTCCCAAAAAGGAGGAGGTTCTATGTTCGACTTCAAGTTTGTTATTTTTTTTGTGTTTGTTCACCGATAACTCCGTTAATTGTGGACCGATTTTGAAAATTCTTTTTTTGTTTGAAAAAGTATGTTCCGAAATTGGTCCCATTTTAATTTGGTGAAGATATGATGAAGAATTTCGGAGATATACAACAGAACTCTTCAATAAATAACGGCAAATCTCTCGGGATTGCTGCAATCGCATGTCTGTTTGTTATTTATAACATGTCATAACATAACATCACGCCAGTTCGCTCTTAAGGGTTAAGCAGATATCTCATTTCACCGGTTATGTTCAAGTTTCTTGAAATCTATTCTGGCGAAATAGTTCCCTTACTAACTTGCCTATTAGGTACGTACAACTAAAAAGTGAAAAATAAAAAAAACTTTTTGCAATTTTTTTACAAAAAGTTTTTTTTTTTTATTGTGGTTTGAATTATGTATCAATTTTTTATTTACTTTTTATTTTTTTTCTTCTTTTTTATGTAATTAATGGTTTTGACTATTATTTGTGATTTTGACTATTTAATTTTTAATGCTATGTAATTAATTCGTAACATAGTGCTGTGTCACACAGAACATTCAATCTGCTTATTAAAAATCTTGTGCCACCAATAGACAGGCTGTGCCTAGTTTGCCCATGGCTATTTTCTTTGTATTAGAGTGCTTATTTTATTTTATTCTGTTGGGTCAAGCAGCGCCATCTATTTGTTCTCAAAGGATCTACGATCGATAGATCGTTCTGAGCGACATCTGCTGTTCAACGGGAGAGGACGACTCGCTCGCGACGAACGAGTGAAAAATCCGCCAACCGATCGCCCGCGCGCCCCGCCATTGTGTTTTACAAACCAGACCGTTCGTATATAGAAACCTCAGACCAACAAAAAAAGATAGACGTAGCGTCGCGAACATCAAAAGTGAAGCCACATTTTTATCTATGTGTGTTTGGAAGGGTTGCCATTTGTTGATTTTTTTCCCTATAAAATGGGTAATAAATTAATAATATTATTGTGTGGGTAGGATAATATTGTTCGAGTAAGATATTGTTGAGTATGGTATTGAACCTCAAAAGTAAACGATTAAGGTACATTATTAATTATAACTCTCGAAAAGAAATATTTTTTTTGTTACATCGCAAAATCTATTTAAAAATAAACAATTAGAAAGTGGCTTTACATGCTTATGATTTGGAGATCACCTTTTATGCAATCCTTGCTTGTGTTAGGAGACTTCACTCTTCCGCTTAGCAATATCCATTAATTTGCAATTTAATGCAAAAAAAATACAAATATAAATAGACAAGTTTTAAATAATAGAAAAAGCAAACTTTATGTGAACTAGCGTTATACAGAGAAAAAATGCGCGTATTTTTGTGATGTGTGAAAAATACCACCATAACAAAATCACTGACTCCAAAAAGTAATACAAAGATAAATGGTACTATTAGATAAAGATAAATGGACTATTTCTTATAGCTACTATCCATTTTCTTTTTGTTTCATTATTATTTGGAAATCTAAAATATTAAAATAACATAAAAAAAGAAAACAGGAATATAACTCGAAGTAAGAAATCATTTTAAATTTGTTTAATCGAATGGGGTAATTTGAAATCATAATATATTATGGCAACCCACGCACTTTATGTCACTGATTTCGTTCGTTGAGGTTTTTTGTTCCAAGGAACCTAAAATTCATAGTATATTTAATAAATAAACGATGTTATTTCAAGTACTTACATGTGAAATGTGATTCCGTGAGACTTTTTATGTGCTTTGCTATTGTTTTTACAAGTTTTCACTACACAGGAAGGCATAATTCCATTTTTTTTATATATGTTAACTAGACGACGACTCGTAACGTACTAAGAGCGATGAGCATAGTTTTAGTGCAGGTGTGTGCGTGAGAGTGTATATTTACTTGGAGGAGCATAGTTTTGTGGCTTCACTTATGATGTTCGCGATGTTACGTCTATCTTTTTTTGTTGGTCTGAGCTAGAAACGATATTATTTCAAAATTATAATTGTAATAAATCTTTTGTAAACCATATTCATCGAGCCTCATTGAAGAAGCCCTGCCTGCCTCCTGTCTTCATTACCAAAACCTATTCCATTGTGTAAAATTGTTTTTGTAATAATTTGTGTGTGTGTCAATAAATTAAATTAATTTTCCGCTTAGATGAACAATTATCATGATAATATTATTATTAATTAATGAATGGACCCGACATGGCTACGTAATTACATTATTGTTTTATAATAGATGTTTATTTTACTAGTGTTTGTCAAAATAAATAAAAAGGGCTTTTTGAGTGTGCGTGTGTGTGAGTTTTTTGTCACGTCACCGCGTCGCGTCGCACTTTTAGATCTCGTCGGGGTCACCAATTTTAAGTGTGCCTGTATAATGTTCCAGGTGTGTGTATAAGGAGACATTAAACGATTGAATATTTGGATGTTTCTTTACTCACGAAACGTATTACAATGGAAGTACTTATTTAGTAAGTGTGTCTATATCGGGCGGTAGTTATGGGCGAACTGGCGTGGCCGATCGCTGCACATACGAACACGAATACAATATTAATGTGTCAGCGTTCCTACTAGCTTTTATGATAAATTGCTGAATTGAGTATTAAGAGAACGTGTCAAACCCGTAATGCCCAAGTTTGCCTTTAAAGCAACCGGCTATGTATCAACCTGATTTGAAGATGGATAATATTTATAATGCTAGTATTTACCTTCTGCCCCCCTTTCTTCCGCATCGATAGTGTATCATCGCCATAAGTCAGAAAAGGGTTCACAATATTATATTTTACACGATTCCTCCCTTCTTCCCCTTTCATGGGCAGGAAGACAGCTGCTATCATGTCATACATCACCCAAATGACGAAAAATGGCCGTTCAAGTCATTTGACGCTTTTTACAACGACAATATATTTTATTTTTTTTGCAAATGTTCGATGTAATGGCGTGAGGCTATTACGAAATATTTTGCTGTCTGAGAAACGACTTCTTATTTTAGTGTGCCTTGGTGTAGTGAAAATTGGTGATTTAGTCAGTTATATACCTTAAAAAGGTGAAGGAAACATACAAATAATATTTCGCTTTCACAGTTGTGTATTACATCAAGTATTTGAAGTCTCCTTTTGGGCAAAATCGTGAGGAAATCGACATGACCAGGAACTAAAACAAATTGAAGACATAGTGACATCTACCGCACTGGACTCGCGTGGCTGCAGCTCATTCCCTCCCAATAAGAGGAGGCCAATGTCCCAGCAATAGGAAAATGTATAGTCCGAGTGTACCTACACAGTTACACACTCAAAGGATGACCTGTTAAAATATCTCAAAAAGCCATAGGCACAGTGTCATAGCTAATAAACACTGGGCCTTTCAAAGACCTTATACGTATTTCTTACTAATAGACTGTGTACCAAAATTTTATGTTTAGCTAAAATGAAATCTATAATCATATTCCTAGGTTGGCTATTTCCTTATAAGCGGTAGCTAACTAAAAGCGGTCTTGGCGAGAGGGATTCCGCTGGTAGTGTGTCCTTGTCTGACCTCTTGCTAGCTCAACTAATCATTGGGTTTGGTAGAAATGGTAGAAAATTTTATATTTTACTTTTTATGTTATACCAAAACGAACAATTCATAGACTTTGACACATATTTAAATATTTCTAAAAAGTATATAAATATTTCTACAGTTCCTAGATCTAATAAATTCGTTGTATTTAAAAAAATATAAATTAATACTGAGTACGAGTAGTACTTTTAAATGTTTGGGCCTGGTAATACTAAATGATGGTGGTTTGCGGATTTTTTGGCGGACTTTAATCGAATAACTGGACAATATGTGAAATCATAGAGATCCTTTGAGGTATATTTAGCTGCCGGTATTTCAAAGCACCGTCAGAAGACTGCAGGGTCATTTAAAGCCTCTCCTTCATGA
Source organism: Orthosia cruda (assembly GCA_964057195.1). Lineage (NCBI taxonomy): Eukaryota > Metazoa > Arthropoda > Insecta > Lepidoptera > Noctuidae > Orthosia > Orthosia cruda. Next base: position 18,373,046 of record OZ059842.1, on the reverse strand, counting down.
GCTTGAGAGTAGGATCAGAGAGCTTTTTGTTCCAATCTATATGATGGTCTTGAAGAATGAAACTTGAAGAGGCTTGGGATTTGAGGATTATTGAGTCCTCCCCCTCTCTTCGAACTTCACTTTTTTTTATTAACTATAAATTAGGTAGGTTTAGGTAGCGCAGATAGGTAGCATCAACATATCGGAATACTTAAACTATCGTTTTTACAATCAATTTGTCCCGTGTTCTGTTTGGTCATGGTCACCTCATTAGAAAGAGACACATTACCAAAGGGAGCCCTCTCGCTCGGACCGGTTTTTGCGCCATAGTGCACAGTCTAGTAGTAAGAAGTATAAGGTCTTTGGGGCCTTTAGCTTCTAACGAGATAACAAGATTGACAGCTGTCAGAAAAATGTCATACGGAGGCCGCCATTATTTACTTTCAGCCTTCGTTTGCCGGAAAATGCCAATTCAATTTTAGAATTTGTCTATTTGTTTTTTTTTCTTTATGTAGGTATTTATGGCAGCTTTTGGTTTCGACAAGGGTTAGACAAGAGTGAGAACTCGTTAAAATAATTAATTATGAAAATTAATTTTGTTTTGCTATAGTTCGTTGTGTTTGTGTATCGCGTCGAAGTTTAATGCGGGTATTATTCTTGGTTACTAGGAGGATGTTCTAGTTTTTGAATTTGAGTTTTTCGTTAATATTTGTGTTCATAGGTACTAATCATCAGAATCAGAAATTTACGTATAGTTGTAAAACATCAACATTAAACAGACTCTACGTTTTGCCATGAGGCGTACAAATATGATTTGCAATATCAAATAATAATTGATTACTGTTACTTTAAAATGATTACCAATAATAATAAAAAACCGGCCAAGTGCTTGTCTGACTCGCGCACAAAGGTTTCCGTATAAACAGCTACATTCAACAAAATTAATAGGTAACATTATTAGGTAACATAACCAGCCTATCCAAATAGAAAGTATAAAGAAAGCTATACTTTCTAGTACTAAGAGTATCTGAGCCAAGCTGCGGATGGACGGTAGGGCGGACGGACATGAGAAAACTATAATGGTTCCTTGTTGAATACGGAACCCTAAAAAGAGCCAGAATCTGAGACAAGGAATTCAGTTACACATTGCCGAATATAACCTCACTAGCTGAACCTCGCGGTTTCACTAGCATCTTTGATTACTACTCCGCTCCTATTAGTCATAGCGTGATGTTTTATAGCCTATAACCTTACTCAATAATCGGGCTATCGAATAGTGAAATAATTTTTAAAATCGGACCAGTAGATCCTGAGATTAGCGCGTTCAAACAAACAAACAAACAAACTCTTCAGCTTTATAATATTAGTATAGATAATAAATCAACAAAAACATTTCCATAATTTCAACAATTAAATTCTACAGTACATGTCAAAGAGTATCCAAATGTTAAAATAATGTCAAATAATAATCAATTCATTAAAAAACACAAATAAGTGTAATCCAGTATATAATGTCAAAATACAAATTCATAATGATGTAGTTTAAACAATAATAATAAAAACTGTAGTCAAAGATCATAAAATAAGATGTCAAAATAAATTATATTAAAAAATAATAGTAATACTCAGAATGGTCAATAATTCACACACAAATAATAATAATAAAGGGCAACCACATTGCCATCTGTCAAGCATTTTCCCAACTAGGTTGGGGTTGGCTTACAGGCTGACCAGATGCAGCCGAATATAATACTTATTGGCAGTAGGCATTTTAAGCTAGAAGCTTGCACTGTCTGAATTCAGATTTGACTGGGCCTAAATTTGTTTTTCATATGATCTAACATTTTAAATATAATTGTATGAAATTTAAAGTAAATTTGATGTCTCAGTTTGTTTCAATGTTCCTTATCACTTAGGAAACACCAGACTTATCTAATTAAAATTGACAAAAAAAGATTGACTGACTTGAACACTGACAGATGTTTCCTGGGTAGAAAAATGATAATTCTATTTAGTCCATAAGTGAGATTATCAAATAATATTGAACCAATTTTTTTGCTTTATCAAACAAATAAAAACTGACAAAGATAAACCGCATTAAAGTTCAGGTGTCAGTATAAAGGTCTATCCACACATATCAGGGCCGTGCCCGGGATGTGACAGGGCCGGGCCCATGGAGCACACAACCCGCGTGTTCCATGCCCGGCCCCAATCATTGAAGCTTCGTCACTGCACGGACGTGCGTTAACGAGTTCATATAAAATGTACACAACGATATTTTTAACCGACTTCGCAAAAAGGAGGAGGTTTTCAATACGACAGTTTTTTTTTATGTGTGTTTTATCTCAGAACTTTTTACTGGGTGAACCGATTTTGATAATTATTTTTTTATTTGAAAGCTGGTGTCATCAAGATCTGATGAAGAACTTCGGCGATATACATCAGAACTCTTCAATAAATGACGGCGAATCACTCGGGATAGCTGCAATCGGATGTATGTTTATTGTTTACATCATTTCATAACATAACATCACAGTATCACGCTCTAAAGGGGTACTCAGGTTGAACAGTTCACCCTGGTATACTCTAATTCCACTGTTTTTGTCTTAGTTGCATGTTTCTGGGTTAATCTATTCTAGCTTCACTTTGGAGAATTGGTCCATTATGAACCACAACTAAAAATTTAAAATATAAAAACTTTTTAACAAAAAATACTATCGACTTCTAAATAAAAACACTACAAAGTGAACAATAACTTCAATTTCGGAAGTCGGTGTCAGAAAATGAAGAAACCAAAACAAGAAGACCGACTTCCGAAACTGAAGTTATTTTTCACTTTGTAGTGTATTTTTTGAACCCCTGACGGGGCACGGTCCGTCCACGTCCCGGGCACGGCCCTGAAATGTGTGGATAGACCTTAAACTGTTGCACACCACAACGTATTTTTTTGTTTATGTGGCAAAAGAAAAGTACTTGCCCATTAATTTTAGGTTATCTAACTGACGGTTTAAATAGATATTTTTTGTCAACTACCCTATTACCAAATAACTATCATGCACTTTATTAAACCATCCTTTGATCAAGTCTTACTTAATGAGTTGTATAAATAGATTAAATAGAATGTCTAAGTGTGGTCAAAGGTAAAAAGTCAGGGAAGCACCTCATCAAAAGGTAGTTTTAATGAAGTCTTACTTATATTAATTAGCTCCGTCTCTTTTAAGGGCATTGTACTACTGCACTTCAATATTGGACTTATATTATCGGACAATAGGTACTTGGGTAATCAAAATATATCTCCTATTATGAGACTAATATTAAAAATTACTCTTTGCGTAATTTTTACGTAGGACGATTTTGTCTATGTCGTCTTACCCATAAGCAGTACATTATGTATAGAGCCATCACTGTTTTTAGGGTTCCGAATTCTATGTCCGTCTGTCCGTCCGCAGCTTAGCTCAGAGACTCTTAGTACTAGAAAGCTATAACTTGGCATGGATATACATATTAATAATTCCGACAAAGCGGTAAAATAAAAACAAATAATTTTTTTCTGGTACCTCTTAAAGACGCAAAGTGGGGATATTTTTTTTACTTGTCTATCTTATGGTGTGGGGTATCGTTGGATAGGCCATTCAGAAATATTACGGGTCTGTTAAAACTATTTTTAGATTCAGAGATTCATTTGCTTAAAATTAAGGTTTAAATTGAAAATTTTTGTTAGTCTACTTGGGGGACACTTCTTTTACAAAATTTTCAATTTAAACCTTAATTTTAAGCAGATGAATCCTGCCAGCGAAATGGTTGGTTTTGGTTACGTGAAAAATTCACGGCAGTAGTATATATAAGGAATAAAAAGGAAAACTATCACAGCTAAGTAGGCTTTACAAGTTTACGAGTAATAGTTAATTTGCTAATACATTGTCAGGCGTACATAAACTGCTGTTATTAGTTGACGATTGTTTTATTTTGTCACGTTAATAATTTTCTTTCAAGGAACCAGATTTAATTTAATTTATGCAGTTATCCTCAACCGATTAAGTTGAAATTTTGCATACACTTTTAGTTTGGGTGACAATGTACGGTTAGCTAAGTGGCGTCATTCTAAATCCAATATGGCGGACGGTCCCCAGATGGTGGACTAGTTATTTTCGGTTCACTGCCATGATATGGGTATCAAATGAAAGGGTCTGTGAATGACTTTAAGTTTGAAATTTTTTTATTTGTAAAAGAGATGTGTAACTATTTTGTTGAACAATAAAGGATAGGTACTTAATATTCTATTATTTTAAGATGAAGTGAGAAATGAATATAATATTAGCGGAAGTTTGAAAATCGCGGCAGTGACAGAAAAGTTGAAAGGAAACCGTTTGTGGTATGGCCATGTGATGAGAAGGGATGAAACGCATGTTACTAAAAGATAATATAAATGTGGATTGGTGAAGAGTGAGGGGACGGCTAAAGAAAATATGGATGAACTGTGTGAGAGTGACGAGAGGTATGAAAGAAAAGGGAGTCAGTGATAGCGTGTCGCGGGTCATGACGATATGGAAGAAGAAAACGTGTTGCGCCGACACCAAGTAACGTGGGACAAGGGCAGCAAGATGATGATTCTATTCTTCTATTCTGTTCTAACCGGGTGCAAGATTATTACATTGTTTTGTTAATTAATAAAAATAAAATCTTAATGACAAGCTCTTTAGCTCGATCTCGCCTGATAAAAAGGGATAGTTGAGGACACTCTGGTTCTTTTCGTTAAAAACATCTTAGTTTATAAATAAATACAAATACAAACCTAGATAAATACAAATAGAAGATATATAACACTCACTCAACTTATTTACTTTACCATCCGCCTCACTGCTCCATCATAACACAACCCATAAATTCGAGATCTCCACAGATTTATCCTAACGAGGCTCTCAGATGCTCTCGTAAGCAGCCATTACTCCTAGGTAACCACCGGAACGAAGCCGCTAGGTGGCAGCACAGTAACTTGATGTCTAGTAGGCTATGATAGCATGAATCTTGCAAGATGTAGGCACAGATATATAAATAACGTAGGAGGTATATTAAAGAAAAATAGGTTGAAATACGTTTTTTCGTACCACTTGCTCAAAAAAGTGACATTCTATGCCACAAAAAGCGAACATAACAATAGTCATTTTTAACCAACTTCGCAAAAAAGAAGGAGGTTTTCAATTCGACTGTTTTTTTTTTTATGTTTGTTACCTCAGAACTTGTTACTGGGTGAACCGATTTTGATGATTCTTTTTTTATTTGAAAGTTGGTGCTTGTCATGTTGACCACATGACAAGCACCAACTTTCAAATAAAAAAATTTGATCAAGATCTGATGAAGAACTTCGGAGATATACATCAGAACTCTCCAATAAATGACGGCAAATCACTCGGGATAGCTGCAATCGGATGTCTGTTTATTGTTAACATTATTTCATAACATAACATCACACTAGCACGCTCTAAAGGGGTACGCAGGTGTGAACAGTTCACCCTGGTATACTCTAATTCCACCGTTTTTGTTTATTCTTCTTGTTTCTGGGTTAATCTATTGTGGCTTCACTTTGGAGAATTAGTCCGTTATATACCCACAACAAAAAAGTAAAAAAAAAAAAAACTTTTTGACAAAAAATACAACCGACTTCCAAATAAAAACACTACAAAGTGAAAAATAACTTCAATTTCGGAAGTCGGTGTCAAAAAACGAAGATCACAAAACAGGAACACCGACTTCCGAAATTGAAGTTATTTTTCACTTTGTAGTGTTTTTATTTGGAAGTCGGTTGTATTTTTACTGTTAAAAACAGGGAAAGAAAATTGTACTGAATTTCATTCATCTTCTAAGTCCCCTTATGTGATTAAAATTTGGAATATTTACCGAAATTTATACTGAACTTCATCTGTGTTTACACCATTGAGTTTGTATATAACGCATTATACATCTTTTTGAAAAAGTAATACGCATTTATTATGCAGTTATGATTATTAAATAAAATTACGAAAACCGACGAGGCCGTATGAGCTTGATGCCTTTGCTTTTCCGACAAAAAATATTAGTCTAGGAATTTGAAAATTCAATTCAATTCATTCTCTCTATCAATAATTGGACCAATATTTCGAATGTTAACTTTTACTTTTCATTATTTTTAATAAATGCTTATCTCATATTATTATTGTGTTAATTTTTTCGCAAATGGTACGAAAAGTAGAGTATTTTCCTCGGTGATAAAGCTGTCTTAGTCTTGGGTGAACTTAAATCCCTCGACACACTCAGGACTCGTCTTAAATCCCTCGCTTCGCTCGTGATTTAAGTTTTTAACACCCACGGTACGCTCGGGAGTAAACCTCGAGTCCATCGTTAGGCTCGCGATTTACATCGTCACCCGCGACAGAAGACACTGCTTTATCCCCTTGGTTAATAATCTACTATTATTTCTCTCTTTTTACCCGGCTGCAAGGAAAGGGTTATGTTTATCGCGCGTATCTTGTATGTAGGTGTGTTTGTAATATTCTGTACTAGCTGACCCTCGGGGCTTCGCTCCCGTCAACTGGCTACCCTGGCTACTATGGCTACCCTGGCTACTCTAGCTACTCTGGCTACCCTGGCTACCCTGGCCACCCTGGCTACCATGACTACCCTGGCTACTCTAGCTACTCTGGCTACCCTGGCTACCCTGGCCACCCTGGCTACCCTGGCTTCCCTGGCTACTCTGGCTACCCTGGCTACCTTGGTCCTACCCTGGCTACCATGGCTACCCTAGCTACTCTGGCTACCCTGGCTACCCTGGCTACCTTGCCGCTACCCTGCCTACCCTGGCTACCATGGCTATCCTGGCTACAATGGCTACCCTGGCTACCCTGCCCCTACCCTGCCTACCCTGGCTATCCTGCCCCTACCCTGCCTACCCTGGCTACCATGGCTACCCTGCCCCTACCCTGCCTACCCTGGCTATCCTGCCCCTACCCTGCCTACCCTGGCTACTCTGGCTACCCTGGCTACCCTGGCTACCCTGGCTACCCTGGCTACCCTGGCTACCCTGGCTTTCCTGGCTACTCTGGCTACTCTGGCTACTCTGGCTACCTTGCCCCTACCCTGCCTACCCTGGCTAATCTGGCTACCCTGGCTACCCTAGCCACACTGGATACCCTGGCTGCCCTGGCTACCCTGGCTACCATGGCTACCCTGCCTACCCTAGCTACCCTGCCCCAAACCTGGCTACCCTGGCTACCATGGCTATCCTGGTTACAATTGCTACCCTGGCTACCCTGCCTACCCTGCCCCTACCAAGCTGTGTGTAATGAAGAGGTTAAATGCGGTCCAAAGAGGATTTGCAAAGAAAGTGTGCAAATCCGATCGCACCGTATCCCTAAACTCGGCGCTGGTGCTGGCTGGGATGCTTCCCCTCGATCTCCGAATACGAGAGGCAGCTGCCCTGTATGAGGCGAGGAGGGGAGTACCTCAGCCAGTGCTAGGAGACAAGGACGTTGAGCGACACACCGCATTTGCCTCGACACCCCACCCGGCGGAACATATGAGTCTGCAGTTCATATGCCTGGCAGACCAAGAACAACTCGCACACCACTGCACACAAGCAGTGCAGATATATACGGACGGCAGCAAAATTGATTGAAAGGTGGGGGCGGCATTGTCTCTCTGGAGCAATGACGCCGAAACCAAATGCCAAAAAATGAAGCTGTCGCCCCACTGCACGGTCTACCAGGCCGAACTGCTGGCCATATGCAAAGCCACGCGGGAGATCTATAAGCACACAGAAAGGCCTTTTGGCATCTTCAGTGACTCACGATCTTCACTGGAGACGGTCGCATACCACCGCTCCTCTCATCCCCTCGCAGTCGAGACCAGGGAAAACCTGAGAAAGTGCAGCATCCAAAACAAGCATGTGGCTTTGTTTTGGAACAAGGTGCACGCGGGGCTGGAGGGAAATGAGAGAGCCGACCACTTGGCTAAAGAAGCGGCATTACACCTCCAAAAGAGGCCAGATTACGACCAGTGTCCGGTGTCATTCGCCAAGCGACAAATCCGGAAGGATTCGCTTGTCGAATGGAACCGGAGATACAGAACGGGGGACACAGCTGCAACGACGAAACTTTTCTTCCCGGACGCAGTGGACGCTTATAACATCGTCAGAAAATTAAGACCAACAGGGTTGATTACCCAAGTGATGACTGGGCATGGTGGGTTTTCAGAATAGCTGAACAGGTTCAAGTGTAAAGAAAGCCCATCATGCGCTTGTGACCCTGACGAAGACTTGACAGCGATCCACATAATTACTGACTGCCCGGTATATGCCCGTGAAAGATATAAAATCGAACAGAAGTTAGGAATTTACATTAAACCAGGGAATCTCAATAGGCTTATATCTTAAATAAAGTATAGCACGACATTTATTGAATACTGTTTCAAAGTTGCACAAAACATAGTAAATAAAAATAAATACATAAATAACATCAATGCTCGAAATTATATATAGCAATATATAATGGGAAGCGTACAAAACAATATATAATCTATAAACAAAATAGAATCAAGATATTGTTAAGATCGTGCTATGTAATAAGTTAATATAAAACCTTAGAAAATATAAATAATTTAAGAACTCGTCAAGAGACAGAGTTAAAAATGTTATAGAGAATAAAAACAATGTACAAATTGATCTCGAATAAAGATGAGTACAAAGGTCTCGGACTATGTCCGGGGAACCTCCCTAGTTCGCAGAGCGCCGAGTGGTAGGCGCCGTCTTCAATTACCCTGCCCCTACCCTGCCTACCCTGGCTACCCTGCCCCTACCCTGCCTACCCTGCCTACCCTGGCTACACTGGCTACCCTGCCTGCCCTGGCTACCCTGCCTGCCCTGGCTACCCTGCCCAAAACCTGCCTACCCTGGCTTCCCTGCCCAAAACCTGCCTTACCTGGCTGCCATGGCTACCCTGGCTTCCCTGCCCAAAACCTGCCTAGCCTACCTACCCTAGCTACCCTGCCTACCTACCTACCCTGACTACCCTGCCTACCTACCTACAAATTTTTTATCGATCATCAATAGTTTCCTCAGCGCACGCCAAATAATGTATTTTACAGGCAACATTTTGCTACCTGGGGTTACAAATAATGCAATTTTCATAAGGATCTCTAATTATTTTTGAAATATATTATAGCGTATGACACTCAGGAATAATGTAGCTTTCTACTGGTGAAAGAATTTTCAAAATCGGTTCAGTAGATCCAGAGATTACCCCTTACAACTTACTTAGTATAGATTACCTCATCTTTCAAGCCACTTGACAGATTTTCATAATGAAGACATCGTTAGATAGGTCTTGACCGCCCAAGTGTTCTTAAATAAGTGCCGTTAAAAAAAAGAACGTGGCGGATTGTGGGCGCCATATTGTAGGGTATGCAATATTTTTTCTTCGAAACTCTTCGAGTGGGGTATCAAAATTAAGAGTTTTTAGAGGTGATTACAAAAATATATACCACTTACATGTTTAAAAGTCATTCGAAAAAAAAGTGTACCTAACAAAAAGTTGTAAATAAAAAAGTTGATATAACCAAAAAATCCGACTGCAAAGACGTAAAAAAGAAGAAAATCATGCTGTGCAGTTGGAGGATATTTACAGTTTTGGTCAGCCAGCTCGCGAATATGTATTGTTGTTTGATATTATTAACTTTGTTTTAGTTTTAGTACTCTATCAATAAAAAGTGATCAGTCTATAGTAACATACAGGATTGACAAAATATCCATAATAATTTATTTAAACATTCGTGCTGTTTGTCGCTAAGGAATTTGGTTGTATGTTCCATATCTTGAAAACTGCTGCACCGCTTTTGATGAAACCTGCACTGTTCCTTAAGTTGAGAGACCAGTGACCACTTATTAAATGTGGTACACGTGTTTGCCCATACGGAGCAACATATGTGAATATTGTGCAATTCCAATAATATTACGTATATACTTACGTGTAGAATTGATAACCGCCTTTTTTTTAAGTCGGTAAAAATACACATATATATGCACCAGTTGTATTCTATCAACGAACTTTTTGGCATTACGACAATCGCCATCTTTGATAGAATGAACTTTGTCTAGTCTAGCAGATCTCGGACACATTCGTCAGATTTCTTAATCGTCAGAATAATTTATAGGCTGCGTTTTTTTTTGTCGAAAACTGACTTTTAGTCAGATTCGGTGACAAAGTTTCGGCTGTTTTTTTCTGACAAAAGCGGAAACTTATATTTAGGCGGTTTTTTTATTCGTAGGACAAATCGTTAGGGCCACGGGAACAACACGATAAACCTATGGATTGGCCACGTGTTATGACATTTCGCTTACGCTTTAATACCTATGCTATTTAATACCGAATTTTTGGAACACGCGGCTTGCGGTAGGAGTAGCCTGATAGAAGTCGTCACGTCACGAAAAAGAGTTATACGTCTCGAGACTTTCGGTTTCGTCCGGCCAAGTTCGGGTATTATCGTCAAGCGCCTTGTTTAACTCATGTGTTAGTTAAATGTGACTTTTATCCATATCAAATTACGTTCGAAGTTGAAGAAAAATTACTGATGGGAGACCCCGACCGCACACTTTTTTTTATAATCAATGCGTTCGAATATTATAGAACAGAAGTAACTCTGCCTGTCTGTCTGTTACCTTGTCATGTTTAAATCGTAGAACCAATTAAGATGAAATTTGGCATGGAGATAGTTTGAGACCCTGGGAAGGACATAGGATATTTTATTTTATTGTTTTTGTCCCGGTAGTATAATCCCTTGAGATGAGAACGATGATGACTTTTTACGCGAACGAAGCCACTAGCAGAAGCTGTTTATTCTATTTTGTTTGTTATTTTTATATTCTATTTTATTTTTAAGTATTTTCCGTTTTGCGTAATTGTGTCTGTGGCATCAACAGTAGGCCTTATCTGAATATCAGCGCAGCGTTATTTCCTTTCTGGATATCGCTGCACATGCTGAGATTGGAGCCTTTTTGGTCTCGCACAGGGTTATATTTTTATTACTGTTTAATTTTTTGCTTATTTCTCGTATTATAGCTAGTAATTTATAATTGTTATATCTGATAGATTGTCTCTTTTAACAGTCTAGAAGCCTACCATACCTAAGCTTGACATAAGAAAGTGCTCTATATGCTAGTTCTTACTCCGAGTTCGTCTCTAACGAATGATACAAGTGGAGCCAAAGAAATGTGGGAAAGCTTTCAAGAGGGCTGCATATTTCAGTTTTCTTCTGAATTGAAAACGTGTTTGAAGTAGGAATAGCTTGAGGGATGTAGGTTATTTTATTTTAGCTATGTTTCAAATGATATTCTTCAGTGGGGTTTCAGTCTAAACTAATTGCATAAAAAGGTCACATTGTTTTTAGCCCCTGACGGAAAAAAGAGGGGTGTTATAAGTTTGACCTGTGTACCGTGAGTTTGTGTATGTGTCTGTGGCATTATAGCTTCTAAACGGATGGACCGATTTTGATTCCGTATATTCGCGAGCTGGCTGACCAAAATCAGATGTATCCTCCAACTGCACAGCATGATATTTTTCTTCTTTACGTCTTTTTAGTTCGCTTCGGGATTTTTGTTTTTCTGAATTAACTTTTTTTTTATAACTTTTTTTTTTTGTTTTTTTTTTTCATATTTGGTATATTTAAATATATAAGTGTTATGTGTTTCTGAAATCACCACTTAAAATCGTTTATTTTGATACTCCACACGATGGGTTTGGAAGAAAAATAATTGAGCATCCACAATATGGCGCACAAAAGCCACCATTTTTCTATTTTCCTGTTTTACTACATTAACTTTGATACTCGCAAAGTTAATACGAATCGATTGACGTAAGAATGATCAAAATCGGCGAACGCGTTTGGTCTCTAGAACGTCACATAGGAAAAAACATACATACATAGACTGATAAACACATTACCCATCTTCGGCAGACTAGAAGGGTAAAAAAATAAATATTAATCAAGCTTTTTAGCATACCGTGCATTATCATCCTAACCAAAGGTGTATGCAAAATTTCATCTTAATCGGTTGAGGATAACTTTTTTAAATGCTGTTGCAAGATTTGACCCGTACAACATACGTGGTTACATAGTCCATACATACATTGCAAGTAATTAAAAAGTTTGTAAACAAAAAAAAATTACGATACTTTTATTCTCTATTGGAACTGGATGAGTGTATTAGTTGCCGAAAAAACTGCATACGGCTGCCTGTAAGTGGCCAGTGAAACAACAGGCAAAAAGTTCAAGGGAAAATAGAGGAAAACTCGTATTTGTAACACAGGAATGTAGACTTTATTGCATTTGCAATAAGTACTCGTGGTAGTGGCAAAGATGTCGGTTGACTGAAAGTGGCAGGAAATTTGTAGGGAGTATGGATTTGATATTCGATATGCAAAAGACCAATGCTTTGGTGGTCCTCATTTGAATGTATAAGTTACCTGGATAGATCGATCTGCGACATCAAAATCATCATCATCTTCCTGCCCTTGTCATATGTTACGTGGGGTCGGCGCAACACGTTTTCTTCCTCCATACTGTCCTGTCCCCTGTGACGCTATCATCTGCGTCATCAAAATCTTGGATACTTATTGCTCATTAAAACCCCGTGTTTAGAAGAGGTTTTCATTTTGTGGCCTGGAATTACCTCTTTGGCTATGTGGAAATTGGAACCTACTTTTCTATTGTTTTTATTATTGTAAGGCTCGCGTTTGACCACTAACTCACCTGATAGTAAGCAGTGTGGTCGACGATGGGGCACGCGTGCCTAGAAATAACCCATTCACTCTTGACCTAATGACCCCTAAGTTGTAAGTATCAGGAAACGCAGATTTATGAAAATTGACGGGAAAAGCAAGCTCTGTCAATTCCTCTTGCTCGACAGGGAAGAGAGAGCTTATCTTTTATACGAATCATACGAAACGATTCGACTCAATGTGTTCATGATTTACATTATAGTCTTTTCCAGCTTATCCCAACATCTTCGTATCTGCTTTGTAGCTCTGTCCAGCAGTTTTCATTTGACTTTTACTTGAGCATTGAGTTGTATTACCCCGGGCAGTCGCAGTGAACCACTGTTCAATAAAATTCAACCAATGAATGTACTCGCATGTTGAAATCATTATTCAAGTTGAATGTATGTTTTGTGAGAATGCTTGTGAATATTGCCTTTGATTGTGTCTTTTTGTCGATACAATTTTGGTGGGAAAAGGCTTTAGACAAAATGTCCATGCTATCAGCGATGGCGATGGTTTAAAAGGTGACTTTATCGAGAGTGTTCTTAGCTATTCAAGATAACGTGTAATAATTACGTATTCAATAAATTGTCGAAGGAAGCGTGTTTACTACTAGATAAATTATGTAGCATGAAATAAAAATGTGTCAGGGGATTTTCAAATTTTTAAATATCACTTGTGTCTGTAGTTGAATGTCAATTCTGTGGACGAAAATTACAGCTAGATTGTAGCATTTGTGAGAGTTAATCTCAAGGAAGATAATATTAGGAATAATTTAATTTTTAAAAGACCGCAAATTAAATAAGTCATTTATTGGAAAATAGAATAGAATTAGACATCGTACGAATAATAGGTACTAAAATAAATTACAATTCACTACGCTCATAAACAAACATTTTAATTTAATATTAACTTAAACAGTGACTTTTCATGTCTAGTAAACAAAACAACCTGACCATGGACAAAAATATTATGAATAAGGAAAAAAACAAATCTGTATCTGTCTAAAAATATTTTGATTGGGCACTTTTCTCGAATAACAAATGATTAAATTCGTGAAATCTAACCACGTAGTTTACGACCTTTACTCGACGGTAGAATGACAAAACATTTAGGTAAAAATAGAATCTTACAGAATACTATTTTGAAGTCCACTTTCGTCAAAAACTTAACTCAGACTTAATTGCTTTAGGGCTTGAGCCTATCACCACGTCACGGCGTGGAACGGAGCTGTTACGCGGCGCGGCATGTTGACGTGATGTGCAAGTTTACGTTACCGCGCCGTAAAAATGAGCGCCACAATTCCGAAACGTTACACGATGTTGTGCCTTGTATAATTCCGGTAAATTTTTCACTCACGAACCCGTAAAATAACAGTATCGTTCTAGACGTTTCTCAACAAGTGATATCAATAAATCAGAAGCAATAATTTCTGTCATTATTTTTGCACAACTAATCGCTTATACATTAAACATCAATCGAGCGAGCGCATCGCTACGTACTGCTTGCGACGACGTCTGACGCGTCGTTTCGCGGCGATGTTGCCGTATAGTGCACGTTACAACAACATATCATGCCGCGACACCGCACCGTTCCACATTTACGAGGTCGTGACGTGGTGATGGGGACAAACCCTTACACGAGGTTAAATTAAAATATGTATTAGGTCACTGACCTCTATCATACATTGTACACTGGACTTCATATTATCGATGACAAAATGAAGACATTTGATTATCGCCATTTTGGCGCTGATAGCAACGCGACTTAACGTGAGAGTCGCATGGAACTAATATTAGAGATGGGACACAGCTTTCGGTAAAATACTTTTATGGGTTTTATCGATCGTGAGAATAATTTAATACGTAAGAGAAAAAAAAAACAGTTATTTTTATTATGATTAATTTTTAAGTAATAGCTGTAAAGGTTAACTGAAAAATATTTTCAGTCAGATTGCAAGCTATAAACTAGTGGATAGCGTGCTAGTAAAGTTATAGCACATTACTGTCAGATCAGTGAGATTTAAATACCGGGGATAGGCTAACAGCTTATCCTTAAAACCAGTATATTTGAGCAAGTATCTCCTCGCACACTAGTTAGTTAATACTTACAATCGTTCGGATTCACTCGGTTGACGCCCATTGGGTTCGTGAAGGGAACACCATTTATACAATAATAATAATAAATGAGATGGATAATCATTTACAACGGACGTATTTCTCGCTATCATCGCTGAGATCCTGTCTCTGTAGTGTTAAGGTGCAAATAAGAGTGGTATCGCATTCCAGCAAGGTGAAGACTTTAACTCTGTTTCAAATGCAGATAATAAATTATTTGACTTTAAAACATTTGTTAATATAATCATAACTATCATGATATTATTCCAGAATTAATTCCAGGCTCAGGAACGTGGTGATTGGTACAAGAGAGAGGCCTGTGCTCAGCAGTGGGCGAAGTCGGGCTGTGGATAATCATGATGATGATTCCAGAATTTAGTATTACACATCGCTTTTGAACATATTATTACTGATTATTAGGCATTCATATACCTAAAATTCATCACCAATACCAATATGAGATATTTAGTTCCAACATACTACGAGAAGTCAATACAGTAAATGAGTGATACGCCTTGCCAAGACTACTATTTTGATTTTAGTGTAATTTAAAAATATCACTAATACTGATAAATTAGTTACAATATTATAATATTTCCAGTCAAATATATTAGTATTACCTAATTTTTAGAAATATCGGTAGTATCCTATCTCTAAATGTGTCAATTTTAGTTCCTGATACGCTCGAGCGGGGCGCTTTGAATCAGCACAAAAATCAACTGTCATTTCTTATAGTATGTTTAGTCCAGTGTACTTGTATAATAGAGGTCAGTGTATTAGGTACATAATGGACCCGTATTAGCTTCTATCTCGGGAGTTAGTACGATAACTCAGGGTGGTACAAGCAGGGCTTAGGAACTTAAATATACGGACCTACTTGGATGATAATGAGTCATTGAGCTTGGCATATGCTTACAAACACAACTCAAACAGCTATGAGTGACACAGCCAGACTTGTACACTGGTTCACCGGTTGCAGAGAAAGAATTAAGCGAAGCTAGTTAGCTCGTAGCTCATAGAGTACAAGTAATTTTTTATACGTGTGTAGACCGCAAACTGTATAAACTAAGACGTTCCATGTGAAAATTACCTCGAGGATTTTAACTACCCCTTCGAAGGATACGACTCCTTGTCTGCCCTTCATGTCCAACCACCTTTTAGGATTTGAACATGGCGAATAACAGAGTCGTTCAAGAAGCAACTCATGGGTCGGACAAAATATGAATAATTGGGACTATATTTGAGTTAATCGATACGAAAGGAGACGAAGATCTCGGTGATGAGAGCTAAGCTAGGCAATCTTCGCTTAGATCTTGATCTGCAACCGGGGGGTCATAACTCGATATGCCATATTTACGGCCATATAAACATACTGTATCTAAGTATATAAATTAAATAAGGTTATTAATATCACTATTAATCGACGTAAATATGATCTTGCTGGGAATCCTGGAGCCATAAGTATCATGAATCATAATGTATCCAAAAGGGAGGTTTCTATCGAATCTGTTGTCTTTTCGACTGTCGGTATTTGTGCATTTATCCCTTCTCTTTCTGCTAGTCAATATAGGAGAAGTTTTGACGTCTTCTCTCGTTTTATGTTGACTTTCTGAATTTTCTTCTTCTGAAAAAGGTTGTTCCTGTAAATGAGTTTTTGAATGTTCAACATTGATAAAATAAGTACCGAACCAAATTACTCCATTGAGTAACCCAGAAGAGCTAGAAAATCATTGTAGCTTATCGGAAATATACGTCTAATCCTACCACAGTTTAGCATAAGCTTAATCAGCTAATAATGTTCCCACAGCTGGGACACAGGCTCCCTCTGTTTGAGAGGGAGTGGGCCATAATCCACCACGCGGGCCAGTGCGGGTTGGTGGATGTCACATGTCTTCAAATTTTTTAGTTCTAAGACATGTCGGTTTCCTCACGATGTTTTTGTTCGCCGTTTCGAGAGCAGTGATGATGAAATAATTTACACAAGGTATACATTCTTTCGCAAATAGAAAGCTACACTATAGCTGAGGGTCATCGGCTACTTTTTATGACGAACATAATAATGGGGGAAAGAGGTAGAAAATTATAAAATATGCATCCAAATACTCACCACATTATCATCCTGATTTCCATTGCTATTTCTATTGGAATTTGTTCCCATATCTTCTGAGTCTGCATTGCTACCTTCAGTACTTTGACCAGGATTATTTTCTTCTTTACTATGTGTAACATTACCAAGGAGGTTATCACTTGGAGGTCTAGTCATTGTAATTCTTGGTGTCGTTCTGACTATAGGATAGTCCGTTAATCGTACTTTTTTCGGTGAAAATGACGAATCTGGAATTAAGAATTTAGAATTAATCTATTTCGGCATCAAATAGAGAAGATGAAGTTTATTTTTATCCCCCGACGGAAAAAGAGGGGTGTTATAAGTTTGACGTGTATTTTTGTATCTGTCTGTAGCACCATAGCTTCTAAAAGTATGAACCGATTTTAATTAAGTTTTTTTTTTTTAAAGATGAAAGTGTTTTTAGCTATTTTGATTAGAATTGGTTTAGCCGTTCAAAATTATGGGAGTTTTACTATATCTTCGAATCGGGGTGTTTTCGCAAGATGTCGTGTCATAATTACGTTTTTGATAAATTGTCGATCGAAGCGTGTCTAATATTAAATACATTACGTGAAATAATAATGTGTCGGAGCTTTTAAATGATTTTTAAATTTTACTTGTGCTGATTGTGTGATTGAATTGTTTGTGTAATCATATAAGAAATTAAGGCCCACTTGTACGTAAAACTTAATTCAGAGTTAGTTGCTAGTTACCTGCACGAGTTAGAAAATGTGGCTGACAGATGGCGTGAATACTGCAAAGACCATTATAGTAAACCATCGCCTACAATGAACTCGCACCTTATCTTTGAAAGATTAGACCGTGAACCATCCATTCTGAGATCCGAAGTGATTCAGCCCTATCTAGCTTGCAAAGCAGGAAAGCCCCTGGCCCTGACGAGTTCACAGGAGAAATAACGTAGGCTATGTTGCACAGAATTTGCAGTAACGTTTGGGACAAGGCCCTTGGACTGGACAAAGACAATAGTCCTCCATTTGCACAAAATGGGATCGACAAGGAAGTGTGAAAACTACCGCACTTTGTCACTTATATCACACGCCAGTAAGATTCTCCTTCACAAGGAGAAAGAATACTGGATACTAAACAGCAGCTGCACTCTCTCCCCCACAAAGTGCACCTCACCAACATTAGAGGCCCGCACTCAAATCGCTCTGCAGTCCATTACCACCTGGAGGCTGAGAAACCAGCGCTGTTTTTCTTATGGAGACGCAGATAGCGAGTCCTTCAGACGTCTCGTACTTATCTTTCCCAGGGTTTACCCTGGAGCACAATTATAAAAGACGCGCGGGTGTGTGTATGTACGCCCGTGATGACACTTGCTATCGGCGTCTCCGTAACCTTGAGGACTCCAGATTCTCTACGCTTTGGGCTCTGGTGGAGACAGGTCTGGATAAAATTATCTACGCCTGTGTCTACCGTTCGCACAGCGGAGATCAGGAGACAACCAGGCTCACAGAGTACCTCAGTGAGGCGGCTGATGCGGCACAGCAGCGGTGCCCTTCCGCCCAATTAGTGTTACTAGGGGACTTCAATGCCCACCACCAGGAGTGGCTCTTCCCATACCAGTACACTGACCATGCTGGACGGGAGATGCGTAAGCTTTCACTTGCGCTAAACCTTACCCAGCTGGTCCAGATGGTGCCAGATGTTGATTCGCACACGGCCAATTGCTTGAACCTTCTGTTGACAACAGATCCTGACCGATACTCTGTGTCGATAGCTTCACCTTTCGGTAGTTCCAACCATTGTCTGGTGAAGTCTGTGTCCGTCTACTCCCCGCCCGATCCCAGCCCAAGAGGCACTATGCGGGTTTGGCGGGGTACAGGTCAGCAGATTGGGATGGCATGCGATCTTTCTTCGCTAGCTATCCTTGGCAGCCTACTTGCTTTTCTTCGGCTGAACCTTCGTCGTACGTGGACGTCGCCGTGACGGGTGTGTTGCGTCAGGGAATGGAGTACTACATTCTGTTCTCTGACTTTACGATGTCCAGCGTTGACCGGCCATGGTTTGGCGCCGCATGTCATCGCGCCGTTTTACTTAAACATAGTTGTAAACGACCCTTTGTGCCTATTGGCCTTTTTGTTCTGTCTCCTGCTTGATATGGAGAAGTGAAAATTTGTTTATTTTTTCCCTACTCCTCCTTTATTCTTTTCTGATTATTTTTTTTGCGGGATCCAAGACAGTTCAATTCATTCTCCGGGACTTCGTCGAGCTTCATTGCCTCGGCGCTTTTCTGGTGGTCGCCACTGTTGATTCTGGCTTTCAGGAGCTGCAGAGGTTTGAGAATATTGCGGTGGGATTGTCACTTAAACATGAGGTGTACTTGGTATGGGTCGACGCTCGATCGCGCAAAGCGAGTGACGTGGGTCTGAAGCGAGCCCGAGCGTCAGCGTGTACTTAACACTAAGCTCCTGACATACCTAGAAACTAACGATATCCTTAGCGACCGCCAATACGGCTTCCGCCGAAATCGGCCTACTGGGGATCTTCTAGCGTTTGCCATTCACATATGGAGTGAGGCCATCGAGAGGTACGGGGAAGCGCTTGCCGTCTCCTTCAACATCTCGAAGGCTTTCGATAGGGTCTGACACAAAAGCCTTATCGGTGGTCTGTTTGATTGGATTACAGACTTCCTGAGAGATCGGTCCATTCGAGTGGTTATCGATGGCTGCTCGTCGGACCAATTGGATAGTAATGCCGGGGTCCCCCAGGGGTCGGTACTTTCAGCAACTTTATTCTTGTTGCACATTAACGATCTGCTAAAACCCGGCTCCTTTGGGTATGCAGACGACAGCACTGTTGCTGAGAGATACTTGTCCAACGCACGGGCTACCGGGACGCAGATCCGGTCTCTCCGTGAGGCCATGGTGGAGCGTTTGAACCTGTCCTTGCAGGCAGTTTCCGAATGGCGATACCAATCTGATCAAGTTTAATGCTGCCAAAACCCAGGCGAGATAAGAGCCAATTTCACCCGGCTCCAACTTTCCGTGATGTAACCGTGCAAATAACGGACCATCTTGAGATTCTTGGCGTTACGTTGACATCAGCTCTCAATTTTGGGCCATACATTGAGGCAAAGGCTCAACTGGCTGCCAAAAAGTTGGGGATCCTTGCGAACGTGAGTAGGTACTTCACACCGGAACAGCTACTCAACTTGTATTAAGCGCAAGTTCGATCGTGCATGGAGTACTGTTCTCATCTCTGGGACGGATCTGCCAAATACCAGCTTGCTGCACTAGAGTCGATTGAAAAAGCGGGCCAAGAAACTCATCGGCAATGAGGCACTGGTCAAGTCAAAGCTCCAGAGCCTTGAACATCGTCGCCGAGTTGCCAGCTTGTCGGTTACATTTCGGGGAGTGTGCGATGGAATTTCATGAATTAATTTCGCCCAGCCCGTTCCTTCATCAGACGACCAGACGTACGGCGACGCGTCATCGGTACATGGTGGACATCCCACCCATACGCACAAAACGTTTTGGGGATACTTTTATTATGCGTACAGCTAAGGAGTGGAATTCCCTGCCGGAGTCTGTGTTTGCCGATAGCTACAATCTAGGGGTCTTTAAGTCAAGAGTGAATGGGTTTTTTCTAGGCAAGCGTTCTTCACCGTCAACCAGATCATCGCTTACCATCAGGTTAGAAAGTTGTCAAGCCTATGGATGATAAAAAAAAAAATTAAAATAAAACATTCTTAACATCCGAATCCAATACTACATGGATTGGCAGATCCCACAAGAGCAGGCTGGCTTCGTAAAACAAAAGGGCACACGGGAGCAGATTCTCAATCTACGGCAACTTATTGAGAAGACTTACGAGTTGGATGTCATGATGTGCTTCATTGATTACAGCTAAGCTTTTGACTGCGTGGACTGGAAGCGGTTGTGGTGAGTTTTACGGGCAATGGCAGTGCCTTAACACCTTACAGGTACCTTACTTTATTGCTCCCGTTACAGGGACTATTTTCAAACAGCCAAGGCATGATGAGGATGGGCAACACGTCCGTGAAGCCATTCCCATTTGGCAAGGGAGTGCGCCAGGGCTGTATTTTGTCACCCATCCTTTTATGGGGAGAACATAATCCGTAGAACCTGCGATGACCGGAACGGCAGGGGTGTTAACATAACGGCAATAAAATCACCAATCTGCGCTACACTTATGACACCATCTTGTTTGCAGCAGGCGAAACCGAGATGAGCTCTCTTTTCAACAGAGTGGAAAGATACATTGGTGCGATGGATGGGGGGATGGACTTTCCATAAACCGGTCCAAAACGAAGATCATGGTGGTGGACCGCACGTCCAAACTAGGGCTCATTGATGCACTCAACGTCAATACAGTTAATCACTTTATTTACCTGGGCTCTAGTGTAAGTAATAATGGATAGTGTGAAGATGAGATTCGCAGGCGCATTGGAATGGCAAAGAGTGTTATGTCGCAATTCTAGAGAGTATGGAAAGACCGCAACATTACAAACAAGACAAAACTGTCACTTGTCAGCTCCCTATTGTGTTCTCCATATTCTTGTACGGAGCAAAGACGTGGACTCTAAAAACCGCTGATCGCAAACACATCGAGGCTTTTGAAATGTGGTGTTACAGGAAGATGCTGCGTATCTCGAGGACGGCACACAGGACGAACATCTCGATATTGCAGGACCTCAAAATTTAAAAAGGAGCCTAGATTATCGAATGTGTGCCGCCGCAAGTTATCTATGGCCAAATCGCGCGTAAACCTGGTGACAACTTACTAAAGGTAATTCTCACCGGCAAAGTTGGGGGTAAACGGCCTAGTGGCAGAAGTCCTATACGTTGGTCAGACCAAATCCGAACCTCGCTGAAAATCAAAGCTTCAGAAGCCGTGCATGTTGCTGAGAATAGGAGCAGGTGGAGAAACATCATCAAAGAGAAAGTATAGAAACCAGGATGTGGTCACGACCCCCAGCATTGGGGAATCGACACGTGGAGTGCTTATTTTAATATTAGGTACATTTGTTTTGTTAGTTTGATACTGTTTTGTTTTATTTTGTTGTTATTGTTAATGAGTGAAAGAGTGAGAATGTATCCACCAACAATCCATAAAAAGCGACGTCAGAGAATTGTTGAACCTCAATCAGGTTGATAAAATTTTGTTACTAACTAGCTGTAGAATCATATTAGTATCCTAGTTTCATCATTCTGTTCATCATTTCATCTGACTGTTAAAGTAAACTTGTTAGAAACTTTGGAACTCAGTTGACATTAGCATTATCTTTGACATTATTATTACTTACGTAACTTGAAAATGTGATTTTTTGTTTATGGAGATATTTTGATAATTTTGAAATGTCTGTCTCAAATGACAGGTATTGGCGGAGAACCATTTTATGCGTTTAAATCATGTAAAGCGGTCCACGTGTTTTGGAGATATTAATTAATTACTGAAATAATTGTCAAACAAAAGTTACAATTTGATGAGTTTCATTATACTAGTAAGTACCTAAATAAATACGACCGAACATGGTTTTGACCAAAAGGTTTGTATCTCATGCCAAGTGAAAGCGTTAAGGACGCCCCTTACCGCGATATGTTTGTTTTGATGGTATTAGCGACACTGCCTTTATATATTTTTTCGTATCGTTATGAAATATTGGAATGCATTGGTAGATAGGTGTTAACAACTTTTTTTTATTATCTGGCGGTGGCTTTAGACTTTTACCAATTATTTTCTTCAATTCTGACGGTATGCAGCCAAAAACTAAATGGAGTGACTGCCTAACTAATCCTTGCAAGTCACACGATACAATATTCCGTGGTATTCGTGTTAAATCTAGGAATGGAAAAGAACCTGGTGTGATTAAGACTACTGGAATCCACTGTATGCAAGACGCATAAAACTGATCAATGTGGCGAAACTTGGGTAAAGACTATGTCCAGCTGTGGACGTCTGTCTGCCAGCTAGAATGATGATTATTCGTGGTTACCAGCCGGAGACCGCAGTTAAAATATAAATGCCTTAAGAGCTGAAATATTTTGAATGCAATAGGTATTCAATAGGAGTTTAACTATGCGTCTCGATTTAACCCCTAGAGTGTAGAGTAACACAATGGCGTTTCATTATTTTTTTTGAATTTTGCTTCACACTACGAATTTCTTCATATATCGTGGGTGTGTTTACAAACATTACAAATATTTGTTCCGTGTGGAAATCGAACCTGATACACATAACGCAGCAGCCGATCACACAACCACTGCGTCAACTATGTCGTCAAATTGTTTTGGTTATTACGGCATTCAATCGGTTAAAGCTCTTATAAACAAAAATAAAATTAAAAGAAAATTCTTTGCATTATCATCTTCTTGTAAACCGAAGAGATATTTTGCATCATTACTTGTGCAATGTAAAAAAGAAACGTCTGAATTCTGCCTCATTTAGCTAATAATATGTTGCGAGCTTACTGTTTCGTCGTTTGATGACATGGGTTATTTCTGTGTGTTCGTTGTGTAGTCCATTTACGCATACATTAACAAATATTTTTTTGGATATTATACTTTTGAACATCGAATGAAGCCAGGATCTTTTTTATCCTGATGAAAATGAGGTTACTAATTATTTTGCAATATTTAAGGCCCTTACTCCGCTTTAGTGCCGTAAAATAGTTACTTTCTAAAGCTCCTTAGTAACGGCTTAGTAGCGGCTTAGTAAGGTTGAAAAAAAAATATTCACGTGCTGTGCTGTGTTATTAGTATTTGTGAAACAAGGCTTTTTCTTATGACTTACACTTATGCTTTAAAAAAATAATTAACAACACGACATTTATTCGCTTCTTTTGCATATGATACTCCTCCAAAACGACTTGGAAGTTGAAAAAAAAATTTTACACAGAAATTTTATGTTCATTAATCTAAACATACACATTTTTTTTATCCTTCATAGGATTTTTTTTATTGTTATCAATAGGCTCGCGCTTGACCACTATCTCACCTGATGGAAAGCGATGATGTGGTCTCTTGACTTAAAGACCCCTAGATTGTAGCTATCGGGAAACAGACTCCGGCAGGGAATTCCACTCCTTAGCTGTACGCATAATAAAAGTGTCCCTAAAATGTTTTGTGCGTATGGGTGGGATGTCCACCATGTACCGATGACGCATCGCCGTGCATCTGGTTGATATGTAAATCAAAATAATATTCTGCAAACAAAACTGTCGAAAATGAGGTCCAATATTGATATTCTGGTACCGAGCCGGAGCACGGCCAGTAAGTACCACGTTAACATTGGGGTATATATACCCCTTAATAAAGGTAACTGATCAAAACGTTCTGTTAAAGTTCTCGCCAAACTTCTTGGGCGCCCTGAAGTTGGCTACAATGGCTGCGCAGTAGGAAATCTCATAAAAAACAGCACCGTTTCGTGACTCGCGCATCCGGTAAACCAACTTCAGGGCGGCCAAGAAGTTTGGCGAGCGCTATACTTACCCGCAATTCCCACGGTAGCTGATCGCTGCATTTGTTCAGGGTCTTCAACTATTGATTCTGCCATCGAATCAACACTTTCAGAAGCTGAAAACAACGCATTTTGATGGTCCTACATATTTAAATGTATTTATTTATTATTATTATCTATCTATCTATAGGTACCAATATAAAGAGGAAAGATTTTTTTGTTTGTTTGTTTGTTTGTACCGAATAGGCTCCAAAACTACTGGACCGATTTCAAAAATTCTTTCACCGTTGGGAAGCTACTCTATCCCTGGGTGACATAGGCTACTTTTTATCCCTGTATTCCCACGGGAACGGGAACTACGCGGGTGAAACCGCGAGGCGTCCTCTAGTTTATTATATACTTTATTGTACACCACTGAAATAATTACAGGACAAAACATTTATAAAGATAAGTGCAATGGGCGGTCTTATCGCACAGGGCAATTTCTTACAGACCTTTGGATGATAATAAATGTTGTTTGATGTAAATCCTAGCAACGGAACTCTGATGTAATAGTTGTTTAGTCCTTTTTCAAACAGTTCGTCGATAAATTTATTAATATCTAGCTGCCACACTCGGCGCCGCCCGCCGACGTTGTATTAGAACTTAGCTCCAATATCTTTATAAATAATATCCTATGTGGTATTCTGATGTATAAGAAATTTTCTGTAAAGTTTCATCAAAATCCGTTCAGTAACTTTTGCGAGGGAGATTAACAAACATTCATCCATCCATCCTCACAAACTTTGACGTTTATAATAGTAATAATATGATTTTGACATTAAAGAGGTTATTCAAGGCCGCTTAAATTCGCATTTTTAACCGACTTCCCAAAAAGGAGGAGGTTCTATGTTCGACTTCAAGTTTGTTTTTTTTTTTTTTTTTTCTGATAAAGAACTTCGGAGATATACAACAGAACTCTTCAATAAATAACGGCAAATCTCTCGGGATTGCTGCAATCGCATGTCTGTTTGTTGTTTATAACATTTCATAACATAACATCACGCCAGTTCGCTCTTAAGGGGTAAGCAGATCTCTCATTTCACCGGTTATGTTCAAGATGCATGAAATCTATTCTGGCGAAATAGTTCCCTTACTAACTTGCCTATTAGGTACGTACAACTAAAAAGTGAAAAATAAAAAAACTTTTTGCAAAAAAATACTACCGACTTCCAAATACAAAACTACAAAGTGAAAAATAACTTAACTTTTTGAAGTCCATAACGCAAAAAAATGGTACCTACGAAAGACACCGACTTCAAAAAGTTAAGTTATTTTTCACTTTGTAGTTTTGTATTTGGAAGTCGGTAGTATTTTTTTGCAAAAAGTTTTTTTAGATATTATCATCATAATCGCCTTTTAATGTTTCCACTGCTGGAACCAAAGTACCAAACAGGGCCTACTTTCACATAAGTAGCTCTATTCGCATATTTTGGTGGTAAGAAGTTTATTTATTAATATACCAGGTTAATTTTCAATGATCATTCTCCGAAGGCTTTGGCAGAATTGTATCTTTAGTACAGTCACATTATAGTGGCCACAGCGCATCTTTGTGTCCCTGAAGTTGGCTGCAATACCCTGTGCAGTTGATATTTTTGTGTCAATGTTGAAGTAGAAGATAGCATTGTATAAATGCCTCTTTCACTCTCTTACGTTTGTCGCATTGTCCTATCTCGCTTATTGTATGCAGTATACTCGATGACAAACTGTTTCTTGCTAACTTCAGAGACACAAAGATCCGCTGTGACTACTGTACGCCAGTTATGTTAAAGTTCAATAAGGGCAGCAAAATAGGGAGTCAAATATCAGTTTTTCGATTCCATCGAGCTACTTGTACCAGTTATATCTCTAAATAGTATACTTTCATGCTCTTCAATCTGTATTATTTATTTTCTCTGTTAAGTGTTTTGTGTGTACAAAAATAAATAAATAAACACACACAATAAACACAGTCGACTAACGGATTTTGATTCACTTATAGAAAGAGTGTTAAAACGAAGGTTTTTGAATAAAATTTGTGCCGTGTAAAGCCTGGGCGGGTCACTAGTTAGCATACAAAGCAAGGAAATGAACATACGCTGTATGCATCGTTTTTAAACGATGCTTAGTACCTATGTATGTGTGGTGGCCCAGTGGCAATGACCTCGCCTGTCGTGCTTAAGGGGTCTATAATATAGGGTCTATAATAAATAATCTGAGGTTCTAAGCCACGCCCACTGTCATCGATAGTTAGGGGCAAACTTAAATTGGAGCGAAAAGTATTTGAAAATTAAATACACAAAGCCGACCACAGAGGGCACATCATAAACGGACTCTTCCGATGGTTTTTACAAAAATATAACCGCGCAAGTTCTTATTTCAAACTGGCGGCTAGCATCTGACATCAGATTGTTCACTGTTATTTTGCATATGAATGCAACCTTATTGCTACGAAAATAAAGGTCACTAAAATAGGTAATCTGGCTAGTGTCATACGAGTCTTTGCCGTGCAAATTGAATAAATATTATAATTATGTCTGCTTCTATGCGACTGCCACTTATAACACAGTACGTGACATTTTTTTTATAATGGTTTTATGGCCAGATAATTTTATTTATATTATTTTAATGAGTTCTACTATACTTAAATGGACTGTGTAATGTTGAATGTGTAATGGAAACTTTAAATTTGAATTGATATTTCGTGCTTTCATTAATCAATTTAATCATTATTTACAATAGGAAAGTCCCATCAAATTGTAAAACACCTTAAATTTACAAATATCCAGAACTTACTAGGTTCGGCATTGTCTTTTTTAGGTATATTTATGATATCTAATAGAACTTAGGACATTATTAATATCATTTGTACAATTCATAGGTTCATATTCCTTGTTTAGTATTCTCTTAAAATATTAAGATGTTTCCATAGCCTACTTTAAATCATAATATATTTTTGGGCTATCCTGGAATATAATATGTGGAATATAATATCCTGGAATATAATGATTGGGCGCACGGTTGGCGCAGTGGTTGAGCGATTGACTGCTGCGCTGAGTGTCGCGGGTTCGATTCCCGCACGGAACAAATATTTGTATTACCTACAGATAGTTGTTCCGGCTCTGGGTGTTAGTGTATGTGAGTTTATAAGTTTGTAAACGCACCCACGATACAGGAAGAAATTCCTAGTGTAGGGCAACGTTTAAAAAAAAAAAAAAAGGGAAATGAGATGAATCTTTCCATAATACATATTAAAAAAAAAAAAAAATAATAGTTTCAAAGCACCTACTGGGTTTTGATATACACCAGCCCTCTCGGGTGAGGAGTTCACGTGGTGCTGTTTTTGAGATAACATTAGTTCTATTTTTAAAGAGGTTTAATTACTTTTTAGTTATGGACTTAGTAAGTAAACTAAACGACATGAGTCGTTTATAATACAACAAAAATGTAAATGTAAATGTTCGTGCCAGAGAATAAAAATAATATAGAGTTTGACAATATTCCTTGTGATTTCGTTAGTTCCAATTAAAGCCACCAGGCTACAAGATCTGGCTGCATTATATCTATTTTTTTTGACAGATTGAATTGACGAGAAATAAATCAAATATGTTTTTGCATTTTGCGAAAAAAAGCGACATACGTCCTCCTAGAAACGCCATGCGATCACTGTCGAATTGCACTGGATGGAAAGTGAAGCACAATGGAATTTGTATGGTTTTTTTTCTATACCAATATTATAAAGAGGAAAGATTTTTTTATTTGTTTGATTGTTTGTACCGAATAGGCTCCAAAACTACTGGACCGATTTCAAAAATTCTTTCACCGTTGGGAAGCTACTCTATCCCCGGGTGACGTAGGCTATTTTTTATCCCTGTATTCCCACGGGAACGGGAACTACGCGGGTGAAACCGCGAGGCGTCCTCTAGTATAAAATATAATAATATGAATTACTTAAAAATAATGAATGAAACTTCAAAATATACGACAGTGAAGTTTTGCATCCTGTTATGATACATTATTGTTGTTAATTGTACAAACGTACGCTGGTCAGTATTACCGGAAACATTTTTTGAAGAACACGGTAAGAGGTTACTTTGCCATTCAATTGTATCGAGTTTTTGTGCGTAAACGTGTTTCAGTCACAACAAAGTTTTCGGAAATATTATCAAGATTAATATATCTTTTTCCGCTGCCACATCTTCAATAGATTTGGCAAAAAAATGTTTAAAAGAATGCCTATTTTGGTAATTCAGCCCCTTAAGGGCGTGGGTTCAAAGCCGGGCAAGTACCAATGTGACTTTTTCAAATTCATATGTACTTTCTAAGTTTATTTCGGATATCACAGGCAACGGTGAAGAAAACATCTTGAGGAAACCTGAACTTACTAACTGGTTAATATGAGTCTGAAATAGCCAAGTCAGAGGCCTGTGGGGTCCCCAAAGCGGCCTAATTAAATCTGACACCAGAGGTGGCCACATCCTTACACGACAAAGAGGAACTAACAGTACACTCATTCTAATCGACTCAAGTTACTGCAGGGTTACTTGGCCATAAAGCTTACAACTCGACTGACCCACCCATTTGTACTAACTAAATTAGTTCATGTTCCTAAATTGAGTTTCCAAATTGAGTTGATGGACATCTGGCCTTTACGTCTCTCTTTAAGTCAGATAATCTGCCTGAAGTTTAGGGCACCATTGTCGTTATTAAGTTATGTTTAGAGTGACATTATACCACTAGGGACTTACTACTTGTGTTGGCTTAGAAACAGACATAATATGGGCGCTGTAAAAAAATATATGGCAGTTAAGTCAGACGAAAAACGGTAGTTACGTCGGCACGGTATACACGGTTTCTGTGTATGGGATGAGGCAAATGTATGCAGTATTATTATCTATGCTTGTGCCATCACGAAGCTCCTTTACGGGTATTTAGTTTTGCAATACACTTACATGTGTTGTCAAGCTGTTCTCGTTCACGATACCGACGACGGCGGTATATAAAGTCTTGGTCCAATTTTATAACATCTGAAGGTGACAAAAGTTGACTATTAAATACTTATTAATGCTTGCATCAATATTGATCATTACAAGGAGTAAGTTGCTACTTGCTTAAAAAACATCTAATTCAATCAAACTGCCTAGGTTTTTGCCCAAATATGTTGGTTGGTTCCAGTCTATCGGATTCAGCTGGATACCAGTGTTTTACATGGAGCGATGCTGCCTATCTGACCTCCACAGCCCAGTAACTGGGTAACACGATACCCATTGGCAAGACTGGTGTCAGATCACAGGCTGCTGACTACCCGTTAAACTGTCAAATATCTTCAAATGACAGCCGGGACCAATGGCTTAACGTGCTGTCCGAGGCTCGGAGGAAACTCGCTATTTAATGATGGCCACCCATCCAAGGACCGACCACGGCAAGCTTTGGTTAACTTTGAAGTGCGCCCCGTGCGCCTATTATTATTTAGTCACGAATTCCTCTTCTTTTACAAAATTCAATATTTTCCCTTTTTAGGTTGCATAAGGATAATTATAGTTTCTTACCATCATACAGCTTGCCCAGACTTTGCTGGTACATCTTAGCGGTTCCACCAATGAGGTTGGATGAGGCCCTTAGCGAAACTCTAATAATAGATGCACTCGTCACAAAAGCGTTCAGTTCATTGCTGAAAAAAAAAAAATGTTCTCTAATCTGATATACCTACTTATTATTTTTTCTCGGGTAAACTACGGCTAAGTTAAACCATTTTTTATACTAAAACGGGTAAAAAGCATTGACGTGCTTTATCATAATCATCAAAGTAATCATTATCTTGCTTTATCTCCCAATTTAAAAACGTAACTTTACAAGAACACAAAATATTTTTTGCAAAAGTACCTACCAGATTTTTGGCAAATTATTTTTTTCCACATTTTCTATTTCTATGTTGTGAGCCAGCTTCCACACATCCCTTAACATTGCACCATGCGTTAGTATCTTATCACAAAACATAACTAAGATCGTAAAAAATTAATTAACTAATGCGTAAATACACTTCGGCTTCTATTTGCCGCGCTATAAAAAAATAGTCTATGATAATTGCTGCGCATAATGCAACTCACCCACTTTTTCTGGGAGTGTTATTGTTGATGAAGACATTAGGTATACAGCCTAGTATTTTTCTATTTTTTTTAATTTTCGCTTATTGTTATTTTTATTAAAGGTTCGATTTTGAATACGAATTTTGTGACTGTTAGAAAAACATTATTTTAATTTAATATAAATTAAAAAAAAAAAAAATATCTTTGCATACAACCTTTTTGAAAACGACAACATTAGGTACTGGCCATTATCGGTCGAATAATTTTGAAATGCCATTAGCGATTTTTTATTTTCTTTTTATTTTAACAAATGACGTTTTCTGTATTTTTCAACGAAACTAGCCAGTATATGTTGGAAAAAGATATCAGCCCACTATAATGAAGGCAATGGAGCTGTAAGTAAACCTCCATGTAAATAGATTTAACATGCTGTTTTTTTTAAATCGAGGTTGCATATTAGAATAATTTATATTAATCTTTAAGATAAGAAGGAACCATGCCTTTTTCTATTTTATTTTATGCGATTGCTTCGCATAAAATAAAATAGGTATGGTTATAAGCGTGACCAATAATTTTTCTTGAAACTAGTTATTGATCATTTTCTTTATTTGACATGTCGGTGAATATTTTTATTTTATTATCTGTGGTAAACAGTAAGGAACGTGGCATGTTTATTGCGTCCTTAGAATATTTTTTATTGGCATAATTGATTACTTCACATTAATTATTAAAAAATATTACTCTTATTGAATATAATATTTATTCACAACTTAATTAAAATAAGTACACCAAAATGATTACCTAATTTTAGTATGCAGATATTTAACTATTTAATTATTGAAAATCATTATTTATTATTTTGCATTATGTAAAAGGATGGTTGTGTATATTTATATAAATTATTGTGTATGCTATTGTGAGTGCAAGTCTCTCTAAAAAAACAATTATGACATCTAGGTAGAATTTTTGATATTGTGCTCTTTTGACATTCCGAGATTTTGATTTTATGCGCTTTTGACATTAGGCGATTTTGAATATGTGCGCATTTGACTTTCTACGCTATTGACATTCTGCTCTTTTGACAATTTCTAACCTATTTGTCATTTCGCGCTTTTGACCAAGCTCCTAAAACTCTATATGACACTGACAGAATAGTCGGCATGGGGTCAGTTGTTAAAGAAGAAAAAAATTGCTCCTAAAAATTCTCAGCTAAGACTTGCAATGTTTGTATTCTAAATAAAGGCAGTTAACACCACTGTCGCGTTTTATATATCTTATCGTTTAGCTAATATTACATATAAAGTGATGAATTTGTTTATATGTTTGTATAAGGTACTAGCGGACGCCTCACGGTTTCGTTAGGTAGGTAGTTCCCGTTCCCGTGGGAATACAGGTATAGACCGTTTTTAAGTTAACTCGTTACATACAAAAATACAAATCATTCCTCTTTATAATATTATTAGTATAGTTATAGATGTCTGCAAGTCTCGATCCTAGGAAATTCTTTTATTGATATAAAACTATCCCCGAGTGCCATACGTCCTACTTTTTGTCCCGCAAAAAATGCACGGTTCCTGTGAAAAAGTCAACGGGAGCGAAGTCAAGGGTTGAGGTTTGTAAGTCTTCATCATCATCATCATCAGCCTATTTAATGTTCCCACTGCTGGGACACAGGCCTCCTATCTGTGAGAGGGAATAGTCTGTAATCTACCACGCGGGCCCAGTACGGTTTGGTGGATGTCACATGTCTTCGAATTTTTGGTTCTAGGACATGCCGGTTTCCTCACGATGTTTTCCTTCACCGTTTTGAGAGCAGTGGTGATGAAATAATTTACACAAAGTAAAGCGCCTGCCTAGGTTTGAACCCACGACCTATAAATTGTGAGTCGCGGCCGTTACCACTGGACCACCACTACTCTGGCTTGTAAGTAATATACCATTTTTTTCATTTTATTACCTAGATTATTATCCGACTTTCAAAAAAGGGAGGAGGTTCTATGTTCGACTTCATGTATGTTTGTATTATTATTTATTGCGTATGTTCACCGACATCTCCGTCAATTTTGTACCGATTTTGAAAATTCTTTTTTTGTTTGATAGAATATGTTCCGAAATTGGTCCCATTTTAATTTGGTGAAGATCTGATGAAGAACTTGGGAGATATACAACAGAACTCTTCAATAAATAACGGTAAATCTCGCGGGATTGCTGCAATCGCATGTCTGTTTATTTTTTACACCATTTCATAACATAACATCACGGCAGTACACTATAAGAGGTACGCAGATGTGTACAGTTCACCTTGGTACACTCTCATTTCGCCGGCTGTGTTCATGGTATTCGGGTAATCTATTCTGGCATTATAAGTACCTTACTAAAGGCAAGTTGTTTAATAGGTACAACTAAAAAGTGTAAAATAAAAAACCTTTTTTACAAAAAATATACCGACTTCCAACTAAAAACACTACAAAGTGAAAAATAACTTTCTTTTTCGAAGTCGGTGTCCATAACGAAAAAAATTGGTACCTACCAAAGACACCGACTACGTAAAAAAGCTTTTTTATTCTAAAGACATGACAAAGGATTTATTTCAATTTATCAACGACACAAGAAATTGGCAGAATTAACATTGATTAATTAATTAAAATAAGAAATGACACGGAGTCTCTCCTTTTTCATTAACATTAGAAGCGGGATATATTTACCATGTTTACTGTTTGTTCTATTCTCTAAGGGAACTGTTTAAGGGCATTAACATCATGACGGTTCCTTGTCAATATATTTATGAAAACATCATGTACGTGAGAAAGAGTTTACATCATTTTAGTAAAAACAGAGATAGACAAAATTACATTACTAGAAATAGGGACCAATTAGTTCAACCAGGTTTCAGACTGGCCAAAGAAGCCTCGTCTTTCATGGGGTTCTATACAAAATGTTACAGTAAAATTCCTCCCCACATTCTAGAACTGAATGAGACGAAATTTAAAACTTGTATAAAACGCACACTATGCAGGCAGGCATATTATAAGTTGGGGGATAACGTCACTGATAAAAATGCTTGGCTCAATGCTAGTCTTGCTCCACAACCACTAGGGCGCAAAAACAAGTGATATGCAGAACATAATTGTTTTGTAGAATTGTTGGACCTGCTGAAGACTGTATGAATATATTTGTATTATATAGACTCAATTTCTTTTAGTATTGTATAACGGCGCTGCACGTGTGTGAGTACTATGTACCCAACTGTAAATCTACCATTTGCTCTACCTTGGTGTCGTTCGTTGACTTGTGTTTGCCCTGGCAGTTGAGTGTGTCATGCTCTCTCAAATGTCTCTCTGATGGTGGCGCGTGAGTTGGATCATTCGGTTCCCTTCATGAAGGTTGAGCTGGGTGGTGCCGATTCATGCGTCATGTTCGTGAACGGGCGCCGTCAGTTGAGATTGGTCTTAACTTAACTGCTTCGGATGCTAATGTTTTTCTAGTACATATTATGTAACTGCACAGTATATGTGTGAGTACTTTTATTACTTTGTACCTGTACGTAGTATAGTATGTAGTGATTCTGGGAGCATTGTCCTCACACATATAAATTTATTAATGTATGTACTTGTGTACCTAAATATTGTAAAAAAAACTATTTTTTTTTTAAAGAGTAAATATGGAGTTTCTTGTGCGTTCTTCTCCATAACAAGCTACTTTCCGAATGCACGGTAGAATCAATTTTTATTCCTTGTAAATTTTAATGTATGGCGTTAAAAAGTGCCGCTTGGTGGCCTAGTTGAAATAAAATATCTTTGTCTTTGTCTTTCTTGCCGATATTTCGGTGCAACTTGCAACACAAGCACCATGATCCGATATTTATCCGTGATCATGGTGCTTGCAACAGCACCGAAATATCGGAAACTCGCAACAAACAGTAAACATGGTAAATATCCCGCTTCTAATGTTAATGTTAGTGTTAGTGACCAAGACGGTTTAAAAACTTATATCTCTCCATTTTTCTTATCTTCTTCTTTTCGGGTGAGTTGTGGCCACCTCTGGTGTCAGAGTTAATTAAGCCGCCTCTGGGAATCCCCACAGGCCTCTGACTTGGCTATTTCAGACTTACATTATAACTATATAAGTCCAGGTTTCCTCACGATGTTTTCCTTCACCGTTGCCTGTGATGTCCAAGATTAACTTAGAAAGTACATGTGAATTCACATTGGTACTTGCCCGGATTCGAACCTACGACCTCGAGCACGACAGGCGAGGTCTTAGCCACTGGGCCACCACGACACTTATTTTTCTTATGAATAGATCGAACGCTATAGTATGGACAAAAATTGCAAAAAATGACAATGTTCCTACCTGGTACTATGCTACATACCAAAAACTTACACCGTAACGTTACAGTACGGTGTATAGTTCTCGTCAAAGTTCTGGGCCGCCCTGAAGTTAGCTTTCTGATGCGCAAGGCACGCATCGCTGCTGTTTTTGCCCGATTGCGGGTGGATAATGGTTTTGTATGAGATTTACTACTACGCAGCCATTGTAACCAACATCAGGGCAGACAAAACGACTCGTTCAGTAACGGATACTTCACACATGTTATTACGTAGGTATATTTTTAAGGCTAGAGTTAAAATAACGTTAGGTATGGCTTAATTTTTTCTTAGAGGGAGTGAGTTGCTTAATATGACTTGGTGTGCTATGAATGTGATGTACAGTACAATTTTGTAAAGCGGATTATAGTTATTTGTAGGCATGCGCAACAGGGTATAATGTCCCACAAACCTCCATAGAAAACGGAGGATCCGCCGACCAGACAAGTGTTGTGTCTGGTCCGGGCAACAGCACGACAGTTGTCGGTTATTGTCGAACTGTTGTATGTGTTCAAAAACTTTGCTTGCGCGATGCAGGATTTATGTGATGTCATACCTGTAAAAATAAATGTGTTAATAATAAATAAATAAATAAATATATAAATAAATAAATAAATAAATAAATAAATAAATAAATAAATAAATAAATAAATAAATAAATAAATAAATAAATAAATAAATAAATAAATAAATTAATAAATTAATTAATTAATTAATTAATTAATAAATAAATCATTAGGTCGTGAATGGCGGCGTTGGTGCCGCTACAGTTACATTTAATATTTAATTAAGCTTTAAGTTATTTTGTAGTTCATAAAAAAACATCCTATAAACACAAGCGCAATTTTTTAAAGATTTTGTACAATGACATTTCTTGTAGGTAGTTTGCAAAAATAAAGGTTGTCTGGACTAAAGAAAAATCTATTCTTCAAAGAGAAAATATATTTTTTTCACGGGCTCTAGCTTACTACCAGGCATATTTACGGGTTATATTTTAGCAAGAATCAGTTCACTTCTCACTTCCCTACACAAAATACAAATAACCTTCTATTTTTCAGAAACTTGCCTAATGCTATCTCCTTTCACGAAACAACACGGCACGGAACGGACGAACTGCCAGCTATATAGCTTTGTAGCCACAACAGTACCTACATAGGTAAGCAAACAAATAATCAAATTAAAGCCTGAACAAATAGTCTATCAGTTGCTTCTAGATAAGTGCTACGTCGACATTAAGACAAACAATGTACTGGGAAGGTTTCACAGAGCACAGAATCACAGCAGAGACGCCATTGCTAAAATTGTATCGACATCTATAAATGCACACATGAACTGTAATAAAAAGGCCTGCAAAGCGCAAGTAGAATTTTCTGCGCAATTTGAATATAATAGAACACTTCGGACCAGACACAACACCCGTCCTCTCTTTTCAATGGTAGTGAGTTTTCATCCTGTTCCGCATACCTTCACATAATAATATTCGTGCTAGTCCAAGCGCTGAGCACACGTTTCGATTGTCATAGCCTTTATTCAAAACTAGCTTCTGACAGCAGCTTCACCCGCGTGATAAACGAAAATGATCCCAAAGAAAACGATTTTATTTCGGGAGTATGTTTATACTCCCGAAATAAAATCGTTTCTTTTTTTCCACTAACAAGAGCCAATTTCAGCCGGCTCCAACTTGCCGAGATTTGACCGTGCCAATAACGGGCCACCTTGAGTTCTTGGCGTTACGTTGACATCAACTTTTAATTTTGGCCCATACATTGAGGCAAAGGCAAAGCTGCCAAAAAGTTGGGGATCCTTGCAAAGGTGAGAAGGTACTTCACGCCGGAATAGCTGCTTAACTTGTATCAAGCGCAAGTTCGATCATGCATGGAGTACTGTTCTCATCTCTGGGACGGATCTGCCGAATACCAGCTTGATGCACTAGAGTAGATCGAAAAGCGCTCCAAGAGTCTCATAGGCACTGATCAATTCAAGGCTGCAGAGCCTTGAACATCGTTGCCGAGTTGCCAGCCTGTCGGTTTTTATCGGTTACATTTCGAGGAGTGTACGATGGAAATACACGATCTAATTCCACGTAGCCCGTTTCATCATCGGACTACAAGACGTACGGCGATGCGCCATCGGTTCATGGTGGCATTCCACCCATATGCACAAAACGTTTTGGGATCACTTTTATTATGCCTACAGCTAAGGAGTGGAATTCCATGCCGGAGTCTGTGTTACCCCATAGCTACAATCTAGGAGTCTTTAAGTAAAGAGTGAATAGGCTATGTCTAGGCAAGAGTGTTTCATCATCAACCACATCTTCGCTTACCATCAGGTGAGATAGTGGTCAAACTCGTGACTTTAGAAAAAAAAGTCCTATGTCTTTATGTCCTTCTCCAAGGACCAAACGATCTCGTTTCTAAAATGCATCAAAATTGGTACAGAGTTACTTTCGAATAGACACAGGCGGTCGTTTGTAAATCTTTGAAAGATGTTACGGATATTCAAAAGCCAGGAACCCGACACTAGTCTTGCCAAGGGGTATCCTGTTACCCAGTTACTGGGTTGTGGAGAGACAGGCAGTCACTCCATGTAAAATGGAAAATGTACTGGCACTCAACTGCATCAGCTGGGTCCTGTTAGATTAAAAACCGACAGTATTCTCGTAGTTAGGAAAAAGCTTGGCAGACTGATTGAAATAGTTGTGTGGATTGTCATGGGATATAAATTTCTAGGAATAAACGTTGTCAATCACTGACACGCTTGTTTTCAATCAAATCAAATCACTCAATCAATCATTTAATTTTTGTATGGTAAGTTTTGACTATGCGTCTCTAACCGTGCCCAGCGAGGCGCCTCTGTGCTCTGTGGCAGGTTTATTGTATAGCACAACTAGCGCAATTTCTTTTGTATTTTTTTTATCAACGTCTTTGAAACACGCGATTGTTTAATGGATGGGGCTATTTATTTTACTTTGAGGTTTTGTTTCAGAGAAAAAAGAAAATATTGAAATATTGTTCAGTCGTTTTATGTGTAAGGATATATTCACGAGTTTTGTTGCCTGAATTCTACTAAACAATCAGTCTTTAACTTGCCAACTATGTCGTGGTCGGCTACCTGTAACGACTGACAAAGATCATCAAATGACGGCTTAACGTGCTTTCGAAGGCACGGAGGAATCTTGATAAGTTAAAGCGGTCAACCATCCACGGACAGTCCCACGTAGGGGTATTTGACCCAAAAACGCGGTTAAAAGTCAATGTATAAAAAGTAAACAATTCCCGAAAACGGTTGATACTGGTACCACAATACATAGAGAATATAAATCTACCGTCACTTTATTTTAGTAGGCTTGCATTAAGTTGTAGGAAGTCGTTAACTTAGTGCCTTGCAGCAAATACGTAAATAAATAATAAGTGAAAGATTTTGAAGTCCTGCATTTAGAAGTAAATGGTGAAGTTAAGACTGGTTTAAATACACATTTTTATGATGGATAGTATTGAACCACGTATGTACTATCTGTATTACTCAGTTATTTAAAAATGTCCTTTGCAAAAGTTGCTTGTCGTTATTATTCAGTCACGTGCCCCTCCTATTCTTACTTACCATGGGGTCTCATTGCTAAGAAAGAAAATTTGGTTCAAATAAATCTCACTAGGTGGCGCGAGATGTACACACAATTCAATAGAATTCTGTGTAAAGTTTACATTTTCTGGAATTGAACATAAAAATTGTATGTTCTTGTTTAATTAACTCTCCTAAGTACAAAATTATGGAATATTGGGCTCTTAATTCACATTTCAAAGATTATTTGAACGGATCGTTTAAAATTGATGCCAATAGATGGCGCATTTTTAAATTTCTGAGGCATTCCACTCGATTGTTAAAAGGAGAATGCTCGTTTTGTATGGTGAAATGTACTGACCTAAACATTTGCGTGTCCTGATAAAAACACCTTTATTTGATTATGATTCCTAAATTAATTACACGTACCTACTTTGGTCAATTTTCATTGCGGGAGTTAAGAGATATTGAACAAAATATGTTCCTTTTTAGGTTATAGTAGATTCACCGCAAGGACTCTATGCCAGCATATTTAAGATTTGCATTCGTTAGACATTTGTTCAAATGCTGGTAAGACATACAATGTTATCTACCTATATCAGTTCTTCCAGTAATATCTAAAATCATAGAAAAACTACTAAATAATAGACTACTAAATTACTTAACTTCTTTCAACATATTATCTCCATCTCAATTTGGGTTTAGGCAGGGTATATCAACAGAGGATGCCGTAACATCTCTTAGTACTCTTGTTGTAGAACAGCTTGATGTTGGCAAGAAATGTCTATCAGTCTTCATAGATTTAAAAAAAGCTTTTGACACCGTCTCTCTCCCCATCCTTGCGAAAAAACTTGAAAAAATTGGAATCAGAGGCACACAGCTCTCTATATTTAAAGACTATCTGTCTGATAGAAAACAAAAGGTTAAACTGGAACAGTACATCAGCGATGAAATTGGCATAACATATGGTGTACCACAAGGCAGCGTCTTGGGGCCTACTCTCTTCTTAATTTACATTAACGACCTCTGTAATATGAAGATCAAAAACGCCAAAATTTTCTCATATGCAGACGATACTGCCATTGTTTTCTCTGGGTACTCTTGGGATTCTATTAAAACTGACGCTGAATATGGTATGTCTAGGGTTGCTCAATGGCTAAAGTATAACCTCCTTACGTTAAACACATCAAAAACAAATTACATTTGCTTTACCATCAATAATCGTACACAACCCAGTCAAGATTTCAGATTAAAAATACATGTATGTAATGAAAATGATAGTGCAGCAAGAAATCAATGTAATTGCTCAATAATAGAAAAAGTGTCTTCTTTTAAATACCTAGGAGTTATACTAGATCAGAGACTATCATGGTACCCACAAGTTGAGCTGATTACTTCTAGGATAAGGAAGTTTATATGGATGTTTAAATCGCTGCGCCATGTAGTCCCAAAAACTACGTCCAATAACCCCAATTCCGAAAAATACCTTCTTAATGAAATTTATATTGCTTTAGTACAATCCATAATTTTATATTGTATTCCCATATGGGGAGGGGCTCTCAAAACCCGATTTTTAGATGTAGAAAGGGCTCAAAGAGCTCTTATAAAAGTTATGTACTTCAAAAAGCAACGTTTCCCTACTGTGAGTCTATATCAAGTGTCCAACCTACTGTCAGTTCGAAAATTATATATTGTATACACCATATTAAAAAAACATAAAACACTAACCTATGATCCTCGCATAGAAACTAAACGTAGAAAAAACATAGTCACAAATGTTCCTATAACAAAGACTACTTTTGCTAGTATCCAATTCAATAAGCGATCAGCTTATCTTTATAATAAAGTTAACAAAATATTACGGATTTTTTCGAAGACCTCTCATGAGTGCAAATCAGTACTCATAAAGTGGATAAAAACCCTAAATTATGCAGAAACAGAAAAAATATTGTTATATGTGGAATAAACTTGCATTGATTACAGAAACACACACGCACACACACACATACACACGCACGCGCACACACACACACACACATACACACACACACACACACACACACACCTAATGGTGCTGTAACCGACCCCAACTTCTAGGAGCTGGGGAATCTTATAGCACACCTTGGGCGCCTTAATAAATAAATACTTACCCACAAAATAATTAAAATACAAAACTTATGTTTACATAAATTAACTCTTGCTAAGCTGTTAATACGTTAAGGAAGAGCGGAGCCTCCTGACACAGGCATATTTACATGCTTAAAAGGAGACTCCAACAACTAATAATTATAAGAAAAAAATCTTGTTAAAGAAATAAAGATTTTGTATTTTGTATTGTATTTTGTATTTTGTTATTCTTACTTACAGGTATAGATCCAAACCCGTAATATGTTTAATATATTATCCGGAATTAAAATGCAAAAATGCAGCAAAATATTATGTCTGCGCATATATGGCGCCAACATCAAAGAACATTTGAGACACCAACTTCGAGCCGTAGCCATGTCAGAAATCACAAATATAAAGTCCTGTCTTATTAAGCACTATTTTCACAAACACAAGGCGGTATTGTATTGATAAGTATTAGTTAAAGCAACTCGATGCAACAAAACATAAACAAATCAAATGAAAAGACGAGTACGGTCACTGTCAAATGAAATGACTGACAGTAATAGGCATGTTACCAAATTGGTAATATAATCGATTTCTGAAAACATGATTCATTTGTTTCTTGGTTTGCATTAAACTAGTAAATCAAACAAATTTCAAAATCAATTAGTTCTTAACATTAAAGAGGTGAACCGATTCGATACAGTGTTTAAGGTAGATTATAAAAAAACGATTCTTCCATTAATCGATGTCAGATCATGTCAACATGCCTCAACCCTAACATAAATGGCGGAATATGTTTGAGCTGAGAAACGGAAGTTAAATACTTATTAATTCAAGTGAACTCCACTAGGAATCTTTTAGAAAAGAAATCAAAATACTTGAAATATTTTTGTTTAATTTATTGTCCAGAAATTATTGTGACACAATTCTTTTTTTGAAACTACTGTCCATGGGCATTCTCCTTTTCATTGTAACATATTTTGGTGCAAAAAAACTGTAAAAACGTGCAAAAAATACTATAAAACGAACCTTCACTGTATTTAAAGAAAAATATATTCACGACACCTAGTAAACCCTTTTACTTGCAAGTCGCTGCTAACACCATCTATTGCCGTGAAACGGGATCGAACGCGATTGATGTACTTACAAAAATAACAAGATTAATCAGATGAAAAACGCTAGTTACGTCGGCACGGTTTCTTTGTATGGGATGAGGCATCTGTATGCTAGTATTATATTATCTGTGGTAATTCTTACTTCTAATATTACACTTAGAAGCGAACATCTGTATGTATGTAAATAAATCACGCTTCATAGTTTTAACGGATTTGATTGGAATTTTCAACACAGATAGAGCATGGTCCGGATTCATTTTTATCCCGGTACCCACATTGCGGTAGCATTATTTTATCCCGGTATCCACGTTGCGTTAGCATTATTTTATCCTGGTACCTCTGTTGCGGTAGCATTATTTTTGTTATCCCGGTGCCTACGTTGTGGTAGCTTTATTTTATCTCGATACCTTCGTTGCAGTAGCATTATTTTATCCCGGTACCTACATTGCGGTAGCATTATTTTCAAACTAAAAACGTTAGCGAAGCCACTGGCACAAGCTACTGCTACATAAATAGCTCCATTCGCGTACTTTGGTCATGGTGTTGAAAAGTTGAACAATCTTGGGCAATGAGGGCTACCGCGTTTAATTTCCCGCTAGGGGCGCTAGTATAGAGTAAGGTCTCTAAAATGTCAAATTTCATAGATTTTTGGCTTTTAGTGCAAGTTCATTTACTATTTTTTTTTATTGTTGTGAATATTTTCCGATTAAGCTACGTACGGGTTTTAACAACAACTGCTTTAATAGAGTTTGATGTATCGGAAAATTTTATCTTATAAATTTATTTTCGAAAAAAAAGGAAGATAAAATTTTACTGCTCGAAACTGCAGCATACTCGATTTTTATATTTAATCGCACTTATATGGCATTAGAAATGATTTTAATGGAAACTTTGCTTCCGTGGGAGTAATAACAACGCTTAACAGTTATATTTAAGGAATCCACTCGCCAGTTATGCCAACTGGTAGCATAAAAACGGAAGCCCTCCTTAAATACCTAAATCACTTGAATAGTCGTTCCTTATAAAATGAAAAATAGCCTTTTCAACACACTTGATCATAAAGTGGCTCTAATTTCACCGCAATTAGGCATATAATGACACCTGTTATCAAACTGTGACTTTTTCACAAGTAAGTTAAAGAGTTTTTTTTTTATTTATTGTTTGAGTTGCTTTGTTC
The DNA here is from genome assembly GCA_964057195.1 of Orthosia cruda. NCBI lineage: Eukaryota > Metazoa > Arthropoda > Insecta > Lepidoptera > Noctuidae > Orthosia > Orthosia cruda. Next base: position 18,330,185 of record OZ059842.1, on the reverse strand, counting down.
TTAAAAAAGATTCGATACAAAAAAGATCGTACTCAATAGTCCAAATGCAACACATTTCATGCAACTTCGTATTTAAATAGATAATTTCAACTTATACGTGTTTAATAATAGTACATTATGGTACAAGTGTGTAATGTTGGTAATTACCGCTGAGGCGCCATTGAGACCCGAGCTGATAGGTGAGGGTCTTAAGGCCGTATGCTGAGATTCCTGACCAAAAATTCAGCACGAGATATGAGCATTCCTATTGGCCTAGCGGCACTGGTGGCGCATGAATTACAGTAGTGAATACGCCCAGATTTTAGAATAAAATCTTTATAAAATCGAATATTCGTCTTTTAAAAAAAGTAAAACTTACAAAATGTTTGTTATCAAATTGTCTATCGATTAGTGTTAGTACAAAAAATTATTAATGAACACTTTACGAGAAGATGCATGCTTTCAATCATTATTTCTCATTTCTATGATTTTGTTGGAAGGAGATTAGTGAAACATATACTAAACTTAAAAAAAAAAAAACTACAATTTTGGAATCAATAATATGTAGTAATTTAATGTATTTTTATTAGTTGATATTTCATTTTAAATAACGAGTAGATAGCTCCTAATTTATTAGCATTAGAACGAGTGAAATAACCCTACCCAAGTCACATACTTCAAATTCATGGGGTATCGGAGTCATAGGCTGACAAGGTACCTATGCATGATTAGTACATTACTGCAGCGGCCGGCAAAAGAAGCATTGATGGATGAACGTGTAAACGTGGGCTGAGGCGAAGTCAAGGCACACAAACGTAAGTCCATCAATGCCTAGTTGTAGCCAAGGCTTGTATAGTACTTTTCCCAAATAATGCACGGCAATTAAAACTAAGTAGGTACTACTTAGTTTAGAACTCATTTTGTCAAAATCAAAGATGAACAACAATAATTGTGCCCGCCTTAAAGTGTTCTTTTGTTTTTTTTTTCAATTTTTTTTTGCAAGCCAGTTCGAAATTTAAATAAAACCTTTGATAAGTTACCTGCATGGTTGCCATGTTTCGGAGTAAAAGATCGTTCCATTTATAAATAACACGACAGATATGAGTTTACTATGTAATTTATTTGGCCGCTAGACACGACAGATTTTTATTTATTTGGCCATTTTGATTTATCTCGAAGAAGGTTGTCAAAATAATGCTCATATTTCCGAGCATGTTTCAGAAAAACCATTATCTACTAAAGATTTTCTTAACTGTAGTACCAAAATCAAAGGTGGAAATAAAAGACGGACTGTGTAAAAAGATATTGGATGGTGGAAGAAAAACAACTTTTTCATTTTTTTTTAGGTACCTTTACCTATTAGTTCAAAATAATATAAAACAATTAAAATGAAAAGACCGTTCAAGCACACCTCTGATTTTGGTACTAAAGTCAAGAAAATTCCTAGTAGATAATGATTTTTCAAGCATACTTTGTCAGCTTATAGCTCCGATACCCCATGGATTTGGGGTCTGCGACTTAGGTAGGGTTAGGTATTTCGCTCGTTATAAGCAATTGACCAGCATACAGTAAGTTTCTATCGATTTCTGGGTTTTCGGCCCATACATTTTGGACCATCTTCTTCAGTTACCTGATAGTGCGAAGCAGGGAAAAAAGTAATACACTTTTTTTCCATTACTCATTCCTTTCAACCAGTACAGCCTGTCACGTTAAATTTTGTCCGAATGCCGAAACTATAAAGGTGAGTTCTAGAGCTTTTTGCGGTACAAGCAGAATGCTCTCAATGTAAGCGGGTTACATTCAGCGGAATGTAGGGAATTCTCGTCGCGTGCTGACCACAGCTGGCTACCTAGTTGGATACAGATTACGGAATAAGGGAACTATGGAGGAGCTAGGGGCCTGTTTCATACCGGAACTTATCAAAGGAGATACTTTAATAGTCGTTATCTGAAAGTTTTTCTTGTATGGCTTGAATTTGTTATATATTTATGATTATTATTTACTGACCAATAATTTGAAGTGAAAACTTCATTAGCCGCGTTGAGCGATTTAAGGTAAGTCGGGGCAAAACTATTAAGTTCGTGTTAGCGACATGCCGGAATAACATTTTTGCCAACAATTTTAAGTTTTCACTTTTGTGTTAACTGTCTATTTTTTATTGTTTATGTAAATTTTCTCATAACATGGCTCAATTGTTTTTTGATTACTTATCTATATTTTTTAACAGACTTCGAAAAAAAGGGGGAGGTTTCTCAATTCGACCGTATATATATATTCTTTTTTATTCTCCTAGGGCGTGTCTTATTTAATAAGCATTAGGTATTTTTTTTTATAACTTAACTTAGCTAAGTCAATAAATTAGATAAAAGTGTTTTAATTACAAAAAAAAAAATATAATTATACCCACAAAACTAATGAAAAAAGCCCACGTTCACTTGCGTTAATTTGCCCAAAGCTCACCTTCCAAGATGGCGCATCATTCTACCACAACCCACAAAATAATTAATTTATTTATTTATTTATGTATTCTTTATTGTACACCAGAAAATACAGTAACAAAAGAAACTTAAAACTAAAAATATACAACGGGCGGCCTTATCGCATTCCGCGATCTCTTCCAGGCAACCTGGAATGGACAGTGATTGCCTGGACATGACATGGGGTTGTCAGGGGTGTAACAATACCAACAATGAATATAATGATACAATAATACCTAATAAAAACACAAATAGATATATATGCCATATAATAAATACATAAATACATACATATTTAATATATAAGACGTGGAAATATTAATATTAATATTTCCAGCGGCCGTAATACAACAAAGTAATTAGTGTGATCAATCCTGTTGTCAAACACTGCTCATCCGGGTACCACAATCTTATCAGGAGAACAGGAGTCGTTCACCCCGAGCCGGCCATTCTTATACATGTTGGACTGTTGAGGTGTCTACAGATTGGATGTGTCGCGCGTTTTGATTGTGATTTTGTGAACAGCGGGGTAAGTGCGTTTCACACTATCAATGACTGTGCCTGTCATTTTTAAAGTATTTGTTGCCTAATTTAGGTACGTTATTTTTGAAAAATACGAAGAATTAATCAGGGATTTACTTAGTTGGTGATTGAAAGTGTGATTTTGTGTGTTACGCAATTAGGGTGCTGGTTATTTGAATAGTTATAATTTAAAAAAAAAAAACATTGGCCTATGACAGATACGATTGACAACTTAATATTGACTTTATTGGGCATGTGGGTATTAACTTACTTATACACCTATTGACCTAAATTGGCTTACCTCTGCTTTGCGTAATGATGACTTTTAAAAACATGCCCACAACAATACCTAAGTTATTGCATGGAGAGGGTTTTCGTGAGTATTTACTGTGTCTAGGAATTATAAGCTTTAAACATACTTACCTACTTTTCTGCGATTTAACTTAAATTTAGCTAACTTTTATTTTTATTTAAATTAAAAAAAAAATATACTCCATTTGAAATATCATTAGAAAATTTTACAACCCCTTTTTACAGTCCGTTCAACCGATTTTGAGTTCTATCCCGTAAATAAAAGATAGCATAAAAAGCATAAACCTGTTACCAAAACTAACTGTTTAACATTTGTCATATCACCAAGACACCAACGCAATAGAAGTCAAAATCGCTGTAAAATGGGCTTATTAAAATGTTATCTGAAATGGAGTATAGTTCTCGCCAAACTTCTTGGCCGTCCTGAAGTTGGCTACAATGGCTGCGCAGTAGTAAATCTCATACAAAACAAAAACAGCACCGTTTTGTACTTCGCGCATCCGATAACCAACTTCAGATCGGCCCAGAAGTTTGGCTAGCACCATATAGGTGTACCTATTGTAGGTAAATAGATACATCTCTGCCTCACCTTGCGTGAAATACAGTAATGATTTCACGTTATCACTATTACGTCATTCAATAAATACTTAGCCTACAAAAAGTAAACGAAAATTTTGGAAAAGTGGCAATTTATTTTTCAACATAGTCTCCTTTTAGTTCAATACACTTAGCCCAGCGATGCTCCAACTTTTTTAACCCGTCGGAAAAATATTTTTTGTCAAACTCTGCAAAATAGGCCTCCGTGGCGGCGATGACCTCCTCATTCGATCCATATCTATTCCCGGCGAGTGATTTTTTCAGATTAGGAAACAGAAAGAAGTCACAAGGGGCCAAATCTGGAGAATACGGTGGATGTGGCAGCAATTCGTAGCGTAATTCGACCAATTTGGCCATGGCAGCGGCAGACGTGTGAACCGGTGCGTTGTCGTGGTGAAACAGCACTTTTTTCTTCGCCAGATGGGGTCGTTTTTCTTTAATGCGGCGTCGAATCGGCCCAATAAATCGGCATAGTAAAGCCCTGTAATTGTTTTACCCTTCTCGAGGTAATCGATGTAGATCACACCTTGTGAATCCCAAAAAACGGTGGCCATAACTTTTCCGGCCGATTTTACAGTTTTCGCCTTCTTTGGAGCACGTTCCCCGGTCTGGATCCATTGTTTTGATTGCTCCTTGGTCTCTGGTGTGTACCAGTAGATCCAGGTTTCATCGACGGTCACAAAACGACGCAAAAACTCCGCTGGATTCCGCTTAAACAGCGCCAAACACGTCTCCGATGTGGTCTTGCGGTTGCGCTTGTTTTCTGGTGTGAGTAAACGCGGCACCCATCGCGCCGACAGCTTTCTCATGCCGAGTTCCTCGTGAAGAATATGATGCACTGTTCCTTCTGAAATGCCTACAGTCTCAGCTAGCTCCCGAACCTTCAATCGGCGATCTGCCAATACGAAATCATGGATTTTTTTAATGTTTTCCTCAGAGCAGCTGTTTTCGGTGCACCTGGACGTGGTTCATCAAAAACCGACGTACGGCCACGTGCAAACTCGTTGAACCAATTCTTGACGGTGGCCATCGATGGAGAAGAGTCACCGTACACAGCATCCAAGCGCTCTTTGATTTCGATGCGCGTTTTCCCTTCCAAAAATAGGAATCGAATCACCGAACGATATTGCTCTTTTTCCATTTTTGTAAAACCGATCGACACGTTCGCTTCCATAAGTTGTCAAATTAAAACATATGAAGGGATTGGAATGAAAATTTGTAAAAAGAATTAAAAAAGAATGTACTACACTGTGGTAATACTCTTTTGAAACTACAGCGCCCTCTGGCGATGAGGCTAGGTACTTATTGAATGCACCTCTATGTCGTGGCCAGATCTTAGAATTGACCACTTCATCATGAGGCCACAGTAAAAAAATTGTGTATATTTACTATGATCAGGCCGACTATTTCATAAAATAATATCAAATCAATTTTTTTATTGATGAATAAATTGTTTGCACCAAAATAATTGAATCCCTGACTTATGAGCCAGGTAAAAACCTGTGTTACAGAAGTCAGTCCTATTGTTGACGCTTGTTTACAATATTAGTGACAAAATAAATATATCCAAACACATGCTCAAACTAAGATTAAAATTACATAAAATTCAAATTAAATCTGTATACATTCAGAGTAAATTCTAAACAGCAATTAAATGAAATAAAACTAGAATCAAAATAAATTTAAAATTACAATAAAATAAAATAAAAATTACAATAAAATAATGTAATTTTTTTATTTAATAAAATCAAAATATACTTAAAATTAAAATAAAATAAAATTAGAATCAAATCAAATAAAATCAGAATGATATAAAGTGAAATGATTGCATTTCCTGATAAATGACCAGCTAAAACTGACCATATCGTTTAAACGTCAACGTTTGATGATATGACAATCAACGTTTTTTTTTTATTCGTGATGGTTTTGCTCTTGTCTCCAGTCTCTCTCTTTCCACCATATCATGAAGTAGCCGTGCGTTTATCGTTTTATGAATATGGGCGATATGAGGATTCAAACGCTGATTATTTATTGATCAGCCCAGACCATTTACCATGATGTGGGCAGTGGGATTTCATGAAGTGGTTGGCCACATCATGATGTAATCAATTCAACATCTGACCACGATATAAAATATATTATTCAAAAACAGACACCTAATCGTGCGTTTCCAGTATGATTCTTACCACAACCTACGCCCGATGCGATCATCCCGCTACCGTCTGAAGAGGCATCATACGACGGAAATTCGGCAGGGCCGGCAGAGCGACAGTATTTCATACCTCCCCCGTGTGTTGAGTCGGGAGGACGTATCGGTTGTCCGGGAGCTGCGCGCGACGCGTTAGTGTGACTGTGAGTGTGTGAACGAGAATGTAAGTTGACCTTTATTATTCTGTATTTATATTTTTGAATTAAGAATTGCGGTGACTTTCTTTTCGCGGTAATTTTTTTTTTCGAGTGATTCTATTTTTAAATTGAATTTGGGGACGTGGTTGTTAGTTTTTTAAAGTTCTAAATACGAATGAGGCAATCCGATTTATTTTTGTAAGTTTAAAGAAAATGTCAAAAGGAAAATTGAGTTATTTTTTAGCCGAAGAAAAAAATTGTGGAGTTTTTCAATTCGACATGTATACTTTTAGTATGTATGACACGCATAACTTTTTTCACTTTTAATAGGTACCTATTATAATTAATACTTAGAATTTTATCAGAACACATTTTCTTATAATTATTAGAACGTTAAGACAATTCAAACATAGTACCAGTAGATTTTTTTTTAACAAAACGGTATTGGTGTTTATATATAAGGTTTTTTTTTCATATCGCAGTAGTTTCACACAAACAATTTATGCAGATAATAGCTCAATTTATAAAATAGTCAAACTTCAAAGATAACACAGAAACATTTAAGATAGACATAAATAATATTAAAAAAAAATATTACAATAACATTTGTTTTTGTTAATCACACTATTCTTAATTTAAATTTATTGAAAATTATTTTCTTCCTTATGGTTTGGTTTTCGATTATAGCGTGTTTATTAAGTTTTTTGTGTCCCAGCAGTGGGAACATTAATAGGCTGATGATGATTGTCATCGGTCCTTGATAAGTGTGCAAATTTCCAATTAAGCCGAAGTTTTGACGGGGATGAAAATCACGTTCAAAGATTCCGTTACATAAATACATACATACCTAGCTAATTAAAGCGTGTTAAAAATAATAAAAAACGTTTTATACGAAATATTATTCGAAACATGGGATAAGGGCAGGATGATTAAAAACCATCGCAATAAAATATTCAAAGCCAAGTAATTAATTACGATAATTGTCTCACTTTTCAAATAAAACAATGTCTCGGACTTGGTTTGTCAAAGCTCAATGTAATTATAACGAGCTTTCTCAAGTTTTGTGCCCTTCATCAAGATATTATTCATTTAATTATTTCATTTTCTTTCATTCATTTTCATATTTTTTTGAAATTTGACGTGGGTGCTTAACATATTTGATCGTTTACCTATTTTGCGTCATATTACAAATGTAAATATAAATTGTCATAATAGTATAATATAAAAGTTTAATAATATAAAAGTCGTCATATCTATATCCATACTTCTATACTAAGATTATAAAGAGGAAAGATTTGTATTTTTGTATGTAACAAATAAACTTAAGAACTAATGGACCGATTTCAAAAATTCTTCCACCGTTTGGAAGCTACACTATCCCTCACTCATCTATCACTTTTTTATCCCACGGGGACGGGAACTACGCGGGTGAGACCACGAAGCGTCCGCTAGTTAAATATACTCGTAACTCTGCATAAAACAGATAAAGTTTATTTTTTCCGTTAGTATTTTTTTTTATTCTTGCATTTTCTATCGTATCCGATCATAATAAAAAAGAAGTTTTCTAGAGTTAATTAAAAAAACATCAGTTTAAATAAAACCGCTGAAAGGTCCTTAATTAATCAGCTGGGTTTTTTAATTAACTCCGAAAACACCCTTTTATTAAAAACGAGGAAAGCTGAAATAAAAAGAAACAATAGACAAGACCATTTTCTAAAAGATTGTGTCAATTTAAGAAAGATTCATGTTTTTGTAATGACACCACTGGTTAATTTTTAACCGACTTCCCATAAAGGAGGAGGTTCTATGTTCGACTGTATGTATTTTTTTTTATGTAGGTACTATGTATTCAGACTAATATTATAAAGAGGTAACATTTTTCGGAGATAATTGCATGTAGTAATGATCTAATTACGAGAAATCTTTCATTGATAGAAGAAAGAAAAGATATATTATTTGGGAACAAAAAATTTAAACAATAATACAAAAACAAAACCCCGTGCGAAACCAAAAAGAAAAGAAAATAACGCAGCGCTGGGATTCCCGATAGGGCCCACTGTTGATGCCACGGACACACTCACGGAAACGGAACAAATACTGATTAGATTTAGTTAAAATGAAAGTTATATCAACGTCAACGCTGAGGTATATCTTTTAAAGGAGAATGCCCATTTTGTAAGGGAACTTAGACCCCTTTGAAAATATGTTTGTATCTTGATTAATTTGGTTGTTTAATGTAGAATAAATAATTAATAAATAATTAGAAATCATTTATTTTTTAGTTTTCGGGGATTACGAGAAGTAACGATGTTTTTAACCGACTTCCCAAAAATGAGGAGGTTCTATGTTCGACTTCTTGTTTTTTTTTTTTTTTTTTTTTTTGTTTTTGTTCGCCGATATCTTCGTCAATTGTGGACCGATTTTGAAAATTCTTTTTTTTTTTTAAAAAGTATGTTCCGAAATTGGTCCCATTTTAATTTTGTGAAGATCTGATGAAGAACTTCGGAGATATACAACAGAACTCTTCAATAAATAACGGCAAATCTCTCGGGATTGCTGCAATCGCATGTCTGTTTGTTGTTTATAACATTTCATAACATAACATCACGCCAGTTCGCTCTTAAGGGGTAAGCAGATCTCTCATTTCACCGGTTATGTTCGAGTTTCATGAAATCTATTCTGTCGAAATAGTTCCCTTACTAACTTGCCTATTAGGTACGTACAACTAAAAAGTGAAAAATAAAAAACTTTTCGCAAAAAAATACTACCGACTTCCAAATACAAAACTACAAAGTGAAAAGTAACTTATTTTTTTGAAGTCGGTGTCCATAACGCAAAAAAATGGTACCTACGAAAGACACCGACTTAAAAAAATTAAGTTACTTTTCACTTTTTAGTTTTGTATTTGGAAGTCGGTAGTATTTTTGTTCTTCAAATGAAGCCTTTTTACAATGCAATAAGGTGCTTACAAATTTCCAAGTGTAGGCACCTGATCTGTTGTTATCTGTGCATGTAAAGTAAAGGACACGGATGGAAAAAAACACAAGTAATAAATCCTATCTTTGGATAATATTGAAATCGCAAACACGATACCTCTTATGGGGCCCTTTGTATGTGCAGTCTCCTTTGTCCAATACTGGAAGAGGAAATAGGCGAGAGCCAAACCTCGAATCATGACATTTTTCTAAGGAAATTCAGTCGGAGCCCTCAGCCCGCATTTCCTCTTAACCCATTTACTATGCCACTAATTCCTGTCATTTGAAGATTTTTGACAGTTGTCACGGGTTGTCAGAAATCGGATAATCTGACATCACTTTTACCAAAGGGTTTCGTTGATTGTAGAGATCAGCCGAGCGAGCACGGCCTCTGTGATTGGCTTTTGTGAGTATGTTTGTTACTCTTTCACGCAAAAACTAATAAACGGATCGGGATGAAATTTAGCACAGAGATAGATTATAGTCTGGAATAGCACATAGGTTACTTTTTATCCCGGTAATATGTTCCCTTGGGATAATTTACGACATTCACGCGGGCAAAGCCGCTAGCGATTCTATAAAAGGGTGAAACTAACAGATGAAGTGTCAGTGACATGTTCATATTGGTAGGTACATACGCAATTATCTCACTCCTAATAATTCCATTATTTGGTCAATAACATTATTTGTTTATAAAAACGGTGACCCATTTCATTCAGTGATAAGGAAATGATTGACGCTTTTATGTTACTTACCTACTTATATAATGTTTCAGTAGGTACCTAAATGGTGAATAGAACCTACGAAAGTATGATGAATGATACCTTCTCTTCATATTCTTATAAAAAGTTCATAAACCTATTTTGGGGTGACGAGAAAATCGTAGGCAAATTATACCTCATTATTGCCCTCGCGTTCCGTGTCCAATGAATCTTGTTGGAGTCATAATCCAAAGGTAAATTTGACGCTTTTTAACCGACTTCCCAAAAAGGAGGAGGTTCTCAATTCGATTAGTATTTTTTGAATGTATGTACACCGATTACTCAAAGACACCTATGAAATAAAATAAAACTTTTCAACAAAAAAAAAAAACCGACTTCCAAAAAAAAACACCACAAAGTGAAAAATAACTTTCTTTTCCGAAGTCGGTGTCGAAACATTGAAAACAATAGGTACCAAAGACCCCGATTTCGGAAAAGAAAGTTATTTTTTACTATGTAGCGTTTTTTTTGGAAGTCGTTTTGTTTTTTTTTTGTTTAAAAGTTTTATTTTGTTTATAGGACATATGAAGAGTGAAAAAAAATTCAACGACGTATGGTTAGATAACAAGGCATAAGAAAATTCAAAAGAGCCGCCGTAAAATGATTATTGTATTTTTGTTTATAACGAATAAACTTAAAAACTACTGGACCGATTTCAAAAATTATTTCACCGTTGGGAAGCTACTCTATCCCCGGGTGACATAGGCTTTTTATCCTTGTATTCCCACGGAAACGGGAACTACGCGGGTGAAACCGCGAGACGCTCGCTAGTGTATTATAAAAACATGGACGGCAGAGCACTATTTTACACCTAGGGCACCACGTTATCACTTCAGATTGCCTTTGTACCAGCAAGTTTTGAAGATTGTCCCTCTGAGATAAGCTTGTTTCTATTTGTATTACGAACTGATTTTTTTGTAATTTTCTCGAATGTGTATTTGATTGACAAGTAATAGCTGTGGAAGGTGCGGTTGTGTTAGATTAGGAAGTCACACAATTTTTAGTTTACACGTCCATAGATTTTTTCAGTTTTATCCTGAAAAATTAATAGTTTTCAACTGATATTAGTATAGTAAGACTTCCAGGATATCAACAGGCTTGGATAAATAAACTAGAAAGCAACCAATTTGTGTTCAAGGATAGCGGATAGAAGAATACTCAAGGAGTAAATAATAAATACTCACTTTAAAATCACAGCTTCAATCATACTCGCTTTTTGTAATAAGACTGTAACAGACGTATTACAAAAAGTGGTTTAACTAAAAACCCAGGTTTAAATCTCTATAAACTGTGGTTTATACAAAAATGATATTACAAACAATGGTTTAGCGTTAAACCATAGACCAAATCATGGTCTAACGCTAAACCTCGGCGGCCCCTAGTTTATCGATGGTCTAAGTCGTATCTGTCAAAGTATCTTTTTTAGGTTATAGGATCTTTTTAATTGTGTTGTGTTGTTTTTACCCGAAAATGGATATTAACATGGTTGATTTAATTAATATTGAGAATATTACTTTTTCCTCGGTACTCCAATTCTCAGATCGTTTTTTTTTGTTGGTTAATCACAATATATTATTAACAAAGAGGCAATTGTTCTATTAGAGACTTCGATAACATAAACATTCCAAAGCTTAATGAACTTTGTTTAGCTTGCGATAGTTTTGTTAAATTTTATGGTTTCATATAACACGTGAGAATGTTACGTTTCGTTACACGTACGTAGATGTATTATTAGTAATTAATACGAATTTAAGTAATTTGCTTAAATCTAAACAAAACTTTAATCGATAAATAACAAATGTTTATATACATGCAAAATAACAAAGTCTCAATATTTTTACACTTCTAAACATCATTTAATCCTTATCATATTATCAAAACTTTTTCTATTTTGTGCATACGGAACGTTGCAATAGAATTATATTATGGTCATCAATTTGAACAAAATTTGTAATTAATTAAAATTAGTAATTAATTAAAATTTGTAATTTAATGACATTAGTCATTACCAAATTTTTTGTTTCATTTGCCATCCTTTTACGATCGAACACATTTAATTTTCATTAGTTGAAATTTTTGCTTGAAGTGCCCTAGTTGCGGAAATTAATTAATAACTTTAAAACTAAAAGTGATAAATACACTTTTAGCATATCGTTAGAAAGAGCATGGACTGAGGATGTTTTAAAAAAATCAGAAGAACTCCAACCCTGTTAGTTTTTTTTTAAACCCCATAGAAAGTTGCCCTTAAAATTATTTCTTTACCTTACTACGGTACTTCAGGCCCCATAACTTTTCTTCTCCACAATTTTCTGGTGTAAAATAATTTTTTGCAGGACCCTAAGACTCTAACGATTAAAACAAGACCATTAGCCGACCGGTCCCATGGATAGATTTTGAGCTACAGGTAGTTTTAGTCAAAAAATCATAAAAAAGGCAAATAAAAAATAATAATAAATTAAAAAAAAACCTTGAGGCCAAGGTCAATATAATGGGCGGGGGTAGGTAGCAGACTATCCCTAGTTTCTACCCTAGGCGTATGTACAGCTCCCTTCCAAACACCCTGTATATATTATTAAAAAAGAGGCAATTGTTCTATTATAGACTTCGATAACTTAAAAATTCCAAAGCTTAATGAACTTTGTTCAACTTGCGATGGTTTTGTTTAATGTTATATGTTTCATAACGCGCGAGAATGTTACGTTTCGTTACACGTAGGTACGTAGATGGATTATTAGTAATTAATACGAATTTAAGTAATTTGCTTAAATCTAAACAAAACTTCAATCGATAAATAACAAATGTTTATATCCATGCAAAATAACAAAGTCTCAATATTTTTAACACTCCTAAACATCATTTAATCCTTATCATATTATCAAACCGTTTTTTTTCTGGGCATATGGAACGTTGCAATAGAATGATATTATGGTGAACGAATGATATTTGTATTAATCTGTGGTTGACGTATAGACAATGGTTCAAATGACGGTACTAAGAAGACCACGGTTTTTTTGAGTTTTGTAATACGAACAAATTTAGACCATGGTTTTGCAGATAAGCCTGGACTTGATAGTACAGGTTTAAACCATGGTTTATTTCGTTTTTTGTAATAAGACTGTAAATTTCTGGAACTTATATACAGGCTGCTTCATTATTCGGTTCTTTCACCCAGCAAGCTAGCTCTGGCTTGAACTTGCTATTCAAAAGTTAAACGCTTGTTAGTAATGGTAAAAGCAAAACGCAGACCGTTTGACAAGCTTTTATGTTAGCAAACTGCTAGGAATTGATTTTACTTCAAGTAAATAATTATTTTGCTTCAGAATTTCCAGTGTCTATGTTCTGTTCTAGGAATATTTAAATAGATTTCCTAGTATTTCTAGTTTTCTGACCTCTCCACATTAGAGCCAAACCTCGAATGGTGACATTTTACTTAGGAAATTCAGTTAGATGTCTACGACCGCATTTCCTCTTAAGGTCGACACTGCTAACAATTCAACACACTCTACTTGGTGGCAACATAATGTTCACAAAACCGCGGCAAACATGGGTGGTAAAACCTTGTTCATCGCGGCAATAAATATGTGATGGAGGTAAATAAATACTTATGTGAAGATCAAATAAATTAAGTAATTAGGTTTTAAGTTTTATGTACAACCGGAGCTGCTTACTAGAAAAGACAACTGGGGTGTGACCATAAGCTCTTAGAGTACGGTTATTACTTATTAGTCAAATAATTATTTATTTATTATTTATTTAATACTTTACGCACACAAACGTACAGAGGCGGACTTAATGCCTTAGGCATTTTCTGCCAGACAACCTTTGGGTGATGCCAGAGACAAATAGTGGTAGGTGCAATATTGAGAGTACATCACGACAAGGTGGGTTTTTTCAAAAACAAAGATATACATACATACTATAAGATACATACAATATATATGTAAACAAATAAACTAAATACACAAATATACATAAACAGTTAGTAGTAGCAGATAATTGGAAAACATTATCGCTGTGACGATACTACTGCCAACTTCTTACGAACGTGCTCGCGAGCTTTCACTTTGAATGCCAATCGGTTAGTTGTCATCCTGATTTCTTGGGATAATTATGATCTGTCCCTAACGCACACTCAAAATAACCCTACTCTAAGAGCTTATGATCACCCACTGATCCAATTTAGATTATTCGTTATATGTATTACCGAAATCAGTGTTAAATTATTTTTTTACTCATTGCTATTACAAATTCGTTTGGTACTGGTACTGTGAAACCTCTTATTTTCTTGTCTTACCTATTTTTTCTTCCGAAATGTTTCTTGCAATTAGTATCCTCTGTGAAAGATATTAATAATACCCTCTGTTTATCTCGATGTTAATTAAAGAATAGATATACATATTTGGCAAATGTTTTCAATTAGAAACCCTTTACTTCGTCAAAACAAATTTGTTCAAGATTAAGGAAGTTCTATTGTAAATTTAAACCACTGAGGCACAATTTTAAACTTAGTTATGTGGGTAAACAATATTTCGATTTGTACTTTTTTTTTTGTAGAAACTCTCCACTCTCTGTGGTTTGTTTTCTTTTCCCAACTAAAATAAAATATATTGATTAATTAGTACCGAGCTTGGTAATTTCTGACATTTTAATGAAAATCTTATTCCTAAAGCGATTAGTATCATTCTCCAGACACTAATTTGTTTTAAAACTAAATCAAACCATTCAAACATTGAACAACCTGTACAAACTACTTCATTTCGAATTCCAAATATTCAAATTCCAAATTCAAAACAACAAGGAGGTCCATTTTTCTAAAACGCAAGCACAATGCGGCCAGTTCTTCAGAACAATAGACAAACGGATGAACAAAAGGTGTCAACGTGGGGTTTTTACAGCCCTTTCTTCTCTATGCCCATTCTACGGCCTTTCTTTGGGAATGACTAGACAGTCCTCATTCTAAGTTGTGGGCTGTTGTGGGCCGTTGTCGCCCTTTCTAAATAATTGTTTGGTTATCTAATGCTTTTCATGTTGTTGGCGTGAATTAGTGGTATTGTTACAATGTATTGCGTGGTTTTGTCAGTCATTGCCGGTTTGGGCTCGATTGTTTGTTTGTTTTATGGCCACTTGACGTTGAAAGGTGTTGCGTCTAGTTGTTTATGAAGTGCTCGATTTTTTTTTCTGTTTCGGTGTTTATTTGGTGTCATTGACAGATTTTAATTGGTTGATTTTAAAGTGTATCTAGTGGTTCTCTATTTATGAAGAACCTGTATCATCATCGTCATCCTTTCCCCCCTATCCCAGGGTCCAGTGCAACATGTCTTCTCTCATATTATTATTTTTACCCGGCTGCAAGGAAAGGGTTATGTTTTTCTAGCGTATCTTGTATGTATGTATGTAATATTCTTTTTCTCAAACATGCTTGGAAATTTGAGCATTATTTTGACAACCTTCTTCGAGATAAATCGAAATTGTAGTACAGGCCAAATACATGCGAGCAGCGGCCGGCAAAAGTTGTATGAAAATCCACATCCGTCGGTTGCAGCGGCCAAATAAATTACATAGTTAACTCATATCTATCGTGTAATTTAAAAATGGAACGATCTTTTACTCCAAATCATGGCAACCAAGGAGGTAACTTATCAAAGGTTTTATTTAAATTTCGAACTGGCTTGCAAATAGAAAGCTGTGTATTGAAAAAAAACAAATAAACACTTTAAGGCTTAGCACGCACTGCGATTTTTATTTGCGCGGATTTGTGTAGTATTATTACGGCGTGATTTTTTTACCGCAACGCGTGCGGCTTCATACAATTCCATAGGTCACAGAATGGGCGGAAAACGCGCGAATGCAAATCGCAGTGCGTGCTAAGCCTAACGCGGGAATAGGTAATTATTGTTGTTCGTTATTGATTTTGAAAAGTAATTGTATTTGACAAAATTAATTCTAGGTACTACTTAGTTTTAATATCCGCGCATTATTTGAGAAAAGCACTATACAAGCCTTGGCTACAACTAG
This sequence comes from Orthosia cruda, assembly GCA_964057195.1. Lineage (NCBI taxonomy): Eukaryota > Metazoa > Arthropoda > Insecta > Lepidoptera > Noctuidae > Orthosia > Orthosia cruda. Next base: position 18,314,201 of record OZ059842.1, on the reverse strand, counting down.
GCATTGATGGACTTACGTATGTGTGTGTTGACACGTTCGTCCATTACTGCCTCTTTTGCTGGCCGCTGCAGTAATGTACTATATTACCTCGTATCTTTCAAACCACTCGATGTATTTTTATAATTAAGACATCGTTAGATAGGTCTTGGCCGTCCAAGTGTTCTTAGAGAAATGTGTTTAAAAAAAGGAACATGGCGGATTTTTGGCGCCATATTGTAGGGATTACAATTCTTTTTCTTCGAAACCCATCGAGTGAGGTATCAAAATGAAGGGTTTTTAGAGTTGATTACAAATATAATAATAATATCTAAAAATGTCATTAAAAAAAGTGTAACTAAAAAGTTGTAAATAAAAAAGTTAATAAAATCAAAAAACCCGACTTCAAAGATGTAAACAACAAGAAAATCATGCTGTGCAGTCGGAGGATATTTACAGTTCTGCACAGCAGATTTTCTTTTATTTGTGGTGGGCTCGCGTTTACCAATATCTCGCCTGATGGTAAGCGATGATGTGGTCGACGTTGAAGCATGTTTGCTTGCAACCTACTCGTATTTATTCTTGACTTAAAGACACCTAGCTAGTAGCTATCAGGAAACAAAGACTCAATTCCACTCCTTAGCTGACTTCTCCTAATTACTACTGTCAGGTTAAAAAGGTGATTTCTTAGGCCGACCTCCGCCACCCTGGGCAATCTTCCTCACTCAGAGATAGTAGCTAACTCGGCCAATTATGTATGACATAATAATATCTGTTATTTAACCTTGTGTTAGCAATTAACTTTGAGTTAAGTCTTTATTGTATATTTAGTATCTTGTATATTTTGTTTAATTTAGGTATACCTACAGAATACCTAAATATAGTATCTTACAGTAAATTCAAATTAAGAAAAATTTATAAATAATTTTATCTTCTTGAAATATTGCCGAATTTATTTTGAGATGACCTTTAACATAAAATGGCTACTGAAATATCTGCCTACGCAGGTATTGTTTCTCATAGCTCTATTGTAGTATTCAAAAGCAAAAATTGGAAATATTCCGAACCTATAATATTCCTATTTAGATATCATTTTAATAAAATATATTTTTTAATCCCTACCAACAGTTTCTGAAAGCTTAATATTTTCAACACGGACTGATTTTTTACCAGCACCAAAATATCAGGCATTGGGTAACTATCACATGTAGGGCTTATGCAAAAATTTACTATTAAAACAAATCAGCTTTTAAGTATATTTTTGTTCGCACAACTCGACAAAATCTATGGACTGATGATTCCATTTTTACGTTCAAAAAATCACGATTTATAAAGTAAGTACTTATGAATGAAATAACTAGGGACAACTGCAAGAACAAAATGCAGTTCTAAAATCAAAATATAAAAGTTCATTCTTACATTAATAGTGTTTACAATCGGAACTGATTCCATCATCTTTTTTTTACAGATACAGAATATTCAAAAATGTTTACGAAACCTTAATTTTAAGACAAAAGCTTAGCTAAAATATTTATCACTTACAATATCACTTTACCCTTTGAATATTACAGCATATTAAAGTGTAAATTTAACACTTCGCATAATATTATCATTTTAGACCCTAGAGGCTAAACTAGTTAGTGTTATGGTCTCTAAACTGTGAAGACTAAAGTCTAACCCGTCATAAACGCCTCGTGCTGATGATATCTAGGAGCTGTTTTAGTTTATTAGGGATTAACATGAGAGGGTCTAAGGCGCTTTGCAGATGGCGCAACTATTGCAGCAACTGGCAACTAGCTGTTTACATATATCTCAATGGAACTGCGCACACGTAGCGACTCGAGTTGCGAGTTCCGCCGATCGACAACAGTTTTCAGTTGCTGCAATCGATTACTAAGTTAGTTTCTAATTGCCGCAACTAGCAACTGTAGAATTTGTATCGCGAATAATTTGTCGTTGTTGACGCCGTCGGCGGCGGCGATGATTGATCTAATAAGATGAGGACTGCTTCTTCGATATCCATCATCTCGCGCAGATTGAGCAACTCAGCTATCAAAGTTGCTCACAGACAGGGCTATTTGATTGTTACTGGCAACTTTAAAGGAAATTTAAAAAAAGTTGATAGTTGCTCAACTAAAGTTGCCCCATCTGCAAAGCTAAGACTAGACTTAGCTAAGGGGTTAAGTCCAATAAGATCTTGGTGATAAAGTGTTGGTAGACTTGTACCTAGTGCTATTCTGTTAACACCTCTCCGTTGAAACTAAGGTGATGTGATTTGGAAGTGAACTGCCATTCCACCTGAACTTACAAATACAAATAATTTATTATTCCTTCACAAGTATGTACAAACATCTGGTAATTAAAATGCTCTTTTAGGCAAAAATAGTCTGTAGTAGAGCACTTCACTCTTCCATAACTTATTATTACAACATAATTTTGAGAATAAAATAATTTCAATCAGAATAAAAAATAATAAATGAAATAATTGTTAAATATAAATCAAATCAAAAGAATAAAAATTTAGATTACAATCAAAATTAAAATGAAATAAAATCAAAATGAAAATCAATTATAAATGAAAATAAAATCACAAACAAAATTAAAATTAAATCATAATTAAAATAAAATCGCAATCAAAATATTAATTAAAATAAAATCAAAATCAACTTATTATTTGACAACGCCTTACATTAAGCTAAACTACACATAAGTTCTCACAGTGAGATGTTTACTGAATAACACTGCTGAATGGCAGCTTATTTCACTTACGTTACTTGGAACGTCTCAGTAACTAGCTTCATCTTTCTGACTGACACGACTTCTTTCCAATTCAAAAGTAGCCTTACATGTAAATGCAAAATTGAGTTGGTCTAAGTAAGAGGAAATCTGAAAGTGGCATCGGTGACTGAAAAGTTAGGAATTCAGTTGACATATGATGCGGAGGAATCAGGAACATGTCGATAGGCATGGTTTGAGTAAGAACGTGGATGGGTAGAAAAGTGGGGAGGAGAGAAACGGTGGTTGGACTGTGTGATAAATGATATGGCTAGTGAGGGGAGATAACGACGAATAGAGAAGTATGGAACAAGAAGACATGTTGAGCTGACCCCATATAAAGGAAGTGTACTGGCCAAAAAATCTATAAAAACTTAATTTTTTTTATAGATTTAGTTTTTATAGATTTTTTGGCCAGTACATTATTTAATTTGACTCGAGTTGTAAAGAAAAGCGAAAATATACAAAGGACCAAACATTTTAGATCGGCTCATAATAATTCAGGCTTATTTTGATTTTAAGCGTTACCTATTTGAATAGAAGTTACGGTCTTTAAAAATAGTAAATTGGTTAAATTATTTATTATTCTAATAAAAGGAAAGTCACATTGAATATAAATTTCTATTCACGCAAAAAATAAGCTCTCTTTAAATAGACGACGTAGATTCAATTTTAATAATGCGAAATAAATATTATTTAAAGCCATTTAAATGATAAATTGAACACTTTATTTTTATTCTGACAAACTTAGAGGTATAATTTCGCGCGAAAGTGTTATTTTTCTTTTTAAAAAGAGCAAGTTTGAATCATAGAGTTCTCTGTTTTTTTTAATGGACTAAAGTGTTCTAGAGGGGGGAAAAATATTCCGTTTTCCCAAAGAGAATATAAAAATAACGTTTTACATGAAACAAACATGGATCTTCTTCTGAGAATACATAGGTAATAGTTTCTGTTCGTTCTACACCTATTAGCAGTGTGGTACTCGTAATTGTAAATTACTATATTCACCCTTGTTTATAAAATCTCGATGCTGTTTTGCAATAGATTTGCAGAAGATTTGTTCAAAATTTCTATAGAAAATGTAAATTTAGAATTTTTGAAATTATTGCTAACTTTGTTTTTTTTTTAATAAGGCCTATTGTGGCCACATCTTCGCCCGCGTGGAAGTGCTAAAGTGCAGTTTAAAAGTATTTTATTTTTCTATCTCGGCTATGGTGTACCTGAACACCATACCGTTGAACATCCAAACTAAACATACAAAGTTACACATTTATTATATTAGATAGTAGAATTTTTCTTAGATTTTATTCTGTCTAAAAAAATCCAGTGTTGCCACTTCAAATTAACTAACCAAACAATTCGTCCAAAAATTAATTCGTGCCAGAGTTCATTACACTTAAGGACAAGAAAAATGACCCATTATCCTACGAATATTGAAAAGATGAAAGTTTTGGGCGTGTTTGTACGTTCGTTACTCTTTCACGCAAAAACTACTGAACGAATCTAGATGAAATTTGGCACAGAGACAGATTATGTAGTCTGGAATAGCACTTAGGATACTTTTTATTCCGGGAATATATTCTCTTGGGATAATTTTCAACATTCACGCGGGCGAAGCCGCTGGCAGAAGATAGTTATGAGATAAATGTTCGTGAAATAAACTGGGTTGCGTATCTAAGGGCAAGGGTGATACGATAGGCCTTGCTAGGAGTGAAGCAACTCTGTTGCGACAGTTTGTTGCCTCAGATAGTTGAATGGGCCTCATATTGAATACTAGTGTTTTGCCGCGGTTTCATTCCCGTTGGCTATCGTACAGGAACCGAGCATTTATTTAGGATAAAAAAAAGTTAATTTAAAAAGGTTACATACATAATATTCGCGAGCTGAATGACCAAAACTGATGTATCTGCGGACTACACAGCATGCGAAATCACCTCTCAAAACCCTTTATTTTGATACCACACAAAAAGGTTTGGAAGAAAAATTATTGCGCCCTCCTTGATGGCGTCTAAAATCAGCCATTTTCTTTTTTTAATTTTAATGTTGTCAGTGACACTCGCAAGGTCGATTTATGAATTTTGATGATTGATCGAATAAGAATCATCAAAATCGGTCAACGCGTTTGGTCTCTAGAAAGCCACGTAGGTACATACATACACACATATACTGATAAACACATTACCCTGTTTCGGCAATCGGGTAAATAGCTATGACAAGCAACGGCCAACGACAGTGTAGCTTTTTATAACCGAATGGAATTCTGGTTCAAAACGTTAATGTGATTTAATTATACAAAAATTTCTATGTACTATCATTATTACCTTTATAATATTAGTAAATAATAAATTAGTGTTAAAGTCACATCCAAATCCAGGCCAAAGTTACATCTGACCACCGTAAGGACTATTTCTGCTTGCAGGGATCGCCCGCTAAATTAACGCCGACTTATAATTAACCAATAGCATCGCAACATCGGGTGACTGCTTCTCTAGTACCTGTCAGCCCCTTGTTTTTGTAATAAAAAAAGACTGCAGAAAAACAAACAAGTAATTTGGCTATGGTCGACGCAAACAGGGCGGACACAGCTGTGGTCATCTTCTGCACGGGATTTTGTTTTCAAAGTGATCAGATATAGCTTTGGCCCATAGTACAGAGGAATTGTTCCGCTCCTTAGAACTATGTATTTTAAATCTTCAAGACAGTTTCGTCACACAATACTAAGTTATATCTATGTTTATATGTTTTCTGTTTAATTAAAATAGGATTATTTTTATATCTTTAACAATCTCGGGACTTTGAGGTCCCGGTCCTTTTAAAGGCATGCCAGGGGCTGAAGCCTTGTTAGACAAGTATCATGATATGTGACACCAAACGACGATTATCTTTGTATGCACCCAACGACAATCCCCGGTTGGTGCAGGACTATTGTTAAATATGGAAACAAGATAGGATTATTATTAGACTGCCTAATTATTTATCACTAGCTGACCCACGCGGATTCGCTCCCGTCAACTGGCTACCTACATACCTACCCTGCCTACCCTGCCTTACTCACCTACCCTGCCTACCCTGCCTACCCAGCCTACCCAGCCTACCTTGCCTACCCTGTCTACCATACCTACCTAATATTTTTTATCTAACATCATTAGTTTTCTCAGCGCACGCCAAAGAATGAATTTTTTAGGCAACATTTTGCAACCTTGGGTTACATTATTGCAATTTTCGTAAGGATCTCTAATTTTTTGAGAATATATTATATGATATATATATTTTTTGAGAATATATTATATGATATATATATTTTTTGAGAAAAATGTAGCTTTTTACTGATAAAAGAATTTTCTAAATCGGTTCAGTAGATCCAGACTCCTTACAACGTCACAAGCTCACAAATTTTACCTCTTTATAATATTAGTATAGAAAAACATCGCCAACACCAAAATATAATGCTCTGAAATCATCAACACAAAGTGAGTAAGCGTGGTGATCAGTTCTCGTTCCTTTTCTGAGTTCACACACACAGTTACAAAAAGTCTAATATTCTATGAAAGCAGAGAGCCGGTTACAGGCTGATATTATTTTATTTATTACCTACAAAATACCCAATATTTCACAAAAACATGTTCAAAAATTAATATTAGGTAAGATTAACATCGTTCCAATACATTTTCGTTATTTATTTAACCGTGCGTCGGACCAAAGAGTACTTAAACTGTACAGAAGCCTAACTATGTACAATTTTATTTGTTATGTTTTTTATTTTGAGTGTTTGTGTATTTTTTTTCCTTTATTTATTTATTTGTAACTAGCTTCTGCCCGCGGCTTCGCCCGCGTTCAAAGTTAAACAAAATGCTCTTATCACCATCAAACTTTACAGGATTATCCGCTGGGTCAAACTAAAGATTCTCTGAAAATTTCATTAAAATCGGTCCAGCCGTTTCGGAGTCTTTATTTCCATAAAGACTACATACTTTCTCTTTTATATATACATATAGATTATCCTTCCATTCAATCTAAATAAAAACACGGTTGTCATATCATACCAGAAGGCCAATTTTCTTCCAATTCAAATTGAAATCTCATTTTTGCTACAATAAATGACATAAACTTGTCAATATTTAGGAAAAATATAGGTGTATTTGACAGATTAATTGCGGTCGCAGACATCCGATTGAATTTCCTAAGTAAAAAGTCATAATTTGAGGTTCGGCTCTCGCCTATTTCCTCCTCCAATATTGGACTAATTTAAAAGATATTTCAGAAACTGAATGAGAAAGATTTATACTGGGCCCAATATTTTCCTTTTTGCTGACACATTATCTTTAGAAGCACAAGAACCCTAAAAAGATGATCAAAATTGCGCTGTCAACAGAGGCCTAGTGTACAAATTTGACAACTATAAATGAAAGATTATAGATTTCAAAAGTTGGTAGTATAGCTGATCCCTCAACTGTGCCTACTGTAAATGGACAACTCAATCTGAACAGATATACCTGTTCAGATCCTGTACCCACAAACAAACTATACTCTGATTTTTAATTTCGTATTCTAAACTGACATTTTGGGAGCTGTCACTTTATCGTTACATAAAAATAGTGTCGTATACTGACTATCCTGAGTGATCGAAAATCGAAGTAGATCGAAAATGGTACTATTTCACGGCAAAAAAATAAATTTGCTAAAAAACTAGCGACCCTTATTTAGTTTCTACTCATTTATGTCAGACTTAATTTTATCGATCGGATTTATTTTATTGTTGATTTCAAATTTAACACATTAAAAGTTTATGTACTATGTGTATGAATACTGTTATATTTAAATATATAACTTTTGTATTCGTAATAAAAATATTTACACCAATTAGTAAAATTAAATTGATGAGTCACATCGTTTCGATGAATTACTTATGATTGAGCCTTATCTACAACACTATGCTCCGCGCTTGCAACATTTAAAAAAATGAGGTCATTGCGTTCTAAAATATTTTAAATCTATTCTATATTTGTGCAACCCTTTAAAAACAGAAGCATTTCGTGCCAGTATAATCTCCACCGTAACAGTACTTAACAACTTTTTAGAGTGGCCCCTCCTATTCTTTCTTTACTCTATGGCCATGTCTAAAGAATTCAGTGAAAATATTTGAACGACAAAATTGGCTCGTTACTTTTTCATGCGCCTAAACATCACTGATGAGAAGTGTAATTGAGTTTATATTTCGTAAAAATGTATTCCAGGAACCAGTGTATGGCTCCTGAAATATATTTTTTATGTGAAAAAGTGTTTGATGTAACCGTATGTGCTTTTGTAGTCATCATGGCGTTTATGATCTGAGTTTGGTGTTAAAATGATGATAGGTTTTTAATGTTATAAAAAGATTAATAATAATTTAAACTCATGCAGGATCCGTACACACCATGTTACAAATAGCTACCCAGAGCTGTTTTAGGAAATCATTTATACAAAATATGTTATGATCGCACAATAATTACAGATCACGCTATTTATAACAACAGACCAGATATAACACTTGTTGATAAAGAAAACAAACACACATACATAATTGATATAGCGGTCCCAAACACTAATAATATACAAAAAACTATCACGGAAAAAATTAGGAAGTACACAGAGTTACAAGAAGAAATTACCAGAGTTTGGAAAATGAATAGAGTTACAATAGTCCCAATAGTAATATCAACAACAGGTGTTATTCCGAAACAAATATACAATACCTTTAATGTTCTCAATCTATCAAAATACAAAACCTAACACTACAAAAAGCTGAAATATGAACACTTGCCGAATAGTAAGAATTTTTTTACAGTTAGATTTAGATTACAATTTCAGTGCAGTACAAAATAATTTACCAGTTCAAATAGAAAATTAGGATTTCACTTTGGTTCACACCCGTGAGATCCTATAAAAACACCAGGTTCTTACCTGAGAAACTTAAGTCTAAAAACCATAATAATAATATTTATTCAGAAATTTGTAAGGGTAAAAAAACTGTATGAATCTTAGATAACTACGGACTACTTTGGTGGTTGACTTATAGCATGTCAAAACCACTTGAGGAATATCAAGTTAATTAGCTACTTATTATTTAAATTCTATTCGTTTCAGCTTATGCACTTACATACCTTGCCTAGATCTTGAGCTTAACGCTAGCTTAGATTTCACAAGAGACCGCACTCTGACTAGTTCCAAGGTGTGGTTTTCATTTGAGCAGGCTATTATCGTCTGGAAGCAAGAGTTAGTTGTTACTGTACTAAAACTTATTACGTGCGAAATACGAAGTTGTAAAGGATACACACGTAACCTAGATACCTTGCTTACTGTGCTCTGAAAATTTAATATACCATGCGTTAAAAGACACAAAACCGTGCTTCGATCATCATCATCATATCAGCCGAAAGACGTCCACTGCTGGACACAGGCCTACCCCAAGCGTCGACACTTTGACTGGTCCCGTGCGTTTCGCATCCAGTGGATCCCTGCAACCTTCACCAGGTCATCGGTCCACCTGGTGGGAGGCCTTCCAACGCAACGTCTTCCGGTTCGCGGTCACCACTTCAGAACCTTTCTGCCCCATTGGCCATCCGTTCTGCGAGCAATGTGCCCTGCCCACTGCCACATAAGTTTGGCAATTCTTCGGACTATGTCGGTAACCCTTGTTCTCTTGCGGATCTCTAAATTTCTGATTCGATCACACAAGGAAACTCCGAGCATAGCCCTCTCCATTGCCCTTTGAGTGACTGTAAGCTTTCTGATGAGGCCCATTGAAAGCGACCACGTCTCAGAGCCATATGTCATCACTGGCAACACACGATGGTGCTTCGATCGTTTAGTTTTAATCAACCTTGATTCAAGCTAAAGCACTGCTTGCTGAGGTTGTTTTTTCTATACCAATATTATAAAGAGGAAAGATTTTTTTGTTTGTTTGTACCGATTAGGCTCCAAAACTACTGGACCGATTTCAAAAATTCTTTCACCGTTGGGAAGCTACTCTATCCCCGGGTGACATAGGCTACTTTTTATCCCTGCATTCCCACGGGAACGGGAAATACGCGGGGAAACCGCGAGGCGTCATCTAGTTTAATATAAAAAAATAAAAACTTACTATTTCCATGCATAACCACGTCCAAAAACAAACATAATAACAACAACGCTAATGAAAATAACAACACTAACCCGTTCCAACCGAAAACCGTTATATTCCCCGATAAATAAATACCGATACAATCTGAGAACACACGCTTCGACGAAAACTAAACCAATTACATTAACTGACTCTTATTGACGGGTTTTTTCTTAACCCTTTGAGGTTCGCTCGAGTACGAGACGACCGTATACGGTATTGGAATTTTGTGTTCCGGGGTTTATAATTGTTTGTGTGGTGTGTCGTATTTGGTCTTTTAATTAAGGGTTTTTTGAGGAGTACTGTTACGTTGCTAGGTTTTGCAGCACGAAGAATTTCGTTATGGTGTACTGTTGAATTAGCACTGAATGCTTAAAGAAAAATGTCAGTTTGTAGCTTTCGTAGTCGGTAAAAGTAAATGTGTAGGTGAAGGGAGAAGAGTCATATACGTAAATATACTCACTGAAATCAAACTTCTCTACGAAAATTAATGGCTTTTTCTTATTTTCAAAATTACTACTTTTACAATAGCAATAAAATATTACAACAATTAACATCAAGCACCTCACGATTTTTGTCATTTTTTTTCACTTTTCTTAAATTAAATTTATTGAAAAATATTTTCTGGTTTGGTTTTCTATTAATGCGTGTTTTTTTAACTATTGTTTATTTTTTAGTTCAATTTACGAAAAGCGTGTTTTTTAGTTTATTTAAACGAAAATTTATTAATGCAACTACCTCCCTGTGTGAGTGGGTAATTAGCGGACCTACTGCCTTTTCTAGATGCCCCACGATTTTTTAACAATATTATTTTTTGTTAATCACACTTTTCTTAATTTAAATGATTATTTTCTACTTTTTAGTTTGGTTTTCTATAAATGCGTGTTTTATTTAACTATTATTTATTTTCTACTTTGTAGTTCAATTTACCATTTTATGCTTGTTTTTTAGATTTTTTAACGACAATTTATTAATGCAACTACCTCCCTGTGATGAGAGTGGGTAATTAGCGTGCCTACTGCTTTCCCTGGATGTGAAGTCGTTTCTCAGACCTCTCCTGAACATTGATTTAATACCTTGGCGCAAGGCACTACTGTGTCTTCCAATGTGTGTCTTAGCACGCGCCATGGTACCTTGCACAAAGACACTACCGGATATCGGATATAAAATAACCGCTAATCCTGAAGATCCTGGTAAGTATCATGGGACAAACTTTTTAAAATTATTGCATTGTCATCAAGAAGGAAGGATTGGAAGGAAGAAGGGGAGGCCTTTGCCCTGCAGTGGGAAAGAAAAGGCTAAAAATAAATAATAAATAATTGTCATCAATCCTTGATAAGTGAGCAAAGTTTCAAATTAATCCTGATGTTTTGAAGGCGGTGAAAATCACTTTCAAAGATTCCGTTACATACAATGATATTCAAATAAACAGATAGGTTATACAGTCACGAAACAATTGAAAAAGTGTTCCGCGCAGCAGCGGCTGCAAACATACACACTTTTCATTCATCTGACATTTAACTACAAGTCGAAAGGGATGGCTTGATAAAACCAACAAGAAAAAGAGACAGCTAGTGTTTGTCACTTGCGTGTGAATGTAAACAAACATTATTCTGACCACCAATGTTGTTATCTTTTTCTAAGCTCCAAATATCAGAATATTAGAAAATAAATTAGTAAATTGAGGCGTATTGCGTACTTACATATGGTATGAGATCCCTTCTGTTTTATGTACTTTGGTATCATAATTAGTACAATTTCTAAATACACACGATGGCATTTTTTTATTTTGTTTTTGTTTCAACAAAGCCTATCGCTCTTCGCCATGCGTGACATAAACTAAAGACTAAAGGTCACAATTGTGACCTATTTGAGTCTTCACAATGCGCGCGCTCATAACATACTGTTTATTTGAATATCATTGGTTACATAGATATATCCATATCAAGCTAATAAAAGCGTGTTAAAAATGAGGAACAGCGAAAAACACTCAAAGAAGTCAAAATTTGGTATTTCCTTAAGTTTGCCGTATGACATTATTTCCCAGAATTTGACTCATAATACCAACACTACCGGATGTGTACAGTGAAACCATACATTAATAATAATGCACTAACGCTTATTCGTGCATTTTGACCTCATTTCACTAATTGATATTAGTCGAACATTCAGTACTCGATTAGCGGTCATCGTGTGTGGTCCCCCGCTCCTTTGTATTACTAAACCTTTGGTCCGGATAATATATTTAATTTGACTTCATAAGCAGCAGAATCATTTAGCCATTTTCGTCAACCTTTACAGGATGTGACAGTGGAGACTGGAGGGTGCGTGTTTTTCTCCAAAATAAACGGATTCAATGTCTGTCTAGGAATAGGAATAAAAATCAGTCACGTGACTCCTTTGAGTGTTTTTTTACTATTCCTCATTGTTTATGGTTTGACCATCCACATCGACTTGGAAAACTCACCCTGTTTACTTCCTTAAGCCCCTTATATGAGGTCATGTCTAACCTTACCTACTTCTAAATGCAATAAAAGTACAGAACTAATTCAATGTGAGCTTGACCGCTTCTTTTATACACCCCTATATGTTATATTTGTATATCTATATGTAAGTAAGTTCGTATATACGTACTTAAGCCTCTTAAATGAGGTCCACAGCTGTATTTGTGCTTGGATTACGGGAATATATAGGTTGACCTCTACTTAAAGAAAAAGTATGAAGAAAAAACTTCGGGGTATTTTTTCGTAGCGGGTTTAAGTCGTAGTTAATACTTTATGAAAGGTTATGGTTCGGAATAAAAATATTTAATATATTTTACCGGTGTTCGGCTTAGGTTGTCTCTTAAGGATTTGGTCTACCGAATTTTGTTGGAATGCGATAGCTAGGAATCGTTTCGTCCATGCGTAAAGAAGGAAAAAAAAGATTCCGACGAATTGAGAACCTCCTCCTTTTTTTGAAGTCGGTTAAAAATAAGACATAAGGATCTAGACAAGTGTCATTCTGTTATCGAAAGCATCGTGACAACGTTTGGAAAAATATTAAACAGAGACAGAGGCCTGTGTCCCAGCAGTAGGAACATTAAAAAGCTGATGATGATGGTGAAGCATATAGATGTTATAAATTTGTGAAATTACTTCAATACCCTTTATTTTGATACCCCACACGATGGGCTTGGAAGAAAAAAAGACTGAGCTCCCACAATATGGCGCACAAAATCCTCCATTTTTCTATTTTAAAGTAGCAACTGACAATCGCAAAGTTAAGATAGATCGATTGACGTAAGAATAATCAAAATCGGTCAACGCATTTGGGCTCTAGAACGCCACATAGGAACACACATACATAGACTGATAAACACATTACCCTCCTTCGGCAGTCGGGTAAAAACCCCCGATACGATAACTTGCATAAATACCTCGATTCAAACAGTAAAACACACTCCTGTCACCTACTGGATCAGTCGGTGTCACGCTCGACCGGCTAAGAACACTCCCGATAATGTCACCTTTCAAACAAAACAAAAAAAAACTAAATTGGCTCATCCGTTTAGATTAGGAGCTATGATGCCATAGTCAGATACACAAATAGACAAACACTCAGCATACGTCAAACTTGTAACAGCCCCTTTTTCTGTCGGTGGTTAAAAAACCAAAAAAGCCGGCCAAGTGCGAGTCGAACTCGCGCACGAAGGGTTCCGTACCATTATCGCGAAAAACGGCAAAAGAATCACGTTTGTTGTATAAAGGCACTTAAACATTTATTTTAACCTGTTGTTATAGCAGCAACAGAAATACATCATCTGTGAAAATTTCAACTGTCTAGCTATCACGGTTCATGTGATATAGCCTGGTGATAGACAGACAAACGAACAGTGGAGTCTTAGTAATAGGGTCCCGTTTTTACCCTTTGGGTACGGAACCTAAAAAAAGCAGTAAAACTCTCATCAATTCAAAGACAAAAGAACTAATAATTACACTCTGAGCCCCGTGTTTCGCGTGACACATATCGATTTAAAACCAACAATATTTATAATCCTTTCAGCGCGATAATAATCAATAGTCCGGTCTGCCCAAAGCCTGGCACATAACAAAAGGCCTGAACGCTCTCTTGTTTAAAATGTCACAAACACGATACATGACCATTCATTGAATTCAAAAGGCATAATGCACCGCTTAGGGTCAGATATACCGATACGGGATGCCAACCTAAAAAAATACATTCGGACGAATTGAAAACATCCTCCTTTTAAAAAAGTCAGTTATAAATAGCAACACAATCAAATCAGTCTGCTTAGCCTTTTCCAACTATATTGGATTCAGCTGCTCTTATAAGTTCTTCTAAAGAATTGCTACTAATGTATGAAAAAAAAAACCTTCTAGGCAAGCGTGTTTCACCGTAGACCACATCGTCGCTTACCATCAGGCGAGATAGTGGCCAAGCGCGAGACTATAGATGAAAAAGTATAGGTACATAATTATTATCTACTAGCACTTCGCCCGTGACTTCGTTCGTGTGATCCGTATTTTGTCCTACAGATGACTTTTTAGTTTCACCCCCCTTAAAGGATGAATTTCCAAAAATCCCTTCTTAGTGCTCCCCTGCTCCATAACAAAAATAAGCCCTGTACAGTAAAATCCGTCAAAAATCTTTAACAACCCTAAATCGTCTTTTAGGAGTAAGTTTAGGAAAACTAATAATGATAACCTTTACTATTTACTTAGGTTAGTATTTATGCCAAGTTTCAAATATATAAACCCAACAAATTTCCACCTTTTCATCTCCTTAGGGGTAGAATTTCCAAAAACCCATAAATACACGAATTATTTTTATCAACCAAAAGCGTAAATATTTAATTTCACGTGTCACATTAAAAGCGTAGAAATTTCACACAAACTTTCAACCCCTTTTTTACCTCCTTAGGGGTACAATTTACAAAAAAAACAATAAATACATGAATTCTTTTGATCAACTAAAAGATCAGGTGTTCAACTTACAAATTGTAGAAATTTTATACAAACATTCAACTCCTATTTTATCGCCTTAGGAATACAATTTCCAAAAAACCAATAAATAAACGAATTCTTTTTATCAACCAACAGCGTAAATCTAAAATTTCACGTGTCCAACTTACAATCTGGATAAACTTCATACAAACGTTCAACCCCCTTTCTATCCACTTACGGGTGGAATTTCCAAAAACCAATAAATACATGAATTCTTTTTATCAACCAAGAGTGCAAATCTAAAATTTCATGGATTCAATTTACTAAATAAAAATTACGAATTCGAAATTTTGAATGCCCTGTTTTAATCGAGATTTATCACTGAAATAATTTTGCACCTTTTAGTACAGTAAATAAAGTTCTGTATTGTATCGCTAACTTAAAAAGTACACTTATTGCTTATCTCTGTGAGCTGACCTTTATACGATTCAATCGAATTTTCGATGTGTAATTTCGATAATCAGATACTGCATCGATATTTCGAAATTATCGTTGGTTTAAGTATGATTTGAGCCTGCTCCATGCAAGTTTCGATATTGGTTGGGAGCATAAATCGGACGGTATTTGCAACGAGTAAGCACAGAATTTCGTTATGAGTTGTTTCGCTTTGTTTTGCTAGCTTTTGTTCGATAATTTTCAGTGTTTCTCTGCTGGGAAATCGTGCACTATAAATAAACTTACAGAAGTTGACATTATTCTCGTAGTAGTGATAGCGACTGTCATGTGGTCTAACCGATATACATTGTAGACTTTTCACAAAAAAACACGTTAATCCTTACATAGTATAAAACAAAGTCGCTTCCCGCTGTCTGTCCCTATGTATGCTTAGATCTTTAAAACTACGTAACGGATTTTGATGCGGTTTTTTTTTTAATAGATAGAGTTATTCAAGAGGTTTATATGTATAATACACGCGGGCGAAGCCACTGGAAGAAGCTAGTCTTATATAAAACAAAGTCGTGTTAGTTACAACATTTGTAACTCGAGAACGGCTGGACCGATTTACATGATCTTTGATTCGTTGAATTTATCTCCGCCCCGAATAACAGAATATCGGAAATATTAACAAAAAACAAAATGATGAAGAAAATTCATTTTCCCATACGTTTTGCGAACACAGCACCATCTCTGATACATGACAGAAAAAAAAACACGGACAAAAATGAACATGGCGTTGTATACTGGTTCCGGTAATGCCAGTAGATGGCGTTGTCGATTATTCTGAAATTCAAAACGAAGTCGGGTTAGTTACACAATTTTTCCATACATTTATTTGAGGTGATACGAAGGTAGCCGGAACAGCTTGCATTAATTATATAAGACTGATATGAAATGTTGAATGTTACTTTGTTTTTGTTGCAAAAATGTGTTTAGTCCTCCAATATTGGAACATTACCTTGCAAAATGATCTATCTTAGTCTGTCGGATAAAAAGGAAGGAGCTTCTTTTCTGACACTTAGCCCCAGATTCTGGCAGAAAATAACAAAATTATTGTGACAGAGTAAAACGCGTATTATCTTATGTGATTCATCATCATTTCAGCCGAAAGACGTCCACAGTTGGATATAGGCCTGCTCCAGGCGTCGCCTCATTTACCGATGGACGCACAGGGCGTCTTACATCCAGCGCATTCCCGCAACCTTAACCAGGTCATCGGTCCACCTAGAAGGAAGCCTTGCAACGCATCGTGTTCCGGTTCGCGGTCGCCATTCCAGCAGTTGTGATTGTATGAATGAATTTTCAACAGTCAATCGTATTTTTTGACATGTCTTTGATTTGTAACGCGGCGATATGTTTTTTACCAGGTACCTTTTCATCCGTAGCCATGTAACGTCAGCTTTCACACGTACCAGCGTACATGGCTATACATTCACCGCCGGGTACCCGGCAACCAGGACGTATGAAAAGGCACCCAAATCTGAATGACCTCAGAAACCAGTATCATCTCAAACCTGCCAATAAAGACTCACAGCAGTCATAACTATTCTATGAAACCATAGATTGGCAAGCTGTCTTCATCGCCGACCTAGTGCCTTTATCTCAGTAATAATAACAAATGGAAGACAGAGATCAGACATAAACTTATAAGAGTCAGATAAAAATGTGATTCACTTTTTATTTATCATTTTGTGTCTTGTTTTATGTCACGTTAGTGCCTACTCGCTCTCATAATGGATGAAAGTTATCTCTCATGTTGGCTGTCAAAAATTAGATGTAATATTTTTCGGGAGAAAATGGATCTAGTAACAATACGTATATTTTCGTTTTTCTCTCTAATCAGGCATTTGTATTAATAACCAACTAGAGGACGCCTCGCGGTTTCACTCGCGTGGTTCCCGTTCCCGTGGGAATACAGGGATAAATAGTAGCCTATGTCACCCGGGGATAGAGTAGCTTCCCAACGGTGAAAGAATTTTTGAAATCGGTCCAGTAGTTTTGGAGCCTATTCGGTACAAACAAACAAACAAAAAAATCTTTCCTCTTTATAATTTTGGTATAGAAAGGCGAATTCTCGTTCTGATGAAAACGCTCAAATTCAAATCGTAAATTGTAGTAGCGACAATCAATCTCCAAATATTTTAAAATGTAGTGAATTAAGAGGTGTTCCTGACAGACTGAGATAAGAATGCAACAACTTTTTTACAAAAACATACTACACTAAAAAGTGAAAAATTACTTTCTTTTTGGAATTCGGGTTCTTTGGTAGTAACCAATTAACTAAAAATAATGTTATTTTTCACTTTGTAGTGTTTTTTTTGAAAGTCGGTTGTATTGTTTGTAAAAAGTTTTTTTATTTCTGACTTTTTCATTGTACATAAGGCAAGTTTTTTAGTAAGGTAGGTATACTTGTAATGCCAGAATAGATTACCCGAATATCATGAAACTTGAACATAACCGGTCAAATGAAAGTGTACCAAGATGAACTATACACATCTGCGTACCCCTTTAGAGCGTACTGGCGTGATGTTAAGTTATGGTATAAATAATAAACAGACATGCGATTGCAGCAATCCCGAGAGATTTGCCGTCACTTATTGAAGAGTTCTGTTGTATATTTCCGAAGTTCTTCATCAGATATTCACCAAATTAAAATGGGACAATTTGGGAACATGCTCTTTCAAACAAAAAAAGAATTTTCAGAATCGATCAACAATCGACGGAGAAATCGCTGAAAACAGAAAAAGAACAGACGAGAAGTCGAACATTTCTATGTTCGACTTCAAGTTTCGGTTCGGTTCTCCGCCTCCTTTTTGGAAAGTCGGTTAAAATACGGGCATTGCCTCTGTATTTAGTGCAGATAAATACCAACATGACATTCTTATAATTTTCAAACAATAAAGTAAATAATGGTACTAGTTTATAATTGCTATATTTTGTAAGTCCGAGATATCGCCACATAGTCGTGGCCTCTGCCACTTATCAGCACAATCTTTGATTCACTCATCGATTTTACAAACCTGTGAAGCACCTAAGTTCCTGGTTACTAGCCTGGTTGTTAGCCTGCATCATCCCACTACGGCTTTTCTGCATAATTTACAACTTTTTCGATCTCAGGACTAAACCACATGCGTCAAAATTATCAAATGGCAATGTTCTAGAGACTTATAAGCTTATCAAAACTTCTTAGAATGATACAAACTTGCATATCGGCAGACGTGAGACAAATTCCATGTTACATACTAGGAAATGTGAGTCAGCTAATAATTATTGTCTGATTAAAATATAGGCCCTTATTAATGAACAAAACATACCTACCTATACGCTAAATCTGTCTTCTTGTGGTTTGTTTTCATAACCTTCGTCACTATACCTAATTATGTTCTGAGCCCGTGCCATGATGTGTCAAAACTATCATGGTCCGACTGTAAAAACGGGACAAACGCACACAAGTCATATACATCTGTCTCATACGCGCTATGGAAATTATCTTGCTCTAAGGGCTTATGGTAAAACCCCATTTTTTTGTTCCGATATTGAAAATTCTCATTGAATGTCCTCCTGTGTCTGTCAGACTCTTACTGGCTAAAAACCACCCCGGTTTTTCATCTTATACCTACGCCAGGGGTCGCGGGAACTGCCGATCCTTCCACAACCCCCGGCTTGTGCGAACTCGGGTCGGGCGGGAGTTAGTGTTCGACACCCCCTGCGACGTTAGAGAGGGGCGCGCGTGGAACACTACGCGCCACCTTCTCGGGTCCTGATGTGTGGAGGCCGATGGACGTATGACTCCTGAACTAACCTACGCCTTTTATAATTAACATCATCAGCCTAAGTGGTCACAGCTGAATGTAGCCCTCTTCTGTTCTTCTTCAAACCGTATCCAACCGATTCCGGGTGCAGGTCTTCTCCATTCCGCATCTAAATCTTGCTTGCTACCTTGACTAGGTCGTCAGTCCACCTGGTTTGAGGTCTGCCTACGCTTTTGGTCCACATTCATCTCGATTCCCAGCAAATCTCTAGAATTTCTGCCAGCTTCAGAACTTTAAACCCTTACGTTTACTGTTTCGTAATTTCCACTCAAAACACGGTCGGTATACTAATTTGTGTAATTATTGCCTATTGTTCAAAATTCTTGAATATATTCTGTCGGGACCTTGCACCTCAACAATTCAAACTCTGCTAAACGTACTAACATCCAAGTTGAAAGTTCATCAAACTACAAAACGAAATAACAAAAACAATAGAATGTAACACAAGTATCAGTGATTAAGTGTCAACGTTCAACCTTTCACACTGATACGGAGCGCCTGATATCTCGACAATTATAGTACGCACACGAGAATAGCGGTCGTTTGATCGATTTCTATTATTGTGCTGGAGTTAAGTTGTTTTAAGTAAAATGAAATAAGAGTTGTAATGATGTTAGGACGAACCCGCTCTCCATATTCACCGCGGCTTGCACGTGGTTGCCACCGTCAGATGGCGGAAGCGGTGGGGCCGCAGGGGAGGAGGAGTGTCGGCATAGCGTTGGCCGCTCTCCCATTTGCGGGGCCATTGAACTTGACCCGTTACAAGGGTTCTAAACACGGGGTCGTCTGGCTCCCATGTGCTAGTGTGATCCCTGGGGTGATCACGGCGTACAGGATGTTTTGGTGCACCGGTGATGGGGGTACACCCCCGACGAAGGTCCTGTGACGGACAGCCGCCGCGGGTTCCCGGTGAGTGCGTGAGCGTGCCCGTGTTCCCGCCATAGGCGGCACAGGAGGACACCGTGGAATTTTAGTGGGTTGAACACCTACTTAACTGCGCGATCTCCCCGTGGTAGCGATAAAAAAAATAAGGGGAATGCAGGCATTATGTTCTGAAATAAGGTGGGTAGACCATGGAAGGTCATGTTCTTTCAAAGGTCAATTATTAAAATAAGATAAAATCGTAGAATGTAACAAAACAAATATCTTCTGATTACATTGAACAATTTTATTAAAAATAGTCGTTCAATATAACATTGGTCACAGATGACATGAAAATTATTCCTCGGAAAGGAATTTCAATTATTCGCAAACGTGACAAAACTGAAACGTTACAGTATTGAAAATGCAATTAACATATGTGCTCTCGATATTCAAAATATTGTAATAACTACAATATTAATGGGTAAAATATCATAACTGCATATTCATTTAGTATTCGTATTTCACGGTTCGTACCACAGAATATGTTTTAATCGTTGTATTGGTATTTGAGTTTTATTGGCTTGCATATTTTATGGAATTGTTATTATTCGAATTAAGAATAACATTGCTCTTCGATTTAAATGATGTGAAAGAAATCATGAAATTATGATCTGGAAAAATATCCGTACTTAGAAAATAAATGTAAATGTAATTAAGCGATTTTTTATAGAAGTTGAATTGTTTGTAAGTATTTATCTCTGAAAATAGTTGTACGATTTAGAAAATTCTACCACTAATTGAAGGCTTTGTTGTGTAGGTCATACACTATTTTCGAATGTCATAGACTAGGTACTAGTGGTGGGTTTTGATTGCGAAGCCATGGAAAAAAACTAGCTAAACGCATTCATCTTACTAATATTATAAATGTGAAAGTTTGGATAGATGATTGTGTGGATGTACGTTTGTTACTCTATCACGCTAGAACAGCTGAACGGATTTAAATGAAATTTCGTATAGATATAGATTATAGTCTGGAATAGCACATAGGCTACTTTATATGTTGTTATATGATCCCTTGGGATAAGAAAACACTTTTCACGCAGGCGAAGCCGCTAGCAGAAGCTAGTAATGATTATATTTTACTCATAATAACCACCGACGGAAAAAGAGGGGTGTTATAAGTTTGATGTACCTGTGTGTTTGTGTATTTTTGTATCTGTCTGTGCCATCATAGTTCCTAAACGGATGACCCGATTTTGATTTCGTTTCTTTTTATTTGAAGGGTGACTTTATCGATTTCGAGTCTTTTTAGCTATGTTCGATGAAAATCGGTTCAGCCATTCAAAAGTTATTGGCGTTTTACTGTTTGAATCGGGGTGCTCTCCCAAGATATCGTGTCACAATGCCGTGTTCAATAGATTGTCGATCGAAGCGTGTCTACTACTAGATAAATTATGTAGTATGAAATAAAAATAGGTTGACGGAAATTTATATTTTTTAAATTTAGTTGTGCATAATTGTTGATCTTTGACAGTCGTTACGAGTAGTCAAAAGCTTGAGATCTGACACCGGTCTAGCTAAGGGGCACCGTGTTACCCAATTACTTGGTTGTGGAGGTCAGATAGGCAGTCGCTCCATGTAAAACATTGGTACTCAGCTGAATCCGGTTAGACTGGAAGCCGACCCCAACATAGTTGGGAAAAGGCTAGGCAGATTGATTGAGTTGTACACAATTATTACATCACAAACCACACAAAACACAGACTAACATAGGTACTTACCATAAAACTAAACTATATCACAACAATATCATACATCACTAAACCAGTATCCAACTTTATTTGAAAACAGTTATCACATTTCCAAGGTATAAAGTCACAAGTCGACTCAAGTTTTACGCCGTTCGTTTTATTAGGGTCTCTCTCCATTAGCGGACCCTCTGTCCTCAGTTAACGACGACACCTTTATGAGTCTTGGCTCAAAGGATACTGCTTTATAGTCAGAGCCATCCAGGCGAGTCACTTTCGTGTGGAAAGTAATTAAAAAGAATTGTTGGAGATGGGTTTATGAGTGTTTTATATGTAATAGGATTAATTTGAAATTAAACCTGGATATTAGCATCGTCTGTTTAGCGTTTTCCCAACTTGTTATTTTTAGGGTTCCGTACCTCGAAAGGAAAAAACCGAAACCTTATAGGATCACTATGTTGTCCGTCCGTCCGTTTGTCTGTCAATACCCTTTTTCTAAGGGACTCGTGGAGGTATCAAGCTGAAATTTATATCAATACTCCAATCTCTCCCTGCCCCTTAAAGTTGTGAAAAAATCAAACCTCTAAGCCAACCTAAGAAGCCAACGCAATCAAATTTCCGTAAAATTTCGACACTTGCAAGGGAATCAAAACATACAGGGTACTTCCCGTGACCTCAGAATCTTGAAATTTGGTACGAAGCAACGTCTTATTAGCACAGATAAAGGAAAA
This sequence comes from Orthosia cruda, assembly GCA_964057195.1. Taxonomy (NCBI): domain Eukaryota; kingdom Metazoa; phylum Arthropoda; class Insecta; order Lepidoptera; family Noctuidae; genus Orthosia; species Orthosia cruda. The sequence continues at coordinate 18,291,713 of OZ059842.1, read as the reverse complement.
ATTGCGAAAACCGTAAATTTTTAATAACAATATTTTCAATAATTTTAAACTTACTACCCCTTTCCTCATGAACGCGTAGAGGTATTAAATTGAAATTCATATCAAATACTCAGGTCTATAATACCTTTAAGCTGTAACAAAATCAAACTTCTTTGTAATGCAATCAAAAGAAACTGCAATTTAAGCCGCATATTTTCAAACTCCAAGGGAATCAAAACCTAAATAGTAGTCCAGTCGACCTAGAATCTTGAAATTTCACATGAAGCAAGCTTTTATTGTTATAAAGGAAAAATTCTGAAAACCTTAAATTTTTAGTAAGTAGTAAAAAAAAACAGTACAATAACTATGACTCGATTGTCGTGATGGGTGAACTTTTACTTATATACCTACAGGTACGAAACCCTCGGGTCAGGTTTTGTACGAAACCCTCGGTGCGCGAGTCCAACTTACAACTAGATACTATATTTTAATGAAAAGATGATCTAGTTATAACGCCTACAATTAGGTGAAACCGGTTTGGTCCAGCCATCCTGAAGTCTGAATGGCTAGCCACTTTCCTCGTAATACTTTTCCCTCTTTAGCGAGGTACTAGTAATTTGATGTCTGGTACCATATAGTATAAAATAGGTATAAAAGCTTGGTATTGCTCAAACCTCCAAAATCTCTCTTGGTCCAGCCATCCTGACCATCACGTTTGAAACCCTGGGAAGGACATAGGATAGATTTGTATTCCCTTGGAATGATAAAACACTAAAGAATGAAATAAATAATAATTGTCGGAGGTTTCGGAATGTTTTAATTTTGACTTGTTTACTTTCTCCAATCGCTCTATCGACGCTATTGAGATTATATAGAGGTTTCACTTGTCTGGAGCCTCAGGTGTCAAATGCGTTTAAATAAGTCATTAACAAAAAAACTTGGTTAGTACTTCAGGTTAGGTTCATAAAATCAGCGAAAAAATATACAAGGTAGGTGGGTCAAAAACCCTTATTCAGCAGAGTTCAACTGTCACATGTACAAATCTGTGTTTAAGTGTGTTTGGGTTGACACTGCATCATAAAGTAAAAATGTTTTTTTTAGACATTCACCATGTTCGAACGCCAGCTTTTGCTCGTAGAAAAATATATTAAAAAACGTATTCTCTTTTATAGCTGCCAGTATTTTACGTTATTTACTTTTTCGTTCAGAAATGGAGCGAAAAAAATATTTCGTTACAAACTGGGATCCTTTACTGTCAGACGTGTGAAAAGCTATATGGATTTAGCAGATCAACAATATGACTTTGCTACATGTTTTATTACTTGGCTGTGTCTGCCTACTACCGTGCTTGCACCTATACCTGTGCGTGATTGTTTTTGTTTTTCCGGGATGAAATGACACATATCCTTCCTTCAGGTACTAGGTGCTTTCTTCTTATTTTGCCGTAACGCCATTCTTTAATTTTGCCATAAAAACGTACGAAGCACCATAATGTTGGCTGCAGATCAGATTAAGCTAAGCTAAGTTAGTTCAGCTTAGCTCGCATAGCTGAAGCGCGGGGTCCCAACGCTGATAAATAAAATTTGGTCCAAATAAATCTCACTAGATGGCGCGATATGCACCGATTTGTTATTGAATTGTGTGTGAAATTATCATTTTCTGGAATTGAACATAAAAATTGTTTGTTCTTGTTTAATTAACTCTCCTAAGCACAAAATTATGTAATATTGAGTTCTTAATACATATTTCGAAGATCATTTGAACGGATCATTTAAAATTGATGCCAATAGATGGCGCGATTTTAAATTTCTGAGGCATTCCACTTGATTATTCAAATTTGTATTGTAATACATTTTGGTGGCACGAAACTGTAACAACGTAGAAAAATATACTATAAAACAAATCGTCACTGAATTTAAAGAAAAAAATATTCACGAACCGAGTAAACCCTTTTACTTGCAAGTCGCTGCTACTAACATCATCTATCTATCGCCGTACAAAAAATAATCAGATATACAGACGAAAAACGCTAGTTACGTCGGCACGTTTTCTTTGTATGGGATGAGACATCTGTATGCTAGAACTATATTATCTATGTCTGAAGTCAGTTTACTTAGTTTTAAGTCTGCACACAAGTATGAAAAATTGCTTGAGCTATGAACTTGTCATAAACTAGGGCGCATATTTCAAGGGAGTTTGAAAGATCTCCGTTCGACTCAGTCACCACGAAGTCGAAAAATAAACTTCAAATGATGTCAATCCTAACTAATATTATAAATGCGAAAGTAACTCTGTATGTCTGTCTGTTACCTTTTCACGCTTAAGCCGCTGAACCGAGATGCAATTTGGTATGGAGATAGTTTGAGACCCTAGAAAGGACATAGGATAGTTTTTTATCCCAGAAATCATCTTTAAGGGCGTGGAAAGTAGGTTGGAAGTTTGTATGGACAATATTATTGCGCTATATAAACAAATAGGCTGTTAGAAGTACTAATGCTACGCAGAAGAAGTCACAGGCTACAGCTAGTATGTCAGTAAATAACATGGCTGTAACTGTCAATCTACTGATCCGAGGTAGAATTGAATTTAAGGCATACCTTGGAATGAAGAGGTAACATAGCTTGGCTCTAAGGCGGACTAAAATCTAAAATTAACCAACTACTGGGTTAATGAACCAGCATGATAATTTGAAATAAGAACTCTTTACAAACTCAATAAATTACAACCTTCCTCTACAAAGCTCACTGAATCCTTAATATTTCACAAAACATAACAACTGCACTCACACCGTTTTGGCTCACCGCATCCGGTCCCCTCTTCGACATAATTGAATACGTAGTACAATTCATAAATAACTTTGTCCTAACTTCATTAAACAACCTTTTGTGAAGCACCTTGGACGATTTACATACAAATCGCATGCACATACTCTGTAATTACTTTTAAAAGTTATAATTAATGAATTATACGTCGGTTTGCGGGCTTTTGAGCGGATTAATTTCGTTTTAGAATAAGGATGTTAACTGAAAATTTGTTCTTTGTCCGTCAGGTAGATTATCATAAAATATTGGACACGTATCTTTTCTTTTGACACGATATAATGCGTTGAAATATCGTGTGACGTCACGCCGTTAGTACACTTTATACTGTCATAGTGATGTCACAAGGGGGCTTGTCCTCCTCTCCTGCACTTTGATGCGCTTTATCTTTGTAAATTTTTATTGATTTTGTAAAGCAAATAATACGTGTCTAATATTATTTGATAATCTCACTGACGGACTAAATAGAAACACTAAACATCCCTATTGAAACGGGAAAACACCAATACATCAATTAATATAGACACATGAAAAACATAAAAGAAAAACATAACAAGCTAACGAAGAATAGAACAGTGGACACCCTCGCATATTTATCCTTGCTGAACACCACACAAGCAGGCATTATTTTAATCCATTCGTCCGCAAACATATCACAATATGATAATATCATCCAGAATTCCTACAAGACAATGACATAGACACAGTTCCAATATTATTTGATAATGTCAGTGACGGACTAAATAGAATTATCATTTTTCTACCCAGGAAACATCGCTAGTGTGTGTGGATGTTCTGTAGTACTTGGTCACTTATATAAGTTGAATCAAAGGTATAAGGTACAGTATAAATATGGACGAACAGTACGGAAACTACCTACAAATGCTCGAAACGGCACACTCACAACCACTTAGAGCGTGTGTACTGTTCATCCATATTTATACTTACACCTTAAGGCCCTTCCACCGCTTTAGTGCTGAAAAACGGTTACTTTCTAAAGCAAACCTACTCCTTAGTAATAGCTAGGTAAAAAGGTATGAAAAAAAAAAAAATCTGATTCATGTACATTAGTTTTGAAACAAGGTTTTTTCGTGTAAGTAATAGTTCTGCTTAAAAAAAAAAATAACAACACGATATTTTTTCACAACTTTCCTCCAAAACGGCTTGGATGTTTAAAAATATTTTTACACATAAAAACTGATGGCTATAATTTCTTCATAACTGAAATAGCATATGTAAACCAAATAATATTTTGCAAACAAAACTGTTCAAAAGGTTCAAAACGGCCAGTACTGCGTTAATATTGGGGCGTATATATCGCCTTAAGCAAATCATCACTCCACCTACTGGGAGTCCTTCCAACGTCGTCTAAGCGTGTACAAGTTTAATTAGCAAGTGTGTTTACATTGTCTTTCATTGCTAGTAAGACCTCAACCAGGGTGAAGTGCTGCAGCAATTTGTGGTTTCGCTGATTACGCTCGTGCGATTTATAATATTCGATTGAAATTGTTTGAACCAGAGTTTCATAGAAAATTTCATTTCTAATACTGTCTTCCTGGTTGTTCTTCAAACATACAGATTATGTACAGTATCCAATTTGTTTTTGGACTTTAAATGAAGAGACATTGTCAAAATTCCAAAATGTTTGAGAGTCCAAAAGATTTCGGTAAAGCAATTAAATCCCATACATATTCTCCTCTTCGACAATCGGCGCTAAGACAAAGTTTGTCTTAGCGCCCTTGTGTGCCACAGTTTCTTACCTAATGGTACGAGCCATAGCGATCGACGAACTACTTTGGACGTACCAAAATTAGTCCTAGACCATAAACACTATCAATTTTAACAAAACATTGAAGTTTATAATAACTACGAACCTTGAAGTTGAAACACGTACAAGTAGATGATACTCTAATGTTTATCCCCCGAGATTTGCGGCCAGACTAGAAACACAATCTTCATAACGTATGGCAGACCGGGGACTGGCAATTTATACGAGCTGCGAGAATATAGCGAATTGTGATTTCAATCGCTGAACGTATATTATTACTATGAGTCTGTAGTGTCCCACTGTAGGACAAAGGCCTTGTTCTTCAACAGCTGATCGCCTTTAGCCTAAATAATAAATCGGAGCACAATTCTCTTGCGCAAAATTCTTGTAGCCGATATCTATCAATGATATTCAAATAAACAGATATGTTATGAGCGCGCGCATTGTGAAGACTCGAATAGGTCACAATTGTGACCTTTAGTCTTTTAGTTTATGTCACGCATGGAGAAAAATGCCATCGTGTGTATTTAGGAATTGTACCAATTATGATACCAAAGTACATAAAACAGAAGGAACACTTTTTTCAATTTGTGAGTGTATAACGTATCTGTTTATTTGAATATCATTGATATCTATGTACTGTTCACTTCCATTTTAATGTGGCAGCTATGTTGCGTAGGTACGTCTTTATTGCTGTGTTTAATACCTATAATTATAATCCTCAAAGTACGCTGCCATAAGGTACATTAAACCTACCATTTTATGTAATGTGCTTCTCGGTCAAATTTATGTTATAAAAACTACAAAATGTTAACGATATGTCATGAGATATTATTTCTCCACTGACGGGTATTTTTTCGAAATTAAGTAGAATACCATAATTCTTCCAAATTTGTTGGGTCCGCGGGTTTAGATAACATGGAACGTATAAGCGCGATCATTAAGGTTTCCCTAGTCAACGGCACGAAATATTTTGTTCGCGGGGTTGAAATGCATGCTGTCTCATCCGACAACAGGTGCGAAAGAGATTGATGCTGTGATGAACAGTAAGAAGCTAGTTCTCGTTTTGCCAATTTGTAGCAAAATGGATGATGATTTAGGACGAAAACGAGCGCGCGAAATTTTATGAACAGACCTTTGGGTTTCTAGATATCATGAACAAACGACTTAATGTATATTTTAAAAATAAAATTATTTCCATTGTTGAACTACTAATCTATCCCTGTATGGTGACCGTTTTGCAAATTTCCTTCTTCTTATGGGAAATTTCGACGCCCATAACTTACTTTTTTTCCATACAGGGCTAGCTAGTGATGAGACAAATTAATATCATTTTTTATTTTGAACGTACACCGTCAAACAGTGGAGTGTGGTTTGTATGGAAGAATTTTCGACTAGTGTAACCTTAATTGGCAATCCTTGATTGACATTTACCTAATTGAAAACCCACCCTATATTTGATTGCCGTGTCAGATCATCCATTCACAGCAAAGCTTTCACTAATCTAGAATCAACAATCAATAATCCTCATTTGACATGCAAAATTAATTGCAATACTAATTTGACGTGCTCATTGTCTATGGCTATCAAATTCCCGCCATTTATACCTGTCACTTAATAAGAGTTGTTCGACTAGTTCGGAATTTGAATAGTTACGATTAATTTAATCGAGTCAGTCGATTCATATCGCCGCATTGAAATTCGTGTTCGTTGGAGTAGAACTTTGGAAGCGGATAGATTGCTGCCGTTTTGTTAATTCACCTGTATTGAGCTCCTTGCAGAACCCGAAAGCAATTAGGGGAATATAGATGTAGTTGGCATACCTTCATTAGTAAAGGCAATTTGTGAATAAGTTTTGTAGCTTCGGTTCGGCAGTTCAGAGAAAATGGGGTGATCGGTAATTCGGTGCATTAATTTTTCAATTAATTGTTCTTTGAAGGATTTACTCGTTCTAGAACTATCAGAAAAGTATCAGTTTATTGTTCAGTATGGAAAAGATTTGTCACAATTATTAGTTTTTGGTTGTGAGGCAGAAAAAAACGTGCAAATTTGTTCTAGTACCTACAGCCCAATTCAAGGAATGCCTTTAATTACCGTTTACCTTGGAGGTATATCTGCGCAAAGAAAACTAATGATAGATTTTCGCGGCAAGGCGAGTGAGAAATTCTTAAATGACTGATCGAGAAAAGTCGAAGACTGTCTTAATGATAAATAAGGAATACTTCCTGATGGGCAAAGAAACTTTATTAATAGCTGGCTGATATAAATATTCAATCAATCAACTCGCCTAATCACAATATTACTTACTTCTTTTTGCAATATTATCATGCTCGTCCAGGTAAGTAGGTGTCTTCGCCAGGGATGTCTCTTGAGATGGCAATGCATTTTTTTTAAATATCGAAGTGTTAAGGCGCCGATTCCCTTGAGTAGCTGATTTTAAAATGAGAATCACGTCTAAACGGCTAGTTTTTTGGCATACCTAATATCCCTATTTTTCATTACACAATTTTCTAAATAATTTGATTTGAGAAAATCATTTGTTCAAATGCTGGTTAGTTACTCGTATAACTAAAACGTCGTCGTGAAATTCATGGCGCTTATGCGTTTCGTTCAACATTGTGTAACAAACAACAAGGTGTACGGACTGCAGTACAGTTCAATCGAACAGAGTGATTGTTCGGATTGCGAAATCTAGTGCGTAGTACATATATAATATATCTATGGTTAAAGTACAAAACACACATGAAAACTTCAAAACAAGCTATTAATCAGAACAAAATCAAATGGCGTGTGAGAAACAAAGTCCTACCTAAGTTTAAACATGTTAATAAGTTAGTGATTGCCTAATGAAGTGTAATGAGTTGGCATATCAAGTTGTGCTTGTGTCTTAACTTAGTTGTTAACGCAACTTTAAGCTGAGATTTAAGCACGCGCCGGTGGACATGGTGGGCTAAGTTAGAGATGATTAGCGATTTTGTCGACCACGTAAAATACTGATTTTGTTTTTTATTTGAATAAGCTCGCTATGTTCTCCACTGCAATTTCTGACAGTCAGAATCAACAGTGGTTGCCACCAGAAAAGCGCCAAGTCAATGAAGTTCGACGACTCCAAGAAAATGTTTCAACTATCTTGGACCGCGCTACGAAATTAATCAGAAAAGAACAGCGGAGAAGCAAAAAATAGTACATTACTGCAGCGGCCTGCAAAAGAGCCATTGATGGATGAACGTGTAAATGTTGTGGCCAAGGCTTGTATAGTACTTTTCTCAAATAATGCGCGGTAATTAAAACTAAGAAGTAACTAGAACTCATTTTGTCAAATACAATTACTTTTCAAAATCAATGACGAACAACGAACAACAATAATAATAATTCTTCCGCGTAAGTGTAATTTGTTTTTAGGGTTCCGTACCAAAAGGGTAAAAACGGGACCCTATTACTACGACTCCAATGTCCGTCTGTCTGTCTGTCACCAAGCTATATCTCATGAACCGTGATAGCTTGATAGTTGACATTTTCACAGTTGATGTATTTCTATTGCCGCTATAACAAAAAATACTAAAAACACAATAAAATAAATATTTAAGTGGGGCTCCCATACAATAAACGTTTCTTGCGATAATAGTACGGAATCCTTCGTGCGCGAGTCTGACTCGCACTTAGCCGGTTTTATTTATTGTTTTTATCTCACAACATTATTCCCCACTGCAACTCTTGACAGTCAGAATCAACAGTGGTTGCCACCAGAAAAGCGTCTGGAATATACAACCTGACTACCAGTGACAATGAAAAATGGGTTTTTGTAGAAATCATATGCTAAACTATCCTATACTATTAAACGAGCAATATTTGTGTATATACCTATCTATATAATCACGTTCTCGGAAATGGCTTTAACGATTTCGATAAAAATTGCAATATAGGAGTTTTCGGGGGCAAAAAAACGTTCTAGCTACTCATATCTTCGATAATTCGTTTTCTTCGTATTTTCACGCAAAAAGAAATAGCCTGCGCAATGTGATTCGTAATTTCGCCACCACGGCTGCCCGTCTGAATAACCAAATGATAAATGCGGTGGCCTACTACGCCTAAGGTTGCAGATTCGAGTCCCAGTTATGGACAGAGAGATAGCTTTTTCGTTTCGGTTTTTTTAAATTATTTTATATTTATATTTGTTATTTTAAATGTCATCTCACTTCTGGAATAAATCTTTTCTCTATTTTCACCCGAGCAGAGCTCGGTCTTCCAGATACTATAATAATTATCTAAGAATCTTTAAAAACGCGTTGCCTAATTGTCACGTCGTCGTGGCTCTTTACGGGAATCATTTCTTTTACTTAAGAAAAAAAAGAAAAGGTGCCCGGAAACAGCCCAAGCACAGTTACATAATTTCGTAAACCAGCAGCAGAAAACTTTGGGTTTACTGTTTGATTTCGAATTTCATATGCCCGATGGCTAATTTCCCGAAGTCATCAGATCGAACGTCCGAATTGCCGAAATTCCATAGCATCGATGTACGTGTACTACAATTTCGAATATCCATTAGATCGACCGTCCGTTACGCCGAAAAGCCATTGCAACAATAGCCCTATTTTTCTTTATTTTTTTTTTTTAATACGTGGCGTCTCGCAGTTCGGCCAAAGTAGCCGTCCACTGCTTAACCGGACTAACCTGTGGAGACTAAGCTATATAGCCTCCGGCCAGGCATCAAAGTTCTAAACCTAAAGCGACAGCACTAAGGGCTACCCCAGTTGGGATCGGACATCGGCTCAGGGCGTCGCTGGGGGGATGGCAAAGGCCGGATCTAATAAAGTGATTCTACCATCCGTTCGGAAAAGCCTACGTGGAGAAGAACGGACAAGTAATAGTCCTATCCACCGAATTTGTTTATATACATAACCCGCTCTCCGCTTATCCCTCGCACCGCCTCCCACAGGAAACTCCCCGATGTTATGATTAATAATACAGAAGGGACGGTACATACCTACGTATCTTAATCTCACATAATGAAATTAACTTGGACGAAGTTATCAAGTTATTTGTTATCGTAGTATTACATACTAAGTTCGAACTTAGCCGCGGTTTCCAACACTAAGTATTTCATTATTAACTTGGCCTTTAAGTTGTGAGAAGGAATTTAATTAAACATTTTTGGAAGCTCCTTTTTTGAGGGCTGACTTTGTGGTTCTTAATAAGTGGATGGGGAAATAATGAATGAATAAAGGCGGCCCACCTTTACAGGGTGGGCTCGTATATGAAAAATTCCTTTTCGTCAGTTTATCTCATGTTTTACCGATTTGAAAATTACTAGATGCTTTCTTTATTTTTTTTTTATTGTAGGTAGGCTTGCGCTTGACAACTATCTCACCTGATGGTAAGCGATGATGTGGTCGACGATGAAGCACGCTTGCCTAGAAGAAACCTATTCTTACTCTTGACATAAAGACTCCCAGGTTGTAGCTATCAGGAAGTACAGACTCCTTTGCTGTGTGCATAATAAAAGTATTGATTATTTACTTTGCAAAGCCATTGCCCTCAACTCATATAATTAACACGCTTTTATAAGCTTGGAATGTTGTATGTATGTAACAGAATCTTTGAACGTGATTTTCACCCCCTTGAAAACGTCGGATTAATTTAAAACTTTACACACTTATCAACTGGTTGTGTCATGTGTGCTCCGTGCTTATCAAGAACCGATGACAATGCAATAATTAGAATAGTCCCAATATTCTTACCTTCCTTCTTCAGTATTAGTGATTGAATTAAAAAGTCAATATTAAAAAATAGTTTAAAGAGAAACATGCTTTAATAGAAAACCAAACTAAAAAGGAGTATATAATTTTAAATAAATTTGAATTGAGTATAGTGTGATTAACAAAAACAATATAAATAATAGTACATTATGATACAAGTGTGCCGTCCTCGGCTCTCTTAAGACCCTCACCTATCGGCTCGGGTCTCAATGGCGCCTCAGCGGTAATCATCCATACACACGTGTATCATACGACGTTTTTCAACACATTTGTGAAGAAAATAATACTTAAAATCATTTTCAACAGTGAAAACGAGTTGTAAAAAATGTTTCGCAATGGCGGGCAAAATTACTTAAATGCATGAAATGAGCAAGCAATAGGTACATTAATTTATTTGTACTATTGAGCACGATCTTTTTTGTATCGAAACTTTTTTAAGAACATAGTAACTCAACCAATAAATTAAAAAAAAACTCTATAACTCACTTGTGAATAATAGCAATGAAGAAGTCACAGTTTGATTATAGGTGTCATTATGTGCCTAATTGCGGTGAAATTAGAGCCACTTTATGAGCAAGTGTATTGAAAAATACATTTTTGTAATCAAACTGTGACTTTTTTATTGTTCACGAGTGAGTTATACAGTTTTTATTTTATTTTATTGGTTGAGTTGCTTTGTTCTTAAAAAGTTTCGATACAAAAAATATCGTGCTCAATATTACAAATAAATTAATGTACCTATTCCTTGCTTATTTCATGCAACTTCGTATTTAAATAGATAATTTCAACTTGTATGTGTTTAATAAATGAAACTTTCACTCAAATATAACTTTTGTTTTTCTCTATAATTAAGAAAACTTGAAATTCCCCATTTTGTACGTGGCTAAAATGCTATCCGCGACAAGCAAAAAAAAAGACACCTCATTATTTTAGTCTATGGTCGATCGGCATTGTTAGATGCGCGCGCATAGGCAAACTGATTAATTTTGGCCGCCATTGCGAAAATTTTTCACTACTCGTTTTCACTGTTAAAATTGTTTCTTTTTTTGTATTATTTTCTTCACTTCTTCACACTTGAAAAATGTCGTATGATACACGTGTGTATTGATGATTACCGTCCTCGGCTCTCTTAAGATCCTCACCTAACGGCTCGGGTCTCAATGGCGCCTCAGCGGTAATCACCAACATTACACACTTGTACCATTGTACTATTAACATATATATTTATACTGATAGGATTTCAGCTAGCGAAAATTCATAAATATGATTATAACAAACAAACACCGATATAAACTCAAAGTTCAGTCCTTTTATAAAGAGCCAGATATTATATTGGACAGATTGATTATAATCAGGGCCTTGCAAATAAGTATCTGAGATGGTCCTCTGTGTATAATTGTTTGTCAGCTGCTAAAGACCTAAATTAATTTGTTATTGTAATCCAATTCTTAGCATCCGATAAAGCTGAAACTTGGCGTACTTGTTATGTAACTTTGGAAACATTGAAATTGAAATAATATATTATGATACTGCTGGTCTAATGATGGAGCCGGTTCTTTTATTTTTATTTATTGGCTTATCTACAATTGTTACACTGTTTATTCTAATAATACAAGCAATATGATACAAGCATAGTATACAATATGATGCGATAGAAACAGCATGCAATTTCCATTGTGTTTGGACTCATTGGCAGCAATATTCCTTTTATAACATTTAGAAGATACCATGAAGAGCTCGTTATATATAAACATATACTCAATACTTATATTTACCTAAAGTATATTTTTTTAGATAAAGAATACTGACGTCAAAAAGCGCCACACACGGTAGATATTTGAGCACAACTCGATCGTGGATATGCTCGACTCGACTGTCTATTTGACTAACAAATTCTCCCATTGTTTGTCTCGGATCAACTATTTGCTCCACTCGTTAACGGAATGCCATAGCTTCCAGTTTTTTTTTTAATGTTGACAAGCCCCTAAAATTAAGTAACAATATGTGACCTTTTTGAATCTGTATTTTTGTTGAATGTGGAGTTCAAAAGGTTATGTCATGGTATAATAAGACATGGTATTCGCTTTACAGGATGGCCTAAGCCTACGTCACGATAAGTGTTACCATTGATTGTCCTTTTCAGAAAATAAGGTACTTTCTCATGTAGTTAACGAAAATAAAATAAATTACTAACTAACTTAACTATTTAGTAACTCATGTGTTTCATCTATTTAGTGTTAAATTATTTTATATATTGAATTATTAGTTCATAATTGCTTTGTTAAGTTGAAAAATGCATTTTGTTCGGGTAATTCAATAACACAGTGGCAACATATCTAATTGACAAGTGTCATACTGACAACTCGCCATTTCATACTTCGCCACTTCAACTCGCCGGTGTCACTCACACCTATAGCGTTGTTTCGCTCGGTGAGCAAAATACTGTGGCTCCCAAACATTTGTGGTGCACCCGTGAACTGTGAAAGATACACAAGAAAAATTGTTAATTGTTACGTACTAAACTGTAAAAACAGAAGTATAAAAGGCGGTGTAATAAGGTTTTTTTCTTTTCCCAACGAAGAGACGCTACAATATGCGTGACTTCAATATTGTAATTAACTTCAGGTAAAAGAACTGGTATGTGCCTTTCTAGATATTATTTAATTTATCTACGCGTTGTAAATTCCATAAATTAAGGCATAGCTGTGTCAATACGGCTGTACGCCCGAACTTAACCTAACCTAATTAGTTTTGATTTATTTTAGTCAAGTCAAGTTTTGTGGGTTTTCGTCCCGAACTAAATCAAGTTGGTCCATTTTATCACGTCCATACAGACAGACAGGCGCAGCGTGTGACTTTTACAACATTTGTTTTGTCAGACGCATTGTTTAACTAGATCTCAGATCAAATAAAAAGTCAGGATGGAACGTTGCAAACAACAAGGTGACGCCGGTTAAAACTACACCTTGCCGTATACACACTCAATTACGCCGCTCGTCAGGGCTTTTTCCGATTAGGCCCACGACGTAGCGGCCAACATGTAGGTTGCGGTTCCGCTTGGCAACAGGCGACATCGCATCTGAGGCTCGCTCGATATCATATGGAGCGCGTCCCATACGATATCGCAGCTGTGGGTTGGAGAGTAGACCGCGACGGGAGAGGAGTGCCGGTATTGCGTTGCCCCGCTCTACCTACCTTCCGTGGCCTGGACGGGGTCGCCACCGTCTGATTGCGGATGAGGTACGGCCGCAGGGGAGGTCCCTATCGCCTGCGGCCGAAAAGTGATAGGTGGCGGGGCCACTGACCTGGTCCCGTCAAAAGAAGGCTAAGGGTGCCATACCCTGGGCCGTCTGGCACCCATGTGCTGGTTTGGACCCTGGAGTGGTCACGGCGTGCAATGTGTTCTGGTGCGCTGGTGATGGGTGGTACACCCCAAAGGAGGGTCCGATGACGGATGGCCGCGGCGGGTTTGCGGTGAGTGCTAACGCGTGCCTGTGTTCGCGCCATAAGCGGCACAGGAGGACACCGTGGAGTTTTAGTGGGTTGGAGTCCCACATTACTGCGCTATCTACCTCACACAGTCCATTCATCTTTTCTTTAACCGTCCCCTCCCTCTCCATCCATCCACATTAATATTCATAACTCTTTTAGAGTAACATGCGTTTCATCCCTCCTCATCACATGACCATACCAGGACAAACGGTTTCCTTTAAACTTTTCTGTCACTGGCGCCACTTTCAAACTGCCTCTAATATACTCATTTCTCACTTCATCCATTCTCGTCACTTCGCACATCCATCTCAACATTCTCATCTCATTATATCTACGCTTACGGAAAAGAAATAAAACCAAGCAATCAATTAAAAAAGAAGCAAAGTAAAAAAATAAAAAAAAGTATCAAATATGTCGATTTATTAAAAATGATAAAAATTTAGTACCTATTGTATTATTTCATCTTTTTCCCCACAAAAAAAATTTGAGAACCGCAACGCAATTGATGACGTATTCTTAGGCCAATCACGTGGCCCAGCTGTCACGGGAAGAGACTACCAGGCGAAGTATATTATTATACCATGGATTATGTATGGATTTCATTCGTTCCATTAAGTTGGATGCGGAATAGAAGGTAATAAGTAGGTAGTTTTTATTTAAATATTTCCCTTTTTCTGGGACAGTCGTGTAAAAATCCGGATTCAAGGTTAAATCTAATTTTCATATTTTTCTGCTCATCACAGTTGTAACTTTAAACAGGATCACTGTCAAATTAAATCGACCAGGAACATTCCGCAGTCGTGACTGGTAGGAACGTTCTGTTTTGTCGTCATTTAGTATCTGTCAAAAATAACATAGTTAACTTTTAATTTCGAACGCCTACAGCTGATTACGGTTCAACATCCGCTGGTAGTGTAATAGTTATGAATTTAATTCGCAGCGTTGCCAGAACGTAACTTTTATTACATTTTACGTAACTTTTGGCCTTCTTATGTAAACTCCACGTAACACGACTCAAAATGTAACTTTTACGTAACTTTTAGGACTAAATAAAAATATTGGCATATTTGCCCACAAACAAAAAATAATCGTGAGATAGCTGAGATTATCAAATCAAATAGTATAATTTAGGTGTGCCATGCACTGCACATAGCTTCAAGAAGTTCATGTAGCTATTTATTTCTTGTTGTTAAGTAATTTTGGTTTCGTTTACAAGAACTAGAGTGGGCTGAGTACCTACCGGCCGGCGTAACCCAGATTTGATTTTGTTTATCGATATTTTCGCTAATACAACCAAGTAGGTACCTGTCTACATAGTTGTTTCTCGTTGTAATTTGAATGTTCTAATGAAGGGCCCGCCCGCGCCCGAATTCGTATATTGGGCGCGTTCCGCTACCTAAAAACTTGAAAAAAAAAAACGCAAATTTTATTATTTTAGTCTTTTTCCACAGAAAATAAGGTAATGTAACTTTTCTCATGAAAATGTAACTTTTTGAGATGTCTCATGTAACATTTGACTATTTGCCACTGGCAACACTGTTAATTCGATTCTTTTCATTATCTGTGCTCTGTTTAATGCCTTACTCTGGGCAGTTTTGGATTCAATGTTCACTTATGTCTAGGACTTCATACCTACACCAAGTGGCTTAACATCTAGTTGCTATTTCTGTCTATTAATAAAATTATCTCGGATTAAGGCTTAACACGCATTTCCACGCTGCACGCATCGCGCTAAAATAAATCGCGCGGAAATAATACCGCAATAAGTCCGTGTTTTGCCACAAAATCCACTTACGCAGATTAAATTCGCGCCAATATTTTGAGTTCTATAAACAGGTCGAAAGAGACAAAAGTCGCGCGGAATTTTATCCTCAGTCCGTGTTAGTATGATTCAACCTGCGGACAAAATACTCGATATTAAAAACCGCAATGCGTGCAGCTTCATACAATTCGGAACGCTTGGCGGTCGCAGTGGGGCCGCAGGGGAGGAGGAGTGTCGGTATAGCGTTGGCCGCTCTCCCTATCCCCTACGGCCGAAAAATTGTAGGTGTATGTCGCAAGAAGACCAAGGATGCCATACACGGGGTCGTCTAGCACCAATACAGTCTTAATCCCTTTAAAAAATCGTTTAAGAATTTTTTTTTCAAAGAAATCAAGGTCTGCATTACTTACACATTACCACAGTCGTTATGCAGTTTTACGGTCGCCACACCGCTAAGTACGCATGGTAATAATATATATGTTTATTATATATATTACAATTTACCATGTTCTAGTTGTCGCTATTGTCGGCTCCAGACAGAAATCGTCCCGACCTTTATCTCGTAGACTCCAAGTTAGGTAGACATTTGACAATAGGTAGCAGATAGGTAGTATTGGGTTGGCAATTGAGATGTGATAAAGTCAACGAACTTGGCTGACACACTAACGTGTGTCTACATGTTTAAATAAATAAAACATAAGTTTTAATTTCAAGCAAGTGCAGCTGATTACAGGGTCAATAGCAATTGAATTTGACCCTATTCTCGCCGGTCTATAATAATCTCTCTAGAACACCAAGTTGTCAAAAAACCATTCTATTTTCCGTCTATATAATTTCGGGTTTCAGGCGCAGATACTACTCAGTAGCTGATTTTAAAATGAGAATCACGTCTTAACGGCTAGTCTTAATATTTTAGAAAACATATATTCTACATTAGACCATTTTCTTAATAATTTGATGTATGAACATTTTGAGTTTTATTTTTAATTAATTTGTAAATTTATTTCTAAAGCGCTGTGCTGTTTCTGACTGCCCGCCCCTGACGGAACACGGCAGGAATCGCTTGCATACGATTTGTACGAACTTGTTCACACATCTCCGTATCAGAGGGATCCGGATCATTCATACAAATTGTGTGTAACTGTTCCGTCAGGGATGGGACACGGACAAAAATACGACAACCGCACAAAAACTGCCGGGCGTATTTCAATGAAATTTTCACCTTTTCCAAAAATTTGTTGCCTCAAGATCGTTGGTCTACTATCGTAGTCTAAGTTCTATGAAAGTTCGCGGTGCGCCATCATCAATTTACATTAGTCAAAATCAGCCTTTAACACATTGGCATGGTCGTAATGCAGTTTTACGGTCGTCCTACTCCAAAGTAATTACCATGTTCTTTTGTCGGCAACTCGGCACTAGGCGGCACTCCTTTTTACTCTTCTGTCTGACCTTCAGGACATTGTGATCTGTAGGGTTAAAGTTTACTTCTATGACCTATTGGGCAGTGAACACCCATGAACTTATTAATTAAATTGGAAGATGTGTTCTTGGGTTTCTACTGAGAATGCTATAAAATATAATTTACGTGTGAAACTTCACAGACATGGGATTGTAAGTATCGATTCGATTCGATGACAGATTGGGTAAGTATCGATTTTAATTGCGATGAAACAAAAAATCTACTTACATAATTATTTAATTTCAAGTAAGTAGGAGGCATATGCTAGTGAGCAAGACAAACAAACCGATGTTTGATATTCT
This sequence comes from Orthosia cruda, assembly GCA_964057195.1. Taxonomy (NCBI): domain Eukaryota; kingdom Metazoa; phylum Arthropoda; class Insecta; order Lepidoptera; family Noctuidae; genus Orthosia; species Orthosia cruda. Next base: position 18,274,376 of record OZ059842.1, on the reverse strand, counting down.
CAAAAATATATGTATATATTAGGTTTTAAGTTTGCTGATAAAGGCTACTTGAATTTGAAGTAGATACAAAACCTGTACCTACACTATAGAGAATGCAATGCCGGGAACCCAGCTGTTCATTGACCCCTTAAATCCCGGGACTGTACTTGACTAATCTCGGGCTTTTCGGGATTGCCACAAACAGGTCTAATTTGTATTCCGTAATCCGTTACGCCTTGACAATGATCTTGCCTAGATTACATTAAGAGCACTTATTATTACACTAGCTGTTGTCCGCGACTTCATCTGGGTAGTATTAGTATTTTGAATAGCCTATGTTTTAAATCGAGCAATACTATTGTAGGTGTGTGGGCCGCCGTACTTCAGAAATTATTAGTTCACCATACAAACTACCATCCCCCTTCCACCACCTTAAGGATGATTTCTGGGATAAAACTATCCCTATGTCCTTCTCAGGGTCTCAATTTTTGTAAACTAACCATTTTTAACATAGAAATATAAAATAGATTTTTTTTCATAAGTAAATTATAATCCACATAGCCTAATCAACGGAGAGTCCTGGGATCCCGAGATTACGCATTAATGATTATTATTATTTTTCCTAATGTTGTTACTATGATTGTCTGTAATTTATTATTTTGCTGATATTATTATTTTATTCCTATTTTTTTTGACTCTTAATGCATTTGATTAACTATTTTGTTGACATTATTATTTTTTATCTAGAATGTTTTGATTACCTATTGTTATTATTGAATTATTTTTAATGCCGTAAGGCAAAATGTACCGGGACTGTCTACAAAAAATTACCATCTTTTATGTATACCTACATTATTGGCAATAAATTATTCTGATTCTAATACATTATCACCGCCACTATAGCTTCCTATTCAGCATACTTTACAAAGATTCGTTTTTTTACGTCGTTTTTAACCGACTGTCCAAAAAGGAGGAGGTTTTGTTAATTATTTATATTTATCCCTGTAATATCTCCGATTATTTTGTACAGGACTGACCAGTAAATTAGTCTACTTAGTAATTTGAACAGGGTTCGAGTAGTTATATTATTTTGTAAGTATCTATATAAGTACCCTACATTATCTACTGAATCATGTTAGAATTTGTTATCACTTATATACCTAGGTAATTACAAAACTCTGTTATCTATTTAAGGTGCAGTTGTTGTACAAAACACGTACCTACCTAAAATTAAATAATTTCAATATGTAAAGGAAAATAGTCAAATGAACAAGGTAGGTACATTTTTAATGATAACATTATCGTGTCAAACCAAACCTACCCTAACGAAATATTATTTTTTAACTTTCAATAAAAGTTACCTAATAAAAAAAGTAATTATTTTTTAAGCAAATTAGTTCGGTTTGATTTATTTAAGTGGTCTAAGATAAGAAACCCATAAAACTGGCACGCTAAAAACTTAAAAAGCCTTTTTGTCGTAATAATAAAACACAAGCCACAAATTTTCTTATCTTTGAAACCATTAAAAAGTTTTAAGACATTTTTATTCTACATTAAATATATATATTTTTTATTTATCTATATTGTCCTAATGCTAGGCGCCATAGTCTTCCAATCTTCAATATTATACTAAAACTGTTTACTTTTTCTATTTTTAGTGTAAACACATGTTTTTTTGTGGCAATAAATGCGTTTTCTTTCTTTCTTTTATACCCATCAAGATACAATACCAAACCGATATTAAACCTTGGTTTATAAACTATTAGTTATCACAACAGAATAGTTAACCACATCCCCTTTACGTAAGCCCGAGTTATCAGTTAGCTTGAACCAGTCGGTTAAGTTCACCGAGGTCAACAACCCGCTCCCGTGTGCCTCTGCTTTTTTTTCTTTTGTATATCTTAAGGCTTGGGTATGTTCTGTTTGTAGTAGGAAGTTATAATAATAAAATTGTTTACTTTTTGTTGCGTTTGAAGTTTGTTTTGTGTAATTTTGTCCAGCGTGGGTTACTATGTTAGGACTTTGTCAATTTAATAACAATAAAACAGCAAAAGTGAACAAATTTTCATAAATAGTTCTAAAAATATGGAAACAGAAAAAAAGATGATGTTGCAAAGTTACTCGTACCTATGGAACGGCTATTTCGCGACTGTTTCGCAAGCCTCTTTAGCTCAGTGGTAGAGCACTGGTCTCGTAAACCAGGGGTCGTGAGTTCAAACCTCACAGGAGGCACATGTTAAAGTAATCTTTTTGAATCTTCTTTTTGCTTTTATATGTTTATTTTTAAATTTTCTGCAATAATTTTTATTTTTTTATTAACATTTTGTAAAATATTTAAAAAAAAATGTAAAAAATCACTTAAAAAAATAACGCGTAATCAACAACAACCAAGAAAATAAAAAAATAATATGACAAATATAAAAGTTGAACAAAAGGAAAAAGTTAGAAAAAAGGAAAAAGAAGTTACGCTTGAACGCAACCCTAACGTAATTTAATTTTTTGTTACAGAACTGGCGGTTCGCAGAAATTCAAATTCGGAATGACAACGCGATTCCACATTTAAAAAATTGGAACACACCCGAAGGAGATCTACTACACCGCCATCTTAGATTTTTTTTAAATCTAGTAGTTTATTTAAAAAAAAGTAATTGTAGCAAAAAGTTCTGTCAGTCCAGAAGAAAAATTATTTTTTCCAAAATGCTTCGATATTGGTTGTGTTTCGCGAGTGCAGTGTGTTTGGCGGGCCATTGCGGGGCCAATTACTGTAGAGACGCGAATCTATGTTGCCCGGGGAGGGATAGTTCGTGTGTCATACAGAAGGCTCATCAGAACGCAATCATTGAAGACTTGACCGACAAGCCTTGCTACTGTGACCATGCTTGCTTGAAACTCGGCGACTGCTGTCCTGACTTCAGAGAAACTTGTGGAGGTAAGTTTTTTAATTAACTTTTTTTATTGTTTGGAAAGTTGTTACGGAAAGGGCGCTTGATTAAAAATCAGGACGAACACTGAACAATACTGCTGGTTATGAATATCGATATTAATCGGATGAAATAATGAATTATCAAGTACTTACTATGTGTTAATCGATATCACTCAGGCCTTGTTAAGGTAATTAAAATGATCGCGAAATTGATATGACTAATTCACAAACGCACGTTACGTGTTGCTATTGGATGAATTAATTTTATACAGCCAATCTTTAATTTGTAACATTGCAATAATTCCAGAAACCCGGTAGGTTTGTAATTATAGGAACAAATATGTACCATAAGAAAAACAAAAATATTGACAAATATCTACCATAACTACGACGCTAAAGCTTAAAATATAATTCACAAAACATTATAAATATAGTTGAGTACATCGGTGCACACACATAGGTACCTGGTCTAATAAACACTAAATAATAATTGGAGCAATTTAGTGTAGCAGGACAGGAATATGCTCATGTTTTGCTCATGTAGTTGAATACCAGAAACTACATTTTATAGTGTTTTGGTATCTAAGCAATTAAGCCAACTAACCACAGAATTAGTTCATTCTAATAATTACTGTTTTAGTTAATTAGATTTTCAGTTTAGTTTTGTGACTGTTTGTTAGCTAGGAACCTACAGGATAAAACATTTCGTGGCTGGATTCATAAAACAATAGTATGATATTAATTTAAGTGCCATTTTCCTGGTTTATGTAGATAATAATGGAGTAGCTAGTATCAATAATAATGTCTCGCCGACCGAGCTCTGCTTGGGTGAAAATATAAAAAAAAATATAAACCGGCCAAGTGCATGTCGGACTTCGCACATTTAGGGTTCCGTACCAAACCGCAAAAACAAGTTGGTTGTAATAGAAAAAAAAAGGAAATATAAAATGAAATATCTGATGTATCAATATATTGTTTTTATTTTGTTAGTAAAATATACGTAATAATAAATATTATCACCAAATTTGAAGGTCAATGAGAAGTTAAAAATATTTAGAACAATTTTTTTTAAAAAACGCTGACTTTGGTGGCTTCTCATTCCTTTGTTTTCTAATATTTTTGAAATAAAAATACAGCATTTATCTGATCTACTTAACGAGCACTAAGCAATGAATCCCTTCTCGATGAGATACGTCAACGTTTTTTTTGTCTCCCCACCCCCTTTAGCTGTATGGGAGCCCCCCTTAAAAACACTTGAAATAATGTTTGACAATTTGTATGGCTTTGGGTCAACAAGATGCTTTACTGTGAAAATTTGAAGACTGTAGCTCCAACCGTTTGGCTGTAAAACCTGTATGACAGCCAACGGACAAACAGACAGACAGACACGTGAGTGAAAGCATTAGGGCTCCGTTTGGACCCTTCGGGTCCGGAGCCCTAAAACATTTTTTTCAGATCATTCTTCCAAAGTTAAGCACGCCAAGTTTCAGATTAATTGGATTGCTTGAAACGTCTATTACTAGTTGCCGGACATATATACGAAAGCAAGGTAATATAAAGCTTGTAATAATGATAATAAAAATCAAAAACCATCAACATTCAATTTCTAATCTACAAAGAGAACAAAAAGTAAATACCAATCAAAACAGAAAATACAGTTCAAGAGGTAACATAAGCCTTTTCCCCGCCATGGAAGTACACGAACCAAATTAAATAAATAAACAAGCGCAAACATGTTCCAAAACCATTTTCATAATACAAATGTACTTAATTTTCCAACCACAGACCACGAATTTGTGGCAAAGGCATGCAAAAACAAACAGCCAGAGGTACAGCCAACAACACAATCGAAATACAAAAATTATTTGAAAATCTCGCGAGCCTTTTAGATCCTACTTTTAATCCCTTCCATTCTCTTATTTCGGTTCCAATTACGCGTAATTCCACGAATGATTAATTTTTAATCTCTCACTCTTCAATACCGAGGGTTAAAAATAATAAATCAGTTTCAAAGAAAATGAATTTATTAATTTCTCCGAGATTATGATATTGCAGTTTGTAAACGAATTTTTTTGGAAGTAAATTAATGATGGTTGTGAATGTTTTGAAGGAGGCTCTTACCTTTAAAAGAAATAACTTTTGTCGTCGATCGATTTTGCTGTTGATTGGAGTGTTAAAGAAAAATTGCTGGGTACAGGTGAGCACAAAATACTATTCCTTACTTTTTTAAATTACTGTTTTACAAGTCGTTGTCCTTTTAATAATAGTATTACGTTAGTAATGAATAATATCTCAGCAAAAAACTTGGTCAGCAATTTCGGTCACAACAAAAAAGTTGATAATCTAATTATTGTTTGCAAGATCTTTGCGTGTTATTATTGGCTATAACCTTCGCATGTTTAGCCATTACTATGCTCAAATAAGATTGAACAAAAACGTCGTAACACATGTAATTTGGGAACAGGTGTCCATAATTGCGAATATGGACAATAAAGGGTAATAAAATTCAACCATTTATAACTGGTTCTTGTATGTCGAGGGAGTGCTTACTTTGGCATAGGCATTTTAAAAATATAGGTATACAAACAGCTTAAATATAATTTTGGTGTTAGAAAAATATCATTTTAATAATATTGCACGTAGTAAGAGAATTAGAAAGGAAAAGACAGAGGGTAGACGCATTCGAAAAGTGGTGCTGGAGGCAGATGCTCCGTATACCATGGAGAGCCAAACGCATAAATGTGTCTATCGTTTCCCAACTCGATATCAAGACCGGCAGGCTTATTACGTATCTTTAGCAAGAGCAATACGATAGCGATCAAACGCTTTATGTCATAAAAGTCGGAATTACCTGCAGTGTAAGTATGGTAGGTCCTACATAATCGTTTGCTTATCGTTCGCTGATTGAAAAATGCATTCATTAAAAAAAAAAACGCCAAAAACTCAAAAACTTTTGTATTGAAGAGCATGTATTGCTCAAAAATCGCTATCGTTTTGCTCTTGAAAAAGATACGTAATAAGCCTGCAGATTGTCTACAGTATGCCTACAGCGTGTTTTGAATTTTGACCTATTTCGGTCACTTAATGCGAAGGGGAGATAGAAGTCTAGAAAAACTGGTCATTGTTGGCAATACCGAAGGGAAAAGAGCACGAGGCCGGTCGCCAACACGATGATCAAGTGATCAAGTGAAAGAAGCTCAAGCAAATTTCAGCAGGTGGTGATGGCAACTTCCTCAGTAATGAGGGACCGATTAAAGAAGAAGTGTGAGAATTATTGTTAAGATGAATGTTAGATGGGGTGACCAGAATGGATTAAGAAATAAATGAGTCTAAGATAGTATTTTTGAGAGGTGCCAGTGACAGAGAAGATGAAAGGGAATTTGGTTGTCTTGGTATGTTGGTGATGAGGTCGGATTATTAAAAAATAAATTTGGTTCCATTGAGACGGAAAATGAAAAAAGATGACGACGAATTAAAAGGTAGGAAGATAACGATGAGCAATTTGAACATTGGTTTTGCGGGCGACTGCCTAAGGCGTTCAAAGCTTACTGTACCACTAGAAGGGCATCTTATCAGACCATAAGCTTCATATTAATCAGTCAAACAGCAATCACCGTGCGTGTCATCTCATGTCCAGTTCAAAAAAAAATCATATTCTCACTCCAATATCGTGTCAATCGTGTCATCTCCCCATCTTTAATAACCAGATCAGTATCGATCTGCTAACAAGGTTCACTTCATTAAGCGTGTCGTCTTCATCATTGTTACAATCGCTGACAGCAATCCCGATGGAATGAGATTGGATTCCGATGTAATAAGCAAAGCGAACGGAGCGAACGATGAAGACCTGGTGAAGGGTTTTCTTCCAGTTTTAGATGTGTTTTTGTTTTGCCTACTTACCTATATGCTGATATATATACCTATCAGCATATAGGTAATACCTACCTATATGTAATACCTACCTACTTACCTATATTCTGATATATATACCTATGAGCTGCTGATGCTCTGGATAAAGTTTCTTTATTATATCGCCAACCCACCTTGAGCAAGCGTGGAGACGAATACTCGTGCATTCTCAATATGAGAAGGGGCCTTTGTCCTACAGTGGGTCAGTAACTAACAGGCTGTTGTTGAAAGAAAGAAAGAAAGAAAGGATGAAAGAAAGAAAGAAGGAAAGAATGAAAGAAAGAAAGAGAACACAATTGTTATTATGTCAGACCGTATTTTTACGTAGTATCGGCGAAAGCCATCATCATAAAAGTTGATATTTAATCTGCAGTCTAGACAAAGTGACATTATATCAGCGATAACCATTGTCAAATACCTAAGTCAATAAGTAAATTTTAAAATTAAAATAACCCCGACACAAATACCTCTTTAAAATACGTAATTTATCTAATAGTAAGACGCTTCGGTGGACAATCCACCGAAACACGTAATTATAACACGATAACTTGCGAAAATACCCAGATTCAAAGAGTAAAATGCGCATAACTTTTGAACGGCTTAACCGATTGTCATCAAACATAGCTAAGAAGAAGAACACCCTCGATAAAGTCACCTAACAAACAAAAACACCTAAATCAAAATCGTTTCATCCGTTTAGGAGCTATGATGCCAGTGATGGCACAGACATACACAGAAATACACACACACAGGACACAGGAACACGCGTCAAACTTATAACAGCCCTTTTTATCCGCCGGGGATTAAAAATATATGGGTTTGACAAGCGTTACCAAAATATCACGTGGTCAATCCCTGACAGTTTGGCATTTCAATCAAGCCGCTTTGTTTAGACCTTTTGGCGATCCATTATCGTAATCGCTAATTGAGAACAGGAGTGTCCATAACCTCTAAGAACAAGGTTATTTTTGAGTGTGACTTGTATATAACTGTCCCTTTTTACCCGACTGCCGAAGGAGGGTAATGTGTTTATCAGTCTATGTATGTACGTATGTTTGTTCCTATGTGGCGTTCTAGAGACCAAACGCGATGGCCGATTTTGATGATTCTTTCGATTCGATGTCCGATTTCGACGTCAATCGATTTGTCTTAACCCTGCGAGTGTCACTTGCTATAATAAAATTGGAAAAGAAAACAATGGCGGGTTTTGGGCGCTATTTTGTAGGGGAAACATTTTTTTTTCCTTCCGAACCAATCGTGTATCAAAATAAAGGGTTTTAAGAGGTGATTCCATAAATATATGACACCTATATGTTTAAAAGTACCTAATTCTAAAAAAAAAATAACTAGAAAGTTGTAAATAAAAAAGTTAATTTAAGTCGTAGGATACGTATAGTTTTGATCAGCCAGCTCGTGAAAATGTATCCTCCGACTGCACAGCATGAATTTATTCTTGTTTACGTCTTTTTAGTTCGCTTTTTAAGCAGTCGGGTTTTTTTACAATCGGAACTATGATAGTTTTGATAAGTCAGTGTATGGGGTCAGGCTTACGCTAATACTTAGTGTTACAGGCGGGTCTAATTAAGACACTTTTGCATGAAGAAGCAACACAAATATTCACATCATTAATAAAAAAGAAATCTAACAGTCTCACAAATTACCCCCCCCTTTTTCCCACATACATCAGCTCACCGCCATTCATACTTATTTAATAAATAAAGTACTCCTGTAATTCTGTTCAGAAAGCCCACAAATATGGTTGGTGCCGCGTTAAAAAAATGTACATTTAATATTTTGCCAAGGTAATAACAGACTAATCCTCGGGTAATACAGTCTGAGCCCTAAAACACCCTTGCCTCCCTCCTCTCCCTCCCATCCCTCTCAGAGGGCTCAACTCCCCTTTATATAAATCCTGGCCGTTTGCATACACCGGTGTTATGGACGCCTGAGTTAAGATTCTTTAAAAAAAAAAGGACGTATAGATGAGAGAAGAGTTTTTGTTTATTGGTGAGGCAAAGTTCGGAATTTAAAGCCTGTCGATTATTGTTTATGGTATTTTGCTAATGTGTTTTTAACTTGAGTGAATCCATATTCAATTGACCCACTAATGTGTAAGATTGATATTATACTAGAGGTTACTGAATTAAAAAAAACACTACATACCTATTTTGCTTCATCATCATCAGCCTATGTTCCCACTGCTGGGACACAGGTCTCCTCTATGTGAGAGGGAATGGGCCGTAATCCACCACACGGGTCCAGTGCGGGTTGGTGGATGTCACATGTCTTCGAATTTTTGGTTCTAAGACATGCCGGTTTCCTCACGATGTTTCCGTTCACCGTTTTGAGAGTAGTGGTGATGAAATAATGTACACAAAGTAAAACGCCTGCCTGGGTTCGAACCAACGACCAACAAATTGTAAGTCGCGGCCGATACCACTGGACCACCACACCAATGCTCCGATTCTGCTTGTACAGCTCTCAAAAAGGCGAAATAAAAATGTTTACTCATGCAGAGAGTCAGAGACAATAACAAATTAAATAAATATTAATTCAAAAAACGTCCACAGAAAATAACTTTAGTGTAAAGTGTTTTCCATAATCTAATACAATACACTGGTCTGAGCACCCACAAAAGCAGATATTTATGAAACAATAAAAAATTCACACCACACTTAATCACATTGACCACGAAACACTTTACTACACCCAGTACCGCCAACAAATAGAACACGAGTACGAGAACACGAGATTACATTTTAATCAAAATTTTAACTAGCTTCCACCCGCGGCTTCACTCGCATGAAAAGTGTTTTATTATCCCGAGGAAATATTATACCGGGATAAAAGCAGCTTATGTGCTATTCCAGAATATTCTTATTTTGCTATTCCTATCACTGTGCCAAATTTCAAAGTTAAAGGGGAAAATTTACAAGTCCGTGATTAGACCTGTCGTACTGTATGGATCAGAATGTTAGGCTGTGAAAAAGATGGATGAAAAGAGATTGCATGTAGCAGAGATGAGAATGTTGAGATGGATGTGCGGAGTGACGAGAATGGATAAAGTGAGAAATGAGTATATTAGAGGAAGTTTGAAAGTGGCGCCATGGCGTGGTGACAGAAAAGTTGAAAGGAAACCGTTTGTCCTGGTATGGTCATCTGATGAGGAGGGATGAAGCGCATGTTACTAAAAGAGTTATGAATATAAATGTGGAAGGATGGAGAGGGAAGGGACGGCCAAAGAAAAGATGGATGGACTGTGTGAGGAGTGATATGAAAGAAAAGGGAGTCAGTGATAGCGTGACTGGGGACAGGACGGTATGGAAGAGGAAAACGTGTTGCGCCGACCCCAAGTGACATGGGACAAGGGCAGGAAGATGATGACTGTGCCAAATTTCATTCAGATCCGTTCAGACGTGCTGGCATAATTGAGTAACAAACATACTTTGACGTTTACTAGCTACCGCCCGTGGCTTCGCCTGCGTGGTGTTAGTACTTCCACCAATTTCTTAAATTATAACCTACGTGTTATTATGACGTACACGCTATATTACTGTAAAGTTTCATGAAAATCCGTCGTGGAAATAACAAACATCCATCCATCCCCACAAACTTTCGCGTTTATAATTGTAGTAGGATTATAGTACGCGAGCGTACCTAGATGTTCGTGCCCGGAATATGATGGGTAATCCTAAATTTGGGGGATCGACTGTACTTCGTGTATTTGCGTCATCATTCATCATCATCATCATTTCAGCCGAAAGACGTCCACTGCTGGACATAGGCCTCCCCCAGGCGTCGCCACATTGACCGATCCCGTGCGTCTCGCATCCAGCGCCTTCCCGCAACCTTAACCAGGTCATCAGTCCACCTAGTGGGAGGCCTTCCAGCGTATCGTCTTCCGGTTCGCGGTCGCCATTCCAGAACTTTTCGGCCCCATCGGCCATCCGTTCTGCGAGCAATGTGCCCTGCCCACTGCCACTTAAGTTTGGCAATTCTTCGGGCTATGTCGGTAACTTTGGTTCTCCTGCGGATATCATCATTTCTGACGTGATCACGCAAGGAAATTCCGAGCATAGCCCTCTCCATTGCCCTTTGGGTGACTTTGCCCTTTGGTGTATTTGCGTGCCTTTGAATAAATAATGATCTTATGTATTTTTTTTTTAAGATTATTAAACAGAATTACAAAAAGCAACTTTTTGCTTTAGGCGTGGGTCATGTTTTTTTAAGGTCGTTGTCAGTTTGTTTGTTTATACCACAGATATAAATCTAACTAGATGACGCGATTGTATGTACTTCGCGTGTCAAAAAAGCGAGTAAAAGTTTCATTTAGCATTATAGGCACCGGACATCCACCGAAATCTAGAAAAATACTTAATTTTGCCATATTGAGCTGTAAAAGCTGTACAAAAAAAGGTTGGCAAAGGCAATGGAAATATTTTCTTTCATCGGTAAGCAAATTTGTTAATTGTAATAAAACATACACAAACATAACACTAATAAAAAACGTACGTATGTAAAAAGGGGAGAGAGAATGGGGCTTTTTGCACATCAAAAAATAGACAACAGTTGAATTTATTTTTTATTTATACCATATACCTTTTTGAGACCGTCTACCTAAGAGCATCTTCGGATTGTCTAATTCCATTAACAACCGTTCTGCCCAACAAAGTTACTGAATTAATTAAGAAATATTGGTACACACTTGAAACTTATCTTTACACCTAAATAAAAAAAAAAGTTAATTAAAAAAAACAAAAAACCCGACTGCTTAAAAAACGAACTAAAAAGACGTTAACAAGAAGAAAATCATGCAGTGCAGTCGGAGGATACAATATTCGCGAGCTAGCTGACCAAAACCAGATGTATCCTCCGACTATTGTTTACGTCTTTTTAGTTCGGTCGGGTTTTTTGATTTTTTTAATAAACTTTTTACGAATAAGGTACATTTTAACATATAAGTGTTTTAAATTTTTGAAATCACCTCTTAAATCCTTTATTTTGATACCCCACACGATGGGTTTGGAAGAAAACATATTTGGGCCCCCACATTATGGCGCCCAAAATCCACCATTTTTCTATTTTACATTTTTAATGTAGCCAGTGACACTCGCAGTGTTAGGACAAATCAATTGACGTAAGAATCATCAGAATCGGCCAACGCGTTTGGTACCTAGAACGCCACATAGGATCAAACATACATACATACATAGACTGATAACCACATTACCCTCCTTCGGCAGTCGGGTAAAATATCGCACTCCTGGTTTTCATACAGATGGAGGGACTTGCGTTATCTAGTTAGACTAATGTCTGTGGTTTATACCATACCAGGCAGACGCTCCATATAAAATACAGATATTCAGCTGTAAATCGGCCCCATGTTGGAAAAGGCTAGGCATATTGACTTTTTATTTGCTTGTTTATCTAACTACAAATTTTAACAATGCGATCGTCGCCGGAACGGCTGAACGGATTTGGATGAAATTTGGCATAGATATGGATTATAGTTTGGAATAGCACATAGGATACTTTTGGCATGGAAAAACACTTTTCTCGCGGGCGAAGCCGCTGGCAGAAGCTAGTTAGTTAATAAAATTGAATTGCTACTGTGGTACTTAGCTAGTTTTGTATTAAAATGCCTTAAATAATGTAGATCCTAGTGCTAGAGAAGAAATAAAATATAGGAAATAATACTCACAGTGCAGGGGGGTAACCATAAGCTCTTAGAGCAAGGTTATTTTAAGTGTGTGTTTATGGAACAGACGTAAATGTGACTCTTATATATCTGCCCCTTTTTTACAGTCGAACTATGATAGTTTTGATACGTCAGGGTACGGGGGATGGGGGCTTAGTGCGAGTTTTGTCTCACGCTTTCAATGTAACGCCACTAAGCAAAATATCGTTAACGTTATCATGATCAAAAGCTTTAAAATAATCTGAATAATCACACAGATATCTCGGTCTAATCGTAATACAACTGTTAAAATAAACAGTGTTTATAAAACGTCAACACAAGCACATTATTGCGTCTAAGAACTTTGTGAAGTCAAGAAGTTTATAAGTTGGTTACAGTTCATGCTTTAGTCTGCTTTTTCTACAGTTATTTACAAAATTAGGTTAGCATAAAATAAAGTTTCAGAAAAGATTGATTATGAGTGTAAACTTGCTAACTCTTATTTGTCAAAGAGTATTTACTTCGACGATTAGTATTGAAAAAAAAATTACCATCATCATCAGACGTCCACTGCTGGACATAGGCCACCCAAACGTCGCCACATTGACTGGTCCCGTGTGTCTCGTATCCAGCGGATCCCCGCAATCTTCACCAGGTCATCGGTCTACCTAGTGGGATGCCTTCCAAAGCAACGTCTTTCGTTTCGCGGTCACCATTCCAGAACTTTTCCGCCCCATCGGCCATCCGTTCTGAGAGCAATGTGCCCTGCCCACTGCCACTTACGTTTGGCAATTATTCAATCTTCGGGCTTTGTCGGTAACCCAAGTTCTCTTGAAAAAAAAGAACTTGTTCCCGAAACAAAAGCAAAAATCCATGTATCACAACTTTTAAATTACCGTTATTTAGGCTAGTCCTATCCTACTTCCTATACTACTCCTACTAATATTATAAATGCGAAAGTTTGTGAGGATGGATGGATGTATGTATGTTTGTTACTCTTTTACGCAAAAACTACTAAACGGATTTGTATGAAACTTTACAGTAATATAGGTTATAAACACATCAACACGGTCTAGGGATATTTTTAAAAAAGCGAATTACTATCAATGTGTTAATTATTTATATGACATGTATATATTTAAAAGATACGTTATTTAATATTCTACCATTTTTTAATAATGGTTAAGGTACTTCGATTAAAATTTCAGGATTTTATGAAAAAAAAATGTAGCATAGACGGAAACCGTATATGAATTAACTTTTAATTTATGAGTAAAAACTGAATAAAAAAACTTTTTGCAAAAAAATACTACCGACTTCCAAATACAAAACTACAAAGTGAAAAATAACTTAATTTTTTGAAGTCGGTGTCTTTCGTAGGTACCATTTTTTTGCGTTATGGACACCTACTTCAAAAAATTAAGTTATTTTTCACTTTGTAGTTTTGTATTTGGAAGTCGGTAGTATTTTTTTGCAAAAAGTTTTTTTATTTTTCACTTTTTAGTTGTACGTACCTAATAGGCAAGTTAGTAAGGGAACTATTTCGCCAGAATAGATTTCATGAAACTTGAACATAACCGGTGAAATGAGAGGTCTGCTTACCCCTTAAGAGCGAACTGGCGTGATGTTATGTTATGAAATGTTATAAACAACAAACAGACATGAGATTGCAGCAATCCCGAGAGATTTGCCGTTATTTACTGAAGAGTTCTGTTGTATATCTCCGAAGTTCTTCATCAGATCTTCACCAAATTAAAATGGGACCAATTTCGGAACATACTTTTTCAAACAAAAAAAGAATTTTCAAAATCGGTCCACAATTGACGGAGTTATCGGTGAAGATAGACAAAAAAAAAAAAAAAAAAACAAACTTGAAGTCGAACATAGAACTTCCTCCTTTTTGGGAAGTCGGTTAAAAAAATAGAAAAATCATTTGATTTGTGTTTATAAACTTGAAGTTAGTAGCGCCCATGATGTTCATAACACATCGGCAACGATTTGGCATGCTCAGAACAAGGTTGTCAATGTCTTGCTGCGGAATATTGTCCCATGTCCTTCTGAGGTGCGCAAAAAGTTGATCTTCTGTAGCCAGATTTTCAGGAACTTCCTTCAGAGCTCTTCTTTGCAGCATATCCCACGCATGCTCAATGGGATTTAGATCTGGCGATTGAGCAGGCCAGTCTAAGGCCCTAACATTGTGTGTATGTAACCAAGCTGCTACCGTTCTCGCCGTGTGTGCCCGGGCATTGTCGTGCATGAGCAGGAAATCTTGCCCCATTTGTGTTCTGTGGGGCAAGATTACGGGCCCCAGCACCTGTTGGACGTATCGTTCTGCCATCATATTGCCCCGCACCCAAACGAGATCCGTACGTCCTCCAAGACGAATTCCTGCCCAAACCATAATTGTTCCTCCTTGGTATGGGTGAACTTTCTGAGGGTTCTGAAGGCGGCTCCATCGTCCAGGAACTCGCCAAACACGCGTCCTTCGTGAATCTGGATGTAAGGCGAACCTGGATTCATCCGTGAACAGAACATTGGACCATTGCTCACGGTCCCAGTCCACGTGGTTCCGAACGCATTCTAATCGTCGTCCACGATTGCCTCTGCGTAAAGGTGGGACCCGAAGTGGTCTACGAGAGCGTAGATTGCTTTCATGCAGTCGCCTTCTTACAGTTTGGTCACTCACAAGCACTTGGTATTCCACTCGCAGCCTTTGGACCAATTGAGTCGCCGTTGCATTTGGTTGAGCTCGCGCAGTAATTTGCAAAATCGGTCTTGTCTGAGGGTAGTGATGCGACTTGGCCCCCGGTGCCTCTCCTCTACTTCACCTGTGGCACGATAGCGTGTCCACAATCTTGAAATTACATTTTGGTGGGTCCCTATGACCTCAGTAACATTACGCTGAACAGACCCAGCTTCCAGCATTCCCACAGCTCGTAACATCTCCGCCCTCGTCAAATGTTGGCGTTGCATGGCTACAATACCTCAATTTTAACTTTATCTTTCGTTTAAAAATGAAAAAAAACTGTAACTAAACGTAAATCGTATTGTTTTCTAAATTTCGCACAAATGAAAATTCCCTCTCCTACCTATCAAGACATTTTTATGCCACCGAAACAAAAGAATTTTCAAAAATTTGAATTTGGAATTAGTCTGAGATAAATTACAAACAAATCGGTGTATAAAAGATTCAAATGCGGCCAGTACTTTTCGAGTTATTTAATTGAGTATGAAATATCCCTAGACCGTGTTGATGTGTGTACATCAGAATAACACAAAGGCTACAATTTAATTTTATAATGTTTTTTTGTAATTTGGTCATAATATAACGATAAATATCAAGTCGGAATAAAATTCTGTCCTCTGAGAGCTATCTTCGCGTGCGCTGCCTAAACCGTTGGAGATACACAAATATAATGTAGGAATAAAAGGACAGCATATATCTACCATCTATGTGGAAGTCACTATGACACAAAATAGTGGACCTAAAATACAATTAAATTGGATACTTTTTTACAATGCACATTTTAGAATATTTATCAAACTCTTATGAAAATCGACACATTTGTCGCTTTAAATATTTAATGTAGATAAACTGTGTATTTTACACAAAGTAATTTGAACGCATAGTTTAAAAGTTATCACGATAAGATTGACTGGAATGCACCTCGAACGACATAAATACGCGCGGCGGGTAAAGCGGGGGAGCGGGGGGAGGGTTTTTTTTTATATCCAATAGGCTCGCGCTTGACCACTATCTCACCTGATGGTAAGCGATGATGTGGTCGACCGTCGGTGCTCCGTATACCAATTGAAGTTTGACCAATGGAGAACACTGGACGTAAACCAAAACTATGTTCCATTGTAACATTATAACCCTGAGTTCACACCACTTTTCTCTACTTTGGGTTCAAAGAAGCCTTTGATATATTTTTGGTTCACATCAAACTGAATTCAAAAATATTATAAATAAATAAATACAATATAATATAATGCTAGCTAATTATAGTTAATTAGAATAGAATCTTCAATGAAAATACAGGAAAGTATGTAAACTGTTTGAAATGGCTACTTCACAGAAAACTTATGTGTCATTATGGCGTCCATGTAATCATAGACTAATATACATGTAATGACAATGTATACATTTTTGAATTAACTCGTTTGTCTCCCAGTAGGAAGAATTGGCGATTTTTTTTCCGGATTAAATAAATATATAACTATTTTCAAGACAATAAGCCATTTTTGAGCATTTAAGGGTTATCCAATTTGTTACAGAATATTTCAGACAGTTTGTCCCATCTGCATATTTTTCACTGTCGTACGTACTATAACGTAGTTTTATTTTCTCTGTGGTACGTGCAATGCTTACTTCTGTAATTTGATATTTTAAACCATCGACTATATAAATAAGATTTTCAAAAAAAAATACAACCGAATTCCTTGTAAAAACACTACAAAGTGAACAATAACTTTATTTTCGGCAGGCGGTGTCAAAACTCGAGGAAACGAAAACAGGAACACCTATCTTCGAAATTGAAGTAATTTTTAAGTATTTAAAAAAAAAGTTTTTTTTCCTGCTTATGGACAAGGCTTTACAATACTATTAAACTGGTCAGCGGAACATTTCTCAATTCTCCATAGCCCAGTTGGCAATTGGACGATGGAAACTTGTAATTTTCCCCATAGACCAATTGGTCAAATTTCAATTGGTCCATGGAGCACCGACGTGGTCGACGGTGAAACACGCTTGCCTAGAAATAACCTATTCACTCTTGACTTAAAGTCCCCCAGATTGTAGCTGTCGGGAAACACAGACTCCGGCAGGGAATTCCACTCCTTAGCTGTACGCATAATAAAAGTGTTCCCAAAACGTTTTGTGCGTATGGGTGGAATGTCCACCATGTATCGATGGCGCATCGCCGTACGTCTGGTAGTCCGATGATGAAACGGGCTCGGTGGAATTAGATAGTGCAATTCCATCGCGCACTCCCCGAAATGTAACCGGTAAATGAAGTCGGTAGTATTTTTTTGCGAAAAGTTTTTTTATTTTTCACTTTATAGTTGTACGTACCTAATAGGCAAGTTAGTAAGGGAACTATTTCGGCAGAATAGATTTCATGAAACTTGAACATAACCGGTGAAATTAGAGGTCTGCTTACCCCTTAAGAGCGAACTGGCGTGATGTTATGTTATAAACAACAAACAGACATGCGATTGCAGCGATCCCGAGAGATTTGCCGTTATTTATTGAAGAGTTCTGTTGTATATCTCCGAAGTTCTTCATCAGATCTTCACCAAATTAAAATGGGACCAATTTCGGAACATACTTTTTCAAACAAAAAAAGAATTTTTAAAATCAGTCCACAATTGACGGAGTAATCGGTGAACATACACAAAAAAAAAAAAAAAAACAATCATGAAGTCGAACATAGAACCTCCTCCTTTTTGGGAAGTCGGTTAAAAAACTGACAGGCTGGCAACTCGGCGACGATATTCAAGACTCTGGAACTTTGACTTGACCAGCGCCTCGTCGCCGATGAGCCTCTTGGCCTGCTTTTTGAGCCTTTTAGAGGGAATTTTCATTTGTGCGAAATTTAGAAAACAATACGATTTACGTTTAGTTACAGTTTTTTTTCATTTTTAAACGAAAGATAAAGTTAAAATTGAGGTATTGTAGCCATGCAACGCCAACATTTGACGAGGGCGGAGATGTTACGAGCTGTGGGAATGCTGGAAGCTGGGTCTGTTCAGCGTAATGTTGCTGAGGTCATAGGGACCCACCAAAATGTAATTTCAAGATTGTGGACACGCTATCGTGCCACAGGTGAAGTAGAAGAGAGGCACCGGGGGCCAAGTCGCATCACTACCCTCAGACAAGACCGATTTTGCAAATTACTGCGCGAGCTCAACCAAATGCAACGGCGACTCAATTGGTCCAAAGGCTGCGAGTGGAACACCAAGTGCTTGTGAGTGACCAAACTGTAAGAAGGCGACTGCATGAAAGCAATCTACGCTCTCGTAGACCACTCCGGGTCCCACCTTTACGCAGAGGCAATCGTGGACGACGATTAGAATGCGTTCGGAACCACGTGGACTGGGACCGTGAGCAATGGTCCAATGTTCTGTTCACGGATGAATCCAGGTTCGCCTTACATCCAGATTCACGAAGGACGCGTGTTTGGCGAGTTCCTGGACGATGGAGCCGCCTTCAGAACCCTCAGGAAGTTCACCCATACCAAGGAGGAACAATTATGGTTTGGGCAGGAATTCGTCTTGGAGGACGTACGGATCTCGTTTGGGTGCGGGGCAATATGACGGCAGAACGATACGTCCAACAGGTGCTGGGGCCCGTAATCTTGCCCCACAGAACACAAATGGGGCAAGATTTCCTGCTCATGCACGACAATGCCCGGGCACACACGGCGAGAACGGTAGCAGCTTGGCTCATCGGCGACGAGGCGCTGGTCAAGTCAAAGTTCCAGAGTCTTGAATATCGTCGCCGAGTTGCCAGCCTGTCAGTTTTTTAACCGACTTCCCAAAAAGGAGGAGGTTCTATGTTCGACTTCATGATTGTTTTTTTTTTTTTTTTTTGTGTATGTTCACCGATTACTCCGTCAATAGTGGACTGATTTTAAAAATTCTTTTTTTGTTTGAAAAAGTATGTTCCGAAATTGGTCCCATTTTAATTTGGTGAAGATCTGATGAAGAACTTCGGAGATATACAACAGAACTCTTCAATAAATAACGGCAAATCTCTCGGGATCGCTGCAATCGCATGTCTGTTTGTTGTTTATAACATAACATCACGCCATCCGCCGCCGTCCATAACGCAAAAAAATGGTACCTACGAAAGACACCGACTTCAAAAAATTAAGTTATTTTTCACTTTGTAGTTTGTATTTGGAAGTCGGTAGTATTTTTTTGCAAAAAGTTTTTTTATTTTTCACTTTTTTGTTGTACGTACCTAATAGGCAAGTTAGTAAGGGAACTATTTCGGCAGAATAGATTTCATGAAACTTGAACATAACCGGTGAAATTAGAGGTCTGCTTACCCCTTAAGAGCGAACTGGCGTGATGTTATGTTATAAACAACAAACAGACATGCGATTGCAGCGATCCCGAGAGATTTGCCGTTATTTATTGAAGAGTTCTGTTGTATATCTCCGAAGTTCTTCATCAGATCTTCACCAAATTAAAATGGGACCAATTTCGGAACATACTTTTTCAAACAAAAAAAGAATTTTTAAAATCAGTCCACAATTGACGGAGTAATCGGTGAACATACACAAAAAAAAAAAAAAAAAAACAATCATGAAGTCGAACATAGAACCTCCTCCTTTTTGGGAAGTCGGTTAAAAAACTGACAGGCTGGCAACTCGACGACGATATTCAAGACTCTGGAACTTTGACTTGACCAGCGCCTCGTCGCCGATGAGCCTCTTGGCCTGCTTTTCGATCGATTCTAGTGCATCAAGGGTGATGTGATCCAAGCAATTACGGGTCGGAATCTATTAGTATTGAAGTTAGATATCTGAAATTTCGGAAAAGAGTAGAACATATAGTTAAAAAAAATATATATTTCAAATGGTTTGTCACTAAACTTTATGTGGCAGACCAAATTCCACGCGAGCGAAGCCGCGGGCAAAAGCTCGTATTTAATAAGGCTCTTACTATCAGATATTACTTTCTCATGTTTTGTGCCATTTATTAGGATTTGCAGTGTAAAGGGGGCTCAAATATGGCAGAAACCAAAGAGTAATGTTCCCCTTTCAGTTACACTTGTAACCATAACTAATGACTCACCGTGGTTTAGTTTTATTCCTCGCACTCTGTCACGCGGTGTTAACTTTAGTTCGCCATACATTATTTAGGAGTTCAGAGCTTAGACGGCAAAGCTTCTTGTCGGTGAAAAAGTTTCAGAGATGTTGCGGTACTACATTTGAATATATTTGTGTTGTTTGAATCTCTACGCAGGTTGTAGCAAGTTCTAAGGAAAAAATATTGAAAAATATTATGCTACACGTACACGTACGTACTGCGTACCTACCATGTAAAAGTCTGAATGTATGTTTATTAATCAATCTCCATTTGGATGAAAATTGGAACACGAGTAGACTGTGACCCTGGATTAAGATACAAAATAGGTTTTTTAGTGTAACGTTTTTGTAGGATACATTTCGGCATACACGAAGCGAATTTGGGCGAAGCTTTGGAAAAAGCTAAATATGTTTCGGGGTACCAACACAATTTCGGTTTTAACACCCTGTTTTTTGCTAGCTTACACTTTCTAGGTGGTCTAATCTACGTTGCATTTGAGAATATGTAGGTAAATTACAAAATAAGAGATACTGGTAGATAATGTTAAAAAATTCATAACTAACCTAACTATCGCATATATTTATAACATTTCGTTTACCTACATAATAATATGTCCAAGCAAAAAGGGTCTAGTGCTCGACATTTAGTTGCCGAGATACAAACACAAGTACAGTTTCAACATCAAAAGTCTATTAAGAAAAATGTGCCATATTTTGAATAGTTTTTTTAATCCTTATAAACAATTGACTATTCTAGATACTGAATCTAGTCTTAATTCAATACCCCATTACTGGAGATCCTATTTGCTTGGACGCCCACATATGTCAGCAGACTTGTCATCACCATCTTCATTTCATCTTAAAACATCCACTACTGGACATAGGCGTACTCCATCGCCACATCTACCTGTTCTGTCCAGCAGAATTATATTTTATGCACTATTTTTATATGCCTTTTTTCGTATATATTTTCAACATAAAATATTATTGTTTTGTTTCTCCTATTCCTAACATTATCTCATTGTTACTTAGTTCTATTTCAAAATGAGAAATTACGGCTATTTGGCTGAAAGGACTATGAAATATAGCGCCCATTTTATATTCTTTTTAATGTTTTTTGTATGTAAAATTTACTTGATTTATGATCGTAATGGAGTAAGTGTGTTTTTAATTAAATTAATGCAGTGCGTTCTTTGTCGACGGATGATCAGAAAACATGAGGAGGAACTTGTGGCTAAATAACAACAGAAGTACGGGTCGGTCTTTGGAATACAACAACGACTGCCGGTTTGAGGATGGGTGACCATCCGTACCTCTTTGGACCAAACCAGCACATGTGCGCTAGATGATTCCGCGTACGTGGGTCCCTTTATCCCTTTGTGACGGATCAGTCCGCAGAAGATAGGGCGAGCGGCCAACGCTATACCGACACTCCTCCTCCCCTGCGGCTCCACCGCGTCCGCCATCAGACATTGGCGACCCCGTACAGACCGCGAATAGTAGGGAGAGCAGCGCACCGCAATACCGGCACTCCTCTCCCGCCGCGGCCTCCAACACTCAGCCGCAATGCCTCCCATACGACATCGCGGCCCGCCTCAGTTGCGATATCGCACAAGCAACGTTGCACCGCAACTTACTTGTAGCGGCAACCGCTACGTCGTCGTCGGCTTACCGGCAAAAGCCCTGACGATCGGCCCTTCCTTGGGTTCCTCTTTGTTTTACCGTGGGTGACCAAGCCACGGCTATTGAGCCCCCTGCCTCGACAATGGGGGGTAGGGAGAGACCATCCGTACTAAGTATCTGCCTCTGAAAGTATGGTAAACGGCTGTCATTTAAAGATCTTTGTTAGTCGTGGATGCCAGAAAATCTAACACCGGTCCTGCCAAGGCTTACCAAGGGGTATCGTCTTACCCAGTGATTGAGTTGTGAAGCTCAGATAGGCAGTCGCTCCATGTAAAATACTGGTATTCTGCAGCATCCGGTAAGACTAGAAGCTGACTATAACATAGTTGGGAAAAAGGTAGGCAGATCAAGTGGAGTAAGTTTGTTTTTAATTAGGCCGAAAAATATGGTTCTTTACACTGTGGGTAGAATAGGTTTTAATATTCATATATTAAAAACGTTATGTTTACGCCTAAGCATATAATAATTATCTCCAGTGTGTAAGTTTCATTTTAACATGTTGTTGTCCTGTTTTTAAAGGGTTTCACACTGTAATCACGGTCGTAAACACCTAAGTTTTCTTGCTTTACTGCGTAAACAACACGTCGTTTTTATGAAAACAGGAGAAAAGAAAGAAATAATGTTTATTTTTCACAAAAACAATGTGGAATTTAAACATCAACGTAGGTAATATCTAGAACCTATAACACCTTAGGTAATGATAAGCTGCTTCTATACCTATGTATGATTAGCTTTTGCCCGCGAATTCGTTCGCGTGGCAATTTAAAAACCAGCCAAGTGCGAGTCGGACTCGCGCACGAAGGGTTCCGTACCAATGTCGCAAAAAACAAAATAAAAATCACGTTTGTTGTATGGGAGCCCCACTTAAATATTTATTTTATTCTGTTTTTAGTATTTGTTGTTATAGCGGCTACAGAAATACACCATCTGTGATGAATTTTCAACTGCCTAGCTATCACGGTTCATGAGATAAAGCCTGGTGACAGATGGACAGACAGACAGACGGGGGTCTTAGTAATTGGGTCCCGTTTTTACCTTTTGGGTACGGAACCCTGAAAAGTAGCCCTTGTGTTATTCCAGGACAGACTACAATTTACTAGCTTCTGCAAGCGCGCGGCTCCGCCCGCGTGGTATTATTAATTCTTCCAATATATTTATAAATTATAGCCTATGTGTTACTCTGATGTATACGCTATATTTCTTCTAAGTTTCATCAAAATCCGTTCAGTAGTTTTTGCGTGAAAGAGTAACAAACATCCATCCATCAGAACTTTCACATTTTTAATATTAATAGGATTAGTAGGATGACTTGTAATATAATTATGGTCGAACTAAATAAGTTTCAACACTCATTTAGTTTGTATGTATCGTTTAAAAATTACTCTCACAAGCAAAAAGTTTTTTAAAATCTGTAACTGGCCCGGGTAACACAGGCTAAAATAAAACGCCGTAGTAGGCATTTTCTTTTAGCCGGGCCATAATAACGAATCGATTGACACCTTTTTTTATCAAAATCAGATGAATAGTTTTGGTGCTACGGAGGAACATACGTAAATACAAGCATACATAACATAGATAATATTTATTTTATTTCTTTATTTCAACTAGGCCATTAAGCGGCAATTTTCAACGTTAACAATTATTTACAAGTAATAAAAATTGATTCTACCGTGCATTCGGAAAAGTATCTTGTTAAGGAGAAGAACGCACAAGAAACTCCATACTAACTCTTTTAAAAATATAAGATTTTTACAATATTTACGTAAGTACAAACATTAATAAATTCATATACATGAGAACGATGCTCCCAAAACTATTATACTACATATAGGTATAAAGTATTACAACACTAAAAGGTAAATTCCTTCACTTGATAAATAGGAACATGGTTCTCATATACTTGCAAATATTGCAAACATAGGTAAAATACCTAATTCAACAAAAAGGAAAAAAAAAACATAACCCTTACTATTTGGCTTCACCGTTGTCGAGCATAGCAACTTGACTTTATAACAAGCCGTTCGTTACCAGGAATAGCCATTTAAAACAGGATAGCATAAAAATAAACCAAGACGGTAGAACCCACCGGACATAGTTGTAGCTTGAGGTCATCAAACTGGTTGGACCTCGGTCAAGTTGAACCATTAGGTAGAGGCCATCATTTATCACAATACGTCAAAACTATATGATTCATTGAGTAGGGAACAGAGATGTGTGTGTCTGTGTATGCTTGAATGATGGATAATTTGTTATGGCATTATATACATTATTGTTATAGATATGTTTGCTCTTTGCTATTATGTTGTATGTTAAAAAGTGTGGTAAAATTATTATTTATTTATTTATTTATTTCAACCTTATCTACCTCTCTCTAACCTTATTTACCCAATACGATAAATGCGCTTAACTACAGTAAACCTAATCTAATACATAACAGTAGATATCTAAACTAATTTTATGTTAACTTGTTTACATAACAAATTTTATCTATAACTAATTTTAAACAATGCACTCCTTGTGAATTCACCCAGAGTACAGCAGAATAGGTCCGTCTCAATAGCCACAAGGTTGAGCATGCGGAGAGCACGCGTCAGCGGCGCCTCTCTTAAAAGGTTGGTTCGACTGCGCGGCTCAACTAGCAAGCTCGGCCGCCGCCGTCGCCAGACGTACCTGTCCGGAACATACAGACACAACTGTCCTAAAACCGTTGCATTATGCACCTTCCCTCTCAATATTTTGAAAATATATGAGGTGAGTGTCAGTTCCCTCCTAACACTCAACTCATTGTATCCTACCATACCTAAAATAAATAAAGTAGGATACATTAAGGGATAAAATGGGTAAACACCGTAATACCTCATATACAAATATCTAATAAATTTGTTCTGTACCTTCTCCAGCATGAGACTATATTTAGCTTCATAATCAAATAATAATTAATAAATAGTTTATTGTCACAAATAAACATACATTAGTATACACTGATTAACAAGGTTCTAACTACGCTGCAGAAGTCTGTATACAGATATTGTGAGCCCTGCCTCTCAAACTAGTATAATCTGTATCTTAAGAGACTGACGTTCAGCTGTGAGGTTACTTAAAAATAGGGTTTAATATACAACTGCGGACTGTGCCAACCAATAGTTCGTGTTAACAGTCAGATTTACTTTTATACATATTATTATTATATTCTAAGAAAAAGGAAAAATAGTACATAAGTCGTGTTGCCGCAATCCAAAATTATTAGGGCATGCAAGAGAAGAATGTTCATACCCTTAGAATGAAAAGACCCAATACAAAATTCCAGTAATTTCTCATTTTGCTATAAACTGATGTTAAAAATAATACTCTAAAACCCTGTGATGAAAAAGAGCCCGAATTATGAGTAAGACAGGGACAGCCTATACATCGGTCACTTGAATACAAAAAAGTACAGTCAAAACTACTTTTTTGTAGACTGTTTTGGTTATTGCCCACAAATTGCAATTTTGAGTTAGGTCTATTTCGTTCTGAGGGTGCGTTTTGCTCAAGTTTGTACATGCCTACTATAAAAGCTATACTAAATAATTAAATTATAACAAATAGGAATATTTATACCGTAAAGTTTTGGTCGCTTAAATCCCTTGGCGGGTCAATCCGGTACATAAAACAGTATCGATTTGTAAAGATAAAATAAAAAAAATCAACTTAAAATAAAGCTACACGCTAAAAAGTGCAAAAATAACTTTCTTTTCGTCAGTTCGTGTCTTTGGTACTACTTGTTTTATCATTTTGCAACAAAACAGTGTCATACTAATTCATGCGCCCAGTCTTAAAATAAACATACCTATTAATGAATACGTCGGCAACGATACGTTTTATTAGTTTCAAATACCTATAGCAAAACAATATTTTAATTTGTGTAGGTAACATCGGTAGGATTAAAATAGTTAAGCCTCCTGATCGACCTTTTACCTTCAGGTGTGATGCTTATAACAATATTTTACGATATCAAATCAGTATTATTTTATTAGGTTTGATAGGCTGGCTTTTGACCTATCTCACCCTAGACCTTTTCTAGACTTAACATCGTTCAAACAGGCCATCAGGGATTTTGTTATTGTCGTCAAACCCAAAACAAAACTCAAAACTTTACACACGACATTGTCCTGCATATCAGTATTTTTATCGTATGACCTACTTTTAAACCACAAAATGAACACCTTTAATATATATCACACAGCCCTTAATATATATCAGACAGCCCTTCGAAAACAAATCCCTACCCAAACAAAGTTCATCTACCTATCTACAAACCTACATAGATAGATATGGTCTACATAGATATTCCTTGTCACCGAGACCTCAGTCAAAATAATGCGGGGACACTTTAATGGATATCTCCCATCCCTGACAGCCATCCTTGCTCATCCTCGCCCGGGGCAGCATAAATAAATCCGCCTAAATCAACACTCCTCGGATTTACCGAAATATGAGGTATGCGAAAAAATGGGGCATGAACTGACCAGTATATATTGGACTTGGTAGAACTTTTGGGGCCTGAAAATAATGAAGAAAAATATTTCCATTCATCAATATGAAAATGGGGCATGAACTGACCAGTATATATTGGACTTGGTAGAACTTTTGGGGCCTGAAAATAATGAAGAAAAATATTTCCATTCATCAATATGAAAATGGGGCATGAACTGACCAGTATATATTGGACTTGGTAGAACTTTTGGGGCCTGAAAATAATGAAGAAAAATATTTCCATTCATCAATATGAAAATGGGGCATGAACTGACCAGTATATATTGGACTTGGTAGAACTTTTGGGGCCTGAAAATAATGAAGAAAAATATTTCCATTCATCAATATGAAAATGGGGCATGAACTGACCAGTATATATTGGACTTGGTAGAACTTTTGGGGCCTGAAAATAATGAAGAAAAATATTTCCATTCATCAATATGAAAATGGGGCATGAACTGACCAGTATATATTGGACTTGGTAGAACTTTCGGGGCCTGAAAATAATGAAGAAAAATATTTTCATTCATCAATATGAAAACATAGTTTTTACAATAAAATTGTCTCGTGATAGTGATACGAGTTATAAAAATATATCCTCTACTAATGATCTTGTCCGGTCCGTTCTGCTTTAACCCGGTTTACAAGTACGAGAGAAGTGATAGATATTTTTGTTCTTTATGAACGTAAGTCACATAAAATAAAATAAATGATTAAAACAATCTTTTTTCGTATTATTCTCAGCAAATCCTTTCATTTGTTACCCATATCATGGCAGTGCACCAAAACTTACTATGCCGCCAACTTGGGCCGTCCGCCATATTGTATTTAGAATGACGTCACTTAGCTAACTATGAATTCTTTTCCAAACTAAATGTGTATGCAAAATTTCATCTTAATCGGTTGAGGATAACTGCTTTAAAATTCAGTTGTAAGATTTAACCCGAACTCAGTTACATACATAAGTTGCAAGATAAATAAAAGTTTGTAAAAGAAGGTATTTTATGTATTATTTTATTTATGTTACACACACCTAAATAAAAATATACACTGGCTCATACCCTCTATTATAATCTAAACATCTTCGAGTTAAACTCACCCTTGTACATAAACTTTATTTTCATTATGTTGTTTTGATGTACAATAAAGAATTATTAATATCTAAATTCTTTGGTCACATTCATTCTTTCGTACAAACCAGTTTTTGTTGTGTATGATGCCTGTATGAGCCAAAGTTTTTAGTGCTTCAAATCATAATGTCATACATACATGTACCAAAAATTAACATATTTTTGTTGTTGTTTTTCTATGCAAAGAGCGTTGTCACGAAGGTCCAACTTAAGCTGGATATCCAGAGCTCACCTGAGGTTCGATCCTTGTTTTAGCTGGGACCGAAAAATATTGAATTAGTTTTTCCCCTTTGTTTTTGTTATTGAGTGAATTGCATTGTTGAATTGATTTTTTCATTATGCTTATACGATTTCGCCTGTCTAAACAAAAACATATATTTTTCAACATCTGTTTTTCGAGAGCCACCCTTTCACATTCAAATCCACCCCGCGACTCCACCTCATTTTATTTACATGAGTGGATGACCTATAAATAAGGTCACATGTTCGCATCTACGTATCCCTTATTCATCACTGAGGGACATGTATCAGCATAATGGCTAGCATTATGCTGTCGTCACTGTTTGTGTGAGATTATCTTCAGTACCTTTCCGTAAACATTGTACGAGTTTTGGGCTTCCCAGAGCATCGTCTGTGAGTTATGAGACATTCTCATTCCACCCATAATTTTACTCCAATTGAAGGTGACTTTGCTATCAACTTATTTCTCTCTATAGTTTACCTTTCTCCAAAGCATTTGATTCAATAGATATGAAAACGGAAAAATCGCTAGCGTAGACGTTAATGACATGCTCTAAAAAAATTTGATTGAGGCAGGTAGAGTCGAGTGAAGGAAATTACTTAGTATATATGCGTAAGTCTTAACCTTATTTGTATTCTTTCGCCCTTTTGTAGGCAGCTTTCTCCACTCAGTCGCATATATGACAGCGGCAAAAAAACTTCGATTAATGTCAATAACAAACTACAATTAATTTTTAATTTTATTGAGTCTAGTGGAGGAAATTACAAAGAAGGGTTAAGTACATATTTGTCTTTGTAGGGCAACGTCTATAACCAGTGTCACATTGTCCTCCTTCTAAAGTTCCATGTGTATTTTTACGCCAAGGTACAGTGTAAATCAAAAAATTAAAATAGGTAAATAGGTGCCTATGTTTTTACATCTTAGTTTAAGTCGTTCACTTTTCGTCTCTTCCTGTCTACATTTCTTTTGCATTTTTCCTTTTCGCGGGCCTGCTGGTAGAGATTTCTTTAGAAATAAGCAGTTCCTTTGTACTCTATTGTCTTGATGTGTTGTCTTTATGTATTTACTCTGTGTACATTAATTATAAAATAAATAAATACAATTAGGCTGGGAGCTGTTTTGCTCGACAAATTTCTACGAAAGACAGTCTCCCAAAACGCTCGCCCGTCACCATTTCTTGTTTTAGTGTGACAGTGCTGCCTCTGTATATAAGGTAATCTGTGCTTCTATACTGAATAAACAACGGACGGGCTGCTTGTCAGTTTGTAAGTGAATAGATAGCGAAAATAGGTCATCATTGTGTAGTCCTAAGCTGGTGTAGACTTACCTACGTGATAATTAAGAGTGTAGTACATTTTGTTTATGAGATACTGGACCCTTCTGAAGCCAAATATGTAGGCAAACATAGGGAAAGGTCACCTAATAGCATACTGACCCTTGGTTAGCGCAGCAATTCTGTTTTGTGGAAGTTAACGGTTGAAAATCAAGTCTTTATTCATATCTAACACGTAAGCATAAGATCACGCCTGAATTTCTCAAAGGGTTATACAATGCTACCTACCTTTAGCTTGACCTTGTGTGTGAATGGATAGCGAAAATAGGTCAACAATGTGCTGTCCCAAGCTGGTGTAGACTTACCGTTTTATTAGATATCGGACCCTTCTTTAGTCGAATATAGCGGCAAATTTAGGGAAAGATCAGGCATCAACAAACTGATCTCTGCCTAGCGCAGCTAATGTGTTTTGTGAGTGTTTACGGCAACAAATCGAGGTTTTATTCCCTACGTAACTAGCTTCTACTGTGTCGTGAAAAGTATTTTGTTATCACAATGGCATAACCAGGATAAAAATATCCTGGATCTTACTCGAGGCCATGGATAATATTAGTAGTAGGCTAACAGGATTTCATCAAAATCAAAATTTCTTTATTCAATTAGGCCATTAAGCGGCAACAAATAAATAATTAAATGTAATAATAATTGATTCTACCGTCCATTCGGAAATGTAGCTTGTTATGGAGAAGAACGGACAAGAAACGCCACACATACTCATTTAAAAATAAATGTATTTTACAAGTATTTGGTTACAATAATCTTGTAGGAAAAATACACCTATATGTGAGAACGACGTAAAAAAAAACGCACTTAAAAGCGTCTAGAGTAAAACAAACAATTAAAAAAAAAAATAGGTATTTAAAAAAAGGCGGAGGCAGCTAAGATATGACCAATCCCAACTGATTGATATTATATTCTAATTTCACCTTTAATGAACTACAATATACAATGCTTTTCCAACAATATTATCTAAAACCGTTTCCATTAGCCAGTACAAAATTATAGACGGTAAATTTTTATATAATTTAATAAAAAATCTAGTAAACATGAGTGTGTGTACTATAATGTAGTAAACACATCAAAATACACTCTCTACTCTACCTATGACAGTGGTCATTCCCCTAACCCAGTTTCCACAGATACAATATAACACAAGTTTCTGACGGCAAGTTTCGCGCCAAGTTCATAACACTTTAGTTTGGACAGTCTGTTCTTGTCTTGGTGTGGGAACTGCTTGTTTTGGCACGAATGTAGTCATAAAAGACCGACGATGGCCACTTGGGGAGGTGTTTTTGCAGGGTAGTTCCTAGTTAACGTTGTATATATTATTATAGGTAGTTAGGTACTTGATATATTACTCTTTTAATGCAGGGAAATAATGGCACCTAATGATTTGTTTGTAACCATTAACTTGTAGGCTCCGCATTATCGACACATCTATACTAATATTATAAAGAGGTAAAGTTTGTGAGTTTGTGACGTTGTAAGGGGTAATCTCTGGATCTACTGAACCGATTTTGAAAATTCTTGCACCGGTAGAAAGCTACATTATTCCTGAGTGTCATAGGCTATAAAATATTTAAAAAAAAATGGAGATCCTTATGAAAATTGCAATAATGTAACCCAAGGAAGCAAAATGTTGTCTGTAAAATACATTATTTGGCGTGCGCTGAGAAAACTATTGATGATAGATACAAATTAGTAGGTAGGGTAGGTAGGATAGGCAGGATAGGCAGGGTAGGCAGAATAGGCAGGGTAGGCAGAGTAGGCAGGGTAGGCAGGGTAAGCAGAGTAGGCAGGGTAAGCAGAGTAGGCAGGGTAGGCAGGGTAGGCATGGTAAGCAGAGTAGGCAGGGTAGGCAGGGTAGGCAGGGCAGGCAGGATAGGCAGGATAGGCAGGTTAGGCAGGGCAGGCAGGGTAAGCAGAGTAGGCAGGGTAGGCAGGGTAGGCAAGATAGGCAGGAAAGGCAGGGTAGGCAGGGTAGGCCGGGTAGGCAGGGTAGGCAGGGTAGGCAGGGTAAGCAGAGTAGGCAGTGTAGGCAGGGTAGGCAGGAAAGGCAGGGTAGGCAGGAAAGGCAGGGTAGGCAGGGTAGGTAGGGTAGGCAGGGTAGGCAGGGTAGGCAGGGTAGGCAGGATAGGCAGGGTAGGCAGGAAAGGCAGGGTAGGCAGGATAGGTAGGATAGGCAGGGAAGGCTGGGTAGGCAGGGTAAGCAGAGTAGGCAGGGTAGGCAGGGTAGGCAAGATAGGCAGGGTAGGCAGGAAAGGCAGGGTAGGCAGGGTAGGCTGGGTAGGCAGGATAAGCAGGGTAGGCAGGAAAGGCAAGGTAGGCAGGATAGGTAGGGTAGGTAGGGTAGGCATGGTAAGCAGAGTAGGCAGGGTAGGCAGGGTAGGCATGGTAAGCAGAGTAGGCAGGGTAGGCAGGATAGGCAGGGTAGGCAGGGTAGGCAAGATAGGCAGGATGGGCAGGGTAGGCAGGACAGGCAGGTTAGGCAGGGCAGGCAGGGTAAGCAGAGTAGGCAGGGTAGGCAGGGTAGGCAAGATAGGCAGGGTAGGCAGGAAAGACAGGGTAGGCAGGGTAGGCCGGGTAGGCAGGGTAGGCAGGATAGGCAGGAAAGGCAGGAAAGGCAGGAAAGGCAGGAAAGGCAGGAAAGGCAGGAAAGGCAGGAAAGGCAGGAAAGGCAGGAAAGGCAGGAAAGGCAGGAAAGGCAGGAAAGGCAGGAAAGGCAGGAAAGGCAGGAAAGGCAGGAAAGGCAGGGTAGGCAGGAAAGGCAGGGTAGGCCGGGTAGGTAGGGTAGGCAGGAAAGGCAGGGTAGGCAGGATAGGTAGGGTAGGCAGGGTAGGCTGGGTAGGCAGACTAGGCAGGGTAGGCATGGTAAGCAGAGTAGGCAGGGTTGGCATGGTAGGCAGGGTAGGCAGGGTAGGCAGGATAGGCAGGATAGGCAGGATAGGCAGGATAGGCAGGATAGGCAGGGTAGGCAGGAAAGGCAGGGTAGGCAGGAAATGCAGGGTAGGCAGGGGTAGGCAGGATAGACAGGGAAGAAAGGGGAGGCAGGGTAGGCAGGGTAGGCAGGCTAGGCAGGTTAGGCAGGGTAGGCAGGGTAGGCAGGGTTGGCAGGGTAGCCAGGGTAGGCAGGGTAGGCAGGGAAGGCAGGGTAGGGGCAGGGCAGGCAGGGTAGGCATGGTAGGCAGGATAGACAAGGTAAGCAGGGTAGGCAGGGTAGCCAGGGTAGGTAGGCAGTTGACGGGAGCGAAGCCCCGAGGGTCAGCTAGTTTCTTAATAATCAGATGTTACTCGTGTGATACTTTAGACAGAGATGAAATTGAGAACTACACTTAACGTAATCATAGTTTATGGCAATCCAATCAAAATATAGTACAAGGCTTCCTCACAGCTCAGATATTTCTAATATTAAGGAAGCGGAATAAACGACGTTTGCAACAATACTTTGGTTGATTGTAATAAACAATGTACTCGTACGAAAAATAATGTACAAGTTAGTCGGCGGTAGACGTTGTGTTTTTTATACAATTTTCCTCTTAGGCAGCTGTTGGTGGCCGTTCATAAGTTCAGTTTGAATGAGACCTAATAATAGTTAGATACGTTAGCAGCCTTGTTTTCATCATAGCATAAGCTATTTTTGTTTGAAGGAGAAAGTTTTTTTGCAACACCTATTTCTAAGATTAAATGGCCTACTTCATAACAGGTCACATTAAACATAGGTCACTTGTCAGCTAGGCTATACCTGAAGCGGGAAAGTTCTGAAATCATAAAGATTTGTTTTTTATTTTTTATTATTCTGGACTAGTATAATAAGCTAATCCCATCCTTTTCTTTTTGAATCTATTACATATTTTATTGTTAGTATGTTCTTACAATTCTCGAATTCTTCGATACTTAAGTGCTTTGTTTTTAGGGTTCCGTACCCGAAGGGTCCAAATGGAACCCTATTGCTGTCACTCACTTGTCCGTCTGTTTGTCCGTCTGTCCGTCGGCAGTTACACATTTTGTATCGGATTTTTTTTTAACTTCCTATTTACCTATGAACAAATGTTTTTATTACGGATATTTAACTAACAAATACCATTATATTGATAAACTGGTATGAAACCCTAAATGTGCGAAGTCCGATACGCACTTGACTAGTTTTAGGGTTCCGTAACCAAAGGGTAAAAACGTGAACCTATTACTAAGACTCCACGGTCCGTCTGTCTGTCTATCACCAGGCTGTATCTCATGAACCGTCATAGCTAGACAACTGAAATTTTCACAGATGATGTATTTCTATTGCCACTATAACAACAAATACTAAAAACAGAACAAAATAAATATTTAAGGGGGCTCCCATACAACAAACGTGTTTTTTTTGCCGTTTTTGGCGATAATGGTACGGAACCCTTCGTGCACGAGTCCGACTCGCACTTGCCCGTTTTTTTATTATTATTCTGGACTAGTATAATACGCTAATCCCATCCTCTTCTTTTCTAATCTATTACATATTTTATGGTTAGTGTAGCTATCTACTTACAATTCTCAAACTTCGATACCTATGTCGTGCCTAAGTGCTTTGTTTTTTATGGTTTCGTACCCGAAGGGTCCCAACAGAAAAGTATTGCTGTCACTCACGTGTCGC
The DNA here is from genome assembly GCA_964057195.1 of Orthosia cruda. Taxonomy (NCBI): domain Eukaryota; kingdom Metazoa; phylum Arthropoda; class Insecta; order Lepidoptera; family Noctuidae; genus Orthosia; species Orthosia cruda. The sequence continues at coordinate 18,240,539 of OZ059842.1, read as the reverse complement.
TCTGTCTGTCCGTCTGTCCGTCGGCAGTCACACATTTTGTTCCGAAGAATTTTTGAACTTGAAATTTGGTGATAATGTTTTTTATTAAGTATATTTAAAAAACAAGTACCAATATATTGATAAACTGGTATGAAACCCTAAATGTGCGAAGTCCGACACGCACTTGGCTGGTTTTATGGTTCCGTACCCAAAAGGTAAAAACGGGAACCTATTACTAAGACTCCGCGGTCCGTCTGTCTGTCTGTCACCAGGCTGTATCTCATTAACCGTGATAGGTAGACAGTTGAAATTTTCACAGATGATGTATTTCTGTTGCCGCCATAACAACAAATACTAAAAACAGAATAAAATAAATATTTGAGTGGGCTCCCATACAACAAACGTGATACTATATATACGTGAAGGCTATGCTTGTGCAGACTTTAATCTTCCCTATAATCGACTATGGTGATGTGTGCTACTTTGACCTGAACGCGGTATTCCTGGATAAGCTTGATAGGCTCCTAAACAACTGCATCAGGTTCATATTCAACCTGAGGAAATATGACCATGTGTCGAACTGTAGATCTCAGCTCAAATGGATGCCCATTCGGCAGAGGCGAAATTTACGCGCTTTGACCACGCTCTTCTCTCTACTCAACTCTCCCACCCCTCCTTCTTATCTCATCTCTCACTTTCAGTGTCTGTGTACTTCACACGCTAGGAATCTGCGTTCGTCTAACAATCTTCTCTTGCTTTGTCCTTCTCATACTTCTGATTTTATTCATTCTTCTTTTCATATTCAGTCCATTCTTCTCTGGAAAGCGCTTCCTCTCGATATCAGGACGGCCACCAGTCAATATGCATTTAAGCGGAAGCTGCGACATTATTTTCTGAACCATTAGCAGAGTCGTCTCAATCTCCTTTCTATTAATTTATATATGTATATATATAAAGGTATTTATTATAGTAAATATATATGTATGTTTATTTTAACTACAATATATATATATATATATATTGTTATTCAATTTAATTTCTCAATTTTTATGCACCTGCCATGTTATCTCTCCACCACCCTTGGTTGACTGGTAGAGAATGCCTCAGGCATTAAGTCCGCCTATGTATCTGTATGTTGCATGAAGTTTTAAATAAATAAATAAATAAATACCTTTGCCGTTTTTGGCGATAATGGTACGGAACCCTTCGTGCACGAGTCCGACTCTTACTTGGCCGGTTTTATATCTAAGTAAGCTTATAACAAGATATATTGCTTAACTTAACACTAGATATGGGTTGACTATGGACTAGGCCGACTTGAGAGAGTCGTGTCTCTATACGACGACTGCCGACTATAAATATGATCCATAAGAAATACTTTTGTTTTTTAATAGTTTGACAGTGCGTATCTAGCACCTAGTATTTATTTAAACTGTATGTACAGTTTTCGTGTATAGGAATACTTATTGCAACAAGGTATCGTTACTCAATCTTTGGGTTACTTAATTCTTAAAAACAAACGTTTAGTAGTACTGGTGACTAATTTATTTCAGTTCGGTTTTTCTATAGGCTAATCGCCGACTTTAAAAGCCAAATAGTCGGCATAATATCCAAGTTGAAAGTCGTCGACAACATTTTTTTAGATATCTTAAGTAACTATGTAAATGAAGGTATTATTTACAGTCACTCCGAATCTTTTCTGCTTGGGACTCCTGCAATCCAAGGCCAGACAAATACTCTTTGATTTTGGGTATCACTAGTACCCATGGCCAATTGAAGCAATAATGCGGCACACTTCTGGCAATCACAGCGGTTATTAATATAACTAACACTGGAATATCCAAACTATGAACTTTTCCTAGTACGATCTAATTATCAATTCCGCTTCTCCGTCCAAATAGTCCATTCTACGTTCCCATTTTAATCTTATTATACGTACTGCAAACTTTACCTGAATCCAGTCATGCATATAGTAACGGAAACGTACATCGGAAGTCCAGTCGGAAGCATTTTCTTGCATTATTAATTGCCGTGGGTAAATTCCTCACTTCCGCAGGTAATTCCGCATTTAATTCTGCAGGTAATTCCCGCTAATCCTCGTTTAATTTCCGAGGGGAACCTCCCGAAAATTATACGGTACCGTCATTGTGAACATTTGTCTTAACGGTTGAAGAAAATAAATGACTTCTCCGTCTATCTAGGTTTGATATACCTACTGAAGGTTTGAAAGGTATTAAAGGGGAGGAGGGAATTGTTGTAATTAAAAATTATTCTGTCATTATTGGCTTTATAATATTGTCCATTGTGTCAAAATGGTTTTAGTGGACTGGCTGTCCATGTATTTACTTTGATTTCTTTTAATAAATAATTATTATTGTCACTTGCGTGTAAATGTAAACAAACATTATTCTGACCACCAATGTTGTTATCATTTTCTAACCTCCAAATATTAGGAAAAAAAATGAAATAAATGAGTAAATTGAGGCGTATTGCGTACTTACATATGGTATGAGATCCCTTGTGTTTTATGTAATTTGGTATCATAATTGGTACAATTTCTAAATACACACGATGGCATTTTTTTATTTTGTTTTTGTTTCAACAAAGCGTATCGATCTTCGTCATGCGTGACATAAACTAAAGACTAAAGTTCACAATTGTGACCTATTCGAGTCATCACAATGCGCGCGCTCATAACATATCTGTTTATTTGAATATCATTGACTTAACCATTAATGTACACACACATAATAAAAAGACAAGAAGAAGAAGAAAAAGTGTGTGTGGTGTGTGGTGTGTAGTGTGTATAATGTTGTAAGTTTAATTGACAAAGGTCCGACATGTTTTGTGGTAACAAATTAGTGCATGCTTGCCCAAAATATCAGTTTTAAAACTGTACATTTCAGCTCGTATCTAATCGTTCTATTGCTAGTTTAAAACCTTTTTTAACTATGGCAATTCTTTTACTGATAGAAAGCAACATCATCATTTTCCAACACCATTCCAGTTTACCGTAATTTCTCAACAATCTTCCTACCTATCCCTGCCACAACAACAAGAGTGACAACACCATAAATAACGAATCTCCGATAAAACCTACCGATAGCCTCACTCACTATACGCCATCCTCTCTCCGTTGTTGAAAGGCGATCCCGGATTATTGGACGGGGTTGCATCACTGTAATAATTCAGAACCTCATTGTTCGCTCACCATCAGCTTCTAATAAATCAACAGTTGCTTCTATGTTGAATTTAATGCCACAGAATAAATATATACCACATAGCGTATTACCGAATAAGCTTTCTTTGTAATCGATTTCAGAATTTTCTAGCTTTTCGACCTAGGTAACAATATAAAGTGTCTCAGAAAATTAATGGAAAAGTCTTTCTCCTTCATAATAAGTTTATGTCACAGAGCACTAGAGAGCGACTGGAGTTTACATTGATATATCGAGGCCATGCAATCCATAAGCTTAGCATGAATTTCAGGTGTCATAGCGTTAGCCTGAATTATCATGGGCCGTTAATTTCTATGAGTATACGACTACGCTCACTACCACACTGGACACGATAGAAAGTTTTGACAATGCCGCCTCTAGTACTGGCTGCTGAGCCATCTCGGTATTCTGTGGTAGGTACAGAATGTGGACTTCGAACAGCAAAAACGCACGCACACATAGACACGCTCCACGTACAGCGAGTGCAAGTGCACTCACAACTGTCATTTGTTTGAGATCTCCGTTGTACGCATCTATGTGAGCGTGTGCCTGTTTGCACTCGTTCTATCGACCTTCTGTAACTATATATTCTCTGGTTCACTGTCAGCCATACCCAGTATGTATCTTGTTAGTTAATTACATGGCTGAGAGATGGGGTCTGTTGGCCATTTAATAATACACTGTCGGCCGTACCTGTAATCCTTGGGATTAGAGTGATGTAGTACAGTTGCTTGCACGAGTATTAGGTCCTCAATGACTGTGGTGATAGTTCATAATCATTAATCAACTTGACTAGAACCTAGAAAATTATTAAACGATGTTCTACATTCTGCTTTACAAGTCCCTTATTGTTTAACGTTTTTGAAACAGTGCTATAGTGCTTGCTTTACACTAGAGTGAGTGCATATTAGTACATAACAAGCTGGAAAATAACGAAACACGCTTGGAAATGCAAGTAGCCAATTTATAATGCTTTTACTGTCTCTTGTACCCAACAGTCTGCAGTAATTGCTCCTTTTGCAGGTATTTTTAACCGACTTCCCAAAAAGGAGGAGGTTCTATGTTCGACATTATGTTTGTTTTTTGTGTATGTTCACCGATATCTCCGTCAATTGTGGACCGATTTTGAAAATTCTTTTTTTGTTTGAAAAAGTATGTTCCGAAATTGGTCCCATTTTAATTTGGTGAAAATCTGATGAAGAACTTCGGAGATATACAATATAACTCTTCAATAAATAATGGCAAATCTCTCGGGATTGCTGCAATCACATGTCTGTTCATTGTTTATACCATTTCATAACATAACATAACATCACGCCAGCACGCTCTTAAGGGGTACGCAGATCTCTCATTTCACCGGTTATGTTCAAGGTTCATGAAATCTTTTCTGGCGTTATAGTTACCTTACTAACTTGCCTATTAGGTAGGTACAACTAAAAAGCGAAAAATAAATTAATTTTTGAAGTCGGTGTCCATAACGCAAAAAAATGGTAACTACGAAAGAGACCGACTTCAAAAAATAAAGTTTTTTTTTCACTTTGTAGTTTTGTATTTGGAAGTCGGTAGTATTTTTTTGCAAAAAGTTTTTTATCATAAAATGTAGGTAATATGAGTTCAGTCACACGTTGCTATAAACTTTGTGAAAAACATGAAAAGAGTGCTTCTAAAATTACAATCCAGCGATCAACGCGTCCTAAACGCCTGACAATTTTTTTAACGCAAAATGTTTAATAGCGCGTACCCTTACAAAGCTAAATAATGTTCAGGCGCTAAAAACTACAAGCTGGTCGTTAGTATGTAGATGTTCGCATTTCTCATTTATTTTCCGGACTACACGATTCTAAATATGCCGACCGCAAGCTGTTTTAAACAATTTCCTGAACAATTTTTCGTTGCCTCCCGCACCCCTTAAATTTATAGTCACAAAGTCTTTAGCAACGCTTGTTTATAATATCTCTTGTATGCGAAGCGTCTATAAAATTTTAGTGAAGTTGGAATTTCTTTTGGAAACAAGAGAATGAGTAAAATATTTTTGCGAGGGAATTATGTCATAAAAGAGATTTTCTTGGCATAAGAGCCTCTAAAATTATGTCGCGGTATGTTAAGCTAAGAAATATGATTACTTTAAGTGAAGAATTGCTTGTATGCGAGTTATTGCTGTGACAAAATTATTAGGCGCTGAAAATATTTTAGCATTTTCAAAGTTATTCTGGAGAGATTCACAGCGCGCTTGTTTGTTATGTTAGTATAAAAGTGCCTACATTGTTTTAAATGTATATGGGGAATGCTTTTGCTTGAATTTCGTAATTATTTACGTAACTGGAAAAGTATCGGTATATGTTTATATTGTAATTTCTAGTACACGTTTTTAAAATACTATACTAACTATTAGAAATGAAGACAAAATAAAATGGGGAGGGTGGTGATTCCTGACAAACAGGTCCGCCTACTTCGGGAGTCAGAGGCTTCGAAAATTGCAGTGAATAATGATAAAATTATATAAATAAAAGTAAAAGAAAAAAATAATATGAATAATAAATAATTTATAATAGAATAAATGTAAAAGTATCGATAATCTGCGAAAAACTAAAGTTTCTTCGTTCAATCGAAAATTAATTCACAGTAGGTATACCACCCATCAAAATCAAATTACCCTTTCACGAACAGACAAGAAGTGCTTCAAAAGTTCATAGCCGTCGATACTGGCTTCCCCAGTATTTTTCTGCATATTAAAAGGAGCTTCTTCTAAATATTGCATTCATTTCTGAAGCAATCGATGCTGCTAGAAATTTTACTTAAGCTGTATATTGGATTCGCTTTGAAGTGCCGTATTTTTGAATCGCTCGATACTTTGCTTGAATGGTTTTGTAAAGGTTTAAGTCGTTGGAATTTGATTTTTAATAAGAGTTTGAAAAGGATTTAAGCTTAATCTAAAATATTGGTTTAAAGAATTAACACATCATCATCAGCATATTAATATTCCCACTGCTGAGACACAGGACTCCTCTCTGTGAGAGGGGATGGGCCGTAATCCGCTACGCAGGCCCAGTGCGGGTTGGTGGCTGTCACATGTCTTCGAATTTTTTGATTCTAGGACATGCCGGTTTCCTCACGATGTTTTCTTTCACCTTTTTTGAGAGCAGTGGTGATGAAATACTTTACACAAAGTAAAGCGCCTGCCTGGGTCCGAACCCACGACTTACAACTTGTAAGTCGCGGCCGTTAACACTGGGCCACAACTGCTCTCATTAACACAATAGAAAAAAAAATCGTAAGCTTTGACTAAATATCGACCTTCTGTAACTATCCATTCTGTGGTTACACTGTCAGCCATACCCAGTATGTATCTTGTTAGTTAATTACATGGCTGAGAGATGGGGTCTGTTGGCCATTTAATAATACACTGTCGGCCGTACCTGTAATCCTTGGGATTAGAGTGATGTAGTACAGTTGCTTCCACGAGTATTAGGTCCCAAGGACTGTGGTGATAGGTCATAATCATTAATCAAATTCACTAGAACGTAGAACATTATTAAACTATGTTCTATATTCTGCTATACAAGTCCCTTATTGTTTTACGTTTTCGAAACGGTGCTATAGTGCTTCCTTTACACTAGAGTGAGTGCATAGTAGTACATAACAAGCTGGAAAATAACGAAACACGCTTGGAAATGCAAGTAGGCCAATTTATAATGCTTTTACTGTCTCTTGTACCCAACAGTCTACAGTAATAGCTCCTTTTGCAGGTATATTTCATAAAATGTATGTAATATGAGTTCAGTCACACACTTCAACTTTGCTATAGACTTTGTGAAAAACATGAAAAGAGTGCTTCTAAAATTACAATCCCGCGATCAACGCGTCATAAACGCCTGACAATTTTTTTAACGCAAAATTTTTAATAGCGCGTACCCTTACAAAGCTACATAATGTTCAGGCGCTAAAAACTACAAGCTGGTCGTTAGTATGTAGATGTTCGCATTTCTCGTTTATTTTCCGGACTACACGATTATAAATATGCCAACCGCAAGCAAAGTAAAGCTGTTTTAAACAATTTCCTGAACAATTTTTCCTTGCCTCCCGCATCCCTTAAATTTATAGTCACAAAGTCTTTAGCAACGCTTGTTTATAATATCTCTTGTATGCAAAGCGTCTATAAAATTTTAGTGAAGTTGGAATTTCTTTTGGAAACAACAGTATTAGTAAAATATTTTCTAAAGAGGTTTGTTGTTGGCATAAGAGCCTCTTAAAGTATGTCGCGGTATGTTAAGTTAAGAAATATGATTACTTTAAGTGAAGAATCGCTTGTATGCGAGTTATTGCTGTGACAAAATTATTAGGCGCTGAAAATATTTTAGCATTTTCAAAGTTATTCTGGAGAGATTCAAAGCGTGCCTGTTTGTTATTTTAGTATACAAGTACCTGCATTGTTTTAAATGTATCTGGGGAATGTTTTTGCTTGAATTTCGTAATTATTTACTTAACTGGAAAAGTATCGGTATGTGTTTAAATTATTACTTTTTGTTACACAGATCCCTTCAACCACACATAAATCTTTAGCAACATACACTTTCGATAAACTGCGAAAAACTAAAGTTTCTTCGTTCAATCGAAAATTCACACACAGTAGGTATACCACCCATCAAAATCAAATTACCCCATCTCGAAGTGCTTCAAAAGTTCATAACCGTCGATACTGGCTTCCTCGGTATTTTCTTGCATATTAAAAGGAGCTGCTTCTAAATATTGCATTCAATTCTGAAGCAATCGATGCTGCTTCAAATACTACTTAAGCTGTATATTGGATTCGCTTTGAAGTGCCGTATTTTTGAGCCGCTCGATATTTTGTTTGACTGGGTTTGTAAAAGTTTAAGTCGTTGGAATTGGTTTTTTAATTAGTGTTTGAAAAGGATTTGAGCTTAATCAAAAATATTGATTTAAAGAATTAACATAATAGTGGAAAATTTTTTCGTGATCCTGACCAAGTAGTCTGTAGGTATGTGTAAAATGTATGTTTTAAACTTATAACTAGTTCAATTAAGTTATTTGGCGAGTTGCTTGTGTGAGGTGTGTGTGAAATCTTATCTTACTTCTTATAATTGTGAAAGTTTGTAAAAGGATTTATTTTTTTTCAAATTTCTCGAGATCTTGGCGCTTGTAACGGTGCCAAAATATCGAGCTCTCAAACAAAATCAAAATATAAATGGTAAATATCCCGAAACAAATATTAATACATAAATGTTTATGTCAGCTTAAAAATTTATACCTCAAGGAATGTACAGTTGTAGGTATATTATATTTAGAACAGTGTAGACCATTGTCTTGCAGGCAGCGGGCCCAGTGCGGTATGGTGTAGGTCACATAGACCTCCACTAACCCGCACTGGGCCCGCGTGGTAGATTACGGCCCATTAAATTCCCTCTCACAGAGAGGTGGTCTGTGTCCCAGCAGTTGGAACATTAAAATGCTAATAACGATTATGATGATGAGACCATATCCTACATTAGATAAGATATACAATCTTTTAAACTTATTATCCCGTTAGTAAGATCCAATAGAAAAATTTAACAATTTTACGCGAGAGAAGCGCCAGTAAAAGCTAGCTGCCAATAAATAGGAATTGGTACCGCTTGACTACATAAAGCTTCGCCCAGACGGTGGCCGATAAAAAGGACCTTTGATCTGAATGCACAATTTTCAAACTGCCAGGTATTTGAGAAACCCCTTGAATCGTTGCTGTGAACTCGCTCGGGAACATTCTAAAGGAAATACTTGGATTCTTACAGAAGTTTGAGCGCAGCTGGCTCTTTGTAGCAGGCTAGCGAAATTGTAAACGTGAATTGTACAAGCTTTTATGTTATAAGGGTAAATATTATTGGGTTTATGTGTAAATAATGATTAAACATGTAACAAGCACACTTGAAAACAGCCAGTATTAACCTAATTATCATACCCATTCTTTGAGATTCTCTTTCTTTGAAAGGCGTACCAGGGGCCGAGAACATCTCGCAGAGGCCTTGTTAGACATGTAAGATGAAATGTGACACCAACCGGCGATTATCCCTGTATGCACTAGTCACTACGCAAGAGCACCCAAGGACAATCCCCGGCTGGTGCAGGACTATTTCAGAATATGGAGATAAAACAAATTGGGCTATGGATAAGTATTATATTATTATTATTTATACTTATTCTTATTATTAGAGATTTGGTGCGTTCCCTCTCTGTTAAGATTCTGTCTCTGAAAAAGTTCAAAGCCAAACAGACAGACCGACGTAAACTCACAGATACTACTAACCATAAAGAGCCAAACTTGCTTGTTTGTTTTTGATATCCAAGAGATTAAACATTGTACTAGCCATGTTATCTCATCACATATAGGAATAGGCCACAGAAGAAGCTAGTAACTTATTAAGCAACAAAATCGACGGTGCGTAGTTCGCTTGCTTTGTTCCCTTAATTCAGCTCCCGTCATCTCCTTCGAAGCTAACCTATCGCTTCGCTCGCTCTTGGTCTAATTCATTGACCATAATAATTATCGAATTGCCCAACCGTTAAATAACAATATTAGTAGTACTAGAAACCATTATTTCTAGTTCATTAAATTTATTTTAAAGCCAAACATTTTTAAAGTGCGCTTGTATATTCCCCTTTATTTAAGGCCCATGTTTGACAGCCTTATATCAAGCAGGGTACGATACAGAAATTATAAACACTTCGGTTATTATCCTTATTTTTCATGACGTACTTATATTATCTTTATATTCACGTGGCAATTCAACATAATTAGAATCTCCATTTTCTCACGCCATTTGGCTCACGATACATAACAGCACATACACAAGGTGTGTCTCATTTCAAAAGCTATTTATGCGTTTGTATAGTCCTCTTGTGCCTCAAGATGACAAGACTTCACCTACCTTAATTACCTTCAAAGGGTAGAATGATCTCGTTCTGGAGTTGGGGAGAATCAGGGCGAAACGCGGCGAGACCCTTGTAAATCAACCAATCGGATTGGGTGCCCGAATCTGTTCGGAATTTGATTCAAAGTGACTTTTGGAACCCTTTGGTCTGTGAATCTGATTGATGGAGTGGTTGTCAGAATGTCCGACATAGTTTATTAGATAGGTCTATTTATGTTAAGATTGTAGTTTTCGTGTGGAATGCTAACGGCAAGATTTCAAGACCGTATTTTGATATTGCAAATTTTTGCAATTCCTACGAATATGGATCTTATTATTTAAGCCTTAAAGGTTGATATTCATAACATTATTGCTAATTATTGAGCCCAATCAGAAGTTTACAAATCAAGTGAAGTAGTTTCTTGTAGTGTTCTTAGTAAAGTATCCAATAATGTTTACAATGACGGTATTTATTAGCAGCTAACTTATCCCTGATGCCTGAAACGTGATGTTTTGTATGAGTTAAGTTTTTGGTAACTCGCACGTTACATCTGGCCTGTTTTCTCGAAAGGTTTAGGCAGTGGTGTACCTGTAGTACAACCGTATTTCGCCAATTATGTTTAAGTTGGGGATGAGTGTTATGATACCCTATGATGGCGAGTCTACTGCTACTAATTGGGTTCATAGGTAACCAGACTCCGGACTGCATAACTGATATTATAATATGCCCCTTGTTAGGACCGATGTTAGGACCCATTAAAATTAATGCAAATTTTTATTTATGGTGCTAGGCAACTGGGCTTATCCCAGTTGTAAATGACCCTTTGTGCCTATTGGCCTTGTTTGTTCTGTCTCCTGCTTGGTATGTCGGGAAGTGGATTTTTTTATCTTTTCTGATTAATTTCGTTGCGGGATCCAAGACAGTAAAATTCATTCTCCGGGACTTCGTCGAGCTTCATTGTCTCGGCGCTTTTCTGGTGGTCACCACTGTTGATTCTGGCTATCAGGAGTTGCAGTGGTTTGGGAATAGTGCAGTGGGATTGTCTCAATAAATAAATAAAACTATGCCGGTTATAAAAACCCTATATAATACATTGCACGATCTGGGAATCGAAGCCAAGATATCATCCACAGCTGGTGCCACGGTGCCGTACCCTGAGGTTCCAAACCGAGTTCTATTAATGTCAGTCACGTGTCCGTCTGTCACAAAATTATGTTCCGATTTTTTTTTAACTTCCCTTTTCCTATGAACTTGAAATTTGTTAGTAAAATGGTACGGAACCTTAAATGTGTGAAGACCGACACGCCCTTAGCCGGATTTTTAGTATATTTTAATTTATCTGTAGTGCAGTAGTGCAAAGCTACCTACATGTTTTTTTTTATACTTTGCCCCACACTACGAATTTCTGCCTGTATCGCGGTTGCGTTTATGAACATTCAAACTCAGATAAATAAGACACCCAGATCCGGTACAATTTTATCTGTAGGCCTGTTATTGTCTTCACTAATCTAATTAGTCTTGATAGAATTCTTTTAAATAACTTCATACCTATTTACCAGAGTAAAAAACCCAACTTAAAATTAACAAAAGTCGCTTTAACTCCCGAACCCAAAAACCCATTCAAAGCAATATTTTCTCGTTCGTTTTGTTCACTCACTCACAACAGAGGCATTATATTCATTTAAATAATATTATTACTACCCAATAATCGCTGACCGAATGTAATGTATTGGAAAATCTCATTGTATAATAAATGTTCAACGGTTTTATGTTTTCCTATCCGATTTAACCTGATGTTCGAGTGGGTTTAACTGCGGGTTATAGGTATTATTTAACACGCATCAAAGGATGCAGGTAAATGCTAGTTAAACTGTTTTATTAGTTAGTTATGTCTAACTAACAATCCACCCCAGATTCACACAGGACAAATTATAGAAACCAAGGTTCTTAGTTTATTGATCCTATTATTTTTGAAAATCTTGTCAAAATCTTTTGCGTGCAGAAGCAAATGGAGAAACAGACAAAGACAGAGATAGTGACTTTATTTATAACAAGTGGATGCCTCGCGGTTTCACCTGCGTAGATTCCGTTCCCGTGGGAATACAGGGATAAAAAGTAGCCTATGTCACCAGAGGATAGTGTACCTTCCCAACGAAAAGAATATTTGAAATCGGTCCAGTGGTTGTTACATACAAAAAAAATAAAATCTTTCCTCTTTATAATATATTATAATTATATTATAGATATTAATATTGAATAAGAGTAAGAGCCATATTTCTATTTATCAAGTGAAGGAATTTATCTGTTAGTGCTTGTAATTCTTTATACTTATATAGTAGTGCTCACGTATAGGAATTTATTAATGTATGTACTTATGTAAATATTGTGGAAACTTATTTTTTTTTAAAGATGTTCCTATGGAGTTTTCTGTGCGTTCTTCTCCATAACAGGCTACGTTTCCTAATGCACGGTAGAATCAATTTTATTACTTGTACATTTTAATTATAACGTTCAAAAGTGCCGCTTAATGGCCTATATGGCCTATATGGTACAAGTGTGTAATGTCGGTGATTACCGCTGAGGCGACATTGAGACCCGAGCCGCTAGGTGAGGGTCTTAAGAGAGCCGAGGACGGTAATCATCAATACACACGTGTTTCATACATTGTTTTTCAACACACTTGTGAAGAAAATAATACAAAAAAATCATTTTCAACAGTGAATGAGTGAAGTTGCGAATAATTTCTCGCAATGGCGGGAAAAATTAATCAGTTTTCCTATGCGCGCGCATCTAACAATGGCGATCGGCCATAGACTAAAAATAATGAGGTTTCTTTTTTTTTGGTTTTAGCGGATAGCGTTTTAGCCACGTACAAAATGGGGAATTTCAAACTTTCTTTAGTACAGAGAAAAACAAAAGTTATATTTGAGTGAAAATTTTATTTATTAAATACGTACAAGTTCGAAATTATCTATTTAAATACGAAATTGCATGAAATGAGCAAGCAATAGGTAGGTACATTAATTTATTTTTACTATTGAGCACGATCTTTTTTGTATCGAAACTTTTTAAGAACAAAGCAACTTAACCAATAAATAAAAAAATTCTATAACTCACTTGTGAATAATAGCAATAAAAAAGTCACAATTTGGTTACAGGTGCCATTATGAGCCGTATAAGTGTGTTGAAAATTATTTAATGTATTGTTTTATCACATTGCTTACTCATATTGGGCATTTTTCAAATTGCCCGGGCATTTTGAATAATGCAGTAGGTATAGTAGGTATTAATCACTTGGTCCATAACATACACAATTTGCGCCATGCAAAGCCGGGGCGGGTCGCTAGTCAATTTATAAAATCACAGGTTTTTTTTTTGTAACAGTATATAGCTTTCTTGTAATTTGTATTCCATCGCATCAGCCTTATTTATCTTAGGTTGAGAGCGATGTTTCCAACGTTTGGCTGAGATAAAATAAATTAGATCTCATTTATTACAGTTTGAATAAACATCAGCACGTTTCGATCGTTTAAAATTGGAATAGACAGCCTGGCTCATGTTTAAATTTTTTTAGTTTTTACTTAGCTCACATTATAATTTACTAATACTAATACTTCACCTCATACAAGTAGGAACTATGTATTTTTTCAGATACAAAAAGATACTTGACAAGCCTATTTACATCGTTTTTAAATTTTTATTTTATTTTTTAAACGTTGCCCTACACTAGGAATTTGTTCCTGTATCGTAGGTGCGTTTACAAACATATAAAATTACATATACAACACCCAAAACCGGAACAACTATCTGTAGGTCATACAAATATTTGTTCCGTGCGGGAATCCGCGACACGTAGCGGAGCAGTCAATTAAAATACCCGTGAAAAGTATTCGAATCCAGCTGAAAACCTTTTATTAAACATATTTACACAAACAAAAATATGTTAAAAAAATCGATACTTATTTTTCAGAAAAGTTTGTATGTGGATAAAAAAGCCCAAGGCAAAAAACGGGAAAAATAAACCGAATTCTTTGTCACGTGAAAGTAAAAACGTTTACCAAAAGAGCACACCCCGTAAAGACAAACAGACACCTACAATATCGGTGACGTGCAAACTTCCAAAGTCGAAGCCTGTATTCAACAGGCGTCGTATGTAAAGATGCATGAATATGGAGGAGGCTACGAAACGAGAAGCGATCGTAGGCTCGTAGCACGTAGACGCGGCGTAGTTCAACTTTGTACATTTTCTCTCGAGAGAAAAGCGGCATGAAACGTGCACGTGTAACGAAGATGTTATAGAATACAAACAGTCAATTTAATAACTCCCTGATCAGCAAAAAAATACGATCGATCTCTCTAAGCCGTATTTTCCTAAAATAAAAACGTCCCAAATGGCTAAGTTTACAAACCTATTTTTGTTAAAATTAAGTAATTGATTTAAACTAACAATGACCCTATTCGAAAGTGTGCAATTTCATGATTTTTTGACACCCAAAACTCTGGCTAATAAGTTATAATTGATAAATAGCATCAGTTTTGATTATTTCGCGGTTTTTTATTTTTCGTCTATAACTCAAAATATGGTTTTGTCAGATAGTGACACTAGCTATAGGACGGCAGTATAGCGTTCGTAGGCTCGTAGCGCGTAGCACGTAACCGTGGTGTAGCTGAAATTTGTACATATTCTCTCGAGAAAAAAGCGACATGAAAAGTACACGTGTAATATGTATGTTAGAGAATACATTGTGTATTTAGGAGAACCCTATTGTGGAAACATGATTTCTTAAAATTATGGATTTTATGTCATGTTTCCTTGTCCAAGAAACCTTAATGCTTATTTAATTTATATTTGGGAGCATATACAGTCATCGTTTTACTATTGTGATTCTAAACTCTGTAACGCATGGAAAGACAGTTTATAAATAGCATTCATATAAAAGATTTCTTTATATATACTTTATTGTACACCAGAATATACAAATATACAGAAAAACAAAAAAAACATACATAAAAATGTTTTTTTTTGCTTGCCTGGAAGAGATCGAACAATGCGATAAGGCCTAACCGCATTCCACGATCTCATCCAGGAAGGAAAAAAATTTTTTTTTTTTTTATGTGCTGGCTAAAACTCAAACAACATTATCTTATGTTTTATGCAATTACACCTTAATAACTGGTATTGCATGGAGATGAGGTTTCGGATGTGATGTTGAGGAATATATTTATTATAAGTATCTTTTTTTTTAGTTAAAACGTTACTAAAATAAATAAATTATAATTGCAAAGGAAGTTGAGGCAATTTTCTATAAAACGATTTTTTATTTCAGAACTCTGAATTCTATAGTTTACGAGAAATTGCAATTTCATGAATTCGGTTAAAAGGTGTGGTACCCACTAAGTTTTGAAGACGAGTGTATATAAAACAAAATAAATCAATAGGCCTTTTTATAAACTTACAACGACTCCATTGTCATCATTATTTAGAATCATTATCGTCCCATTATTTCCACCAACCCTCATTACCATATTTCAATAAAAGAAAAAAAATGTCCTGTCTTGCATTTACATCATGTCCACGCCCACAAAGTTAAACACCCCCTCAATGCTTAAGGGTAAAACACGACAAAACGAAAATTAAATTTTTAAAGGCCATTGTCGCATCTAAAATTCAAATATTTCTTTCTTTTCTTTTGTTGGCGAGATAAAATGCTTTGTTTTTTTGCCTATGTTTTCTTTCTTTGATCCCATTGATATTGTTATCTTTGAGTTGTCCCGGTTTTTGAAGACGTTTGTCGGATAAGAATATAAACCACTGAAGTGCTATTTTTTTCTCTTTCATTTTGTGAGGAAGTGTAAATGCTGATTTGTGGGCATTTGTGGGTAGTCATTTAGTTGGTTGTTGATAAAGCGTTATTTTGGTTGCTAAACACTGTTTACATATAAAAAACAGCCTTTTAACACTGCTTCGCTTTCGTAGCTTATCTTAAACGAACCTTGCATTTCATACTGTGCCATTCGGCGATAGTGTCGGAATTGGACTTCCTAAAATAACTTTTAACTCCAGACATATAAACACATAACCTCTTTATAGACTACTAGCTGTTGCCCGCGACTTCGTCATTAGTATTTCGAATAGCCTTTTTTATATCGTGCAATAATATTAGGCCTTATTTGAGAAATTATTAGTTCACCATACAAACTTGCACCCCCCTTTCCACCCCGTTAAATATGATTTCCGGGATAAAAACTATCCTATGTCCTTCCCAGGGTCTCAAACTGTTTCCATGCCAAAATTCATCTGAATCGGTTCAGCGGTTTAAGCGTGAAAAGGCAAGAGACATACAGGGTCACTTTCGCTTTTATAATATTAGTATAGATTTAACCTAACATCTTAATAACCAGCATGTTAATTTCTACAGAGTTTACCCACCCTTAACCTTTACGGTTAGGTTAAATGAAGACATGGTACGAATTAGCAGGACAATTAAAGAACATTACCGACCCATTTACTCCTTCATTTTAGTAGGTACTTCCATTGCCAGTTAAACATATAACTCGAGAAAATAGACACTAGCGAAGTTCAGTTCCACTTAATGTTATAACCTCACACCTATTTCCTAAGAGGGTTAAGCAGACATGTATCCGTAGCATACACTTGTTAGGGCAGTTTTAGTTCAATGTAACAGGGGACGATCCCATTCTATTAATCCATCGATGGGATAGATATCTGGATATGGATATATATGATATATATATATGGATATATATAATATATGGATATATCAGGATCCGGGCTGTAAGAATCTAGACAATCGGGCTGCAGTTAAGCTTCGGCTTGCAGCGTATGCCAGCTGCAAAATTGCAGTTTCTGTGCTGTTGACATTATAACACATCTGAACAACAGCATCGAAACTGCTAACGGAGTGTGCAGTCCACTCAAATGCAAACAGATTGCAGTCCAAATGCAGCCCGTCCGTTTAGAGCCTTACTGAGAAATTTAAAGTTCGGTATTCTTGTGAAGGTCTCACCTTCTTCTTCTCTTCGGGTACTTCACACGCCGGAATAGTTGCTCAACTTTTATCAAGCGCATGCTCAATCATGCAAAGAGTACTGCTCTCATCTCTGGGACAAATCTGCCAAGTACAAGCTGGATGCTCTTGAATCGATCGAAAAACGGGCCAAGAGGCTCATCGGCAATAAGTTACTGGTTGAGTCTAGGCTCCAGAGCCTTGTTTTTTATCGGTTACATTTCGGGGAGTGTGCGATGGAATTGCATGAACTAATTCTTTCTAGCCAGTTCCATCATCGGTTTATAAGACGTACGGCGATGCGTCATCGGTACATGGTGGACATCCCACCCATAAGCACCAAACCTATTGGGAATACTTTTAATATGCGTACAGCTAAAGAGTGGTAGCTACAACCTACTACACAAAGAGTATTTAAGTCAACAGTGAAAAGGTTTCTTCTAGACAAGCGTGCTTCATCCTTC
Organism: Orthosia cruda; assembly: GCA_964057195.1. NCBI lineage: Eukaryota > Metazoa > Arthropoda > Insecta > Lepidoptera > Noctuidae > Orthosia > Orthosia cruda. The sequence continues at coordinate 18,222,947 of OZ059842.1, read as the reverse complement.
CGGTCCACCGACCACATCATCGCTTACGATCAGGTGAGATAGTGGTCAATTGCGAGCCTACCAATAAAAAAAACTGGTAAAAATACTACTTTGCCCATCCTGGGAATCGAACTCCGGACTTCTTGCCTCGTTTGGCATGGCATTTGAAGATGGTTGACTAACTCAAACGCACATATTCATACATATTTACTCTAATCGAGTTTTAAAACAAGATCTATATCTGTTTATCCTTACAGAATACGGTTCTAAACACCCCATTTTCCCAAGACAGCCATAATATAATAAAAATGACGCATCCTACCGTACACGACCGTTTTATACTGTTTCATTATGCTTGTATTATGCCTTGTCTTACGGCCCGGTTTCAGGTTCAGGCAATGCAATGATCCTCATTTATTTTGATGTCCTGCTAGAAATCCGCGTAATGGCCGCAGTTCCTCGAAATGTGAGTGAAATAAGGTTTTAGTTACGAACTATGTGTCTATGTCGTTGTCTTTTAGACTGATAGATGTTTCAGAGCCAGCGCTGAATTCTGGTTAACATAGACATTATTGTGCTGTGTTTGCGGATGAATGGAGTAAAATAATGCCTGCATGTCTGGTAATCAGTAAGGGTATAAATATATGCGAGGGTGTCTTTACCTTGTTATGCTTTTGTTTTTCATGTATCTATATAGGGCATCCCAAACTTATTTTTACTGTTACGCCCTCGGTAGATTGTAATTTTTTGGCGCCCCAAATTCTGGCCACTACATTTATTTGCGAACTGTACTTGTTATTTATTGTTGCAACTGCATAAAGGCCTATTTCGCACAAGTACGAAATGTCACGTCACAAATGGTAAAATAGGAAACTCATTGCAGCAATGTTGATGGCAAGATGTTCGTGAGAAATTGAGCTCCAAAATTCAAGCAGTTTGTGTTTGACGTATTGGAATCTTAAGGTTACACTAGTCGATCATTCTTCCATAAAAACATAGTCTAGCGATTACTCCACTGTTGCACGATGTACGTTCAAAAAAATATATCAATTTGTCTCATCATTATCTAGCTGTGTATTGAAACATAAAAGTAAAAAGAAAAAAAAAGTTATGAGCGTCGAAATTTCCATATTTTAACACTAATTTTAACGCATTTTTGCGCGGCAATAAATACGATAAAAAGAACCACCATACAGGGATAGATTAGTAGTTCAACAATGCAAATAATTTTAATTTGATAAAAATTTAGTGGTTTTTTCATGATATCTAGACTCCGAAAGGCCTTTTATAAAATTTCGCGCGCTCGTTTTCGTCCTAAATCATCATCCATTTCGCTACAAACTTGCATAAGTGCTAATTCGTACGCGAACTAGCTTCTTACTGCTCATCACAGCATCTATCTCTTTCGCACGTGTTGTCGGATGAGATAACATGCATTTTAACACCGCGCACAAAATAGTTCGTGCCGTCGACTAGGACAACCTAAGGCAGTCAGTCAAAATACGCGAGGCGCTTACTCGACTCGGTCGCATCGCACAAAGACAGGCAATCTATATGAATCGCCTCGTGACGCCCCCTAGGATAGTGCCACGTCACCCCAGGGCGTCCCGCGCACAGTTAGTTAAGCTCTGGTTTATGTTAATTGATTTAATTAGTATTTTCCCGTTTCAATTAACTATAAATACATTGTGGACTGACTCGTTTGTCTAATTCTGGGTCAACCAAAATGTTAATCGTCACTTTCTCTGTAGCAACATGGAGTCTGGGTTTGAACCTGATTAATGGCAACAGGCTCTCAAACCAAACGTTTCTTTGAGTCCATTGGTCCGCTCTGTTCAAACTCCTGCTTGATATAGAAGGAAGCAATAATTATTGTGTTTCATGCTCTTTCACTGATATATTCTGATTAAATTCGTTGTGGAATCCAAGACAGTAAAATGTTTTTCTTGAACTCGTCGAACTTCTTTAACTAGGTGGTTTTTTGGTGGTCACTACTGTGGTGAACTTCTCCTAAAAACCCTATTACATGGAAACTAAAGTGGGCGGATAAAACAAAACTGCGGTTCACTGCTGTTTATTCCATGTTTTTCATAGTATTAAAGTCTCTGCCAGATAACAAAAAAATAAAAGTCATTAAACCGACTTGTACCAAAAAGTAATTACGTAACTTGAAAATATGTTTTTTTGTTTATGGAGATATTTTGATAATTTTGATCTCAAATGAAAAATATAGGTGTAGAACCATTTTATCCGTTTAAATCATGTAAATCGGTCTACGCGTTTATGAGTTATCAACTCATTACTGAATGCCAAGTGAAAGAGTCAAGAACGCCCCTTACCGCGATATATTTGTTTGATCGTGTTAGCGACACCACCTTTGCATTTTTTTCGTATCGTTTAGAAGTTTTGGTATACATTGGTAGACAGGTGTTAATGACTTCTATTTTTTTTATTATCTGGCGGTGATTTCAGTGCCCATTTTCTTATGAAACTTACAAAAATATTTCTAAGAAATAAAATAATTTCAAAAGAAAAACCTCTATTATTTCACCTGTGTTAACAAGGAGCGCTTCGAACAAGAAAGAAAGGATTAAATTAACGTCAGATACTTCAGTAGTGTTTGAGAAGCTGTAGAACAAATGTTTTCTCAACCAGCGTTTCTCGCTTCAGGTATTATTATATTTTCTTTGTAAGTAATAATTTCTAGAAATTGAAGATAGTAGAACGGCGTTACAGTCTTGTTCATTCGCTGTTGAATTACAGACACGTTCTTGTGAAGGCGTTAAGAGGATTTTGAATTTAAGGAAATTTAGCACATATTTATTTAATACTTTAGGTTGAAATGTTACAGAGGCGGACTTAATATTCGTATTAGTTTTCTCCTAAATGGTGGTAGGCAATGGTCAAACATCCCTAAAACTGTTATAATTATGATGTACTTCTAACACCATTATCTTAACAAACTGTTAGGGTTTGTTTTGTTAGCCTTTTACTGCTGGGAATGGGAACTGTTTTCCTGCGTCTATTCTTCTAGTGTTATGTGTTATTTTATTAAGCTAGTTTAATTTTAGTAAGAATTTGTGCCCGGTTGATGGCAGTAGACTTACTTGACTTGAGATCCTATGTTCTCTAGTTGGGGCAGAGGGCGTCCGTAGTAGTTCTCCACCGCGAACAGTCTTGAGCTTCACGCTTCACCTCACTCTATGTCATTCTGATGCTCGTCGCTTCAGCCAATGCGGTGCGTCGCCAGTTTTAAATGGGACGGGCACGCTTAATTTTTCCTCGAGGATTCCAATTCAAGGCGTGTTTAGGAATGTGTGGGAGCGTGTGACCAATCCATTTCTATTTTCGACGCTTGATCTTGCTGTCTATCGGGCTCTCTTGGCATCTCTCGATAGCAGGAGTCTCACCCCCTAGTACATGGGAGTTTCATATAACTGACAAATTTTGGGTGTTCTATTATAGATGATTTTTTGTTTGAATGATAATTTGTTTGTGAGTGCAGTGGTGGCTTAGGAGTGCAGTGATGGCTTAGGAGTGCAGTGGTGGCTTAGTAGTATCGGCCGATAAGTTGTAGGTCGTGGGTTTAAACCTAGGTAGGTGCTTTACATTGTGTAAATTATTTCACCACCACTGCTCTCAAAACTGTGAAGGAAAATACCGTGAGGAAACTGGCATGTCCTAGGAGCAAAAATTCAAAGACGTGTGACATCCACCAACCCGCACTGGGCCCTCGTGGTGGATTGCGTCCCATCTCCTCCCACAGAGAGGATGCCTGTGTCCCAGCAGTGGGAACTTTAAAAAGGCTGATGATGATAATTTGTTATTGTAATTATGCCTAATTTTACGATGTATTTTCTACCAGTCCCTGTGTGGTCTATTTTCTACATGGACCGTTTTCCCTCCATATCTGCATATTAAAATTTCACGAGCTAACTAACGGCCTACTTTGTCTATTAAGCATCTCATTTTGTGCCATAACGGAACCAAACGGGCAATATTCACAGTTAACTTAACCTGTGGGTACTTATGGCTTACAGCGTTTGGAATATTATATTCAAACAAACCGTTTGTTGGTGGCGTTGGTATCGTAGGAAGTTTGTTGCATTCAATTACTTGATTCATTTAACCATTCTTTGGACACAATAGATAAAATAGCAAAAGAAGTATGTAAGGTTCGTATCTTTATCTACCTATGTACCTAATAACAACAGCAGTTTTCACAAAAAAAAAATAGTTCTTGTCTCACGCCTAAGTCACCGCTAGGTTTGATTTAACCCGATTGAGCGACGCAAAGGAGGGTAAGTATGGAACAGTCTATGTATGTTTGTATAATATGTATGTTTGTTCCTTTGTGGCGTTCTAGAGACCAAATGCCTGGGCCGATTTTGATGATTCTTAAGTAATAGTAGTCAATCGATTCATCCTAATCTTGCGTGTGTCACTGGCTACATGAAAATTGAAAAAAGTGACGAATGGCAATTTGGGGGCCGTATTGTTGGAGGCCTAACTTGGACTTTATTATTATAGCTTTGGTCAGTCAGCTCGCGATTATGTATCCTCCGACTTCACAGCATGATTTTATTCTTGTTTACGTCTTTTTATTAGTTCACTTCTTAATTATTTTTATATACCCTTGTTAGGCTAGTAAATGCCTATATTTTCCTCATTAAAATGAAAGCAAAGAGGTGTAAATTAAATGTTTCACCAGTCTTTTAATTGCAATTTATTTCTTCGAATTTTACAAAGAAACAAATGCACCCAATTTACTTAACAATCTCAAAAACTCTTAATAAACTGCTCAATTAATCACCAATTCTTTGGCGTTGTTTACATTAAAATTATCCTTTATTTACCCAACTAAGGTTGAAACCTCCTTTCTCAAAAGCCCGGTTCTCTAATTATTCAAGTTAATTGAAGTTTCGTCGGGACCCCAATCTCGCTCGGAGAGTTGTACGTCCTTTTGGACCCTAATTCGTAGCTAAATTAAAAAATACTTGTGAAATTAAATCTGAAATGAGTAAAGGGAAGTCTGAAAGTGGCAGCGGGGACTGTTATGTGTGGAAATCGGTTGTCATTACTTCGCGTGCCAAAAAACGGAGTAAAGTTACGATAAATGATCGTAATTTGAGCTTTTCATTTAGCATTATCGGCACCGGAAATCCACCGAAATCTAGAAAAATGCCTTTTTCTCAAACATGCTTAGAAATTTGAGCATTATTTTGACTACCTTCTTCGAGATAAATCGAAATTGCAGTACAGGCCAAATACATGCGAGCAGCGGCCGGCAAAAGTTGTATGAAAATCCATATCTGTCCTTTGCAGCGGCCAAATAAATTACATAGTAAACCCGTATCTGTCGTGTAATTTAAAAATGGAACGATCTTTTACTCCGAATCATGGCAACCAAGGAGGTAACTTATCAAAGGTTTTATTTAAATTTCGAACTGGCTTGCAAATAGAAAACTGTGTATTGAAAAAAAAAACAAATGAACAGTTTAAGGCTTAGCACGCACTGCGATTTTTATTTGTGCGGGGGTTTTTGTAGTATTATTACCGCGTGATTTTTTTACCGCAACGCGTGCGGCTTCATACAATTCCATAGGTATAGCATATAACGCGGGAATAGGTAATTATTGTTGTTCGTTGTTCGTTATTGATTTTGAAAAGTAATTGTATTTGACAAAATGAGTTCTAGGTACTACTTAGTTTTATTTTCCGCGCATTATTTGAGAAAAGCACTATACAAGCCTTGGCCACAACTAGGCATTGATGGACTTACGTATGTGTGCCTCGGCCCACATTTAAACGTTCGTCCATCAATGCCTCTTTTGCTGGCCGCTGCAGTAGTCATTAATGCCATATTGAGCTGTAAAGACTGTATAAAAAGTTGGTAAAGTCATTGGAAATGATGTCTTTCATTGGAAAGTAAATTTGTTTTTAAGTTGTGTGTGAAAAAGTGGCACACTTGGTTTTCATACAGATGGAAGGACTTGCGTTATCTAGTTAGATTTATCTCTGTGGTTGTCATGGTATAAGTTCAGGAGGAATAAGGTACAAGTCGTGTGGAAGTTTTGAGTATTAAATGTTGATAGTTATAAGGGTAGAGCAAGACCAAAGAAAACATGGACGGATTGTGAGGAAAATCTTACTAATACTTATTATAAATGTGATAGTTTGGATAGATGTGTTTGTGGATGTGTGTTAGTAACTCAATCTCGCTAGAACGGCTGAACGGATCCGGATGAAGTTTTGCACAGAGATAGATTATAGTCTAGTCTCTATTATTCTAGTCTATTATAGTGGTCAACCACGAGACTACGAAAAAAAGTCTGGAATAGCATATAGGCTACTTTTCATAAGGCAAATATAGATCTAAGGAAGAAGAAGACACAAAGTGTTTATACATATATCCCAAGGGCACATTATACCTATTTGCTATTCCAGACTATAATCTATCTCTGTGCCAAATTTCATCCAGATCCGTCCAGCCTTTTGAGCGTGAAGAAGTAACAAACATACAAACACACACTCACTCACAAACTGTCGCCTTTATTAGTGTGATAACTTTTCTTTAACTTTAACTTTTTTCATTGTGCGAATAGCTAAGAAGTTGTATTCCCTGCCGCAGTCTTTGTTTCCTGTTAGCTACAACCAAAGGTTGTTCAAGTCAAGAGTGAATAGGTTACTTCTAGGTAAGCGTGCTTCACCGTCGACCACATCATCACTTAACATCAGGTGAGATAGTGGTCAAACGCAAGCCAAACACCAAAAAAAGAAAAACTGAAATGCGCATGACTTTTGATGTGATGTTCATTTAATTATGACTTATAGATTTGTGATATATAGTATGATAGTAAAATACCCCCATAGAACAATTGTAACATATTATATCTGTCATGTATGTGAACATCATTGATGTAGTACATGCCATGTTTTGTACGTAAATAAAAAGATTTGCCGGCAGTACACGTTAATTTTTTATGTGTTTTTTTCATGGGATTTTTTTTGCTTGTGCTTTTGTTTTTCAGGACATTAATTTGATTGATCACATACATTTTTCCGTGGTTTTTATGATTATGTTGCTATGATTGAATATGTTTTTTAGGGTTCCGTACCCAAAGGGTAAAAACGGGACCCTATTACTGAGACTCCGCGGTCCGTCTGTCTGTCTGTCTGTCTGACACCAGGCTGTATCTCATGAACCGTGATAGCTAGACAGTTGAAATTTTCACAGATGATGTATGTCTGTTGCCGCTATAACAACAAATACGTCGTCACGTTTTTTGTATGGGGGGCTCCCATACAAAAAACGTGATATTTTTGCCGTTTTTTTGCAATAATGGTACGGAACCCTTCGTGCGCGAGTCCGACTCGTACTTGGCCGGTTTTTTTGTTTAATTGTTGCACGTGTTTCCTGTTTTAATGTTTGGTAGGATATTGACTGGAATGATAAAATAGGGAGGGTCGCATTTGGGTATTTTTTTACTGTATTTTGATGTGTTTTTTTACCGGAAGCTATGGTTGTCACTATGATGATTTTGGGTGTCTCAGATAAAACTTACTTTTGTAGAAGTATAACAGAATTACAAATATATTTATATATATTATACATTAAATTACCAAGTTGAGTACGAATGTTGTTGATTTCTTGTCTAATGTTTTCCTTCAATTCAGATATAGTTGATGGATTACTGTTGTACACTCGGGGTGTCTCTTCGGATAACCCCAGAGGAAAAAATCTGGAGGAGTGAGATCTGGGCTACTCAACTTCTGAGTCGCATTTTGATGAATGTTAGAGATAGGCATAATATTATTTTCAAAAAGTAATTTTCCATGTCTTCAGTACTAATTTACTACTACAAACATTGATTTGATAGTGACCATGACAGTTTAAAAACTTATACTACTACTAATTTTGTAATTTAACGTGATATAAATATATTTGTACATTTTGTATGCATCTACAAAAGTAGGGTCATCGAGTCTTTTTTCTAGTCTGTATACAAAAAAAAATTACTTAATTTAATTAGAAAATTGTAAAGACTTTCATTTAATAATTTCTAACAGTACGCAGTAGCAATTTAGTAGCGGACTCTTTTTTTGTAAAGTACCCATCTTATTTACGAAACAAAATAACATACAATTTGTAATATCAAATAGGGCAACTTATTACACTTACGTTGCGCAGTTGTGGAAATATTTTGCTTTACGCCGAACCATCAAGCTTCATTATCACGGGGGTGGGTAGGAGCACAGCATGTTGTTTGAAAGCACATGTCAATGTATGGATTCATTGTATTATATACAAAGGTTTTATTAACGTTGAAAACTCGCCTACCGTGTCCAATGAATTTTATTTACCTTGGAAGCTTGGCATTTATGAGTTGCATTAGGGAATTGCAAATTGGGTCATGCAATCACACTAATAAATGGATACAAGAACAAAACGGTTCGAAAGAGACCTTAGTTTTTGGATGTTAAAACATACGTCATGGTACTTTAAGCTGCCTCGCTGATCTGATGATGGCAAGCGTTACTTATATCTTGGGTTCGATACCTGAGAGAAGTTCTCTGCAGCAATTTATTGCAATAGATGTCAAGCTGATTGCAAGATTGATTGCGATGACCTAGTGAAGGTTCGATTATTCTCGATGTCCACCACTTGGTTGGCCTCAACTGGGGGACAGCGGGAAAACTTTTTAAAAATTATTCCCGCTGTCCACCACTGGGGGACAGCGACACGGATTTTTAATTATTCTGCCCGAAGTACAGTCTGTAGAAGTCTGTTATCGCTGTGAAACTATTATGTCGGCTAATTACCCAATTTAATAAAAAAAATAATCAATCACACCATAATAAGTAATGGGATAATATTTTTTTTAATATTTCCTTGAAACATATTGTAACATTTTCTCCCAGCGGGGTCTATAGGGAATGTTTGAAAATTATTTGTCATTAACCCCTGTGGATGACTACGAGAACAATTAAAATCCGTGTTGCTGTCCCCCAGTGGTGGCCAACTAAGTGGTGGACATCGGGAATAATCGGGTTGCGGGTATCCGCTGGATGCGAGACGCACGGGACCAGTCAATGTGGTGACGCTTGGAAGAGGTCTATGTACAGCAGTGGATGTCTTGTGTCTGATATGATGATGATGAGATCTCAAGCAAAAATTCCGAAATACCTACGTGATTATTATGTTAGTTTAAGCTCAAACAAGGGTTTATCCCATAAAATCCAAACACCAAAAAATATAAAACTACAAATATTCATTACAGTGCTCAAAAATTAAGATAAGAAACATTTCCGTCTTTCACTAAATAAAGACGCCGTTCTTTACGAACATAAACTGTAGCTCGTTTAGTTTCAACAAACATTGCGACAACAAGACAAACATTCAACCCATTAAGCTGAAACATTCTCTTCTAATTAAAAGGCTTTAATCTTGAGGCCCAACGAGGAACATGCCGAAAGACATCACTTAAAGGGCGAGCAGACGAACCACTTACCGGAGCAACAGTAAATCGCTTAAATAGTAAATAAATAAATATGAGTAGGATTCATTGAGACAAGTATTTATACAATATTATGGGACCCATTGAATACGAAAAAAAATTCACATCTGCATGTCTTTCGATAAAAACCACTAATAATCTATCTTCTACGTCGTCCCAAGCAAGCATCTTTATCATACATCATCTGACTTACACCATAGCATTTAGTTCCATCCCACAGTCATTGTCGCAATTATCGATATTCCATTCGTTAATAACAAAAAAATCTTTTACGTTTAAATATAGCCTGACCGAGTAAAGGTTGTCATCGGAGCTAAGGATAAAACTGTGTGTGTTCAGGACAACTGTGAAAAATGTGTGCGGTACAAGCAAAGCCCTATACCGACTGACGGTCCCAAATTGGAAGCGGTTGTCTGTGAACATGGCTAGTAGTTGTTCTGTATGGCTAGGTAGTTAGTGAAGACTGGCATGACAAGTGACAAAAGGCTTGTTCTTCACTTGTCATAAGTCTTCTTTCAAAAGATTTTTTTAAAACAAACTTTTATATTAATTCACGGACACCGGGACAGGTGAAACTATATAAAATAAAAGCTTGTAAAAAGACTACTGCATGATCAGTATTATACGTCATGGGCTGATAAAGTAATGTGGGGGCTTCTTGCAAGTCACTTACTGCGCCACTGTCTTCGACAACAGTAGCCATATAAATTATCGCTCTAAAATTGCCCGTGTGCAAATATAGGCCTTATTTACATTGCTAATTGTCGAGTGTCGTTTTATGCAATCTCTTATTCAAATCCCCGACAGTGTTCAGTTGGATTAATGAGAAAGTTAATTAAGTACGTGGATTGATAGCTAATTGGACTAGTTCGTTTATCGGGACTTTCTTTTGTTACTTCTTTGGGGAGTTTTGGACCAACCTGGTCGCTTGTTCCATTTCCTGTAGTACATAACATTCAAAATTTTCTTATAAGACTAATCTAATAATAGCTCGTTGCTCTACCGCAAAAAAACAGGATGAAAACTATTGACCCACCTACATTTGTAATTTAACAAATGGAAGTTTGTAATTTCGTTGCCGTCGACATCTATCGTGATCCACAACATTTTGTACTAATGAAATATAAAGATATATTATGGAAAGGTTAACAACTACTGCTGCCGTATTAATACGAACCATAGCTAGTTATATTCTTTTTCTGGACTACCTAAAGCACTTTTTCAGCAACTTAGTATTTATGTTTTTACTCTCAGGTCATACATCATACATTTTAATCATTTCTTTCTCATCTTCAAACATGATGTTCAATTTTGAGTTTTCATCATGTTATTCACTGCCTGGCTACATGCAAGCTGCTACAAGTACGGTAGCTTGCGTAGTGGAAACATGCTTGCTCACAGGCACACGAGTTGCCATCTTATTACATTAAATTGAAACTCAGTACGTGCAAAACTTTTACAAATAAAATCGTGCCCCAGGAAACCGAATTCAAAAGGAATTGGAAATTATAGGAAGGGATATGTGACGCAAGGTGGAAGTATTACAAGAATAATATATTATGGATGGAATATTTGATAAATTGATAATACTTGTGAATAACTTTACGAGGAGGTAATAGAAACAAAAATAATATGACTAGAAAGGGGAAGGCGAAAAGTACTGAGACAACAGTAAAAAAATGTAAATTCTAGATGAAGAAGACACGTTACGTCGACCCCTATATTAATTATAATTACAACAAAGCAATGGTAACGTGTACAAATATATATTCCTTTCAGATCTTTATACTATCGAATTCCACTGTCCTAATTGTCAACCAAACAGTCAAATAGACTCAAATTGAGCATAAGCTCAAGCCTATACATTAATTATTATCAAATCAACCAATAGTCAAGTGTATGCGCCCAACACACAAGCTAAAATAGTTGGTATACAGTTCTATATACACAGTACTCTAGAGTTCCAAATACAGAATTATATATAGCTCTATATATTCATAGGCTCTTCAATGTCTATTAAGATATTAACGGCAAGCTAGGTGTTTGAACAGCAAATTAATTGATATGATGTAGGTAATGGCAAATAATATGGAGCTTACACAAACAGTGTTATTGATTTCATAACGGTTTTTTGTTTGAGAAACTTCTTAATTATGTATTTGTCTGTGAGTTTATTATTGAAGGCACAGTCGGAGTTTTAGCTGCATTAATATAAATCTAAAATTATGTTATAGGAGTTGAAATTATATCGTTTGTTAGTAAAGGGTAATCTCTAGAATTGCTGATTCGATTACATTATTTTTCACGTTTAGAAAGGTACTCATCATTGCGTGTCATATGCTACTTACTATCTCGAAATGAAGCCACGAGAAAAATAATAAAGTCGTGACAATCTAATAAAAAGAAAAATACAAAATTAAAAAAAAAAACGACATATTTATCTTGCGAAAACACCCCGATTCAAACAGTTAAAGGCCCATAACTTTTGAACGGCTGACGCGATTTTATTCAAACATAGCTAAACAAAAAAACTAAATCAAAATAGGTTGTTCGTACGGTTAACATAAAAATTTATTAGGATTATGAATTTGATTTTTCTTAGACATGCATACAAAGTTATCGCGCAATGTAAAATGAGAAACGTCATCGGAATTCTTAGATGGTCTTGTTTTTAGTTACCCCTATCAAGGCCCCTAGTTTCAACCAATCAAATATATTTATACGATTTTAACTTTGGCGTGGCAATGCGTCCGCCTCTGTTCATTTGTTTGTACAGTGATATATAAATAAATAAGGTTTTTAACCAATTTTTGAGTCTCAAGTGAGATTCTGTACGGGCCCTACCTACTTATAAGTCTTGATGAAAATGAAAGCTACTTTACACTCACAAGAACATACAGGAAACCAATTCTAAAAAGGCAGGATTGGTGTCAAACAACCACACGTTGTAACAAACTTACCAGCGGTAGCAAAAATTACAGAGTCACCTCTTTTACGATGTAGACGTAGGTAACTCGGTCAACTGCATACAAATCCCATTCCGTGATTGCCTAGTATAGCAATTCCGTGCTGCCCAAGATTTTGTACATCGTATTTGTTTCTGCTCCAATTCGGATTTCATTTGTTTTGTGTAGAAGTTGAATAAAATTAAATTTGTATGGTTGCTTCCTACGTGAATCTTCTTACAAGATTCTTGCAGACTTTTAGGTACTTTTATATTCGATGCATTTCTTTGCTATTTTGTTATTCCCATTTTTAATGATTAAAATACTGTGACCTAATTCAGATCACGATCTGACCGTTCACCAAATTATATCCAAATCAGTTTAGGCTTAAGGTGTAATAGATAAAAAATAAAAGTTCTAAACATCCAGACTTTTTTATGTAGGAATATAATAGTAGTAAATTGGCAAGTAAGGTAGGCGTAGTTGGTACGTACACCGATCACGTAGCCCTTTTTTATTTTATCTTATTCAGTTGAAGTGAAGAACAGTCACAGAAACTTTGTAAAGAGGATCATTTACGAATAAAGATGGGCTAGAGAAAGGTTGGAACCTGATTATTGGGTATGAATCCGGTTTTTTGCGTATTATATTCAAATGATTGTAGTGAAAACTTCTTTTAACTACGTTGAATGATTTTTTGTAGGGGCAAGACTTGTGATCTCGTCAGCGACATGATAATGTAACAGCGTCATCGACATGCTAATGCAACGTGTGACCGAATAACTGTGTTTTTGTGTGACTATTCTAAAGTTTTAAGTTTTCACTTCTGTCAGCATTCCCCATGACTGCCTATTTTTGTACAAGCTTTTAACTTGCAATGTATGTAAGTTCGGGTTAAATCTTGCAACTGAATTTTAAAGCAGTTATCCACCACCGATTAAGATGAAATTTTGCATACACGTTTAGTTTGGATGACAGTGCATAGTAAGCTAAGTGACGTCATTCTAAATCCAATATGGCGGACGGCCCATGATGGTGGACTAGTAATTTTTTGTGCACTGACATGGTATGGGTATCAAATGAAAGGATTTGCTGAGAAGAATACGAAAAAAGCTTGTCGTGAAAAAATTTTTTTTGTGTATTTATTATTATATACTAGCTGACCCCTGGGGCTTCGCTCCCGACGACTGGCTACCTACCTACCTACCTACCCTGCCTTCCCTACCAACCTGCCTGCCTACCCTGCCTACCCTACCTACAAATTTTTATCTATCATCAATAGTTTTCTCAGCGCACGCCAAAGAATGAATTTTTTAGGCAACATTTTGCTACCTTGGGTTACAATATAGCAATTTTCATAAGGATCTCTATTTTTTTTTAAAACATATTATAGCCACTCAGGAATAATGTAGCTTTCTACTAGTGAAAGAATTTTCAAAATCGGTTCAGTAGATCCAGAGATTACCCCTTACAACGTCACGTACTCACAAACTTTACCTCTTTATAATATTACTATAGATAAGAGCTTTACTTTACTTTATATCAAATAGGCATGTTCGGTAAACAGTCTTTGTAATTTTCATGCCAATGAAATACAGGGCAACGGACCATAACTCCATCTCATTTACTTGTACAGAAGAAGACAAACTTTTACAAAACTCGCTTGATTAGCAAGTTTTCCACGTAGCAGCATTATCTATCCTGCTTACTCTCTTTGAAGGGTAAACTTTCTTCCGAGTATTTCCCCTCGATCTAAATCCACACAATAATTTGTCAATTTCAGTTTGAGACTTGCCCGAATCCCGTCTTTTGAATTGGGTCAGTTTCGACGCCTCGGTCCAACGGCCACTGAATCCCATTGTCCTTCGTCGTTCGTTCCAGAAGCTGGCAGCTTTGTCAGGCCTCATCCTTATTAAACAGCTGAATATAGACTGCGTATTCATGAACTGGTTTTCGATTCAGGCCTGTTGGGAAAGCCTTTGAGGTCTACGTATAGTGTATTTTTGTTCTCGCGTCTTGGTAAGCAAACATTGTATGAAAATCGGGCGATTTCATGAAAGATTTCTAGAAGAATTGTACCTATAATTATATGTTGTTGAAGATTAAATGTTCTAAGTTTTTACGAAACGATGCCTCTCTTCGCAAGAGATATCATACTTAGAAGGACGTAGGAAACAGTCGTTAACTTAACCTTCCATATAGAAAGAAACTGATGTGCAAAAAAAAAAATTATTTCGCCTTTATGCGCATCAATATAGCTTCGCCAATATGCGCATCCAATTTATTTAAATACCGTCGATCCTCAACATTTGGCTGTCGAGCTTTGGAATATAATAGTAGCAAGTAATATCCACACAGTATGTTATAATGTATCACCAGCAAGTGCATTGCCAGTAATGTAATACGATCTGATAGGATTGTGGCAATGGGCCCATTGTCTTGTGTTAATAGAGAGGGATAATGATGTAGCAGATATTATTATATTACCAATCAATTAGTGGGATACATTTGGTACCTACATCTTAGTCTTATAAGTATTTGATCTTGGTCAAATTATTAATTCGATACACGAAAAAATAGGTATTTACGCTATGTATGAAATGGTATGATACTTTTATTGTGTTCGCGATATAGTTTCCAAAAAATATTAAGTGTTCAAAATAACTTAGTATAATTAGCGTATAACTTCAAACATTATAATCACTTTTTTAACATTACCTACCTACTATTCATTCTGTAACTCACATATCGAGCATAAACATAAGCTTCGTGCCTTTTTGTGGCAATAACATCAATTGGAAACAGGGATTCGTATAGACTCTATTGTGGAATCATTACCATTCATGTAGTCCGACTTCGGCCTCTGCTGGGCACATGGTTCTCACCTGTAAAATTGTCATGGTTAAATAAGGAGTGTAACGGTGTCATATTTTTGGTTCCATATATTCTATTGATTCAGCAGGAAATATAAATCGAAACATCCCCACGTTTGATGAGTTTTTATCACGCTCGATCGGTTGATTGCAAACTAAAGTTTCAGATAACTATGTTTGATCAACAAACAGGAAGAAGGGAAATTAAGGAAATACAGTTTAACTCTGATGAGGAAGTTTTTAAATACTTGGAGCGTATAAAAACTGTGATAAGTTTGACTAAGTAAGACGAAGAGGCTTATCAGCAATGAGACACTGTTCGAGTCAAAGCTCCAAAGCCTTGAACATCGTTACCTAGTTGTTGCATTTCGGGGAGTGTGCGATGGAATTGCATGATCTAATTCCGCCTAGCCCGTTTCATCATTGGACTACAAGACGTACGGCGATGCGCCACCGGTACATGGTGGACATACCACCCAAATGAACTCAATGGAGTGGAATTCTCTGCCGGAGATGTGTTGCCCGATAGCTACAACCTCGGGGTCTTTAAGTCAAGAGTGAATAGGTTACTTCTAGGCAAGCGTGCTCCACCGTTCACATCATCGCTTACCATCAGGTGAGATAGTGGTCAAGCGCGAGTTAATCTATAATAAACAAAATGTTTTGGACGTAAGCTTGGTTTATTTTATTCTGTTATGTTTCTTTTTAACAAATGCTGCAGGGGGAACATGGAATCTCACTTCTGTACTTTAATATTACTCTTTTCCTCCATTATATAAAACATGTGCCCCAATAGAAACCTAATGGTAAGCAAAGTGCTTTATTTTTACGCAAAACCACTCGCCCGCAACCTTTAACCAAATAAATTGCTAATAAAGTCAACCGTTTACAGCGACGAAAAGCCATTTACTCCATTCGAACCTAAAAATACTTTATCGACTTCTTAAATGTCACATCCTACGTTCTTTTAGTTGAGCACCAATAAATCCCAATTTATGCCTAGACGAGGAAATTGAGTCATCGAAAATGCAGTCCAAACGATCGACTCAGGTATTCCGTGCTCTCCGAATGTCAATAAATTCGCTATAGACACCCGAGGACGGAAGGGCACTCGTTCATGATAGATGGCCTCTTCAGGCCAGTTTATAGGCCATTATCCTCGTGTTCGAACATTCTCAAGCCTCATAACGACATTTTTGAATATATTGCCTATTTAATAATGTAAAATTGTTTTATGATCGTAAATCTTTGTTGTGATTTATGTAGAAGTGAGGCTAGGGCCTAAGGTAAATGATGCGGCAAATTGGCTCTTACGTGGAGTGAACTGGGTATCAAATGTGTGCCCCAAAGCTTGTAATGTAGCTTCTAATTTATTGCTAGCGATATCGAAGGCAGACTTCCGATCAATCGATACGGAGGAGTTTGAATTCTCACCCTTGCGCAGGTGCCTAGTCTCTTTATTGATGACATGGAAAATAATATGAGTTCTTATAGCACAAAGACCGAAGTAGCAGAAAAGGAATGTATAGGTGATATTGGCTATGATAAAATTGACAACCAAAAAATGGATTGTTAAAAGCCGGTATGATAAATTAATGTTTCATACAAAGTGATGAAACATATGATTTCATAGTATAGATCAGGAGTCACCAAATAGCGGACCTTTTCTGTGTGGATCTTAAGTAAACAGTTATATAATTTACTTGTATTCTTGAGTACGTAATTTAATCATTTATCTCGCGCTTTGTCTTTGCTGGCGTCGATAAACATCTCCAAGAATTAATGACAATAGCCTGCACCTACTTTAGTCCAAACTCCAGACGGAGTTCAAGGCAAAAAATAACAGATTTCTCATTAATATTTGAAAAAAGATCTTAGTACTTTTTGGCTTTAAACATTACGGACCGCGACAATCATAATATTTTTTTAAGAAACGGACCCCAAATGAAAGTAATGTTTGACCACTGGTATAGATAATAATCAGATGCAAAAAAATGTCAACCAATAACGGGCCATACAAGCGTACTTATAAGTTACAAAATTCTACATAACCGTTGCGAAACACCTACCTACAACCACCTCCCTCGAAACGAAACTTACACTCCAGTCAAGATACTATTTGCCCGTGGAGAAATCCAAGTGCAAAGTTTGAGCTTTAAAACTTGCAGTGGCAAGTCAGGTTGCAATTCGATTCGGCTACGACTGTTGAAGTTGGTGTAGCCACAACCAACTGTAGTGCTAACCACGGTATGTGGTTAGTGGCTAGTACTTACAAGTTGTCGGGAACAGGTGACCACCACGGATTGTGTTGGAACTTTGTGGGTATATTCTAGCTATTTAATTGTTATTTAAGGTGTATTTCATAGAATCTACCTCACACCATAACGACCTCCGCACCACAAAATAACGACATCAGTACCATACCATTACGACCTCTACACCTCATAACATTTTAATTTAATAATTTTATGAATATTTTTGCAATAATCTTACTAATATTATAAATGAAATAGTTTTGATGGATGTATGTTTGTTAACCAATCACGCCAGAACAGCTGAATGGATCTGGATGGAATTTGGCACAGAGATAGATTGTAGTCTGGAACAGCACATAGGCTACTTTTTATCCCGGTTTAATATTCCCATGGGATAATAAAATACGTTTCACGCTGGCGAAGCCGTTGGCAGAAGCTAGTGTAACAATAATTTAATAATATATCAGTAATAATTTAATAATAATTTAATGATAACTCAATAAAAAAAATATAATGATCGTTTTTTAGTTTCTTTGTTTCTGTATTCCTCCCTTTTTCTTG
This sequence comes from Orthosia cruda, assembly GCA_964057195.1. Classification (NCBI taxonomy): domain Eukaryota; kingdom Metazoa; phylum Arthropoda; class Insecta; order Lepidoptera; family Noctuidae; genus Orthosia; species Orthosia cruda. The sequence continues at coordinate 18,204,816 of OZ059842.1, read as the reverse complement.
TCCTTTACCAAATTATTTAAGATTATAATCGAAGTTTTGTGGGGTTTTGCTGGTAATCTGTGTGATAGGATTTCCTAGTGTCACCAGTTAAAGGACTTATCAAATAATGTTGCACTTTTATGTAATAGTTTGTAAGACATCTTTGTGGAAGAGAAATAAATATTTATGTTTATCTAAATACTATAGGGGCTATGCAAGTACCGGATAAGTTACGATGGAATAAGCATCTTTAAAATAGACTGAAATATAATAACGTTAAATGAAATCTTATTCTTCAGAAGTAGATTAAAATCAGTGACAGTAATCTACTTTGTCAGTGTTTTTCATATATTTATTAGGTAGGTAACTTACCTGTTGAATTACTGAAGAAAAACTTCATTATATCGGGAAAACATTTCTTGATGTGAGTGAACGCACCTCCACCCAGGCCTTCGGAGAATATATAGGCGTGATGCTATGTTGTGTAGATCCTTTTTTGTCAATTCTTCAGACCGTGCGTTATCTAGCAGTTAGTCATGGCACTCTTTCTTTATTATACCTAAGTAACAAAATAATTAAAAAAAATTTTGTGCTTCAGTTTTTTAACCGACTTCCCAAAAAGGAGGAGGTTCTATGTTCGACTTGAAGTTTGTATGTTTTTTTTTTTTTTTTTTCTATTTTCACCGATTACTCCGTCAATTGTGGACCGATTTTGAAAGTTCTTTTTTTGTTTGAAAAAGTATGTGCCGAAATTGGTCCCATTTTAATTTGGTGAAGATCTGATGAAGAACTTCGGAGATATACAACAGAACTCTTCAATAAATAACGGCAAATCTCTCGGGATTGCTGCAATCGCATGTCTGTTTGTTGATTATAACATAACATCACGCCAGTACGCTCTTAAGGGGTTTGCAGACCTCTCATTTCACCGGTTATGTTCTAGTTTCATGAATTCTATTCTGGCGAAATATTTCCCTTACTTACTTGCCTATTAGGTACGTACAACTAAAAAGTGAAAAATAAAAAAACCTTTTGCAAAAAAATACTACCGACTTCCAAATACAAAACTACAAAGTGAAAAATAACTTAATTTTTTGAAGTCGGTGTCCATTAAGTGTCCAAAATTAAGTTATTTTTCACTTTGTAGTTTTGTATTTGGAAGTCGGTAGTATTTTTTTGTAAAAAGTTTTTTTACATTTACATATACAATTGAGGCAGCCCCGTTAAGTAATTAAGAATACGTGTGTTGGGCCTGACTCGCTCCTAACCTCATTTTAAACATAACAGCAATTTCGAATAAAAATATTAGAATTAAAGAAATAAACATAAAAAGTTATAATAAATAAATAAAAAAGAAAAACTGAGTTAATAAAATAAAATTCTATCCAGAAATTAATTCTAAAACTTTGCCAGTAGGACATTATCTTTCTGTGTGTATGAGTAAGTGTTGCGTGTGCGAGTGTGTGTTGCGGGTGTGAGTGTATGTTGTGGGTGCGAGTGTGTGTGTTTATTATCTCTTAACAATTTGCGCTATCTTTACCAACATAATTTAATAAACATGAAATCTGGCTAACCGTTGCAAAGTCTGGCTGAAAGTTTCCACCACAGAGTTGGAGCAAAGCTACTTTTCTTGCGCCAACAAAGCTGCGGCGTTTCAGCTTATCAAAAGTATAACTTCTGTTTTTCTTGAATAATCCGTGCCATGTTAAACGTTCTTGATCGTTCTAAGAAGAATGCTTATGAAAAATCATTTAATATTACAATTTAGTTTGAAGGACCTTGACTAAGTATTTTAGACCTATAGTACAAATATAATAAAAAATACGGCGAATAATTTGATAATAACTAAAGTAATAAGCTTACATCAAATATGAATGAATCCCATTCAAAGTACTCTTCTTGGCTAGCGATGCAGTAATCCTTAGATTGATCTTATGATTGTAAGCATTTCTCAAAACCTTTTTTTTCCGATGACCCTTTTTCGGCTCCTCGTAGCTCTATAAAACTCGAAAATTAAGACATAATTTTTATTTTCAGCACGGTTTTTATTTTTGGGGAGAACCACCATGATGACGGTAAAAATCTTCGATTATATATACTTCTATATCTATACTTGATATTATAAAGAGGAAAGATTTGTATTTTTGTATGTAACGAATAAACTTAAAAACTACTGGACCGATTTCAAAAATTCTTTCACCGTTGGGAAGCTACACTGTCCCCGGGTGACATATATACTTTTTATCCCTGTATTCCTACGGGAACGGGAACTACACGGGTGAAACCGCGAGGCGTCCGCTAGTTTTTAATAAACAAAAAGATTTATCTGTGAATTTGATGATTCAGGGTGGAATCGAGTAGGAGGACATGGTTTGAGTAAGTCCATGAAATATATTTTTATTTGGCACAAATACCCGTATCCAATGAAAAATAACCACCATGATCAATCGTACGCAGCAACAGTAGTAAAATATAGCCATCCCTCGCAAATATAGCCAATGTTTCCAGCCCATGGCGTCCACTCAATGGCCCTGGGCCTTTTTGTCAAATTGCCCGTCCGAATGATTTTTCGGCCCTCAATAAATAAAGCTTGGTACATTGTTGCTGAATTTTCTACTAAATGGATTCATGTTGGTTTCACTCTGGTCTGGATTTTATATTCCGATTTAGTTCATACAGTAGACTGTCTCCATACGGTTTGTGAATATTTTTGTCAAAAGGAATATATAAAGTTTTGTAGATATTTTGTTTGCTAGTGCGTTGGAACCAGTGAGCTGTTTTGTTAGGTTTGAGGTTTTTATTTGTTCAATGAAAGGGAAAATATTCGTACGCTTTGGTTGAAAAATACCTATTGGTTTGGTTGGTTTGCCCGTGACGTCACTCTCGTGGTCTATGCTACAGGAACCGTGCATTTTTCCGGCATAAAAGGTAGCCTTTGTCGCATAACTTCGGTGTATTGTCGGTCGTCGATGTAATCTAGTTTTAACACAAGTAAAGTTAAACAAAAACCCGACTCATTTTTATTTCATGCTACATAATTTATTTAGTAGTAGACACGCTGCGTTAGACAATCTATTGAATACGTAATTAGTCATAATTACGTATTCAATAGATTGTCTATCGAAGCGTGTACACAAGACACGAGACAACGATCACAAGATATGTTGTCAACGGTATCTTGCGAAAACACCTCGATTCAAACAGTAAAACGCCCAAAACTTTTAAACGGCTGAACCGATTTTCAACATAGCTAAGAACACTCTCGATAAAGTCACCTTTCAAACAAAAAAACTAAATCAAAACTGGTTCATTTGTTTAGGAGCTTTGATACCACAGACAGATACTCGCGAGGTTTTCGACATGTGGGATGTGGACAAAGCCATCATTGTACCGATAGTCGTGTCAGCCAATGACTTAATAGCCTCGAGCCTCGATCAACACCTTAGGAGGCTCTCGTTAGGCGGCTGGGTCAAGGGCCTGATTCAGAAAGCAGTACTGCTTTACACGGCAGGAGGTCCCTCTCTCTGGAGACCTGACTGCAGGTAGCTTGGTCCCGATACCGGTGGGCCTCTATTTACTATATTTTGTTTTTTTTTTATGTTTTATAAAATATTTAAAAATATATTACAAAAGGAGCTCGTGGCTAAATAATAACAGCCGCATGAGTCGATCTTCAAGGTTAAGCAACGCTTGACGAGGTCGGTCCGTGGATGGGTGACCATTTCAACACACCGAGTTTCCTCCGTGCCTCGGAAAGCACGTTAAGTCGTTGGTCCCGGCTGTCATTTGAAGATCTTTGACAGTCGATACGGGTAGTCAGAAGCCTGAGATCAGACACCAGTCTTGCCAAGGGGTATTGAGTTGCCCAGTTACTGGGTTGTGGAGGTCAGATAGGCAGTCGCTCCGTGTAAAACTTGTACTCAGCTGAATCCGGTAAGACTGGAAGCCGACCCCAACAATAATTGGGAAAAAGGCTAGGCAGATGATGATGATGACAAAAGAAATAAGTTAAATAAAGGACATAATAATAAAAAATACATAATAAACCTAACTTTCCCGTTTTTATTTCACGAGAACTGTTTTTCTCACCCGAAAAAACATGGCAAATTCAAAGCTCATTTTAATATTCGACTTTTTCAGATAAACAATTTACCTATCCTTCTCAGAAGCCCACCGCTATCTCAGTAAACATACCTTTCGTCTAAAAACAATATATAAAAAAAATGATTAATGAAGCCAGCTTTATTAAACTTTATAAATACATCAAGCCTGGTGGCCTACTGGCGAGGGCGTTGACCTGGGAAAGAGACCACGCGTGCAAATTGGTGTATAAATAAGTGCTCTAGTGTTACCACGTACGAGAGACACCTACAAGTTTGTAGCTAAATAACACTAGGTAATGGCAACTTTCCGTAATAGGTGTTAGTAGTAGATAGCTTAGAACTTAGGTGGATCTTCCGAAAAAATACATAGGTACTTTATAAAGAAAGAAAGAAAGAAAAGAAAGGATAAATATTTATTTGTGACCTGCACAGAAGACACGAACAAAAAAAAAATCCCCCCTGCGAGACCAAAAAGGTACATATTGTATACGCACATGCTAAGTGATTTGTATTCCACCATGATACAACTTGAGACCAAAAAGGCTCTTATCTCATCGATACAATTTGGGTTTCCAGGAAAATTACTATATAGTGTGTAAGTCTGTGTGAATTGTTGGTAAGGTTTATTTGACTTAGATCTAGTTTCAATGTGGACAAGAGGGTACATAGGCAAAGTTACATGCTATTGTCAAAAAGTAAGCGGTTGCCAATCCCATACGTTTTACCCGACTGCGGGAGGGTACTGTTTTTCGAGCGTATATATGTATGTTTATTTCTATAACACGCTCTATAGCCCAAACGGCTTGACCGATTATGACATATGATATGTCTTTAGATTCGTGTAATTGTGGCAGTGACATAGGCTATATGATTTTAAAATATACATTACAGCATATGTTAATATACAACAAAAATTATAATAGCCACTCTGACAGCATCTCATAATACTTAATATAGGTTTAAATATATCTAGTACTTGTTTTTCTCTTTCCAGTTAATTATTTTTCAGCAGTCGGGTTTTTGTATTTTAATAGAATTTTTGACAACCGTTCCTGGCTGTCAATTTGTCAAGAAAATGAGGCGGCCATAGTAAATTAAATGGATAAAAAAGCAAATCTTTTCTAAATTTAGAGGTTTATAAAGTTCAGTTAGCATCTGGCGCAATCTAAATTAATGGTCTATCGAATTTAAAAGGGACCCAGGTGATAGGACCAGTAAAAGTGTTAAGCAAGGAGCCTAATCGACTTTAAATGAGACGTTTCGTGACTTAAATTTGACGTAAACTTATAAGTTTTGAATAACTTTGAAACCTTTATCAATAAATATGTATATTCCCGATCGTCCCACTCCCAATGCCTGGAATTCGTTATATATTTCCCGATCGTCCCACTGAATATGTTGGTGACGATCGGGAAAAACATATTATTATTTTTTGATTCCCATTGGTCCCGCCAAATATAATTTCAGACCGCTTGTTTAGTGGTTAAAAAAAAACCCAAAAACTAGTCATTCACCAGTGCTGTTTCATTATTCTGCCACTACTAACCTGACCGGTATTATTTAAAGATACTAGAGGAAGAGAATTTCAAGTCAACCAATAGAGTTCACGCAAATAAAACAATGTTATCAACACTCCTTTGTTAAGTAACGGCAACGCCGGCGCATCCTGCCGGAGCCATGTGTAATATTTACCTAAACAATAACATTTTAAATGAAACAATAATACATTTAGAAATTATGTTTTATATTTATAACGGCAAAACAACAATTTTAACTTCAATGCAAAATATAGCTGGACAAGTGGCACTAATGTAGGACGTAGGAACATATTCCCATTCGTCCCACTAAAAGCCATTTTATAATTTTATAAACTTTTCGTAAATGCCCGATCGTCCCTCCAGTGGCACGACGGCAGTGGGACGATTGGGAATACCCGAATATATATGAAATGTTACTGAATTGGCAATTAGTTTATAATAATCTTGACTAATGGCAACCGGCCAGGCTGATTTAGGTACTTATTTCAAATTAAAAACGAGTTGAGTATATGTCAAACTATACTTTAGCCTGAAAACCTGACCAATTTGGCACTAAAGAAGGCTTTGACACGTTTTTAACCTCAAATACTTAAATCAAAAACCGGCCAAATGATTTTAGAGGCATATTCAAATTTTAAGATTATCAAGAGCTATCTGACCCATTGACTATTTGGTAAGAAACGATGTGGTCAACAATGGAGCAATCTTACCTAGAAGTAACCAATTCACTCATGACTTAAAGAGTTTGCGTTTCCTGGAAGAGTTTAAAACTATCAGTAAACGTAGACTCTGGCAGGAAATTCCACTCCTGAGCTTTAGGATCAATGAATGTATTTCGAAATTTAGAAAACGTTATGTAAATTGGTGTCTATAATTTCTCGACACGACACGGAGGGATTACAAACTATAGAATTGTGATAAGATTATTTTAAAAGAAAAGTTCTGTTCATACTAATTTATCGACAGTTTATAATTTCTTCAGATACTTTAGAAACTGTATGAATAAAACTATTAACCTTTCCTCTTTCTTTGTCCCCAGTGATAGACTGTGTGGTCTCCGGCTGGGGTCCCTGGTCGGACTGCGACACAAACTGTGGCTCAGGCAGCATGGTCCGCAATAGGCGAGTGGTCCAAGCCGCTGCGCATGGTGGTCGCCACTGTCCGTCCCTGGTGCAGCGGCGAGCCTGCCAGGAGCATCGCGGGTGCTCCGCTGACAGTGATGTTCCTTTGAGAGGTGAGTGTGTTTGTCAGCCTTAGCATTTGACCTTTTAGGTATTTGTAAGGTAAGACCTATTAAATTTATTTCAAACCGAGACCGCTTCGTGCCTAACTCGAGAAGCTTGTTAAGTTTTTGGTCCCTGGCTGTCATTCCACGATCTTCGACAGTAGTGACGGGTAGTCAGGAGCTTGAAAGTCTAAACGGCAAACGTTGATGGCGCTGAGATATGTGGGCCCTATAATAAGGTACTTCGAAGAAAATGGCAAACCAGCAAGGTTTTCAGTCTTCACACAAACTTATGACGTGTCCATTCAAAAAGTTAGTGTGAAAGCTCTTAAAGTTTTAAGTTTGTAGCACTTGGCGAAATATGCCGTTTTAAACAAGGAACAAGACGAATATTTCCTCTTTGGTCTAGTGCGGGGTCACCGAATTTTTATTTAGGGACCGTGTTTTAAAATAAATTGACCGTCGCGGTCCGTAAGGTATAAACTCCGCCTGCCTGTGTATTTACTTTGTTAATATTGAAATAATATACTTAAGTATGTAATAAATATAGATATAATATTAATGAAGATTTTGATGAGATGATTAGTCCGTTGTCGAATTGAGGCCGGAAAAGACAAAGCGCGGTATAACTTACTATTAAATTATGTACTCAATTTCGACGAATAAATTATATTCTACTATTTACTTAAGGTCCACAAAATATAGGTCCGGATCCGGACCGCGGTCCGCCATTTGGTGACCCCTGGTCTAGTTGTCGCAAGCGTTAATGTTAAGGGCAGGTAGCCCGACTTTTACATCTCTTTGATTCATTATTAAACAAACAAATAGTGATTTTTAAATGCAACAAAAATATATATTGTAGTTCACCATATGTCCTTTTCATTTCTGAGAGTCAAAACATGATATCAAAAAGTTCACTCGATCAAAAAAAAATCGGAAGAGGAGGCTGAAACGATGTTTTTTTGATTATTTATATTATTTTTCTTGAAGATTATGAAATATTTACTCCCAAAAAACATATCTAAAATAGTTAACAACTTATAGAACTTTATTCTCAGAGTAGAATTTATAAAATAGTTTAATTGTTTTAAAAATAAATTTATATATAACACAGCGGCTGCCGTACGGCTCTTCAGTCACCCGCGAGGCCTTGACGAGGCAGGGTCTATGCCAGTTTTATTCGTGCTGTACTTCTCGCTAATCTATCGACCGATTTATTATGAGACCACAGTGTAACAGAATCAGTAGGTTAGGAAAGTTTTTTAACAGACTTCAAAGAAGATCGAAATATTCTTCATGGGTGTATTTTATTTTGTATTTTTGGGTTATTAGACAAAATAAAATAAAAAAATTGCGAATATTAGTCAAAATAAAATACAAAATGGCGCCGACCAAAATTTCTGAAACTTTCGTCATGGGTGTCATTTTCATGGTTTTTGGGGTCGATAAATGCTAATATGGGGTCAAAATGAAAATACAAGATGGCGCCGACCAAAATTTCTGAAACTTTCGGTCGGCGCCATCTTGGAATTTTATTTTGACCACAAATTCGCAATTAGCGACCCCGAAAACCCTGAAAATGACACCCATGACGAAATTTTCAGAAATTTCGGTTGGCGTCATCTTATATTTTCATTTTACCACGTATTCACAATTACCTACCACGAAAACTATGAAAATGACACCCATGACGAACGTTTCAAAAATTAGGGTCGGCATCATTTTGGAATTTTATTTTGACCACAAATTCGCATTCAGCGACCCCAAAAATCATAAAAGTGACACCCATGACTAACATTTTGGCAATTTTATCGGTGCCATCTTGGATTTTGATTCAAAAACAGTTTAATATTTTTTTTTCTTTTTGTTTCTTTTTAGTCCGTCCGTTTATGTTTTCAAAAACATAAATAGTTAGGTAGTCAAATAAAATAATAAATAAAATACAATTTATGCCATTTTTTTAAAACTAAAGTACACACTATAAGTTTATTATTTACTACGCATTGTAACTCTCGTATTTTAGTAACTTTTAAAAGCAATAGTAAAATAAACCTTCTCTACACACCTTTACTGTGGCTTTTTTCTCGAATTTATGCACACGCGAGCGCGCCGCTCGCTTCACGGTAACTAACAGTGGCGCGATAAATACCTACTTCGTAAGGAAAAGCTAGCCTTAAGCATGTGGTCTTGGGTTCGATTCCTGGGTCGTGAAATGTATTTTTCAATCTGGCAATTCTTCGTAGCAGCCCTGAGTCTCAATATGTGCCCGATTTTGGCAATAAAAGACTCGCTCCTCAATAAGTTCTACAAAATCTGAAAGCGTCGCAGTTTTGTTTCTTGTTTACTTTTTTTAAATGACTAATATCTATATTTCTCAACAGATGAGACTGCAATGCTCCTACCAGGAGGTCTTTCGGTGAGCCGCCACTCCAACGAGACTGTGGACATCCGCAAGAATCTGCGTCTGCGTAACCCTGACGATCCTGAATCTAACTCACATAGAGAGTAAGTATTCTTCTTATTGTATCGAACTGTCTCAAATTATGGCAAACAAGTATGTAGCCATCATCTAGATAGCTCTGTTATTGGCTTCCTTTAAGAAGACGATAGCCGCCAATGAACTTGAGGGAACGCACTCGTTTCACACCGGCGCGATTCAAAATTCAGTAGATTTTTGTACTTGCCTCAGATCAAAATGTAGACAATTACATTTCCTTTAATAAGGTGCCAATTTCATTAAAATACACCCAGCAATTTTGGTGCGGTTGTCTTTTTTTGTCCGTTTTACATAACTTTGCAAATTAATTACTCTATGTTATACGAATAAAATTAAAAAAAAACTTGTATCAAATTATTAAGAAAATAGTCTAATATAACATAATATTAATATTTTTTTCAAAAAATTATGACTATCCGTTTAATTCTCATTTTAAAATCAGCTACGGGTATCTGCGCCTTAAATCGTAGAAAGTGTATATATAATAAGGTGACTCATATCAGACTCACACTGTGTTTGTCTAAGGGTACGTTCACACAGAACATCCGTATTTCCAGGATCGTTTTTAACGGATACGAGTACGTCGCTACTGGGGTTAATGTTCACACCAACCAAGTCTCTACCAGGATGGGCGTTCTATAAAACGGATCAGTATTTTAATACTGTTCCGTGTGTGACTACCTATGCCATTGCCGAGTAAAAACGTATACGATAAAGCGGACCTGTAAAACGGACTGCTGTATATTTTGTCGGATCAGATTTTTTTACTGGATTCGGTGTGTGTGAACTCGCTCATACAACTACATACGTCAGCGTCAAATCGCATAAGATAAAGCGGACCCGTAAAATGGACCTCTGTGTGAACGAGCACTTATCTTAAAATTCGTAAACGACGTAGAAATCAACAAACATCAAACAGTAGATTGGATTTTCAGCCCAAATCTTCCTTAACGCGTCAGACGGGATCCCGCGTTTAAAATTTAAAGCTTTTAAATGTGAAAATATTTTGAAGAATAGTAAGGTTACAATTAGAATTTAAAAAAAAACAACAAAATTATTTTGAAAGGATCGAAAAATTAGTAAATGTCAGGATACCAACCTAGTGAGGTTTCAAATAGATTACCCATCTAGGGCATAACCACTAAACCGGATGATATAAAGGCCCAAAAAGCCAGATTAAATAAACAATGATAGCTTTAAAACAACAAATTGGAAGTAATACATTGTTCATTTCAAACAATGTTCATTCAAAACGTGTAGAACAAATAAAACAATGTTCTATCTGAAATCCTTTTGTTCTTCAAAACGGAATAAATATAACATAATGTGTGACTGAAAACATCCGTTTTGTGAACTAAAATATTTTTTTTCACAACGTAATTTCATTTTTGGTGAATAATAATTATAATAATTTTACCCGCGTAAATTATTTAGTAACAAACTCATACTTTTTGTGTGATATGTTTTCAAAATTTTTGAATTGATATAATCAAAAGCTTTGTAAAAGTATTAAATGAAATACTGATAAAGAAGACTGACAGACAAAGTGAAAATAAGTCTTATTAAGACCCATTTCATAATAAAATTGTAATTCTAAATTTAGGAGAATTATCGCTTATGGTTTGTGCTAAGTGTAGGTATAGAGAGACAGAATACTCACTAGCCAGCCTCATCTAGTTTAAATTGACAGAAAAGAAAGACGTGTGAAAGTGTTATTTTTAATCAATTTACAAAATAAATATCATTTATCATTATTTTTCAACATAAAAAAAAATATTTCAACCCGTTGATCTGTCGGTATAATCGACACCATACTTTTTATTGATTTATTTTTAAACTGTTAAGAGTCAGGTACTGCGATAGTCAGTATTAGATTTGGACAGCTCTATTCGAATCTCACATAGATTTTTATCTGTAGTTAGGGTAGATGTGCATTTTTGATACCTTTTTACTTGTCAACGAGCTGTCTTACTATGTAGACGTGTAAATTAAATACAACCCTTAAAATACTTCATGCTCATCTTTCATTCTACATAACCAGTGCCTGAACATAAATTTGGTCCTTCGAGTCGGATAGCAAAAACGAAACAAAAAAAGAAGGTATGGCTGACATTGACAGACGATGACATCTCATGTTAATTTGGCTATTAAAAAAAAAGATCTTTTCACATAAAAGTGTTATTTTTCATACTAACATCTTTTAAGACTTAATATTATATATATATACTTCTGTTTATATTTTGACCTGCAAAACTTAGCAACATAGCCGGCATATCATAGTTTATCTCAAGCTGCTAATCCCAAACTGTCAATGTCAATCATTGACCGAATGTATGCGAGACAGCTACACTGTGGTCTACAATAGTAGCTGAGATACAGCTCGGTCAGTACCGTCCTGAAACTATAGAGGATATCCCGAGCTATTGACATGACAACAGGAAATGAGAAGCTCTGTGGCTCTGCCAACCTAACAACGAAAACCAATTGCATTTTTTGGCCTTTTAGGATTAGTGTTTGTGCATTCTGGTTTTGTTTACTTAAAAATTGGTATGTTTCGGCAGTTCTATTTTAATGACTAGGGTGAGCAACTATGAATTGTAGAACTCTTTGAATTATAATCTGCCAGCAAATTTCGAACTACAAAAATGTTCAAATAAAAGTGGTCGTAGGTATTTTATTTTAGCGGCGGTCAAGGACAAAAACTTATTAGCAATGTTGTGAAAATAGGGTATCTTTGACAGATTAAGGCTAAAATTTACTCCTTTAAATAGTTTTTCTTAGAATATTTTAATATTAATATTTTCGCTTACCCTTAAAAGTTTGGTACTAAAAATATTCCTAGTACTAGGAATATGGTAATTAAACTTTACTCAGAAACTGAACATTTTGGTGGTAATTTCACTAAAAGTCTAAACGAAAATAAGAAACAAGCAAAATTGAATGTTTTCAAGGAATCAGAAGCAATTATCAGGCTACCTAGATCGAGGTATTTTCTAGGAAAGTTACTGAAGTAAAAATAACCAGAATATTGGTATTTACCTCTGGATCCAATCTTCCGAAATACCGAATCAATTTCCGAGGCCTTAAAAAGTATTTGTCGTATATTTGAGCTCAGAATAAGCACGAAACGATTCCCAGGCTAATTTCCTGTACGGAATCGAACAGGTATTTTTCTAAACCGTTTTATAACTGTTATTTGTACCCTTATGTTTCATTTCCACGTTTCTTTTGTCCAGATACTGTGCCCAGTTCGAGGTCACAAAGGTATCGAAGGCCTGCCACACGGATTCCGACTATAAGTCGTTGAGAGAAGGTATGTTTTTTCTTACACGAAGTTAACGACGAGAAAATTGAAAAGTGGGAAACCAATCTGAAATTTCCGGAGCTTGTGTTGTATAGAAGGTTGTAAAAAGTTTTCTCTTGAGTGCATTTTGAGCTTCAAACTATTGAATTAATGAAAAGGCGGCGTGGTTCGTTTTCTTTGAAAAGAAATTGAAGTTAGTTGCTTAATTGAAAGGAGTGAAAACCGTTTGACTTGTCTGTGTTTTTGAGTTTGATATTACCGTACAAGTTATTTTCAGATATTAAAGGTTGTTTATGGTAGGCCCATAACCAGGCTTAAATTAGGAGAGGTTTATGACTAAGAGTGGACTATGATACACTGTGATGATTAGTGAGATTTTAGGCCATTAAAACCAGTTTTCTTGGCTCTTTCAGCTGCGATTATTTCGGAGTTACTGGAGCAATTATTGAAATAATATGTATAAAACACAACATATTAAACTGCAACAATATTGCTATCGCGTATTATGCAATCATGGTCTATATTGCATTTTTTTGTTGCAAGTTCCTCTGGAAATTTATTTTAAAAAGAGAAATAAAACGAGAGGTGTTCGGGGACACTCGGTTGGAACGAAGTTCTTCTAAACTTTTTGTAGGTTACTACCTTGAATGTATGCAAGCTTAGTTCTTACAGGCACAAAGAAATAAATTAACCACGACAAAAAAAAAGTGTTGCACTTTTTAGGTCATCTTTTCATTCGTCAAGAGTCTGGTGTGTAACGTATGATGTGTAACTTTTCATTTCTAATCTGTCTCTATTGCTCCCAGGTGCGACAGTCTGCGTGCTCTGCGAGACGGCAGCTCTCCGACGGGATCTAAAATGGCGCTGCAGTGGTCACGGCGTCCCCGGACATGCGACCCGTTTCTACGCCCTAGTGGCTCCCCACTGCCATGGCAAATGGGTGAAAGCGCCACAAAACCCTGACAAGAGGAGCGACTGCTGCACTAACCCACACTTTATTTTTGTCTAGAGATGATATTATGACTTTTAAGTATGTTAAAGTATGACTTTTCTGCTCTAGGGAACAAAGTTCATTTTACGTGTACAACCGCGGAATCGCGGTTAACCACTCTTTACCCACGCCTTAAGTCTTCAGATCGAGATTTATAACATGACATAACACGTTATTTGGCTTCAGACAGTTCTCGTCTCTACTTTGTACTTTTAGTTAGACAGAAATACAGTTTCAGTTACATTTATAGATCTCTGGTAATAAAGTTGAAAAGTGTCCAACCACAAATGTTCGCGGTTGAACATAGTGCAAATTTTTGACCAAATGTATCTGAAACATTTTTATTACCGAATTCTGCAAAATTTCTGTCTACTCGTAATAGTTTCCTAGAGTGTAGAAGTCTTTAGATTCATTTGACGAATGAATAAAGTTTTTGGTATGAGTTTAGATATTTTTTTGGAACGAATAGAATTGTTTTTAATAAAAACTAAAATATTGTTATTGGGCCTTTGCATTTCCCAGCATGAAAAAAAAAACTCAATGTCGAATGAATATTATCGGCATTTGAGATCAAACGACTTGGTTTTTGAGAATCATTTGAATGTGTGTTGCATTGCATTTATTAATTTGTAAAGCCGTGGAGGCCCACACGCATGGCGAACAATGGCAAACAGCAAACACAAAACAACACACACGAACCTGTGTGTGTGCGGGTGTTTGTTTGTGTTTGCGTTTTGAGCGTATGGTGGCGGCATAAGAAATATCGTATAACGGACGATTGCATTTAATCAAGACTTGTAGGCTCAATGTATCATGTAAATAAAATATCTTCTTTCTATTTTAAATATTATTAAAAATGAATTAAAATATTATTTTATTTGTTTAACACCATTGCCTCAAGTGCAGAATACGGCTACGAAAGACCTGGGTTTGTTATCGGGCCAAGCAGAATGTAAACTGATTTGCGTTTTTACAATAAATATGTTTTTTTTTTTAATTAAATGACATTAGTGTCAAATGATTTTGTAACATTAGGAAATAATTTTTATAATAATACTACTTAATTAATAAATAATAATAGTTTGTGAATACATATCTTAACGACTTATGTACATAATAATGTTAATAAACTCATTATGAAGAGAAGAGACGTTTTGTTTTATTTCTTAAAACTCATCCGTTTTCTATGTGTGGTCACGTTTCATCCCCAAATGGGGTGCGCTTGTACCCTCAGGGGTGTCATTATAAGATACCTACGTAAGTGCTTTATGAGTCTGCTTGAAAATTAAGATGAAATACTGAGTGTTAACGTAGGACACAGTAGGACGTAACTCAGAAGTTCCATAGTAATATTTCGTGAAGTCAATCACGACTTTACAAGACCAATTTGTATTTGAAAAAGGTCAGGCAGGGACTGAAAAAAATACACTTGAGAGCAAAACTCGGACATCAGAGATGTCTCCGTGGGTATACTATCTATTTTTCAGTATCTAACGATAAGATGTTTCACCTGTAATCTGCACTGTAATTGCGCAACTATTAACTATCAACCGAACTATGCACTTCCAAATGCTCAGTACGTGGAGATCCGCAAGAGAAGCAGGGTTACCGACATAGCCCAAAGAATTGCCAAACTTAAGTGGCAATGGACAGGTCACATTGCTTGCAGAACGGACGGCCGATGGGGCACAGGTGGACCGAGGACCTGGTGAAGATTGCGGAGATCCGCTGGTTGCGAGATGCACGGGACCGATCAATGTGACGACGCGGCGACGCTTGGGGGAGGTCTAAGTCCAGCAGTGGACGTCTTTAGGCTGAAATTATGATTTTGATGATAATGAACGCTCGCTACAGTTAATGCGTAATTGAAGAGAGTAGTTTTGGATAAAGCTTCAGTAATTGTCGAAAATACCGACTTTGAACTCTAGTTTATATGTGTTTTTAACAAGATCTTACGAAAAACGAAATCAAAATCGGTTCATTCGTTTAGAAACTATCATGCCAAAGACAGATACACAAATAAAAAAATACACGAACACAAGTTACACAAGTCAAACATATAACTCCACGCTTTGTCCGTCGGGGATCAAAAATTACAAAAATGTATGGGAATGTCAAACGCAAATGATAGTTGTTTAGGGGGGTTTGACGCAGAATGTGCACTTGACGCAAAATGTGCACTTCGCAAAATGAGCACTTCTCAAAATGAGCACTTCACCGGCAACCAGCACACATGAAAGTTACATCACATTGCGCGCTAATGTGGTGGTAGGTATAATGTGATCAATCTCTGGATCTCGCCCCGTAATGTAATTAAACTTGCATGCGAGTTGCTTGCAGGTAGAAACGCAGCCAAACGAAAGAAGAAGACTACCCGTAACGACTGTCAAAGGTTTACAAATGACAGCAGAGACAAAGGTTTCCTAACTTTACCAAAACTATTTCAATTTTACCCATTCTCTCAGTTTACATGTCGATACATATTATTTACCTCCATCCAAACCATCAGGTATTTGAAACCCAAGCAGGGTAGAAGTAGGTAATAGTATTGAGCCCAAAACAATAAAAAAGGGTTTCCTCAATCGTGCCTCTTAAGGGTGATGGACAGATTTGTCCGGTAAGTGGATCAGGTAAGGTTTCAGGATAACTGAAAAGGACCGTAAAGGCAATATTTTGTTGTAGGTATTTGATTCTTGCAGATATAGGTTGCTTTTTACGGAAGGTGTGTTTTGTTTACATTGGTTAGGCTTTTGCAACCTGACATATCTGCGTAATTATCAACTCCACAGGGGGGGTGAACTTAAGCTCTTAGAGTAAGGTTATTTTGTGATTGCATAAGTGACAGATGTATACAAGTTATGTACATCTGTCCCTTACACACTTAAAATATTCAAAGTATTGATTAAATAAACTCCTGTGTACCTAGACCGTAAAACGGAATGGATAGGAATGCAGAGTAGCCACCATTTTTAAATAACGTGCGAATTCCCTTTAAAGTTTTATTTCTGAGTAGCCCTGCATTACTATTTACCCCGTTTTACCCTGTAGATATATGAAGTCTTTCTCGAGTTTTGGGAGGGAAACATTGAAATTTACGTAGCAGACAGGTGCGATGCAAGAATGCGACAACGATGCATCAACCATTTCTTTTTAAAAGGCAAATTAAACAAAAAATACTATGAAAACGCTTTCCAGTATCCTTATCGCCTTTTCACATCGCGCCTGTCTAGTATCTACCTCCTGATGATAATTCTGTTTAGTCAAAATAAATGGTCATTCTATTTAGTCCGTCAGTGATATTATCAAGTAATATCGGGCCCGTATTTTTTGCTTTAACAAATAAATAAAAATTGACAAAGACAAAGCGCAACAAAGTTCAAGAGTGGGAGCTTGTGACGTCACTTTGTCAGTATAAAGTGTAGTACACAGTGACGTCACACGATATTTCAACGCACTGTGTTGTCGTAATTTTTTGTTTACGTGGCAAATAAAATACGTGTCCAATATTTTTAGATAATCTAACTGACGGACTACATAGATTTGTTTAGTCATCTACCCTTTGATTATATACTTGTCTAGATGCCACATTGACCCTACCTGAACGGCCCAAATAAAGTCTACTAAAATTGGTAGACTCGCTTCTTATTTATGTCAGTGTCATTTGTAACACCTAAGGGTAACGTGTTCACGAAAAATAATTAATTATGCCGGTTTGTGCCGTCAGACTGTATAGCAATTATGTGGGAAAACCGTATAATAATACCAAGAGCACTTTTCACCGGTAGGTTTTGTTATTTAACCACTAATATTATAAGAACACACGATTTTTAATTCGTTACTTTGTAGGTTAGTCGGATTTAGCCAGTGTTGTCAGTTTATTACTAGGGAGATTTAACGAAACTATGGGAGTCAAAATACAAATAGTATTACATAATCTATCGATCAGAAGAACATTATTATTTTAAAAATTACATTATATATTTGATCAGTAAATGACAACTTACCTTAACGTAGCTGGGCTAAAATCAAAGAGAAAAATATGCCGAGAACAAACACAAAGAGATGGGTTTTATTCTATAAATTACTGTAAATATTTTCATTGTATTTTTGTTGTTACTAAAATAAATGATACACTAATCTACATAATTATGTTTAATTTAACCTGTTTTGTTTAACTTTCATCATATTAAATAATTCAGAAAAGGTAGGTTAATAGTTTGGAGCAGGCATCTCTAAACACGCATACATTGACAGTTTCACGACAATAAATACACGAGCGGTACTCACACATATCACGCAATTGGAGACAGTTTTAGCGCGTCGTTTGTGTGCATTGTTATAAATCTAGACAAGTATATAATCAAAGCATCTACCCTATTGTAGGTAAATAATTGTCCAGACTACATACATTTCGTAGATACTATTTAAATTATAAGGAAATGGCATCGACTCCCCTTACCGACAAAATCTTGAATTGCTCATCAAAAATATATATCTTCGAGGAAACCATATATTTTCCTCTTATTCCGGAATGCGGCGCAATTATTTGGAGAACCTACTTGTTTACTCGCACCAATACTTCCCTATTGTGATTCGACGCCATATTTCTTTATTTGCCCGAAATATAGATATATCTGCCGACCACTATTATTGGTGTATCGGAGGCTAAGGTTCATCCATATGTATGTTCGATTCTGAGATATTTGTTTTCGAGAAACTTTTGAAATTCTATAGAAAGTCATGCTTAAAATAATTTGATATATGTTTCGGAAAGGTGTTTTTATGCGAAAAGCTACTGAGCTTACAGAACTGCTATGCCCGGTCAGGAGTAATACCAAAGGACGGTCAGAAGTTGTCTTTACGACCACTCAAAGAACTACAAGAATTTGCTACGCTGGAAGATATTTCTTTATAAAAAAGCATCTCCTTTGTACCAGTTTTTCAGTTAATTGCATGAACTAATTGCTCTTAGCCCGTTCCATCATCGGACTACAAGACGTACGGCGTTGCGTCATCGGTACATGGTGGACATTCCACCCATACGCACCAAACGTTTTGCGAATTCTTTCAATATGCGTACAGCAAAGGAGTGGAATTCCCTGCCGGAGTCTGTACTTCCTGATAGCTATAACCTGGGAGTCTTTAAGTCAAGAGTGAATAGGTTTCTTCTAGGCAAGCGTGCTTCATCGTCGACCACATCATCGCTTAACATCAGGTGAGACAGTGGTCAAGCGCAAGCCTATCAATAAAAAAAAAAAAAAATTGTTTGTTTGTGTATTTGTGAGTACATGATTTATACCCGATTACGGCGAGGCCAAATATAATAAAAATAATAAATCTTTATTCAAATTGGTAATCTATACTAATAGGTCTTATATATAAAGTAGGTACAACAATGTTAGGTGCCTGTACTAGGTAATCCTGTATCACAGGCGGCAGGGGCTCAAACAATGTAATTGTAAGGACAAGGATTTTTTACAATATTTTCTTAACATTAGAATAGTGACAGAGATATATTAATTTATTAATAATCTTAATTACTAAAACAGATGAAAATTAAAATTTGTTATATTATAATGATAAAAATATGATTTCTAACTTAGCTTAGTTTACGTAAAATTGTTTGTACTTAATTATTTACACACATGGAACAAAAGGAAGGGTTATGATTTTAGCAGTCTATATATGTATGTATGTTTGTGTTTACGTATGTGCCTCCGTAGCGCCTAAATTATTCATCCGATTTTCATAAATAAGATGTCAATCGATTCATTATTAAGGCCCGTGTAACACAGGCTATAAAAAACCATTAAAGTTTTTCAACACACTTGCTCATAAAGTGGCTCTAATTTCACCGCAATTAGGCACATAATGACACCTGTTATCAAACTGTGACTTTTTCATTACTATTATTCACAAGTGAGTTAAAGAGTTTTTTTTAAATTTATTGGTTGAGTTGCTTTGTTCTTAAAAAAGTTTCGATACAAAAAATATCGTGATCAATAGTACAAATGCAACACATTTCATGCAACTTCGTATTTAAATAGATAATTTCAACTTGTACGTGTTTAATAAATAAAACTTTCACTCAAATATAATTTTTGTTTTTGTCTGTAATAAAGAAAACTTGGAATTCCCCATTTTGTACGTGGCTAAAACGTTATCCGCAAAAGCCAAAAAAAAAATTCATCATTTTTAGTCTATGGCCGATCGCCATTGTTAGATGCGCGCGCATAGGAAAACTGATTTATTTTGCCCGCCATTGCGAAAAAAAATTCCCAACTCGTTTTCACTGTTGGAAATGATTTTTTTGTATTATTTTCTTCACAAGTGTGTTGAAAAACGTCGTATGATACATGTGTGTATTGATGATTACCGTCCTCGGCTCTCTTAAGACCCGAGCCTGAGCCTCAGCGGTAATCACCAACATTACACACTTGTACCATAATGTACTATTAAAATAAATAATAAGGGTTAAAGTATGAAATTGCCGTTTTATTGTAATAGGTACTTCGAATTGGCATAGAACCTTCATGGTTTGAGATTTTTGAGTGAAACTTTATTCACATGGTACCTAAGAAGTTCTTCTTTTAAAAAATGTGCAATATTCGATTATCGACTCTCAGTTGTTTTTATTATTCAGCTTAGACAAGAAAGATGGATACTTCGAAAATTCGAGTGATTTTTAATACGAGTTCCAACGGGGAACTAACGTGGCAGAAACAGCTCGCAATATCAATGTTGCGTTTGGAGAGGGGACTGCTAATGAACGCACCGTGCGATTTTGGTTTAAACGCTTTCGTGATGGAAACTTTGATTTGAAGAACGAACCACGTGGAAGACCGCCCAAACAGGTAAATAACAATGAAGAAAGCCCATCCGAGAGAAACTACCCAGGAATTAAAGGCATGTTACCTTACCAAGAATATTTACTCATTTACGTCAAATCATAAAAGATATGAAAAATGGGTGTCTCATGATTTGACTGATCTGCAGAAAGAAACGCGTATTGAAACTTGTGTTGCCTTGTTGAATCGATACAGAAATGAAGGAATACTGGATCGAATTGTGACATGTGATGAAAAGTGGATTCTTTACTATAACTGTAAGCGAAAAATGCAATGGCTGACCCCAGGTCAAACGCCGAAAGCCAATAAAAAAGGTAATGGTAACTGTTTGGTGGTCTCAGCATGGTGTTATTCACTATAGATTTCTCCGATCTGGTCAAGCAATAACGGCTGATGTCTACTGGGTCGAACTCCGAACAATGATAGCAAAACTAGCAGTGAAACAACCCCGACTCATGAATCGATCTTCACCATTATTGCTCCATGATAACGCGAGACCTCATACAGCACGAGAAACCGAGAAACCGTTTTAACTCTACAAGAACAGCAATTAGAAACCATTCGTCATCCTCCATATTCGCCAAACCTTGCCCCAACGGACTACCATTTTTTTCGTGATTTGCACAATTTTCTACGTGATAAAAGTTTTCTTCTCAGGAGGCAGTACAAAATGCTTTTACACTGTTTGTCAAATCTAGATCACCAGAGTTCTATCGCAAAGGCATAGTTCACCTTCCTATTAGATGGCAGCAATGTATAGATAATAATGGTAATTATTTTGATTAAATAAATATGTTAAAATAAAAAAAAAAACAGTACAAATCGGCTATTTCATACTTTAACCACTAATAATATAATTAAACAAAGAAGCAGTCAGAAAGTTTTGTACAGTTATCTGATGAAAAGTACTTAACTGCCATGAAAAGTAGCTAATACTACACTTGATGGCCAAAATTCTCTATTTCTGCTAAGCTCCTCAAAAAAAAATCTTATGCAATTCTGACTATTGAACAAAATCCAACTACATTGTTAAAATACACATGTTCAGCAGCAATCCATACATACTTTGGCTGTTGGTTCCTTTGAATCACAACAGTGGTGATCCAAAGGAACCAAATCAAGGATTTTCATGAGTCCAGCATCATCCATAAACATGTCCAGCAGTCCTAATCACACTATCACACTATTATTATAAAGGCGAAAGTTTGTTAGTATGTGTTTGTATGTTTGATACTTCTTTACGCTCAAACAGCTGGATGGACCTGGATGAAATTTGGCACAGAATTATATTATAGTCTGGAATAGCACATAGAATACTTTTTATTCCGGGAGTATGTTCCCTTGGGATAATTTTCGACATTCACGCGGGCGAAGCGGCGACTATTATAAACGTGAAAGTTTGTAAGGATGGATGGATGGATGTTTGTTACTCTTCCTTGCAAAAACTACTAAACGGATTTGATTAAAACTTTACCGAAATATAGCTTATACATCACAATAACACATATGTTATAATATAAAGATATTGGACGAATTACTAATACCACACGGGTGGAGCCGCGGGCGGCGGCTGTCATCCATAAATACGTTGTCTATTGTGGTCGATTTCGACATTTTTTACACAGAATAGTTTATTTGTTCGGACCTCATTGTGGATAATATCGACGCTCGAGTGGTCATCAGAGAACTTTGCGTAAGAAACCGGATGAAATTGAATACGTCTTATAGATGGAGAGACGTTTCCTGGAATAAGATAATTTGAGGAGGAAGTTTTATATTAAGTGGTCTATTATTAGCTGGTAACAATGCGTTATTAGATTTGAGGATAATGGTCCTAAATATGGTCTATAAAGCTTTCGTTTCATATTCTATTTTCATCCCGTTTATTCTTAGGACAAACCGATGGCCGATGGCCGATTAGGGACATAAGGAATATAATAACTTTTAAGACTAAACATAAGACATTTGTTCTGACTTCACAAATAAAATTTCATTAATATTGACAAATCGTTCATCTAATTCTTACCTTATCTTATTTTAATTTAATTTAATGCAATATTTATTATGAAACATTTCCACGTTTATTTAAAATTTAGTTTAATCCATCAAGTGGTGTGCCTATTTCTAGGTAATGACTGGAAGTGATAAACCGGTTGCGTCTATGCCACACTGTTGGGGTTTTTTGAGACTATTTTAACCATCATATTGTAGCACTTTGCTATGATTTTTAGCAGTCGGGTTTTTTGTATTTATAATAAGTGTTTTTTTTTTGTTTTATTAATGAACCAGTTCTCCAAGTGAGTTATGTGAAAAAACATTATTTATGTTGCTATCTTGTCTTGAATTTGTACCAAAATAGTAACGGTTACGATATATATATGTCGCATCAAGGCTGGCCGATAGATGCAAACCATCGGGAAGTCAGGACAGTCAGTCACCCTTAGGTTAAGACATCGTATGTGGGCAGATCGCTGGGTACAATCGTGCAAATGAAATCACAGAAATTATTTGATACACTGGGTTTATTCAAATATTCAGAGTACTAGAGTAGTTACTAATTTATGATTAAACGAACTTACCCTAAGTGAAGTTCTATCATAATTATACGAAGTGCCTCGTCCGAAGAGATTAGTACCTGTAATTAATGATTATTATTTACATGTAGTACCGGCTACGGGAGGCTACTCAAATCACTATGTTTTAGAGACAATATTTTTTTTTTTTTTTTTCTTGCCCTGGCAGCTCTGTGTCGGCTGTCAACTTGTCATTTAGTTTAGAGTTATGATGTTTTATAGATATTTCCAGAACGCTTCTGGGTTATACCTTAGGGTTGGGAGGGTGTTACTAATCTCTTCGGACGAGGCACTTCGTATAATTATGATAGAACTTCACTTAGGGTAAGTTCGTTTAATCATAAATTATACTTTGTGCCTCGTCCTCGAGATTAGTACCTGTAATTAATGATTATTATTTACATGTAGACTTTGAGAGTTAAGTTCTGGAATTATCACATACACTATGATGAATTTGTGAAGTAAAAGCTTTCTTTCTTTAAAATTCTTAATTATATTTTTATAGACCAACCATCATGGTTGTCCATAGGTTTCACACATAGGTACTTAATCAGTTCATTCAGATATGTTCTTAATTATTTGTTTTTGCAAAATTTTTATTTACTTTCTTATTCTCATTGTTATAATGTTTATAGATTAATAATCTAAGTTGTCATTAGATATCAAAGGTTCATATTCAGCATCAACCATTCAGTCATTTTCTTAATTATTATTCTTATCTTAATTATCTTTATTAACAAAATATTATTTGCCTATTATTTATTGTCAATAAGTATTAAAGTTTTTTATAGACTAACAATCACAGTTGCTTTTAAGTAACATAGGTTCTTAACCAAAATGTTTATATATATTCTTAATTATCTTTTTAACAGAATATTTGTTGCCAACTTAATATCAATATTAAGGTTTTTTTATAGAATAACAATCATAGGTGTCATTGGAAAACTAAAGTTCTTAATTAACCATTTAGTTAATATTATACATATATCTGTTTTAACAAAATACAGTTTTGCTTTTTTATTACTATTGTTAGTTTCCTTAACATTACATTTTATACTGATACTCCTTCCTTATAAGTTAAAGTTGCTGGTTGTTGTATTAGTTAGTACATGTTAGTTAAATAAGATATCTTTAATCACAGCTAAAGATTTATCTTGCTAAATCATTTTGATCCTTTACACTATAGGTATTTTATAAAATTTCCAGATGTACTTGAGTTGTAACTCCAGCCTGCTGTTTTTAGTATCTCATAAATTGTCACACCTGTCTTTAGAAGTAGCAGCGTGGCATGTTCTGTGAGCTAAATATATGGGTACCTACATCAATACTGCTAGTCTTTAAAGTACACTTAATCCAACGACTGATAGTCTGTTTGGACATTAATGTGGTATGGTTTCTTGGTGCCTAAAATAATTCTTATATGTTAATTAATGTGGGCTACAAGGGTATCAGCTGGATATATTACTGTTCTTTGTCTGAAGTATTGATTGATTTAGTTCATATATAAGAGATTTTTTGAGATCTGAAATTTTGTTGGTTATATGCATTCATTCTATTTCTATACTTTGATATTATTTTTGACAGTTGTTCTAGAGACAACATCTCATTTGGGTACCAAATTCCTAATACTTCCAGAATCTGGGATGTTTCCCAGGTGGCATTGTATTTTTGGCCAGGTAAAAGGTAGTCTGAACATGCCCTT
Organism: Orthosia cruda; assembly: GCA_964057195.1. Lineage (NCBI taxonomy): Eukaryota > Metazoa > Arthropoda > Insecta > Lepidoptera > Noctuidae > Orthosia > Orthosia cruda. The sequence goes on along the minus strand of OZ059842.1, from coordinate 18,180,056 downwards.
AAAATATTTTCAGAGTACATTAATGTTCAAGGTATTATCAGTGATAATGCCAATTTGTGACAGTTATGCATTTGATATATTTTTTATTAGGATTAGAAACTTCTGTTAAGAAATTATAATACCATTGCTGTTCAAGATGTTATTATTTTTTTTTTTTTTTTTTTAATTATACCAGTTTATTAAACATGAGTCAATTGTTTGGAAAAGTTTTCTGGTAGAGATGCTATCATAATTTCTATTGATGATGGTAGTATGCTTCGTCATAATAGACTTCACTACCTACACACTAGACTCCGACAGCCAGAGTAAGGTTGGTATGGATTTTTCCCTTGGTGTGAGATACTTTATTATTTTCATTAGGTTTAAGTATGATCATCTCTATATTATGAGAAGTGCCCAATCGGGCAGAGTTGGCCATGGTGACCACAATAATGCCCTTAGCCTTATCCATTATGATTTTTCGTAGATATTTTAATATGATTGAGAATGGTGGAAACGCAGAAAAGAAAATTGGTTACCAGTATACTGTAAATGGGTCAATTGTTATGTATTTGTCATATTTTTTGTTAATGTGACTTACAGATAGGTAAATTTCAGAATTCCAAATTTATCTTTCAATTATTAATGATATGCATTTTCTTTTAGTTCCCATTCTACATCGGGATGTGACTTCTGCAATACAGTATCAACTACTTGATTTTCAGTCAACCTAATGTAAGGAGCGAAAATGAAATATAATGGTTTTCACACCAATGCCGCTGGCTAAGTTGAAGAGATGAGGGTAATGAATTCTACCCATTCGATTAATGCAGCCTATATTGCTGTTGGATTGTTTATACATAAGAGTATTTCACAATTATTGAAAAGTTTACCAAATATTTAAAAAGACAAAGAATGATGCTAATAAATCCAATTAAAATTCATTTGATATTCACATTCCTTGTCTGACCACTGGCCCCTAGCAATCTCATCCCCACAGGCAGTCCCCCCCCCCCGAATGAATGGCATATGGCCACCATTCAGGGAATTATTGTAGGGATATCTATGTATTTTTCATAATTTACTTCACCTTGGAGGTTTAGGATTTTACACATTCTAGTTTTTTGGTATATATAAAGCCATCCATATTCAATAGTAGGGCACGCTGAGAGCAGTACCTAGTCCTACAAAACATATAAATTGTCAGATTTCATAATAGATAAGTTTTTCTTATCTGTAGGTAATGTTACATGACAGTTATAAGTCTTTTATCAATAATATATATTCCAAAAATATACCATTATTAATGGGTGTAAGTTTGTTATTTACTAACTTGTGATTAACTTCTTAGTGTTTTCAATATTTTCAGTCAACAATTAATGGCCACAGGATCTTAGGTAATTTGTTGGCAGATTTCATGACTTTAGTGGAAATGTAAGGTGCAGTGTTTTACCCAAATGGCAGTAGATCGAACTTATACAATTTTCCAAGAGGGTATTCTAGATATTTGCTAGAATTTTTGTGATATTTTATAAGAGAATCTTTAATGTATTTTATGTATGGCCATGGAACTATCATTTGATAACATTTTTAATTCTGTGCACAAGTCTTCAAGTTTGAAACGACTTACATCAATGCACTTATTAAGGCTTTATTGCCATTGGGTTTTTGTCTTAAGAAAAACTTGAGACAAATTTTCCTTTTCCAAGGCTGGCACTTAGATATTGCATCTTATAGTGTTTTTGCAGCTGGGCTATCTTAAAGTGTTGTGGACACCCATGAAACCCTCAATCCATGATAACATGGTCTTATCATCAGTGATAAATTACCACTATTTATAAGAATTTATAAGCAACCAGGGTACCTTACTGAATTTAGCGGCGTCGAGGTGAGATGTAATGACCACCTAAAGGATATTGTATGGCTGACTCAGGCTATAGACAGGCTCCCTGTTCTCCTGTCGCCCTTGTGGCGCTAGTGGAGCTTTCGAGTATTTTGCTTAGAATGTGTTGGGTTCTTTCTTGGCTTTGGGTGCTGTTGCAGCACCTGATTTAGAAGCCACTTTTCCAGCTCGAAGAGTTTCAGCAAGTGTTTACCCGAACTGATATTTTTCCATCTTTGTGTTTTGAACTTGCCCTTAAGGTCCTTTTTTATTGAGCCGCAGCTAAATTTGCATCTAGTAATTGAGTCACAACTCACAATGTTGAACTTCACATAAGGTACGAGTGGTATCCATTATTCAACTTAATAGATCTGTATAATTTTCTTTTGTATCCAATACTTTGGATAATGTTGCTCCTAGGATGGAGATGGTGCTGAGTAGTCTTTGTTTTGCTTCTATGGCCTTGTTTATCAATAATTTGGGCATTTTGCTGTATAGCATAAGAGCCCCAAGTTTTGTCACGTTCAATGTCAGCGTTTATTTTCCCTGCGCAAGGAGCTGTAGGGGAAATACCAGCCTGTGGTCTCTATGGAAACAAGCCTCATGTTGCAAGATGTTCCAGACAGCTGGCCACTTCCTTGTGGAGTTCGGCCCCATCACCATACTCTGTGTTCAATGTTGGGTCAACCCAATGAATTTTGAGAGCGTCTGTGTGTTTCCGGCCTGGAATTGTGAGGGAGATCACTAGTGTTCGTGGTTATTTTGGTATTTTATTGGTCATATTCGACTTTAATTGTTTTCATTTCATTTGTGGCATCGTCGTCCAGGACTTTGCCTGGAATGATTACAAACCATTGTTTTACTGCCGGTTGATAACCGAGTTATAAAATCTGGTGGGTGTAGCAATTCCAAAGAATTGAACGAAACCAGTGAATTATTGAATGTTGTTTAGACAGTCCAATGATCTGCCCGAGTGCATTCGTTAGGTAAAAGAATTATATTATATTTCATGATCTCGTAAGTATGCAGTGAGACAGCCCGATGGCTTGCCCGAAATGCATTATTTGTTTGAGAATGATTGAATGTTGTGAGACTGTCGGATACTCTGCTCGGGTAAAATAATTAAATTATGATGATCTCTTAAGTATGCGGTGAGACAGCCCGATGGCTTGCCCGAAATGCATAATTTGTTTGAGAATTATTGAATGTTGTGAGACAGTCGGATATTCTGCTCGGGTAAAATAATTAAATTATGATGATCTCGTAAGTATGCGTGTGAGACAGCCCGATGGCTTGCCCGAAATGCATTATTTGTTTAAGAATTATTTAATGTTGTGAGACAGTCCGATTTTCAGCTCGAATACAGTCGTTAGACAATAGAAATACATTTCTTTTGATTGATAATCTCGTGAATATGCAGTGGGACGGCCCGATGGCTTGCCCGAAGTGCATTATTTGTTAGAGATGCAAGTTTAAGCCATAGGATTGGTAAAATAGTTGTAGATATATGTACAATTAAATCAAAATATATTTTTACAGAGTTAGGTACCTTGTGGGTCTAAATATGGCGTCGACTCTTGAGACGATTTTTGTTTTAAATAGTTTCCAGGTTTTTTTCATTTTTCACCTGATTCTCTCGTATTCCTCGGTTGACAATGATGTTTCCTTTTTGGCATTTTCCAACTTTTTAAAAACTGTTCTTTGTATTTAAAAGTTTAGCTAAGTGTTGAATAGCGCCGCACTAAAACCGCGAATGACAAGTTGACAGCCGACACAGAGCTGCCAGGGCAAGAAAAAAAAAAAAAAAAATATTGTCTCTAAAACATAGTGATTTGAGTAGCCTCCCGTAGCCGGTACTACATGTAAATAATAATCATTAATTACAGGTACTAATCTCGAGGACGAGGCACAAAGTATAATACGAGTATTACGGATCGACACTGATTCTACGACGTCGAAGCTCTGAGGCGGTCAGTACTAAACTGCTCTATGCCACTGTCCCCACCGCGCAAGCGCTTGGTAAAAGCGCGCCAATGCGTAGTTGTTCTTGCTTTGCCGCCAGATGGCGTGCTTGCGATTTGTTTTGACGTCCGTACTATTGACTAACCCCGACATATATTTTTGGAATAATCTATTTAGTAGCTTTCATTTGATACCTATATTGATATAAAAACGAAAAAAAATTGAACCTCCCTTTTTTTGCGCCATATTTAAGAAAATATAGGCTATGTCACTCCCACAGTTGAGACGAATCCAACCATATCTCATATGTCATAATCCGTCAAGCCGTTTGGACTGTAGAGCGTGCCATAGAAATAGACATACATACATACAAGCGCTCGAAAAACATAACCCTGCCGCAGTCGGGTAATAAAGCTTAAATAACTCTATTACAATAAAAAAAATGCCGTGCCTCGGAAAGCACGTTAAGCCGTTGGTCCCGGCTGTCATTTGAAGATCTTTGACAGTCGTTACGAGTAGTCAGAAGCTTGAGATCTGACACCATTCTAGCCAAGGGGTACCGTGTTACCCAGTTACTGGGTTGTGGAGGTCAGATAGGCAGTCGCTCCATGTAAAACGCTGGTACTCAGCTGAATCCGGTTAGACTGGAAGCCGACCCCAACATAGTTGGGAAAAAGGCCAGGCAGATTAGATTAGACAAAAAAAATAGGCTAGTCCCTATGACTGCTGACAGAAGTTTACTCGCGCAACACGTCACATTAGTATGTTGGCCACGCGGTCACATTAGCATGTCGGTGACGCGGACCCATAAGGTTGGCCCTACCAAAAATCGCTCAACGTGGCTAAATAATTTACAATTTAAAAATAAATTGAAGTCGGACCATTTGAACCATTTTGTAAGGAATGATTGCTGAAAATGGGGCAGAAAACGTCAGGTGTGGTGACCGCAAACCCAAAGACGTTGCGTTAGAAGGCATCCCACTTGGTGGACCGATGACCTGGTGAAAGTTGTGGGCATTCGCTGGATGCGAGACGCCCGGGCCGTTCAATTTGGCGATGCCTATGGATATAGCCGAAATACTACGTATTTCGGCTGATATGATGATGATTGTTGAAAATACTGAGTATTCCCGTTGTCCCCGTAATCTGTGTCCCCGTAACGGGGAAAATTTCCTTCCTTTTGTCCCCGTTATGCACATACAAAACGGGGACAACGGGAACGAAATTTTATGACGTTCCGTTGTCCCCTTTATTTTTCTTTCTTTTTTAATCGTGTGCAATTTAGCGCGGCAAGCAATGTTTAAACACAAAACCACTAGATTTTCTAATCCAAACCAAAAATTTTTTTTTTCTTCTCCCGACAAATATAGCAACTACCTATACAGTATATATAATAGTAATAATGGAAAAAAGAATTGAACACAAAGTTTGAAAAAAAAATCTATTATATCAACGAAAAATATAACGCTTTTATCAAGAAAATGCCCTGTAGTTAAACTTGGGAGTTAACAAGTTGCATTTGGGACTCTGTAATAAATTCTTCATTGTCAATTGCATTCAGCGTGCGGCGTTTTGGTGCATTTGCGATTCTTTTTTTTTGTCTTTTTTTTGTATATGTAAGCATTTGTATAGGTATCTCTATATTATGACAATCTCACTTATATAATTTTAACGCAACGGGGACAACGGGCATAATTTTAAAAGTATATATTACAATAAATTAACGGGGACAGCGTACGGGGACAACGGGAATTAATTTTAATTATTTTATAAAATTCCTGTTGTACCCGTTAACGGGGACACAGATAACGGGGACAGCGGGAATACACCAAAATACCTACTAAAGTTCCCAATAACCTGAGTACTTCCTCCTCTTATTGAAGTCTGTTAAAAACTAATTAGGTCGGTCGGCCCTTATATACGCACTACATAAATCATTCTTTCATATTGAAGGCACATTCGCAAGAAGTTTGCAGAATGATCACAAAATTGATTTGTTCGTTTCGGATTCTCTATAACATTGTTTATATGCATGTATGTATCTAAGTATATATTTATTATTCCTTTTTTTTGTTTATTAATATATACTCTTTTCTCTATTCATCCTACAATTTAGTTGCACCTGGCTTGTTTTATCTCTGCACCACCCTAAGGTCGACTGGTAGAAAATGCCTTAGGCATTAAGTCCGCCTTTGTACTTATGCATGAAGTTTTAATATAAAAATAAATAAGTATCATTAACTGCTTTGTTTACCAATATCCTATCCTAAGGTAGCCTGTCTTATCCTACATAATATACCTAAAGGCGAAATATGTGTGGTTGGACGAATGTATGTTATTCTTTCACGCAAGAATAACAAAACCAATTTTGATAACACTTTAAAGTTATTTATTTCCTTTATTGTTATAAATTATATATAGGTTATAAAGTTATTAAGTACTAAATTCACGTGTGCGGAGCCGTGGGTGACAACTGGTATATAATTTTGATTCAAATATCCTCCACTATAGGTAGCAACAGACCTACAATTAAACACTACTTAAATCTCAATTAAGCCTCTACAACTAGAGCCCAGCATAATCGACGCACATCAGTCCTGGGGCGCGTACCGTCACAATGTAACTAATTTAGAGCAATACATCAGCGCACCATGTGTGTGATCCATTAATAACTATTTAACATAATCACGCTGCGACCAACACTTATCTATTATGAAACTTGCTTAAGTACGGGCTTAAAGGAGTTGCATATGTACCTCCCCTTTTTACCCGAAGCAAAAGGGAGGGTTATGTTTATGACCAGTATGTGGGTGGGTATGTATGTTCATCTGTTCCCTCATAAAGTCTAAACTACTTATTATAATTTGATAAATGCGGTGTTGTTCGAAGCGTCTTGTTTGTCCGCTAGTTATAGGCTATGCGAAGTCACATTAAATTTTATATGGTGCCCTCTAGGGTGCCCGAATTCAAGAACAAAAACACACCCTACCCTATTATGTGTGGTATCATTCAACAGGTATTTTAAAATTAAGGTAGGGTTTGCCACATCATATTTTTGTCAAGCTTACCGTTTGCGAGACTTATCCCGTCAAAGTCATGACAAATATTTTTTACCCGACTACGGCGCGGCGGCGGCGTCGCAAAGTGTTTGTTGATCGATATGTAAGTATGTATGTATGGATTTATGTTTATTTGTTTCCTCAGGCTTTGCAAAAACCCCATAAATAAAAATAAGTTCAAAAACTAAAACCCGACTATTGAAAAATAACACTCTAAAAAGTACGTGACCATGACCCAGGCGTGTCTTTTTTCCGCTAAAAGGAGCCAATTCCACCCGGCTCCTTCTTTCAGAGGTGTGACCGTGCCGATAACTGACCATCTTGAGATTCTTGGCATCACGTTGACATCAACGCTTAATTTTGGTCCATTCATTAGAAAGAAAGAAAAACTTTATTTGTCAAACATGCGTTTACATGACTAATCAGACATGCATGGTATTGAATTAATAAATGTTGTGAGCGTCCATGTTTTGCCAATAATGGTGTACAAAATTTGTAGGTACATTTAATTGCATTTTACATTCAGTAATTTTAAATTTAATTACAAAATACAAAACAAATAAATAATAATTGATTTAAAGATATTATAGTATAATTAAGTATATTATAGTCAAAATAAATTAAATAATGTCCAGAATATTCATTACTATGCAGTCAATTATGATCATTCAAAAGTTAATTAATTTAAAATTCACATTATTCAATTGTTATTCTTAACTATGTTTATTAGTAGCTGGTATAAAAAAGTCCTTTTCATTTAAAAAATCTACAACATTGTAATACACTTTACACACTAAAAAAATTCTCAGCTTATTTTTGAAAAGTGCCAAGGGCATTTCTCTCCAACTTTTAGGTAATGTATTAAATATGATAGGAGCCATACAGAAAACACTTTTGCGCATGAGGGTTGTTCTCGCAGTATGAGAACATATCCTGCTGTTGTCGCGCCTATTACGTGGGATTACTTCATCTAATCGTTTAAATCGTAGTGGATTTGTTTTAACAAAAACAGCCACTCCTAAAATGTACAGACATGGCAAAGTAAGTATTTTATATTTTTTAAAGTAAGGCACGCAACTATCAGTAGGTTTAATTCTAAATATTGAACGAATGCATCTCTTTTGAGCTTTGAACACCGTGTCTTTTTCTGTCGAGTTGCCCCAAAAAATTACACCATAGCGTAGATGACATTCTGTTAAACCATAGTAGGCTGTAAGTAATGCCTCCACACCTATTATAGACGACAACGTGTGCAGGGCATAGGCAGATTTACTGATTTTCTTGCACAAGTTTTCGATATGGGTTTTCCAATTAAGTTTTTTTGTCAATGTGGAGCCCTAGAAATTTTGTTGTTTCTACCTCTTGTATAGGCTGGTCATCGTAGCGTATATTTAAATTACTCTTACTATTGATCCGTTGACTAAAATGTATTAATTTAGTTTTAGTCAGGTTAATCTTTAAGTTATTGTCATCCAACCACTTTACCATTAGATATATAGACTCATTTATGTCACTTTCATAAGTATCAATACTTTTGCAAGGTATCGCTATGGTGCTATCATCGGCAAATAGTGTCAAAGGTTGAGGGATGCCTTTCGGTAGATCATTAATATATAATATAAACAAAGGAGGCCCTAGAACACTCCCTTGTGGCACGCCAAACGAAACTATACGTTTTGAGGATTGAAATATAATTTCATGTTTACTTTTCATATTAATTTGGGTTATATTTGTTATTTGAGTTCTGTTAAGTAAGTAGGATTTAATTAGATTGTTGACATTTCCTCTAATTCCATAAGCTTCAAGTTTACTTAAGAGTGTACCATAATGCACATAGTCAAAGGCTTGCGTCATGTCACAAAATACGCCACAGACCGGTTTCCTCTTATCCACGTTAGAAGTAACATTATATAAAAAATCATAAATAGCCATGTCAATAGTGTTACCCATTCTAAATCCCTTCTGTTCTTCGCATATAATATTATGTCTTTCAATAAATGAATTTAGTTCCTTGTAAATATATTTCTCAAATATTTTAGAGATTATAGGAATTAGCGATATCGGCCGATAATTCTCCATTAACTCCCTATCGTCTTTCTTAAATAGTGGCTTGTAGATAGAGACTGTAGGAACTACAGGTAACAGAAATGCTAACAAGGCAAAACAGAATGTTCCCCGCGCATATAGTTTAGCGGCCGGTCAGTCGTCCTCCCCACGCCGTGGCATTAACTCGCGTCTGTATAACTTAGTATAAGGAGTGCACAGTATACAATATTTCCTGGTAATCAATAATAGACAGTCACCTTGAACGTCAGACTTTCATTTACCTAAACTCCTCTCCACCACGATCAAAAGGTTCCAACATTGGTGACCCCGACGTGATTTAAGAGACGTGGTTGTGAGAAAATAAAAACGGACAGGGTGTAAAAGTGAACGAACGGTAAGCAGTAAAGTGATAAAGTGCGCACGCGCGGAAGACGACTCCCCGTCGACTCGGGACCTATCGGCGGGCATTTTAAGGGTTCCACAAGATGAGCCAGCCAGCACCATCACCGTCAGGCCGACTGGATAGCATCAATGTCGCGGACAGGATGCCGACGTTTTGGACCGACATGCCACGGATGTGGTTCGCACAGTTCGAGTCCGCCATGGAACCACAGAAGCAAGGGGATGCAGCAAAATTTCATTTGGTGATATCAAAACTGACCAGAGACGCTTTACAACAGGTTAGCGATTTGATTTTTAAACCCCCGACCGATAACAAGTATGGTACGTTGAAGAACAGGCTGTTGGCGGCCTATGAGGAGAGTGCTGAAAGACAATTTCAAAAGTTGGTTAGCGAAATGGACTTAGGGTCTCAACGCCCTTCCCATCTGCTACGACGTATGTCCGAGCTGGCGCAAAATACAGAGATATCAGCAGAGACCTTACAGCGTTTGTGGATTTCACGATTGCCTGGATCCTTAAAGGCAGTTTTGTCGGTATGTCAGGACCAAAAAATAGACAAACTAGCGGAAATGGCAGACAAGGTCATGGAGAATCTGAAAAGCGGAGAAGTAGCCACCATTTCTTCGACATCGTCGTCAGCAACGCCCGACATAGCGACTCTAATGAGCGGATTGACTACGGAATTAAAGGAACTACGGAGAGAAGTGGATGAGATACGCGGGCGTAGTAGGGGACGCGTACAGCGTGGAAACTGGCGCAGATCACAGTCAAGGTCAAGAGGACCACGCCGCACTCCAGAGAGTCCAGACTGGCTATGTAGCTACCATTATGCGTACGGAAGAGCGGCAAAGAAATGTACGAAACCATGCAACTGGAAGGAGAACTCGACTTCGGGAAACTGAAGGCGGTGCAATCTTGTTCGGTGGGAGATTGCGTTACCCCAACAGGGAACCATCGTTTGTGCGTAAAAGACCGGCAGTCAAGAATCAATTTCCTTGTGGACACAGGTGCAAATGTCTCCGTTTTACCGGTGAGTAGTGTTAAAAATTGTGTGCGTTCTGAAAGCGGTTATAAGCTGTACGCTGCAAATAATACAGAAATTAAAACATACGGTGTAAAATCCCTAGAGCTAAATTTAGGCTTGCGCAGAGTTTTTAGATGGACATTTATTGTTAGTGACGTCAAGCAAGCAATCTTAGGTGCAGACTTTATTGAGTCGCACAAATTAATTGTAGATTTACATAATAAAAGGCTAATAGATAGTGTAACGAATTTAAGGTCAAATGGGTCAATCATACGGTATGATGAAGCGTCAGTCAAAAGTATACAAGATGATAATCCCTACCGTGAATTGCTGGAACAATACGCAGACATTACCAAACCAATGTCGTTTAAAGAACCACCAGCACACGCGGTAGTGCATCACATCATAACAAATGGTCCCCCGGTACACGCGCGTCCAAGGCCGCTACCGCCGGACCGTTATAATAAAGTAAAAGAAGAATTCCAATTAATGAACGAATTAGGCATATGTAGGCCTTCACAGGGAGAGTGGGCTAGTCCGCTACACGTTGTCCCTAAAAAAGATGGGCAACTGCGCCCGTGCGGAGATTATAGAGCGTTAAATGCCATAACAAAGCCGGACCGTTATCCTATACCTAGAGTTAGTGACTTCACGTATATATTATCAGGTAAGACTTGGTTCTCGCGACTAGATTTAAATAGAGCCTATCATAATATAGCCGTTGCACCAGAAGATATAGAAAAAACTGCCATAGCAACACCTTTCGGACTCTGGGAGTTTCCGCGCATGACGTTCGGTTTGAGGAATGCAGCGCAAACCTTTCAGAGGTTCATGGATCAACATGTACTCAGAGGTATAGAACGCATAAAGAACGAAAATGGTAAGTCAGCACTTTTTTGTTACATAGATGATGTCATCGTGGCGTCGGACAACGAAGATATTCATAAGGAGCATCTTCATAAACTGTTTAAACGCTTCAGCGAGGTTGGTATAACTATAAATCTAAGCAAAAGCAATTTTGGACAATCTAGAGTAGAATTTCTGGGATTCGAGGTAACACAGGACGGAATTAAACCATTGCCAGATAAAGTTAAGGCGATTACAGACTACCCAAGGCCGGATACAGTAGAACAACTCCGTCGTTTCTTAGGTATGGTCAATTTTTATAGGTCTCATTTACCACACGCTGTAGAGTATCAAGCAGAACTTAATAAGTATTTACACAATGCAAAGAAAAAGGATAAGACAAAAATAGCATGGAATAACCAAAGTATAGAAGCTTTCGAACAATGTAAAATAGCCTTACAAAAAGCAACAACATTGTTTCACCCAAGCGTGGACGCGCCTTTATCAATCATGACGGACGCGTCAGACACATGCGTAGGTGCAGTACTACAACAAAAGATAAGCGGGCAATGGAGACCAGTAGGCTACTTCTCGAAGCAACTGTCAGAGGCACAAAAGAAGTATAGTACCTACGATAAAGAGTTATCTGCAATTTACATGGCCATGGTTCATTTCCGTAACTTGATAGAGGGGCGACAAGTTACCATTTACACAGATCATAAACCCCTAATGTACGCGTTTACTAAGGTAGGGAACGATAAGGAAATTCCAAGGAGAGCCAGACAATTATTGTATATTAGCGAGTTTACAAGCGACATACAGTATGTAAAAGGCCCAGAAAATACCGTTGCGGACGCCTTATCACGCGTCGAGTCTATTGTTTGTCCAACGGTGCTCGATTACAGCGAATTAGCTCATGCGCAGGTGCGCGATCGCGTTACAGTAGAACGAGACGTCAGCAGTAGATTGGCATTTAGACACATAGTTATGCCGGAAAGTAATCAACAGATATATTGCGAAGTATCAACAGGTAATGCCAGACCTTACCTTACAGGGAAATTTAGGAAAGTGGCGTATGAAAACATTCATAACATTAGTCATCCTGGCGTTCGCACAACGCGGAAGATGATTGCACAGAGGTACTTTTGGCCAGGAATGAATAAAGATATTAACGAATGGACGAGAGCATGTATTCGGTGTCAAAAAGCGAAAGTAACGAGGCACACAATTTCGGATTTAGGTAGTTTTCCGCCATGTAGCAGGTTTGAACATCTTCACGCAGATATCGTAGGCCCTTTGCCCACGTCACAGCATGGACATCGTTATTGTATAACCATGATAGATCGTTTCACGCGTTGGCCTGAAGCAATACCAGTTTCAGACATTTCGGCTGATACGGTCTCTAGGGTTATTTACGAGCATTGGATATGCAGATTTGGTTGCCCACATAGAATAACGACAGACCAGGGTAGGCAATTTGAAAGCGACCTTTTTAACAGTCTTATGAGATTATTAGGCATACAACGAGTTAGGACAACCCCATACCACCCTCAGAGTAACGGGTTAGTAGAAAGGTGGCATCGCTCGTTGAAAAACGCATTAACCGCACGTTTGACAGGTAGTTTAGATTGGGTAGACGAACTGCAAACGGTTATGTTGGGACTTCGCGCGGCCTGCCGAAGTGACTCGGGTTGTAGTGCGGCAGAGATGGTATATGGTGAAACCGTCAGGTTGCCAGGGGATTTTTTCCACGTGCACGACCAACAGGTTAACGAACCGAGCACTTATGTAGGACAGCTTCGGCAAGCAATAAACAAGTTGCGGCCTCCGTCAAGAGCGAAGAGCGATTCACGAAATATATTTGTTAGTAAAGACTTAAAGACATGTACACACGTTTTTGTAAGAAACGAGATGATAAAAAAATCACTTTGTCCTACCTATGATGGCCCATATAAAGTTTTAAGTAGAAATGATAAGGTTTTTAGAGTTAAGTTACCTAATAGAGAAAGCGATTTATCAATAGACAGACTAAAACCAGCATACATGTTACAAGATAACGATCAAAATATTGAGGATGACTGTTTGCAAAAATGTATAGAAAACGACAATACGAACGTGTCAGAAGATAAATCGCTTCCGCTTATGGGACATACCACGCGCAGTGGTCGACGTGTAAAACTACCGGTGCGATTTTTGTTGCCATAGGCTAATTGATGTAGAAATCATTGTGCCAATTTTTGTGTGTTGATAAGTCAATAAATAACTAACATCCAGTTGTGGAAAAAGCATATTTCAATAGTCTTCACAATGGGAAATTATAACACTAAAAATGATCAAGTCATAATTGCTCAACAAGGAGCAAATAATGCAAAACATGTCGGAGACATGGAGAGGCAGCTAGAAATGTTCGGCATAGTCATAATGGTGATCGGTATCGCCCTACTGATATTGTGTATTTGTCTATGTGGCAAACAATGTTGTTCCCGTGCAAAGAAATGGATAAGGAAGGAATTGACAACTGTGTTGCCTGCAGGCGCAACAGCCCCGCAGTCCACCATACCGCAAGCTTCATATGCGTGATTACAGTGTAACTTTAGTATTAATAATGAAAAAAAGGCACAGTGAATCCATCAGTGAATAATTAGTGACTTAGTGTAACAGTAACATAGAATATTAAAAGTAAGTAAGGTATTATTGTCAATACCCAATACCTTAGTGGTAAAAATCTGTCTATAAAAATTGTAGTGTGCTTAGAAAATAAAATAATATTAACGCTAACAATGTATCGAAAGTTAAAATAAAAAACCATGGTATGTATAAACAATATATTGTATTACATGTAAGACTACCGATAACAATTCTCGGTAACGTAATAAAATATAACTATAACAATGTATGTATGCACACGTGGGCAAGACGAACGCCAGCCAACTATGAGTAGATGATTACATTTCATTTCATTGTAATGGCAGCGATTATGTTATAAAATAAAAAAAATAATATATTTTTTTTATTTTGTAAAGGGGGAAGGTATGTAGGAACTACAGGTAACAGAAATGCTAACAAGGCAAAACAGAATGTTCCCCGCGCATATAGTTTAGCGGCCGGTCAGTCGTCCTCCCCACGCCGTGGCATTAACTCGCGTCTGTATAACTTAGTATAAGGAGTGCACAGTATACAATATTTCCTGGTAATCAATAATAGACAGTCACCTTGAACGTCAGACTTTCATTTACCTAAACTCCTCTCCACCACGATCAAAAGGTTCCAACAGAGACTTTTAGAGCAGCAGGGTAAACGCCTGCGCTAATACTGAGATTGATGACATGACTCAAAGGACCGCAGATTTCCTCCGCAACATGTTTTAGTATATAAGTAGCAATACCGTCATATCCCACACTGCTTGTATTATTCAAGGACTTTATTATCTTTTTAATATCGTCTGGTATACTAGGGGCCATAAACATAGTTTTGTTATTGAAATCTAATGTACACGCCCGCGGTCTGCAGTCGACATCCAGTTTTGGCTGTATTTTATCAATAAAAAAGTCATTAAATGCTTCCGCAATGGTCTTATGATGAGATATGACGTTGCCACCCATTTTAATTTTATTTATGTTAGATTTAGGTAGATTATACTTTGCACGATTGATAATTTGCCACGCAGTTTTCGATTTGTTTTTAGATGTTTTTATATTATAATTGTTTTGTGCTTTTTGTGTTAAATTGATAATCTTTTTGTACATTTTAGAATAATTATATAATATGGTTTTATTGATATTGCTACGATTAAGTCTAAACTGCCATAGGAGTTTCCTTTTGTTTTTACTGCATAGTTTGATACCTTTTGACAACCACTTAGTTCTTCTTATTGCATTTATTTTAACCACCTTTATTGGAAAACACAGATCGTACAACAGCTTGAACATCTCAATGAAATGATTATAGGCTACATTTGGGTCATCTGTGTCATATAGTTCTGCAAAGGTAAGGTTTTTCAGATGGTTTTTAAATTTTACTATGTTTTCCGCACTATAGTCCCTTCTAGTTGCGTACCAATACTTAATACAACATATTTTTTGTACTGGACACTGAAGCAGCTGTGCTGTATGATCCGACAATGCCCATTCTAGTACTTCAGTCTTACATGAATTAAAGTTATGCGCAAAGTTGTCAATGCACGATAAACTGGCCATGCGAGTTGGTTGTTTCAAAGCAAGTTTCAGATTGTAACTCATTAGAAGACATTCAAAGTAGTAGTGACACTATTTTGCTTGAGTACATCAATGTTAAAATCTCCGCAGATAACAATTTTCTTACAGCATGTACGTAAAATTTCCTGCAAGAGCAATTCAAGTTTGTCGAAGCAATAATTTAAATTATTTGAGTTCGGAATTCTATATATACACACAATTATCAATTTATAATTAATCAGTTCCACGCCACAGCATTCAAATATGCCGGGAGTTGACAACTTTGCTACTTTTGGCAATTCTTTCCATTGTAGTCCATTTTTAACAAGGATACATGCACCACCCCTTTTTTGTTCTTTTCTACATTGCCATTGAGGCAAAAGCTCAGCTGGCTGCCAAAAAATTAGGGATCCTCGCGAAGTTGAGACGGTACTTTACGCCATAACAGCTGCTCGACTTATATCAAGCGCAAGTTCGATCATGCATGGAATACTGCTCTCATCTCTGGGACGGACCTGGCAAGTACCAGCTGGATGCACTTGATGCGATCGAAAGACGTTCTAAGAGGCTCATTGACAATGAAGTATTGGTCGAATCTGGGCTCCAGAACCTCGAACATCGGCGCCGAGTTGCCAGTCTGTCGGTTTTTTATCGGTTACATTTAGGGGAGTGTGCGTTGGAATTGCATGAACTAATTCCTCCTAGCCCGTACCATCATCGGACTACAAGACGTACGGCGTTGCGGCATCGGTACATGGTGGACATCCCACCCATACGCACCAAACGTTTTGAGAATTCTTTTATTATGCGTACAGCAAAGGAGTGGAATTCCTTGCCGGAGTCTGTATTTCCTGATAGCTACAGCCTGGGAGTCTTTAAGTCAAGAGTGAATAGGTTTCTTCTAGGTAAGCGTTGTTACATCGTCGACCACATCATCGCTTACCATCAGGTGAGATAGTGGGCAAACGCAAGCCTATCAATAATAAAAAAGGTACGAAACAAGAAAATAATACCGTAAATTTACCGTGGTCGTATGCTACTTAGTAGAATGCATTGTTTTGTTACGGTAGGTAGGATACGACCACGGTTAATTTTGTCGGTTTTTTTTTTATTTTCTTGTTTCGTACTTTTTAAAGCGTTATCTTTCAGTAGTTGGGTTTTAGTTTTTGAACTTATTTTTCTAACGAATGCAGTCGTAATGTTGAGAGTTTTTAAACCATTATAGGTAATATTTTCTTGCGGTTTTCTACGGGTGGCCTATCCCGTAGGTTTCGCGTGGTTTTTCCGGGATGCTAAGTAGCGTAACATCATCATTTCAGCCGAAAGTCCACTGACCATGACACTCAGTATAGTAAAAGTACCCTATGATATTCAAATTCAAATTAAATTTAACGCATCCATAAAGTACTTACAGGTGGTAAATATAAGTTACAAAAACAATTATGGACCCTGTCGGGCACAGCAACATTCTAGATACAGTGAGTGTCTAGGAGAGAGGATCATAGTGCTTAATATTTTCCTAATTAACATTTTAGTTACTTATCTATTTCCTATCTGTCTGTTTTTATTTGGTTTGCTATTGTATATTTTTATGTTCAATTACATATTATTGTTACTTATTAATTCATTCGCTTAAATTTTTGTATTATATCTGTATAAAATTCATTCTGTACATCCATAATATTTACAAAAAAAAATAGCCTGGGTGTGAAAAGATAACCAACAGAACCCATTTCCAGCATTTTTGTTTTTTTTTCTCATTGTCGGTTTGTTTGTTTATCTGTATATTTGTGCACGCATCACGTAAAAATAAAAATTGTGTGTAACTTGAAGTTTTTGTTTCATCGCAATCGGTTCACTCTATCAAAAGTTAAATAAATGAATAAATAAAAAAGCCTTTTATTTCTTGCTTTACAATAAATAGAGATTGACAATTTAGAACAGTGTGCATGCATAATTAAGTTAGATTATCTTGCTGTTAGTAATAGTAATTAATAATTAAATGTTTCAGTGGTACTGGGTTAGTGGTATTTTAGTAAGTATAAAATTTCATATTTAGGTATTTAAATCATATAATCGAATTTATATTTCCAATAAATTAATTGCACTACTATTTACAATTTAAATGATTAAAATAGTACAATAAACTTTCAATTTCCATTAAATTAATTTCATTTCATTACAATTAAATTGAATTACATTTCAATTAAATTGAATTACATTTCAATTAAATTGAATTACATTTCAAATAAATTAAATTACTATTAAATTACATTACAATTAAAATGAAACAACTATTAAATTAAGTTACATTACAATTAAATTATTTTCATGCTACTAATAATTCTCTTAGACTGTAATTAGAATACGTAATGAAATTTTTACATAATAAAATTAGTCGTGATAGTTTTGTAAAAAAAAATATTATTTGTTTGTTAAGCAGAATTAATTAACCATTGTCAGCTTTTGGGTGTAAACATACAATTTGCAAGAACCCCTCTCAACGGAAGGTAAAGGCCTCCTCCAGAGATAACCAATGTTTTCTATCTTCTGCTACTCGCATCCAGTGGGTACCTGCTATTTTTATAACGTCGTCTGTCCAGCGCGCATTTGGTCTACCCCTTTTTCTCTGGCCCGATGGTCCTAACCATGACGTGGTCTTTCTGGTCCAGCGATCAAAAGTTAGATGAATTTAAAGTGTTTACGTAGTAAAATTATCACAACACTCGCAATTCAGATACTCGGACAGTTGAACTCCATATTCGATAGATGGCGTTGTGCATTAGAAGTCATTTTCTGAATGGTGGTGTCAAAATTCTCCGCGAGAAAAGAAAAGGTAGGCAGGTAGATAAGTAGGGTAGTGTAGGCAGTCAGCTGACGGGAGCGAAGCCGCGGGAACAGCTAGTATTTAATACAATTAATATTTAATATGTCCTTATTATATTTTTAATTAATTATATCAATGTCATTTTACTTAGCGAGTCAATCAGTTAACTTTATTTTTTAGCAATAGTGTAACTTTCTTTATGTAAAAGAATTTGTCATTGGATCAGTACTTTTAGAGATTACCTTTTACAACAGGACAGGAGTTAATCTCAGGGAGTACTGGTCTGATTAGGAAACCCTAGAACTGAAATAAAAGGGAGTAGAAGGCTTCACTGAGTATCACTGAGAGTAATTCATTGTAGGCGTATGTATTATTTCAATAGCCATGGGCGTAAAGCCACGGCAAAAAAATAACGGCCTAGTGCGAGTCGGACTCGCGCACGAAGTGTTCCGTACCATTATCGCAAACTAGTCCTCTAAATTATATAAGCGCCCGTACAACTCAGAGGACTATCTTAATTGGCGCCAACTATGTACTATGGTATGTATGGGGACACCCTTCAATTATCAACTTTTTTATATTTTGGAATGTTTCCTTTATTTGTGCTGTTTTGCCAAATTTCGTGATTCAGGTCAACGGGAATTACCATGTAAGTTTTCGATCCAAAACCTATAGGGTACTTTCGGTTGACCTAAAATTGTCAATTTTGGTTAAACGCAAGGTCTTGCAGCACAAATAAAGGGAAAACGCCAAAAAATAAAAAAGTTGAAAAGTAAATTTTTGTATTTACAAGTTTTCGCGAAAATCTAAATCCATATCTTTTTATCGTGCTGACTCAGGACCTTATTTTTTATGCAACTAATAGGGACTGTAGATCTCAGTATCTGGTATAAATTTAAACTTGCTAGGTCCAGCAGTTCCTGAAAAAATCGGTGGTGATACACGGGCAGACAGACTGACAGACGGACAAGAGAGTGATCTTATAAGGATTCCTTATTTACCTTTTGAGGTACGGAACCCTAAAAAATAAGTATTGATATAGTTAAAGGATAATTAAAAATCCAACCATAAGGATTTTAAAACTTTAATACATCGAGTTAAATCGTGTTTCAGTCCGTCTAAAGGTTTTCTGGTAGATATCGCTGTCAGCGAAAAGACCGCCATTTGATTGTACACAAGAGTTATATTTTTTGCAAAAATAACTTCTACTTTTATTAATAAAGTATATTCTATTCTGTAGTGATCTAATGATCTTAACTATCTTAGCTTAAGTGAGGTACATTCATAATTTTAATGAAAGTGTCTCATTCAAGTTCTAACATAAACCTCGCACCTTCAGGAAACTTAAGCCTTAAGTGCTAATATCCGTTAACGGCTTAACGTGCCTTAACTGGATAAGTTGCACGCTTATTGACATACTGCGGTGTGTTACACTTTGGCAACGAAATACACTTCAAATTTAAAATTTAAAGAAATATAATCTGCTCCTCTCTACGAAAACACCGTTTTCTATGGCAGCTGTATGGGCGTCGTGCCATCTGACGTCATGTGGCACGTCGGACTTCTCTTTCTAATTCTCAACTTTGAGGCTTTATAACTTCGGATCGGTAAAAGAGAATATGTTCAATATCTTTTAGTGGAGTGCGTCAGGAACGAATTTGAGAGAAATATAATTATTAAAGAATTCAATATAATAGGTTAGACTTGGGCCATATTTTGTTATTTTCTGGCTCGGCCTCTGTCCCGTGAGGCTAAAATGATTTATTCATTAGACAGTATTTAAAGCACTGTTTTTGTTTAGTTTATTTATTTTTGTTAGTTAACTTAAGATTAGTGATGTGACTGACGTGAACTGTGTTCAAATGCCCCTTAAAATTAAGATAATAAATTTTTTAAATAAATAACTTCGGCTCTGATAGAAATATTTAAAAAAATCTTTCATATTTGTTTACTATAGTTGATAAGTATTTCATTTAACAAATAAAAAAATACATTCATATTCCCTTTTGCAGTGTTCTTGGCTTTTTTATAAGCTCCTTGGAGGTGCTTGTGTATAAACTGTATTTGTTTTAGGCCTTAAATGATCCTTGTAGTGTCACCAATTATTTTGCACATTATCCTTCGAAAAAAAACCTAGCGTGGTATCCTGTAATTTCACAGAGGATTGTCACAGAAATATCTGAACATTTGCTGCTACAACAAAGGATATAAATGTGATATACTACAAATGGAATTACGGATGTGCTGTTAATGTCATAACGTGTCATAACCGGATTACTGCACGGTAATTGACATACTGCAGTTTGTTCACTGTGAGAGCGTGGAGTGAAGTAACCACTTGTAAAGTGTAGATCTTTTTATAAGACACGTAGTTTTTATTCAGCACTGGCTTGTTATGATATTTGAGCAGTTTTTTTTTTGTTGGTTTATTGACTTAAAAACTGCTGCAGTCGAGTTAGGTGAGAGCCAGTATTTTACATAACGACATATTCCCATCTAAGATTACTTTTATGAAAGCTAGGAATGATTGAATGATCCGTATAATAGCACTTATATTTTAGGGCATAATTATGTACGTGTGATTATTCTAGAGAGCATTCTCACAGGCGTATTTGTCCATCTAACATACAACACGGCAATGTAACTTATTAATATAGATAGAAAGAGAATCGTAGAAGAGCTATATAATTCTAGCTATATAAATCTATTCTAGCGATATTGATTAAAGTGAAATTCAAACAATTTTTTTTTTTTAAATAATGAATGTTTAATGAAATTAATATTTAATTTAAATTTTATGACTGTCTAATTTACCTGAAATTAAATTAAATTTTAAGAATGTTCAATTCAACTATTCTATTTTACTTTTATGAATGTATGATTTGATTGATATTTTATTTTACTGTTAAGGAATGTATAATTTAATTTATATTTCATCTTAATGTTTTTGATTGCTTAACTTAATTGATATTTTATTTTAATGTTCATGAAAGTATAATTTAACTAATATACTATTCAAATGTTTTATGAATGTTTATTTAAATAATTTTAACATTTTATATTTTTTATAATGCATTTATTTTAATGTTATATTGATGATTGGAAATAAATGGGTTTATTATTATTATTATATAAATCTATCCGAGACCAATATAATGCTTTTATTCTATTTCTAAACCTAAAAGCTTATGCTTTTAAAAATTCTTACCGCACCTATTATTGTACACAACATTAAAATGTAAGCATTACCCTTGTGGTGGAGACCGGCAGCAGTATTGCGTAAGTGAATATGGCAACGCAAAGGGTTTGCCCGCTTTCAATTCATTCACCAATCACACAGACGGAAATCCACATCGCGTCATTCATCTCGCATGTGATTGGTCGCTTTGATAGCGGTCAAACCCTTCGCCTTGCCGAATTCACTTGCGCAATTCGGCTGCTGGTGTCCTGAAATACAGACCTTACGTCTAGTTTAGGCACCGGTCTCCCACAGTATAATTATTGCTGTAACATTTTTATTTAAAAAATGCCAACTTAAATTATTTTATTGAAGGTTATGCATGATTGAATGTATCTCGTAATTTTACTGATTCATTATTTTGAGGCCTACTCAACACACACAACATTGTCTTACCCTTGAGGAAAACAGGCGTGGTGTTAAAGGATTCTAACAGAAAACAAATTTTTAGGTGATAAAAAAGCTTGTCGAATTAAAATCAAAATAATGAACTTTCTAACTTAATAAATTAGCAATAAATCTAATAAAGTACACGACAATTATTCTGGATGATACAAACATTACCAAGGATGCTGTTATCAGCCACACAAAACTACCATTTCACTTTAATATTGCATTGCTACGCTCTTTGCCAAACGCCACACACCTTAACCTTTTCCAAACGCCACTCGCCTTCACTTCCTAACACGTAACCGAAAAACACAGAACACACTCAGTATTCCTTACACACCAGTAAACAAAGTCCCGGTATCTTTCAGTAAACAGTTGTCCACGAGTCTTCCAAACTAGATTGTCGTCCATCCCGGCTCCGCCTGTCGACCCCTAACACAATTTGTCCGTCTACGCCGAATTTGCATGTATATTGGCACACCTTCCATTTATTTTAGTCTGATAAGAAGGGAGTACCAAAATTCGGCTTTTGAAATTTTTAGAAAGCGTTCCAACGTAATTTTAAGGGTAAAGTCTGATAGGGACAGTAAAAGAGGATTGTTTTAAGATTTTGAGAACGTTCACTTGATTTTCTGGGCTGAATTTTATAGGAGGAAGATTTTCTTAGTTAGGTTAAGTTTATCTAAAAATCGTTTGGGTAAAGTTTGTCGTCGAAGATGTCCTTTATTCGACCGAGATTTGATAGCATTCTGATAGGATTGCTATTTCGGTGCCTACTTTATTTTTCAATAGGTTGTCTGTGTTTATATTCTGGTCATGTCTGCCGTTAAGTAATGTCATTTCGAAGACCACTTAGAATAGCTTTTATCATAATTACCAAATTCGATAAATTTAGCAGTGAATGCTACATTAAATTGTATATATACATACCTCTATTTTTTTTCTGAAAGAAAGACAGTTCACCCTTATTGTGTAACTATATTGTGTTTAGCTTAGCTTAGTTATGCTTTTGTTGTGTTTATTTTGGCAGTTTAACAGTATTCGTTGCGTGTTTTATAAGCTGTCGAGTAGATGGATTTTTAAACTTATGAGGCTACACGGCTATGCCTCGGTTCATCATTCCAATATGTTTTCAAAATAAAAGGCTTCTGCATTAGTGACTGTGTGAATGCATAAATCAGCCTATAATGTCCTGGTTTTCGGGATACAGGTGTCCTCTCTGTGTATGTAGATGTGTATACATCAATTCACAGAATAATTATGTCGTATGTATGTACTTAGGAAAACAATTTTCATATAACATGTCCCATGTCTGCGTGCACCTTAAAGCTCAACTAATGGCATTATCTCAACCACTACTGACAGTTGTGGCAAAATTCATATAAAAATTATGTTAATATTCATGGGAGGCAACACTTATTGGTCCCGCTCATTGTGATTTATTTCATTCGAATTGTATCATTTCTTTGACGTGTTTTCGGTTCATTCTTCTTACAATGGTGATTTAAAAAGCAGGTCAGGAATTAAGTATTAGGTATTTTATTTAACAGCAGTAAATATAGTACACTGCCAAACAACCCACCACTCAAAAATTTACACTATTATCTCTTACTTACAGCAAAATAAACTCCTTATTAGCCTCACCGCCTATTACGAGCCAATTAAGAGAATAATGACAATAATCAGTGGCCCTGTAATGGCGGCCTAAAGTTTAGAACAGTGGAAGTATAACCACGGTGAGAATAGGAACACGGAACAATGGGGGCCTGACTGGAACTAATTACTGCACAGGTTTGGTAGGTAAGGCGATTGTATTGTGATGTTTTGGGGAGAGATGTCGTAAAGGTGATGTGTTTAGATTTTTGAGGTGATGGTGGTGGTTTTTGGTGATAGTTGTGGTAAGCACTTTTGGTGCAAGCAACTTTTCAGTCATCTGTAATGCGATTTCAGCGAACTGAATTCCATTAAAGTCGTCACAATCTAAGAAGTCCATTGACGTTTCTCATTTTACATGCCACGATAACTTTCTACGTAAGAAATTGAAAAATCATATTCATAATCCTAATTAATTACTATGTTACCCATACACTATAACACCGAGTATCATTAGCAAGCATCAAGTTTATTTATTTATTTTATAATTAATACACTATAACAACGAGTATCATTAGCAAGCATCAAGTTTATTTATTTATTTTATAATTAATACACTATAACAACGAGTATCATTAGAAAGCATCAAGTTTATTTATTTATTTTATAATTAATACACTATAACAACGAGTATCATTAGAAAGCATCAAGTTTATTTATTTATTTTATAATTAATGTACACGGAAAGTAATTTCTCTGTCATGATATGTTTTTACTCCAGGAGTACAAAGGTAATGCTTATTTCTTTAGAAATTTCTACCAGCAGACCCGCTAAAAGGAGAAATGATGAAGAAATGTAGACAAATTGTGTGTGAGAACAGGAAGAGAAGAAAAGTGAACGACTAATCTAAGATATATAAACATACACATATAGTGTAAGTGATATATACTTAAATAAATACATAACTCTATAATATATAGACACTAAATATACATATGCATATAAAGATCAGATTTGAGAGGAAAGATAATGCTCTTTTAAGCGTTTTTTAATCATTAAAAAGTTTTTTTATAGCTGTCAAAAGGGGCCTTTTATTTTTTGACAACTTTAAATGGATGGCTGGCGACTAATACTAACTTTTTACTTTGAGTCTCTAGGTTTTAGAAGAAGTAACATTTTATCAAGGATTGTAAAATGTCCAAAATGTTTGGGATTCATCACGAGATATTTCGGTAGGGCATGCCAATGCCATACATTTTGAATAATTATTAACAATTGTTTCCGCTAATAGAACATCAAATAACATTGGCCCCGTACCCAATGTTAATTCTATTCATCCCTGAAAACTTGTTCATATTGACCCTTGTAAATTATGGCTATAAAAATGATGTCTGCATCAGATTTCGTACAAAGTAAAAGAGGCTCAAAGCTTATTAATACCCATACGATTGTAAAACAAGAGTCGTTTTTACATAAAAATACAAACGGCATATTCGTACCTATTCCAGGAGAACTGGGCAGAATTAGTGATTACTCATGCTTAGTTCAGCCGCATTTCACTCGTCTTTTTAAATTCCGAGTTAGATCGAGAGAGTTGTTTTTATTCCCATTTCAGGCGTCAAAAAGTCATCCCGAAAACCACAACAAATCTGATACCAAAATTAACCGTCGGACAAATTGTATACATTCTCAAAGTAATGTGGGCTCAATTTTAATTATGTAGGGATGTTTCCGTCCGCCGCCAGTAATTCCGAGTGCGTCCCGGCTCCCCACGAGCCGGTCAAAGGCGGTCGGACAGGAATTTAGTGTTCCACCATCACACAGCGCGAGTGAAATACCTACCAATATGGAAATTATGCGGATATTTGCAGTACATATGGGTTTCGGGGCGATTACTTGAAATAATAGTTCTGAACTGGAACAATATGAGGATGAGCATTTGCGTTATCAGTAAATTTAATTTAAGCACCCAGAGTTTTATTGCAATTTCCACATTATTTTTATGTAGGTAAAAATACTGCTGTAAATATATAAAAATCTGGTAATTCTGTCAGACGAAGCGATCTATGTATTAAGCGATATATATATTTATAAAAAGGGGAAGATTTGTTGTGGTTGGTAGTACTGAATAGAATTCAGGATAACTGGCATAATGAATTACGAAAATAATTATAAAAATTAGAATCTGCAGGTGTTTGTAAACGCTTGTTTAGTAATTACGGTGAAATGTTGAGATATGTTGTTTCTGTCTGCCCCTATGGTACAAAAAAAGGCCTATTTGTTCATGTAAACTACAAAGGTTGCACCAATCAACAGAAGCATGCAAGAAAGGAAGAAAGTGATCATCTTCCTGCCCTTGTCCTATGTTACTTGGGGTCATCATCTTCCATACTGTCCTGTCCCTCGTCACACTATCACTGACTCCCTTTTCTTTCATGTCACTCCTCACACGATCCACCCATCGTTTCTTTGGCCGTCCACTCCCTCTCCATCCACATTTAAATTCATAACTCTTTTAAAGACATGAGTTTTATACCTCCTCGTCACATGACCATACCTGGATTACCAGGACAAACGGTTTCCTTTCAATATTTCTATCACTGGCGCCACTTTCAAACTTCCTTTTTTATACTCATTTCTCACTTTATCTATAAAGGAAGAAAGTGCTGAAAGAAAATCTTTGCGTTTTTATTATTCCTCTCAGACCACGTAAGTTTTTTACTTTTTTGTTTCAACAAACTCCAATTGAAACAACAAAATGAGAGAGTTTCTTCGTTAAGAATAATATTTCCCGAGGGTTAAAAAGTTTTTGTTACTTTTCAAGGATTTATTTTCTGTTGATTTGAAGTTACCTCGTATCGTGCAGTTAATATAATATAACTTGATTTGCATCATACAATAGTACAACCATATAATTAGGAGTTTGTGACATTTTGTAGGTAGACATTACATACTCGTACATAAGCAAAGAGATTCTTGTATTTAAACACTAGCTTTAAATGTGATATTTCTCACTTTTCCAACATTTTATGAGTGTTGTTCGTGGCTATGTGGTCGATGTTCGTTTAGTACTTACGTCACAGTGATAATTATTTAGTAGGTACGTTTTGAAGCACTAACCACCCACTAATAATTACTTACACTGATATTGTTATTTAGGTTGTAGCATCACACTGTCCTCCGTACTAGTCGAAACTGTATCACGGTCTACTCTGTGAAGACTGTCTTCCTCTTACACAATTAAACAGTTCGAAACGCTAATATAATTCCACTATTCTTTCACAGTATAATAATTATGTATCTATGATATTTTTACGTTGTTTAAAGTAAACAGGTAGGTATCAGAACATTTGCATTAATAAAATTACGAACAGTCGTGATCACAAATTCACAATGCAGGTAGTGTTAAAGAAAAAATAGTATATGCAAAGTTTACAGACAATCGTCAGATTTTTATCCTATAAGATTTAATTATTATTTTCGTAGGAACTAAAATAAACATAGCTAATAGCTGCAGGCACAAATAATAAGTTCAGAATTTAGATTTTAATTATAAATTAATGTTTAAGCAAAGGATATGAGTATGTGTGTGTGAGCGTGATATTATGAATAAGTTTAGATGTTTATAAGGTAGCATTACAAACATCTAAACTCATTCAATAAAGTTGATAATAAAAAAAGCTATTGTTATGCCAAACTGTGTAAAAATGTGAAAGCAACTCTGTCTGTCTACATGTTAAGTTTTCATGCCTAAAGCGCTAAGTCAATTTTGAGGATATTTGGTATAAAGATAGATTGGACTATGGAGAAGGTTACTTTTGATCCCGGGAGATTTCATTGGGAAATTTGCCGCTCCGGAAGCAGTAAGTGTTCTCTATACACACAAATCCTCCGAAATCATTCTCTCCAACGAAATAATATTCATTTATCTCAATTGACACGTAGCGCACTTACCCCAGCTAACCGTAGCCAAAGTTGTGACAACGCAATCATTTCAAGTACTACTGAAACTTCACTCAAAGCAAAAGGAACGACCAACCTTAATAATTTTCGCCGAAAACTTAACTAACTACTGAATCTGAATGAAAATAAATTCTCTAGAAGGTGTAGACTTTGCTCTGATTTAATTACATGAATCTAGGTGGTTCTAGAATGGATTACGTAATTTGAACGTTGAGGAAAGGATGATCAAATTCAATTTAATGTTTTTCAGAGCACAGAAAAGTGAGCAAAATAAATAGTTTTTATCCTTTATCTACAGGTGGGTGTGTAACGTTTGAAATAATAACAAAAGTTCTAATGATCATATGACCTAATTTCATTTAATATTGATGTAATTTTATTATACCTAATTTTATATGGTATATTAAATTTATATGGCATTTTATATACTGCACATTTGAAATAATATTCAATTGTTATAACATTCAGTAACTATAATATTCGAAATCAATATGTATCGTTTAATATAATTTAGAAACATCTACTTTGTATTGTATATTATTGCAAAAACTGATTAAATTTTAAATGCCTGCCATTTTCGTGCTAGCATTAACATGTACCACATAAATATTGCTTGTTATTAGTTTGCTTTTATGCGGGTGGATCCGTCCATCACCATTTATTAAATTCTCTCGTCGAATCTGTTCCAAAACTGAATTGGGGCACACCGAATTTACGTAGTATTTTGGCTACTACCCCTAGAATGTATATAAAAACCAAAATATAGGGCCACGCATCTGTAGATATTTATGGAATTTTCTTCATAGAAGAGTACTCAAAATAAGATCAGGTAATGGCTTTATTAGTAGACATTTAGGTTGCGGTTTGGCCCAGGGCGACCCGTTATCTCCACATTATTTAATATAATAACATCGGCTATTTGTAAACGCGTGCAGGATAACATCTGTATATGCCAGTAAGTGGACGATTACGCTATATATGCTCAGTGTTCTTCCGTTATTGACGGGCAATGCAAGATCCAGTCTACTCTTGATTTAATCAACAGCATGTTAACGCATGTAGGTTTAGACATTTCTCCCGATAAAAGTAAAATTTGTTGGTTTAGTAGAGGTTATTATATAGGCCAGTTATAGAATAGAATATACTTTATTGTACACCATAAAAGTTATACATCTATTTTATAAGAAAAACTTAATTATACGGGTACAAAGGCGGTCTTATCGCTGACAGCTATATCTACCAGACAACCTTTGGGTGGACTGAAAGAACTTATAATGAGAAAGGGGGTAGTCTGTGGTAAACATATACATAAACAACACAACATAAATATATACAAAACTATATTGTTACTATCCATAAACTTAAATACACAAATACTTACATACATATATACTTAAATATATACATACACAACATTACATGTTAACAAATTCAGAGAAAGGAGGGACAAAAAATTATAATTAAAAATATATTTTGAATAATGATGAAAGAAATTAGATCCAGATATAAAAGCGTTAGGGAGAAAGGAAATGGTTTTTAACTAGATTCTTAAAAGAAGCCAGTGACTGGGCTTGTCTAATAGGCAACGGCAACTCATTCCACAATCGCACAGCCTGGACCGTAAACGATTTGTCGTAAAACTTAGTAGAATGAGCAGGCATCAAAAGTTTCAAATTCTCCGATGATCTCAAGTTTCTAGAATGTGTGTCATGAAGGAACTTAAAGCGTTCTTTGAGATAAGAGGGGGTTGTAGGAACAAACAGAATACTGTAGAGTAAAGATAAAATATGGGTATTCCGGCGAAGGCGGATTGGCAGCCACTTGAGCTTAATTCGAAATTCAGAAACATGGTCGTATTTGCGTAATCCAAATATGAATCTAATACAAACGTTTTGGAGTCGCTCAAGCTTATCTAGCTGCACTTCAGTCAGATCTAAATAACTGACATCGGCATAATCGAGGATTGGGAGAAGGAGGGACTGGGCGAGTGCAGTTTTGGTGGCAGTTGGAAGGAAATTGCGCAGTCTGCGTAAAGACCCCGCAGATGCAAACACCTTGCGACTAACCTCCTGCAGCTGGGGACCCCACGAAAAGTCTTTGTCAACTAATATACCCAGGTCTTTCAATGAGTCGCTGTATGGAATAGCTAAGCATCAAAGACAATCCGGGGGAGCTGCGACCAGTGTAATTTCGAACGCAACCTAGGACTGCCGACAACAATGACTTAAGTCTTCATAGGATTTACCTTCAGACCGTGAGTCAAACTCCAATGGGAAATACGATCTAAATCTTTATTGACCATATCAACTGCCTCAGACAATTCTTCTACTGGAGCTTGCGAATAAATTTGCAGATCGTCAGCGTAAAGGTGGTAAGACGAGAGAAGTTCATTAGAAATAGAATTTAAAAAAAATAGCGAAGAGAAGAGGAGATAGAACGCCTCCCTGTGGTATGCCTGCAGAGGTATTGCACCATGACAAAGAAGAACCTTCAATGCAAATACGTTGTCGGCGGCTACACAGGTAACTACGAAACCAATCAATTGCCGTTGGAGATATGTTAAGAGAGCCAAGTATGCCGAGTAAGACATCAAAATCGACGGTGTTAAAAGCATTGCTGAAGTCTAATAAGGAAAAAACCGTCAAATTTCCATTTTCCATACAAAGTCTAATATCGTCCATAATGCTAACAAGTGCTGTTGTTGTACTATGTCCTGGACGAAACCCGGATTGGAAAAAGTTAAGGAGGTGGTTCTTGCATAGGAATGTACTAAGTTGGTTATGGATAAGGCGTTCAAGGACTTTGGACAGAAACGGTAATATTTAAAGGACGGAATTCAGAGAAGGCAGGATTATGCTTTTTAGGAAGAGGAGTAATTTGGGCTTCTTTCCAAGAAGAGGGAAAAACACCGCTGGATAGGGAATGATTAAGGATATGGCAGATGATAGGAAGGATTTCGTCAAGGATAGGGAGTATCATCTTGCGACTGATGCAGTCACTACCAACAGCATTAGACGAGATAGATTCTATGCTCTTCTTAAAATCACAATCGGAGAACTGATTAAAGACGAATGGTGAATAATCAGGAGTGGGAAGAGACGAAAAATCACTTAACGTTTTTGCTTTAATATTACCATTGAAGTTAGAGGAAATTGAAAAATGTTGATTAAGTAATTCAAGATCTATATCTTTAGGAATATAATCTTGGCGCGATTTCCCCACTCCCATTGATCTAAGAAATTGCCAGACTTTAGCTGGGTCACCGTTTTCAACGGACTTATGAATGTGGCGGCGTTGAGCATCCCTACACACCCGGTTGCTGCGATTGCGGATTGCAACATATTTCTCTTGCGTAAGAGAATTTGGTCTGCTTTTAAATTTTGTTCTAGCTGCTGCTTTCCTCCGCAGTAAGTCTTTTAGGCCATCTGTAAGCCACGGCGCCGGCAGATGCTCCATTTTTACTGGTCGAACAGGGGCATGGACGTCGTATAGCTGGAGAAGCTTGACACTGAGTACATTGACTTTGACATCAATCGACTCAGCGCCAATGACATCAGACCAGTCAATGTTGCCAGCATCCTCACGGAGGTTCTCAAGGTTCATACCACCAAAACTACGCTGGAGTATCTTAGGTTTAGCCTTCGGAGGGCGAATTTTATAGGAAAGGAATAAAAGGTCATGGTAGGAAAAGGCATCAGCTGTACATTGGCCATGCTTAGCGATATGTTGAGTAGAAGAAACAAGTTTAAGATCAAGAAGTGAAGGAGTACAGTTAGGAAAATGATGAGTGGCACCTAAGGGAAGAAGGGACAAATTGCAAGAATGTGTTAACTTTAAACCTTTCGCGTTTCATAATTGAGAAACAATATACCACGGGTATTTAACGCGATGATTTCGATTCATTTATTTACCTATTTCACCCGACGTTTCGGCCGTGTTGCAACGACCGTGGTCCCGGGTAGACTGGTGTCTCGGTGTACTGGCTCCGTTGGGGCAGAAAATTCTTCATCTACCCTCACATTTCTACACACAACACTGACCGTGTCCTTATTCTGTAAGTTCGCCGACTGCACAAAACGAGGTAATTTTTTTTGAATCACTGGATTCCACGCCGCGGATAATTTGTAACCGTCATCCCGATTGAACGTTTTATGTTTTTTAATTTCAATCGCTTCACGCACAATTCTTGAAAAGAAGTGGCGTTCCGTGGAGACGACTTGTGGACGATGAAATTCGATCCAGTGATTGCTGCCGCCTTCTAATAGGTGTTCTGCAATCGCCGACTTATTGACCTGCTGGTTTTTTACAGCAGCGATATGTTCTTTGACCCTTTCAGCTATAGTCCGCTTAGTCTGGCCTATGTAGGAACTACCGCAGCTGCAGTTGATTTTATATATACCCGGTGATTGAAACGGCAGTACATTCTTTGGTGTGCCCACTACGCTGTTCACCTTTTGTCCGGGCGCGTATACAGTTTTTTATGGAGTACTTCCTCAATATCTAGGCGATCTTGTCCGTTACTCCTCTGACATAAGGCAGGTAGCAACACGGCCGAAACGTCGGGTGAAATAGGTAAATAAATGAATCGAAATCATCGCGTTAAATACCCGTGGTATATTGCAAGAATGTGATATAGAATGGAAAGAGGAAGATCTTGAATCCTGTTTGAGAAGACAAGTGTTGAAGTCCCCCATTATAATAATGTGACTGTAAGAAGGAATTATGTTAACGAGGAGATTTTCAAAAGAGGAGAAATAATCGATACGTAACGAAGGACAATAATAGACACCAAGCAGAATCTTCGAATGATGAAGATAGACTTCTATAAAGAGATGCTCGCCAGCGTTCTGCGGCGGTGGCTGTGATGACATATGAACAACATAGAAAGGAATGTTAGCACGAAGATATATGGCAACACCGCCACCACCGCAGCCTGTGCGATCGTTTCTAATTAGTTGGTAGCCGGGTAAAGAGTAGGAAGTGGATGGAAGGCATGGCTTTAGCCATGATTCAGAAACAAGGATTGCATGAATGTTCTTACAGTCCAGATTAGCCAGCATGTCATGGTAATGAGCCGGAATACTTTGGGCATTAATATTGACTACATTAAGATTCCTTGGAACATCGGCGAACTGAGACTCAAGGGTGTCAGCAAGAGACGGGATACTACTAAAGCTGTCACTGTCACTATACGCTGATAAAAAGCTGTCGTTATCACTATCTACCATTATTAACATTTAAATATAAATTAAATATAAAAGCGAAGATATATAAAAATATGTAACAATAAAAAATATGAAGGTAGGTTGAAAATCGTCCACCTGCCAGTTGTGTGTTAACAAAATATTAAATTAGAAAGTTTTAAGTGCATCGCTCGGGTATTTATTTACTTACATTGCTTACATAGCAATAACATAAACAAAAAAAAAAAAAAAAGTAACTTTTGATTTAAAATATTACATCGTAATTCCACGGCAAAAACAAAAATACGTTTTGAAAGTGAATAGAGATAAAAATAAATTTTTTGCATGCAAAATCTATGTTACCATAGACTAAACATGCTCAAAGTGTCACGTAAGACATATCAATTATCTGGAACGCAACTATTGACTTGACACTTGACTGCTGTCAAGTGTCAGAAAAGAGATCGTACGTATTGATTGTCAACAATAAAGCGAAGAAAGATTTTAAATTATAAAGGTAGAAGTAAGAATAAATCAAATGATTGAAGTACGAAGGTAAACAAACAAAAACAAATAGTTGAATTAAAATACCCGAACGACGCTAGAAGTAAAAATGGATCATCACTTTTTGGAAGTAGTAACCGCAGCACGCCTCTTCTTCAATGCAACAGCGGCTGGCTTACTGGCCACCACTGTCTCTTGTTTATCGGAGACCTGCTTATGCTCACCGATAGAATTGAGCTCGCTATGGGTGACGACACGATGCTTGATCCCATCAGGCCCCAGAATGTTTATGTGGCCTTGTTTAGTCCAGCAGTTGGTGACGCCGAACCTTCGACGCGCAGCCACAAAAACCTGACGCCGCGACCTAGTCAAGAATTCTGATATTTGATAATTTGGTTTTTGCATACCAGATCTTGTCACGGATGTCCACGTCCTGTAGCTTCACGAGAATGGGCCTTGGCTTGCCAGTGCCGGCCTGATTGCCCATTCTATGGCACCTTCGTATAGCAGACACAGAAAATGCATCCAGCTTCAACTTGTCACGCACAACTTCAGCAACCACCAGAGCCGTCTCTTCCTTGCTCACCTCACCAACACCATGGATAAGAAGCATCTTTCTACGACCCCTCATCTCAAGTGCATCTACATCACCAGCAACCGCCTCCATCTGTCGTTGAATACAGCTAAGGGCCTGGAGCACGAATGTTTTGAAAGATGTATAATCAGCCGCTAGTTCAATTGGGTTGCTGGCTGCAGTGTTGGACGTCCTGGCCAGTTCAGCTTTAAATTTTGACATTTTGTCTTTTATAGAAGTACATTTAGACGGGACATTGTTAGATTTAGTAGACCATTTCAAGTATTTAGGACAATGGCTGGATAAGTACTTCGATGGAACAAACATATTAAAGAAGTTCGTGAACGAATTCTTAAATTAATGAATATTTTAAAGTGTTGGTGGGGCCTGGGTGGGGTATTCATCCCAACCACTTAAGACGACTATATATTTCGCTTATTCGTAGCCGTATAGACTTTGGTAGCTTTTTACTGGACAATAGCGCCGATACATATTTAATTAAACTGGATAGATTAAAAAACATTTGCCTGCGGTTAGTAGGTGGGTTTATCAAAAGCACTCCGATTCACGTGATGGAATCCGAATTAATGCTGCCTTCTCTTTTTATTCGCCGCCGATACTTGGCTGGTAAGTTTTACTTAAAATCTAAAAGTTTCGATCTTCCTGTTAATGGCATACTAGATAAGCTACATGGTCTTTGTTACAATACAAATTATTGGAGCAAAAGTAAAAACCATTGTTAGTTTTGACTCATGATTCTCTTGAGCAAGAACATATGCACTGCAGTAATAAGGTAGACATGTTCGCCATAACTACTTGGGTCAGCAATATGGACTTGTTAAGTATTGTAAAGTCTAATTTAGATTCTGTAGATAAACCTAAGCATTACTATAATGAACATTATTTAAGATCATTATGTTGTAAGTCTTTAAATGCACTGTATTCGGGCTTTTACTGTTAGTGTATACACGGACGGTTCCAAACGTGAGAATTTCTGTGGCGCGGCCTTTTTGATTCACAAACAGATGCTTTTTTCAAATTCAAAATTACATCAGAAGTTTCAGTAATGCATTTGGAACAAAGCAAAAGCTGAAGCTGAAGCTTTGGCTTATATCGAATCATTGGATGGTGATCGTTTTGTCATATTCACTGATTCTAACAGTGCTCTTCTCCATCTGGTGAGATGTACGAGTTCTTCATCTGTAAGGTGGCTTCCACTGGCGTATACTATATTAAGAACCATTAATGATTTTGTTGCCAAACATAAAACAGTTTATTACAATGTATCCCTTCCCACGTTGGATTAGAGGGTAATGAGACGGTTGATCATTTGGCAAATGAAGCCGGGTCGGATGGAGAAGTATATGCGTGTTCACCTTGGCATACTGAGCTCTTACCCTTGGTTAGAGACAGATGTTCTAATTCTTGGTCAGAGTATTTTGATAAAAGGTCCTTTACTAAGGGCATTTGGTACAAGACGATTCAGCCGTCTCTTCCACGCATGTTTTGGTTCAGCGAGGGTAGGATGACAAGACATGAAGTGGTAACGGCTTTGAGATTTCGATCCGGCCACATACCGTTCAACAGTTTCGGATTCATGATGCGCAAAGTTGACTCTCCTAATTGTGTTGTCTGTGGAGTTTTAGAAGACGTACATCACATCCTGTCGGAATGTGTTCGTGTTGGGGTCCAAAGGAGTCAGGCTTTTGGCAATAGTTTTAATGTAGGCTTTTATAATAGCGTTCTGGCCTTACCTTTATCAGATGAGAACAGAACTCTTTTTCATATTACTATAATGTGTAAATGGTTGCGGGTAGGCTAGCTATTATACCATAAGTAATTATTTTGTATGAAATCACCGGGGTGACATATTCTCTTAAGAAAAAACCCCGTAAATAAATAAAGATTGAAGAAAAAAAAGAAAAAGCATTATACAAATTGAAAATTAAATTATATGATAAAGATTAACGTCAATTCTGTGTGTCCGTAATACTAAATGGTATTATAGCAAATGAAGGTTATATGAAATATAACATGAGATCACATGATATTAGGTTATTTGTTTTATAGCATATGCAAATTTTATCATGTGAACGTTATTTCAAGTAAATACTTGTTGATTGTATTCACCGAAATTCGAAATTCAGTAATTCGTCATAGCAAGTTTTCGAAGTTCCGTACATCGCGATGATGAACATTCTCAATAAAGTCATTCGTCATTGCAAGCTTTCGAAGTTCCGTACGTCGCGATTATGAACATTCTGAATTAAATAATTCGTCTTAGCGTACTTTCTAAATCACGTAATTCGTACTTTTAAACTTTACGAATACAGTACATCGATATTTTAAACTTCGAAGTTCAGTAAGACAGTCAAGGCAAAGGTCAAATGACACAAAGTTCAAAGGACAAAAGACAAAGGACAAAGTTAATAGGACAAAGGTCGAAGGGCAAAAGTCAAAGGATAATGGTCAAAGGACAAAGGTCAATCTAAAAATGTCAGCGGCGAAGGTCTTAATTATCATCAGGCCTCCTTTCTGTGAAATATATATTACTCATACACACATACTTTTCACATGCACACATGCTTTACACATAATTTTTAGAGAGTGATTTATCAGTTGTCGGGTTTTAGCTTGAGAACTTATTTTTATTTAAAGTATTTTGGGGTTTTTGCAGAGCCTGATGGAAAAAATAAACATAAATGCATACATTATTTATTTATTTATTTATTTATTATTATTACGGCACACCAACGAATGTTTCACAAAAACATTGATAACAGATAAATCACATTCCTTGTATTAACTACAGTGAACTATTCACTTAAAGGTGTGCACAGCACTTACATATATTTAATTACATAGAATACAAAAAATGTCGCCTAACTAAATGCCAAAATGTCAAATAAGCAAAATCAATAATAATCATTAATCATTAAATCAAAATATATAAAACAAATCATAGAATTAAATTAAAGTGAATAACAACAAAAAAGTAATGCATAAACAATAACAGAATACAATAACTATATAATTAAGAGCATTCAATGATGGAATAAAACAATTACTTAATTTCCTGAAGTTGTTGAAAAAGATGTCTACGAAATTGAGCCAAGGTGTTGGAGAAGATGTCAATGTCATTGGTGCGAGAGTGGCTCCCATTATAGGTCCTCATGAAGCGGTTCAATGGCGCTGATCGCCCGAGGTTTGTTCGAACTGCAGTAGGTGCAAATAACTCAACTTTACGGTCAGGCCTGGGTAGACTACTACGGGGAACAAATATATTTATATCGTCCAGAAGTCCAGGAACATCGACCAAACCATTTACAATTTTGAACAGCATTATTTGGTCCATGTTTTTTCTGCGGTTTTCGAGAGTAGTTAGATTGAAGTGACTTAACCTTTCAGGATAAGTCGCTGTGTTTGGACAGCTGTTCGACTTATATCGCAGATACCTGGTGAATCCTCTTTGAATGCGTTAAATTCGATCGATATGGACCTTATAGGTAGGATTCCAAACCTGCGATGTGTAGTCCAGTACGCTTCTGACGAGGGTGACGAAGAGAAGTTTAAGGGTGCGTACGGACTTAAAGTCTTGGCAGACACGCTTGAGGAATCCTAACATTTTAGTAGCCTTTTTGACGATATTGTCTACGTGTGGAACAAAAGTGAGTTGATTGTCGAGGTATACTCCCAGATCGCGAATTGTTTCAACCCTCAGCAGCGTTAGACCGTTCAGAGAATACGAAGATAGGAGTATGTTCCGTTTCCTAGTGAAGGTCATGTGGTAACACTTTTCAGCATTAAGAGACATCTTGTTCTGTATACACCAGTTGTGTACTGAGTTTAAATCCTCTTGCAATAAAGATATATCTCTGGTTGAGTCTATTTGTTTGTAGAACTTAATATCGTCAGCAAAGAGCAAGCATTCACTGTGTTTGATGCAATTCACGATGTCGTTAACGAAAACCAGAAACAATATTGGACCCATATGAGAGCCTTGTGGAACTCCAGAAGTGGAAAAATAAAAGGGAGACTGATGCCCCTTTACAACGACTCTCTGTTTTCTATCAGTCAGATATGATTTGAACCATTGGAGAAGTTGGCCGAATATGCCGAGGTTTGAAAGTTTTTGGAGTAGGATACGATGGTCTACTTTGTCAAAGGCGCTGCTAAAGTCTGTATATATGGCGTCAACTTGTTTGCGAGAGTCAATAAGTCTGCTGAGGTCATTGATATAAAGGGCTAAGTTGGTCGTGGTGGATCTTTGCGTGCAGAATCCATGCTGTTGGGCAGCTAGCTCTGTTTTGAAATGTGATGTGAGGAAGGGACACATCATCGATTCAAAGACCTTCGAAAACACTGATAAAATGGATATAGGCCGATAATTTTTAATGTTGCTCGCTTCACCTTTTTTGAAGATAGGCACTACATTGGCATCCTTCCATTTGGAAGGGAATTCTGCTGTTTTGATAGAATGGTTGAATATTATTTTTAACGGTAGGGCTAAACTACTCGCACAGTTTTTGACAAATAATGGCGGTAAACCATCGGGTCCTGGGCCCTTGCACACGTTTAGTTTTTTAAGGACTTTAACAACATCCCTTTCAGATAACGTGACCATACCTAAGCTATTCTGGGGATACCTATGTCCTTCCTGCACAGAAGTATGTATTGCGTCTTCCGCTGAGATGAAAGTTGAGGAAAAATGGGTTGCAAAGAGCTTGCATACCTCGTCTCCGGAAGTGGCTATCTGATCGTGAAGTTTCATCTCTGACGGTATATCGTTGGACTGGGACCTTTTCGCCTTTACGAAAGACCAAAAAAGTTTGGGATTTTGTGTTATGCCCGTCTCGATTTTACCGACGTACTCATTGTAGCTAGTTTTGATCATAATATTAGCTCTTTCACCCAACAATCTATATTCATAGTTATCGCGGGGATTTTTATATTTTTTAAACCGTTTCCTAAGCTTTTCCTTCTCGTTTAACAGTTTAACAAGTGCCTTCGAAAACCAAGGGGGGTACGTACTTGGTAATTTACTCATTTTTGGTACGATCTCTTCAATTATACTATAAATATGTTCATATAGCACTTCTACCATGGCATTGACATCCGCACACTCGGCCAAACATGCGTTCCAGTCGATTTGTTTCATTCGCTCATTTATCAATGTATATTTGGCTTTGCGGTAATTGTACTTTACAGTGCTTTTACATTTCAGCGAAGAAAAATGATATTCTTTTATAACAATCTCTAAAGGTGGATGATGAGAGTCTACAGCCGACAGGGGGGTTTTACATTCGTGAACTAGACCGCCAGGAAAATTACATAATATTAAATCAAGTGTTTTGTCAAGTTGATTTTTTACAGGGTTCAATTGTTCAATGTTATTAAGGGACAAGAAGTCAATAAAAGAGTAACCCAGTGGATTATTATAGTTACTTGGTGACGTAGATGTACTTTGAGTTATAGATACGTCAAGGTTCCATTTAATAAATCCAAGGTTGAAATCGCCAGCAATAATTGTTTGGTTTCCGGTTGTCTCGATGACTGAGGTAACCTTATCAAGGAACAAGTCTAGTGTTTGTTGCTGTACAGGTGGTGGAAGATAAACAGCACAAATGTTCAGGCGTTGGACCTTTTTCCCATTTGCAACCTTCAGGCTTACCCATAAATTTTCTGAGTCTGTCTCGAATTGAGACATGCGAACAGACTCGATAGACTTCAGAACAGCTATTAATACACCTCCGCCCTTACTTTTCCTTGCTTTCGTGGAGGCTCTGTCTCTGCGGTATATGTTGTACCTA
The DNA here is from genome assembly GCA_964057195.1 of Orthosia cruda. Lineage (NCBI taxonomy): Eukaryota > Metazoa > Arthropoda > Insecta > Lepidoptera > Noctuidae > Orthosia > Orthosia cruda. The sequence continues at coordinate 18,140,580 of OZ059842.1, read as the reverse complement.
CAGTCAAGTATTTCCGCATCGTTTATACTGTCGTCCAGCCACGATTCTGTCCCTATAATTATGTCATAGTTATTTTTACACGCGTTTAGCATAATGATGCTTAATTTGGTTCTTATTCCTCTAAAATTTTGATAGTAAATAGTGAATTGGAAAGTTTAAGTACACGGTTTTGTGCAGGCATATTTTTTTTTAGTTAGAGCAGCGCAACTGCTTCGAGGCTGCGTACTTGTTTGGCTGGCGCCCCATCCGCTTTCCGGACAAGGATGCGTCCATCTCGCACCCAAACATACTTGTAGCCTTTGTCGCGTGCTGCTTTCCGGGTTGCTGCGTGGATTTCTTTGTTAAGAGGAGACAGATGCTCAGATACGAATATTGACTTCTTTGGGCCACCATAACCTAAAAGACTAGAGTTTAACTTGTCTTCTGGGTGTTCTTTATTGAAGTTCATCACAGATGTTAGTATTTCGTCACGGGCTAAGGTACTGTTCAACCTTACAACCACGGTTCGTGGATTACTGTTTTGAGAATCCAGTTTTCTGACACGCACAGCCGACATAATATCTGCTTCTTTTAAGGTGCTAGAGACCGCCCTTCCAAGTTGCATCGCAGTTTTAACCAAGTTCTCAGATTTATTCTCAGGCACTCCGTTGACTTCTATGTTTTGCTGGCGTGAGTTTTGTTCAAGCAAATTAACTCTGGCAGACAAATCCATCACAGACTTTTTAAGTAACTCGTTATCCTTCCGTATCTGTATGTTAGTGTCTCTGCAACTGTCGAGATCACTTTTTATTTGGTCGAACTGGTTGCTCATGAATTGAACCGATGCTTCAAGTTTTTTTATGAGTACTAGGGCTTCTTTAAATCCGCTCAATTCTGTAGCAAAGCATGCTTTTAAGGATGCTGAAATTTCAGCTGACACAGATGTTTTTATCTCACGGCGAATTGTCTCCATTAACTCATCGGAAGACCGAATAACGTGCTCGGTTGAAGGTGGGCTATCTACACGGGGTCGCTTCTGCTGTCGTTGAGATACAGTAGAATTATTGGGCGTATCCAATAGCGCTTTTTGCGTGTCCGTCTCAGACTGGACGTGCGGTGTATTTTCATCGTCCAACGGCTTTGGAGAAACAGTACGAACAGTGCGAGTCATCATTCTTGTCTTTCAATAAATCAACTGTTTTTATTACATATATTATAAATAATGTCCAATTTGTTGTTTACAATAAAAAGTGCACACCAATAAAGGCCCCGGCTTACAGAGTCGGCGCAGCGCGGCGGCGCACAGTGGTGCAGGTAGTACGAGCATGCGGAAAATATTATTTTTAAATGAAAAGACGTTGCGTTTCTTCATAATACTTTATTAAAATGATATAATGAATGTACCAGTACCTACACAAAGAGAAAGATATAATACTTGTTTTTTTTTTTCACATGAAATCAATTAAAAATATTATGCAAAATATACAGTCTTTAAGCATTTCTATATAAATAAATATTAATAAACTAAATATTAAATAGAGAAGACATATAGTTTTACAGATGGGTACTATCCACACACTTATTATCCAAACACTTATTAATATAATGCACTTTTTCTTAATTACAGAGCGTCATTAGTTAAGCACCTGATATTTCCAAGATCGCAGGTTATCGCAGTCAAAACTGATGTATTCTTAATCTATAGGGTCTAATTAATCTCCGAAAGTATATTATTACGCATCGGTCGATAACGGAGATTAGTTATGATCTCATGATTTAAAACAAAAGGTTCCAAATGACCTTCTTCACTAAAAATTTAATAGCAAGTAATTATCATTATATCATAACATTATGTTTACGTATTTTATTAATACACACAATAAACTTATGACTAAACTAAAGATAAAACTTGATAATTATAGTTTTTAGGTTCTATTCATACTTGAAATAACAATATTTTTTGCACGAAATTTTTTAATTCTCGATCACCCTACTTTGGCATCATATAATTAAATACTGTATAATTATTTACCCGTATTAATTTTAAGACTTGTTTCAACTAACATTCTAGTATGTGTGTACCAAATTGTAGACATTTTAAACAAGGTCGAAACGAAGGACTTTTTTCCGCCCTTGAACCACTGTGCGCGGCGTGTCGGTGAGTTCGCGAGAAGAACGTCGCAAGCGCCGTGTAATACGGGGCGCTTACGCGTTTAATCACAACGCACAGATATTCAACAACTGACGGTAGGCAGGATTATTTTCAAAGTTAATTTGGTCTATATTGCCAAAACTATGCACTAAAAAACTAGATTAATGTCACAAGTTTATGTCAGTTATCACCTTCTAACAGATTTACACTTTCAGTAGCACTTTTGATAAGTTTAAGCACTGATTCTTTTATACTTTAGTGGAGCAACGACAAGTAGCAGTCACTCAAAAAAACGGTAGCGATCGACATGGATACATACTTACATACTGATCAACAAACACTTTGCGACGCCGTCGTCGTCGGGTAAAAAAGTGTTTTATGACTTTGACGGGATATCTCTCGCAAACTGCACGCTTGACAAATATATGATGTACCAATCCCTACTTGCGTTTTAAAATCTCTGTTCAATGATCACACATGACGGAGTGGGGCGTAAAAAAGTTTTTCTTCCCATCTCATTCCTCAAGTCCCATATTCTATAACCAGCGGACAAACAAGACGCTTCCAACAACAACTCATTTGTCAAATTATTATAAGTAGTTTCGAAGTTATGAGGGAACAGATGAACATACATAAATACACGCATACCGGTCAAGAAGGAAGGAGGATCGTTAAGGAAGTAAGTTTCTGTTACAATAAATACTTATCAAGTATTCTTTCTTTATTTTGATGTTTCCCAATTTTGCCATTATATCATTTTATTATATTAAAACTTCTCGGTAAGAAACAGAGCCTAATTACATAAAAAAACACGGCCAAGTTTCCTGAAGGTTGTCGGCGAACCTTCAGATAGTTAGCGCCGTCATCCTAAGTATAATTTACGGCCCACATGGAGCCCGCAAGTTATAAAACTACTTTTAGATATGAGGGAGACAATAGAACGATTTGGTACTGAATGGTGGGTGTTTTTGAGTGATGTAGGGATTTTTTTGACGTTACAGACTGGCTAAGTTGTGTTGTATATTTCATCTGATAGCTGGCTATTTCCTGTGGCCTATCTTACAGGGTTCATGCATTTTTTCTGGAGCGATTGCGTTCGTAATTTCCTGCCAGTGAAAGAATTTTTAAATCTCATACTTAAGGACGCTGTTACATTTTCGACGAACTCAAATTTAGGTATCTAGTAGCACACAACAACATTACGCGCACGCACTCATTGAAACTACTGAGCGGTCGATTTTATACATCACTGAAATAATATTGGTCCTTGTTATTATTTTTTAATTTTATTGAAGGTGATTCAGGAAGGTTACTTGGCACTTTGAAAATGCATTTGGTAACTATGCTGTGACAAAACGTCGTCGTAAAAAGTAGGTTATTATTTTCAACCGACTTCAAAAAAAGGAGGTGCTCTATCTATTCGACCCGTATATATCCGCGATTTTCTTTAAAACTACTTATCCGATACTATCGGGTTTACGTCGATTCATGTATGTGTTTTCAGACAAGGTTTTATTGTATAATATATTAGGATATGATAAAGATCTTCGGAGATAGACAATGGAACTCTTCAATAACAAATAGCAAATGATCTGCGATTAGTGTGATCGTATAGTTACTCGTATGTTTTGTTTTCACCATACCATAACATAAAATCACGCTTGTACGTTTTTAGGGGGTTAACAGATTTATTTAGTATACCTACCCAATATGGGGTACCAACAAAAACTAAAAAGAGAAAAATAATAACTTTCCCGTGTCGAAACACGAAAAACAATAGATACCGACACCGACTTTCGAAAAGAGAATTAGCTTTCACTTTGTTGTAGTAAGAAGGTATTTTTTTAAAAACGCAACGTAAAATAAGTAGATACCTAAAACGAAATAATTTCCGGTCACAAGGATAAAAAAATCGGCCAAGTGCGATTCGGACTCGCGCACGATGGGTTCCGTACCATTATTGCAAAAAACGGCAAAAAAATCACGTTTTTTGTATGGGAGCCCCAATATTTATTTTATTCTGTTTTAGTATTTGTTGTTATAGCGGCAATAGAAATACATCATCTGTGAAAATTTCAACTGCCTAGCTATCATGGTTCATGAGATACAGCCTGGTGACAGACAGACAGACGGACCGCGGAGTCTTATTAATAGGGGAAACCCTAAAAATGACTTGAACATTTTGCATTACATATTATATAAAATATTACCATCAAAATCTTTTGGAGTATTACATAATGAACATCAGCTAATGACATACTACCCAAAAACCATGAAAATGTCACCCAAGACGAAAAGATGTCAAATTTTCATCGGCGCCATCTTGTATTTTGGTTTTGACCCCGTATTCGATATGAGCGACCCCAAAATCCATGACAATGACACCCATGACGCAAAGATGTCAAATTTTCGTCGGCGCCATCTTGTATTTTGGTTTTGACCCCATATTCGATATAAGCGACCCCAAAAACCATGAAAATGACACCCATATCGAAAAGCGGTCAAATTTTCGTCGGCGCCATCTTGTATTTTGGTTTTGATCCCAAATTCGATAAAGCGACCCCAAAAAACATGTCAATGACACCTGTGACGAAAAGATGCCAAATTTTCGTCGTCGCCATCTTGTATTTTGGTTTGACCCCGTATTCGTCATACATACATACAAACCGGTTAAAATCATAAATCTCCTCCCACCTATCCACTTCTAACATTTACCGCCGCCAGCTTAACCTTACCCATCCAAATCCTAAGCTTACTAAGAGCTGCTTAAACCCACCCATCCATTTCTCAACCTTGTCAACAACTGCTTAACAATACCTATCCAAATCCCGATCATACCCAACATAATTTCTAAATCACATTCTAATAATAATAGGAAACTCAAACATACTTTTATTTCGGTCCGGTAAAATATCAACTCTTTTCGATCACGACATACGACTCACGCATGCACACTACAATCTTTTCTATTACTTTTATCGTATTTATTTTTTGCAAAAAAGCGATAAGCTCGTCCTTCCACGAGCGCTTCTGAGCGCGGAATGATAAGCTTCGAGTGCAAAATGTATGAAGAAGTCGGCAAGTGTTTTTATTTTAGCTAATAATTAAAATATATATTGACTTGGGTAAAAAATAATTATCTGAACCTGTAAAGGACTATATAAACCGCAATTTTTTTATAACTTTGAAGATAAAAAATGCTGTAAAATTAACTAAACTGGGACCCATTCGGACCCTACTTTTTTAATATTTTTGCGATTATCGTGATGGGCAAAACGTATTTGTGCGAAAATTTTGTATGATGTCATGCAATTTTTCTGATGTCAATCTGGAGCTGAATATATTATCTTTAAATTAAGACCATGATATCTTCACATCTGTGATTGCATATACATTAAAATTGTACCTTAAAAGCACTGTTATTTGTAGAAAAATGTAATAGCGTCCTTAATATTCTAGAGATTATCTTTTTCCAACTGAAAAATAAAGAAAGTTTAATCATTATTTCATATTCTATAATTTTATAAACCTATTTGTTTCTTTTTTCCAAAACTGTATGCTATGGTGGTTTGGTGGTGTTGAGAGGATAAATGAAGAGCGACTAAACCGTATTTACAAGGCACAAGCGAGTGGAAACGCCACCGTGCCGGGAGGGGGAACGTCCTAGAAGGACGTACATACACGGATCTTATCGGTGATGTTCTTTAGAAAGGCCAGGTGCGCACTGTTCATAACCGGCGTACGAGTATGACTACATGTATGAATGAAAATGAAACAAAATGAGTATGTAAAGATCGTCGTACTAACAGGTGGCGTGCTGTAGTTTCTGCCTACCCCCATGTGAATAAAGGTGTGAGTTTATGTGTTTATATCGTCATTTTGCTAAAATACTTTACCAATAATTGCTAGGGAGATCATCATCATCCTCATTTCAAAAAGACCAAAAGACGTCCACTGCTGTACATAGGCCTCCCCCAAGCGTCAACACATTGATCGGTTCTGTGCGTCTCGCATCCACTGGACTCCCGCAGCCTTGTCCAGGGGGGTGAGGTAAGACAGCAGTACAGGTAGATATCTATTGATGATCGAGCTTTGATCTTTATTAATTGAATCTTATCAACTCCTTTCCCCACTGTGTTGGGGTCGCTTTCAGTTTAATTGGATGCATCTATCAATAACTAGGTTCTGCCTGCGGCTTCGCTCGCGTAAAAACAGTTTTATCGTCCCAAGAGAATAAAAACTATTCTATGTAAGGACATACTAGGACTCAGACCCAGGGTCTCAAACTATCTCCATGCCAAATGTAATCTAAATTGGTTCAGTAGATCCAGAGATTACCCCCTACAATCGATGTTCTGAGAAGACCAGAAGCCCTATTTAACTTATGGAGGGAGGTGGGCTAGTTGGAATAACCACCAAACGGCCGCCATAGCCCATGCACAATGATCCACCTGAGGGACAAAGTGCGGCAACCAAACCCCCCTAACATAGAACATAGATCTCATACAACCTCACAAACTGACAAACTTTACCTCTTAATAATATTAGTATAGATTTAGCTTAACATAGAGCGATTTCCTATCTTACCTTCACAACCCAGTTACGATACCTCTTGGTAAGGTTACTGAATACTTACTGAGCTTTCCAAAGCACGGAGGGGTCTCGTTAAGTAATGGACGGTTACCAATTCACGGATCTAATAATAATAAATAATAACATCGGATCTACATCGGCAAGCGTAGCTTCGATCGACACACGCGGCTGTTTTTCTTCATTATTTTTTTTGTTTAATAGAAAGACTCGCTGATCCCTATATAACCCGATAGTAAGCGATTATGTCAGGATGGATGAAATGGTGACAGGTCACTGGAACAACTTGCGACCCACGGATGCTCTTCAAGTTAAAGGGTAAAATCTACAAGTCCGTGATTAGACCTGTGATACTGTATGGATCAGAATGTTGGGCTGTGAAAAAGATGGACGAAAGGAGACTACATGTAGCAGAGATGAGAATGTTGAGATGGATGTGCGCTGTGACAAGTTTGGATAAAATGAGAAATGAGTATATTAGAGGCAGTTTGAAAGTGGCGCCAGTGGCAAAAAAGTTGAAGGGAAACCGTTTGTCCTGGTACGGTCATGTGATGAGGAGGGATGAAACGCATGTTACTAAAAAAGTTATGAATATAAATGTGGATGGATGGAGAGGAAGAGGAAGGTCAAAGAAAAGATGGATGGACTGTGTGAGGAGTGATAAGAAGGAAAAGGGAGTCAGTAATAGCGTTACAGGTGACAGAACGGTATGAAAGAAGATAACGTGTTGCGTCGACCAAAAGTGACATGGGAGAAGGGCAGGAAGATGATGAGTAAGCGATTATGTGGTTGACGGTGAAGAACGCTTGCCTAGAAGTAACCTTCACTCTTCACTTGAAGACCCCAAGGTTATAGCTATCACGAAATACAGACTCCGGCAGGGAATTCCACTCTTAAGCTGTACGCACTATGAAAGTATATCCAAAAGGTTTAGTGCGTGTGTGTGGGATGATCACCATGTAGTACCCGATGGCGAATCACCGTACGCCTTGTAGCGCGATGGTGGAATGGGCTAGTAGGGATTAAATTGAGCAAGTCCATCGTTTATATTTAACCACGAGTCCCTGCTCTGTTATTAATGTAATCTGTAATCCAAAATATATACCATGGTTAGGAGAATTTCCAATACAATACTGTTATCATCACTAGTCTGAATAGACCTACATTATGCGTAATTGAATGCTCATTGATAATATTATAGTAATATATGTTATTGATACCACTAATAGCGTAATCCTTACCGCTTGGCTACCTTACAAAAGCACACCACTGTCGGAGTCTCACAGTTAATTGAGCAAAGTGTAGATTACCATGAAGATTTTAGCATTGACAATCGCTCAGTTGGAAACAATGCGATAGAAGTATCGGCAAATGGTGGAAAGTCTTGCAATCTTGATTGAATCGAAGGATCCTCCAACCAAACGGGTGTTGTGTTTGGCCAATGGTTGATGTCGGGCAAGTGGTATATGTTCAAATCGCACGGAGAACTTTGATAGAGCGTTAAAGGATTTTTTTGAAGTCAGGTCCTTTTTTTAGTTCGGTTAACCGGTCGTAATTTAACCCATACCTACATTGGTTTAGCTGAGATAAAATTCCTACATCTATAAATGAAAAATATCTGGTTTAATTCACATATAGCTAAGTTGGTATCCCAGTGGTGCACCACATATATGGTGGTGCACCACAGTAACATGGTGGCACAAAAGGTTTTGGGAATAGTTTCATTCTGCGTATAGCTACGAACTCCCTGCCGGAACCAGTATTTTCTGGGGAGTCAAGAGTGAATAGGTTACTCTAGGCAAACGTGGCCCATCGTCGCTTACTATCAGGTAAGAAAGTGGTCAAACGAGTTGTCCTACCAGTAATGAAAAAAAAAACTTAGTGTAGCATTGGGTACAGCTTTCATTTTCATCATTTAGCCTTTTCTTAACCATGTTGAGAGGACAATTGTTTTTACCTGCAGCATCGCCCTCGTGAATGTCAGAAATAATCCTAAGGGAACGTCTTCCCGGTTTTAAAAGTACCCTAGTTCTTTCTCCAAGGTTCGATGTATCTCTTTACCAAAATTCATGAAAATTTATTCAGTGCTTTTGGCACGAAAACGTAACATACAGACAGACAGACAGAGCTACTTTCGCAATTATAATATTGTATTATATAGTATGGATGGTGTCTCTGTCTAGCATTTTAGCCTATATAGTCATTACAACCCAGCTCAAATAAAATACCTCGCAATTCGAAGCAAATTTTCTTCTATGATCTACCCTGTGACATTTAACTAAAAGGAGCATTACGTCTTCCATGCAGAGAAAAGGTTAATGTAGCTGTATAACAAAACAGACACCTTTAATGTCACGAATGAGTGAACACGTAACAAATATTACGGCAAATAGGAACGCAATTTTATTCTTGCTGTGCCCGTAGCTTCGGTACCATTAACTGGCTACCTACCTACGTACCTTACATACTATACCATTTTTTTTAAATCCTGCCCTGTAGTTTTGAAGAAAAACAAAAAAAAAAACAAATCGGTCAAGCCATTTTATAGTTTTGGCGAAACTGACGAACAGCAATTGATTTTTATATAGTTATATAGAAGACTAACTTTTTCACGCATTTTATTCCCGTGACGTATTCCTTAGGAATCGTGCAATTTCTGGGATGAAAGATAGCCTACGACATTCGGGTAAGTGCATCTCTATATACAGTAATAGTAGATTGTTTATTTGGGGAAAAAACAAATATTTTAAAGGCGAGAGCGCAGCGAGGGAGTACTACTTTGAAGTACGTCACTCGATCTTAAAATAGTGTTGCTCCCCACGAAGACTCTCAACTTTATATCACCCTCTATGAGAAAATAAGTAAGTGTAACGTAAGAACAAGATATTACGTTTATTTAATTATATACAATTTGGAATTATAAGATAACATAGAAACTTTATAATTTTGTACGTTACTGTACATTGAACATATGTATCGGACGAGTTGGGAAAGGTAATATTTGGGCAACTGACTACATGTACAAAGTGACGTATAGGTGAAAGAGACCTATTAGAGATAGCGACTAGATAGCGTGACGAGGTGTCATAACAACCAATAATTGGCCTTATTTTGTCTCTTTCCCAACTCGTCCGATGCTTATGTACAATTAAGCACAAAATATGTAAATAAAATATTAAGGTAAATTCGGAGACTGCCTTCAAGGACAGGTTCAAGCGGTCAACCATGGCCTCCCGGAGAGACTAGAGCAGAGGCCCAGTAGCCCATGCGCGGGATACGTATCTCTTAGCTACAGTGCTGTCGTCTGCGTACCCAAAGGGAAGCAGAACATTTATGTGGAGCAAGAACAATGCTGCTGAGAGTTCCGATCCCTGAAGGGCCCCGGCATTAATATCCAGTTGATCTGACCTCGTATTGCATCGGGGACCCATTCACTTTATAATTTTGTACGTTACTGTACAGACAGCTGGACAGAAACTTTATCCCCTAGAAGTGTATAGATTCACTTCTAGGGTGTGAAGTTTCTTTGCAGCTGTCTTAACATTGAACATATGCGTCGGACGAGTTGGGAAAGAGACAAAGTACGGCTTGAGACGAGTTGGGAAACTGACTACATGTACAAAGTGACGTATAAATGAAAGAGATTTATTAGAGATAGCGACGAGATAGCTAGTGTGACGAGTTGTCATCATAACTAAATAATTAGAGGCTAATGTTTATATTTAAACAATTTTGGAAGTGAATCGTAACAATTTTATTAGTAGCATCCGTTACAGTTGTAGATTTATATTTTAAATTTGGCTCGCGCGTGGTTTTCCAGCCAGTCACTTGTTCAATACAATGTTCCCGCGCGGTGAAATATAATGACAATCGCTCATTAGCCATTCACCTCATACATTCGTAGTTATCGATTTTAGCGATGTAATCCTATTTTGACCGCATGGTTTGTGATTCAGCTCTTTGCTGATTGCAATTAACATTTACTAATAATATCCACATTCCAAATTCAAATCACTTTTAGTCCCTAGGGATTAATGAGCTATTTTAGTCCCGGTTTACGAGGAATAAACTAGTTCTTTTTGAATAGATATGATAAAGTAGTAAATTATGTGCCAAGGGGATTAAAGCATTGTCTCCATGTTTAACCCTGAGAGAAGCGAGAGGTTCAAGCTGCCCAAGGCGAAGACAAACTTTATCCCAGACGAGCATTCTGTACTTTTCACACCTTCTGCGAGTCAATAAGTATTTATTTTGTAATTCATATAAATCAAAATGCACCATAGGCTGCTTGACTTTCGAGTTTTTGCTAAATATTGGAAATAAATTAAAATGGGGGCTTCCGACACAGTCTTGAATCCTACTTTTGTTTTTCTCTATTGAACAAAATCGTCATAGGCTTTTTCGTATCTGTGTTTTGATTTTTCCCGTAGTAGATTATTAATAATCTCTAAAGCGTCTGTACTTTGGAGTAAAATATCTATCGCTCGACATTTTTGTCAACTCGAATATTGCAATAAAATCCACTGAAAATCACAGCACCAAACATCGTATTTGGTTTCACATTCTTTGAAATCGCGCATTTTGAATTTTTTTTTTGAGTTCTGCTTATGGTGGCTTTTAGATCGATTTTAGAGCAAACCTCTGTTTTAAATGCCATATGGGCTTTTTTGTACTTAGAGTTTTCCACGAATTGCCACACGAATTTGACGTGCCAATAATCCAAATTCAATTCACTGTACTCCCTTGGGAGTTTCATAAAACTTTACCTCCCGTCAGAGGAAATGCTTTACTCTACGTTAAATTGCAGATTGTTATTGGACAAGCAAAGCAAGTAAGTGGTGAAAAAATAATTTTACCTCATAATAATATTAGTTTGGATTCATTGTATCTTGAATAAATATGTCCGCCGAAAATACTAGTAGACGTATTTGAATATCCTAAAATTCTAAAAATATCTACATTATATTTTTACTCAAGGACACCAATATCTATAAATCTATCGTACCCAAAATATCTAAACCAAGATTTATTACGTATTACAACATTTAGACGGTGTTGCCACATCCATCGTTCTTGCCTCGTCCAATCACAAAGGATCGTGTATTTATGGCACGTTCGGTCTGTCAAACATTGTTGATTTATTGTACGAGAGTTGATACGTGTGTTATACCCACTAACAATGACGTATGTTAGTTGTGTTGTGGGTGGTTTGAGGTGTTACTTGTTTCATAATAAGATATTTTGATAAGACTTTTATATCATCATCCTCTTGGCCCTTATCTTATTTTATTTGAATCTACTGCACTTTATCTTTGATATATCTACAGGTTGAGTTTACCAACTGGGCGTGGATGGCCAAATCCGAAAATGTAAGGAAAATCGAAAAACACTAGAAGGAGTTTCGAGCCCGATTTTGACTAAAACTAAAACACTAACATGGGTTTTTTTTTAAATCAATATTCCTGGCCAAGAATCATACCCGTTGATTTTGGACAAAAACATGCTGCTTCACACCATACGCTAGTATCACTAATAAGGATCCAATAGGAACTAATAATATACGGCAAACTTAAGAAGTACCTAATTTTGAATAAAATACAATTTTATTGCCTTTTTATATTATACTATTTAATACATTTAGTTCAGATGTAAAATAAGGCAAACATACCAAATCCCTAAAGAAGATGAAGGCAAACAAAAAGTTCCTTTTTATCCTTTGTCTATAGATTAATGAAAAGAAAGCAAATATATTTATTTGTGACCCGTTCAGTAGTGGGGGCTTGTGACGTCACTTGTCAGCATAAAGTATACCAACGCGTGACATCATACGATATTTCAACAGACTGTATCGCCGACACTTTATGTTTACGTGTATATTTTTTATTCTACCTGACAAACAAACAAAATAATTTTTAGTCAAAATCATTATTCTATTACACAGCGGGACAGGCGATGCTCAGTCCATGCCTCTGACTATGGCTGCACTGGAAAACAAAACAGAAGTCTCGTCGTGCCGCATTGCACTCCATCTCATGTGGACCTCCTTGCTAACAATCACATTAGGACGCCATTTTCAGAGATACCGGAGACCCGTATGAAGAGCAAAAGCTAGTTTTGTAATCCTTTAAAACGTACAGAAACACACTCGACGCAAACAATACAAAATAATCGGCCAAGTGCGAGTCTGACTCGCACACAGATGGTTCTGTATAAACAGCCACATCTACCAAAAAAAAATTTACATTACTAACGTTCATTAACAATGAAAGCACCGAAAATTGCATTAGTGAAGGGACAAAATTAACTTTGCCATTCAGAAACTTTTGTCCCCATACATCAATATATAAAAATGTTACTTTGCCAAGTACATTTTATAAGTTGATCGAATATTACTCGTAAACTTGTAAAGCTTACTCAGATCAAAAATATTGCCATATTATGTTTTTACTACCACCGTGATTATTACGCGACTACGGCGAAGCAACAGGCAGGGTTATGTTTTTGACCGGTATGTGTGTATGCACGAGTATGCTGTGTGTTCACTTGTCCTCTCGTAACTTCAAAACTACTTATCATGATTTGACAACTGAGATGATGTTGGAAGCGTCTTGTTTTCCGCTTGTTATAGGGTAAGTGTCGTCACATTGAAATGGCGCCTCTAGGGGGCACGAAGTAAAAAAAAACTCATAAATTCATTAATTATGTGATAATACATAAATTTGATTTTCACATTTTCCTAATAGTCTGAAAATACTTAAATACCTATGCATTAATGAAAAAACCGGCCAAGTGCGAGTCGGACTCGCGCACGAAGGGTTGCGTACCATTATAGCAAAAAACGGCATTAAAATCACGTTTTTGTATGGGAGCCCCCCTTAAATATATATTTTATTCTGTTTTTAGTATTTTTTGTTATAGCGGCAAAAGAAATACATCGTCTGTGAAAATTTCAACTCTCTAGCTATCACGGTTCTTGAGATACAGCCTGGTGGCAGACAGACAGACAGACGGAACGCGGACTCTTAGTAATAGGGTCCCGTTTTTACCATTTGGGTACGGAACCCTAAAAAGTGTCTTAATCATACAAACATCAGTTCATAGGAGGTGAGATTGTTAAAGGAGTCCTACTCCTACATTGCTCAGGGAGGAAATTGCTCACCACTCTTGGCAGAGAGATGGATGATAACAATTTGTTGTTATTAGAAGTCGGAAGTGTTTCATCCTCTTGTCATCGGGGCAGGTATATATACATCGTACCTATGTTGCTGGTTATGCGTGACGTTCCATACAGAAGGTATATAGGTAGGTGTTTAGTTTTAGGGTTCCGTACCCGAAGGATCCAAACGGAGCAATATTGCTGTCACTCACGTGACCGTCTTCTGTCTGTCCGTCGTTTGTCACACAGGTTTTACAGCCAAACAGGTGGAGCTACAGTCTTCAAATTTACTTAGTACTAGAGAACGCCTCGCGGTTTCACCCGCGTAGTTCCCGTTCACGTGGGAATACAGGGATAAAAAGTAGCCTATGTCACCCGGGTATAGAGTAGCTTCCCAACGGGTGAAAGAATTTTTGAAATCGGTCCAGTAGTTTTGGAGCCTATTCGGTACAAACAATCAAACAAAAATCTTTATAATATTGGTAATACAAATTGTCAAAAAAAACTTTTAAATGGGGTATCGTTGTTTAGAGCTCGATGAGTAAATAAATACTGTATTTTATTATTGTTTTAAATATATTGGAAAACAAAGGAATGAGAAGCCACCAAAATCAGTTTTCCACAAAATGTTGTACCGAAGAATTTTTTAACTTCCCATTGACGAACTATGAACGATTTATGAACTTGAAATTTGGTGATAATAATAATTATTAGGTATATTTTACTAACAAATAACAATATATTGATCAAACATATGTTTTCTTTGAAAATTCCTATTTTTTTCTATTTCAACCAACTTGATTTTGCGGTCAAGGTACAGAACCCTAAATGTGCGAAGTCCGACACGCACTTGGCCGGTTTTTACTTCTTCCTAATATTGCAGAAACATAAACTTCACGCTTGTATCATGTCCCGAAGTAGAGGCAGGTGTGTAGGTATCTGACTAGGTTCACGCAGAAGTTCGGCAGTTATGTTATTGATACTGTACTCCCCTCCTGTTTGAGTTAGAGTAGGTAGAGTCACGGGCCGAGCCTAAATCTAGAATTTGTTGCAACTGAGGTTTTTTTAAGGGTCAGCGCTAAAAGTCACGCTTTGGACCAACGGGGTCGAGAAAACTCGAGACGGTCTAAAAAAAAGTATAATTTATATTTCAATGCCATTTTTATTGTTGGCTTTTCTTACACCAAAAAGAATTCGGCGAGCCATTACAAAATAAATAAAATTGTATAGTAGGTAGGTACTTCTTATTTGCATAGGTATATAATTTTAGCTAACCTTATAATTTTCATTTTACGTACATTTTTGAGGACCTATGTTTTGTTTTCTTGTAGTGGTTTTTTCAGTTTATCTTAAGATGTGTTTTTGTTTATTATTTTCATTTACCTAATGCTTTTATAAAATTTGGTATCTATTTATATACCTATACCAATTATTATATATTTTTCCTACGATTTTAATCATTTATCACAGCTAATACGTACCCAGAATTATTGGATAATATTGTTTTAATTTACTTCCATGACACGTTTAGATTTTAATTTCTCAAAACCAAAAACACAAACTGTTTTATCAAATAAAGTATGAAATAGAATGAATGGCGATGTATAAAAGTGACAGGTTCGTGCGGACGATTTAATGATAAATGATTTCGATTCAGACTATGTCGGTATGAAAGATTAAAATCGGTTGGACTTGGGGCCATAAAAACAGCGGAGACCAACTGATACTACTCGGTTAAAATAACTGTACACCTGGCACTGTCACGTCACTCTGACGTTCAACTCTCGCTATTGGCGAACGAGGCGAACGCGGGGTGCTATGCGGGTATACGGTAGTGGGTTCGAGGTGCACAGTTATTTTAGCCATGTTATACATATCGTAAGGCCTCGTTTCTACCTACAACCAACTCACATGCAATTAGTATTTTTTGCTCGGAGAGCAGTGGTGGCACCTTGGTAACGCCCTCGACTGACGTGTCATAGGTCGTGAGTTCGAATCCAGGCAGGCGCTTTACTTTATGGAAATTAATTCATAAACACTGCTCTTAAAAAAGGTAAAGGATAACATAGTCCGGAAACCGGCATGTCTTAGAACCAAAAATTTGAAGACATGTGACATCCACCAACCCGCACTGGGCCCGCGTGGTGGAGTAAGGCCCATTACCTCTCTCACAGAGTCGATGCCTGTGTCCAGCAGTGGGAACATTAATTTGCTTTATCAAATAAATAATAATTGACAAAGATAAGGCACATCAAAGTTCAGGAGGGGCTGTGAGGTCACTTTGTCAGTATAAAGTGTAGCACACCGTGACGTCACACGATATTTCAACGCAATGCTTTATGTTTACGTGTCAAAAGAAAAATACGTGTACAATATTTTTTATTAAAATATACACATACTAAAATAATAATAATAAAATAGTTATAATATGATATGTATATAATATATATTGTTAAATACAGGTCTTCTGGTTCCAAGCCAGGAGTTATACACCGGGGCCCATAGCGGCGTTGGGACTCCTGGACCCTGTCTGAAGCTGTACCCCACGAAACCGCGGTTCGCGGCAGTGGAAAGCTAGGGATTTGCTCCTTATTGGGAGGTCTCCTGGTACCTATCTCACAGGTGAAAGTGGGACGACTACAAGATGTATCAATCGAACTTACCGTAGATTCCTGCGGTAGACTCCTGGGGGTCGATCAATATCGTGCCGTGAGGTTAGGGATAGGAGAATATAAAAAAGGACAATGATTGGATTGGAACCACCAACGCGTTCTGATCCGGGCTTCGGCTTCCAGGCAGACACACACGTTTCCCACAAAAGCGCCTCGCTGCGCGTGAAAATATATTCTAAACCATCCTCGCGGGTGCCCCACACACCGATTGCGAACGGCGGGCACTATTAGCTATTACAAATCAACGAAATATCGCTCGATTAGCTTATCAAATCACAAGACACCGAATTTCTCGTGTGTTCATTACAAATTTTCTATCTACACTGTTAAGTGTCAGCTGTCAAAATCGTTAACAGCCCACCGACACGGTGTTTCAAGTAAATACGAAATATCGGGACAAAACATATATATATTGTTTTAAAATTAGGTTTCCTTTTATTTGTACCTACATTGTGTGTATCTGTGTGTCCCAAATAAACTAGTTTTCTTTCTTTCTTTATTAATCTACCTGACGGAAAGAAAATCAATTTTTCAGTCAACTACCATATTGCTCGATCGTAGCCCGCAGTGTGATAAAACTTGCATGCAAGTTGCTTGTAGGCAGCAACGCGGCCTGAACAGCTGACTCTCTTGCCGTTCTATGCTGTAAAATCTCACAGTAAAATCTTACGTAGGAATGGGATTGATCATTCGACCTGATAATTGAAAGTTTACTTCAGAGATTTTTACAGAATAACTCTACAGTTAAAAGTGGAAGATCGGCAGTCCAATGCTACGTAGGATGTGCATGGAGAGGCAGAATCTCTTGGGGTTGCTGCAATCGCATGACTGTTTATGGTTTACGCCATTTCATTACATAAAATCACGCCGGTACGCTCTAAAGGTACGCAGATGTGTACAGTTCATCCTGGTGCACTCTCATTTCACCGGTTATGTTCAAGTTTTATGTTATTTGTGTAATCTATTCTGGCATAAATTTGAGCTTTATAGGTACGAACATGCTCATTATGTACCTACCACAAAAAAAAAGTGAAAAATAAAAAACATTTTTACAAAAAAAAATACAACCGGCTTCCAAATAAAGACACTACAAAGTGAAAAATAACTTAAACTTCGGCAGTGGAGAGGTGTAAAAAAACCAGGAAATAAAACCATTCGTGCATATCACCACAAAGTACGTAAGCGGCGGCGCGCCGATCACATGCGCGGAGCGTGGTCTGGGCACGAACGATGCCACCTGCATTTTCATACAACGCAAAGTAAAGTAAGCCTGTGGGGCTTGGCCGTGGTCACTTTGGGGCAGCTGTCGCTGTGGGTCGCTGTGGGGCAACTTTCCTATAGTCGACAGTCACGAAGCAGCTATCTGAGAAACTTTTTAATTGTTACATGCAAAAATGTTTTAAATACATTAATCTGAAGAGTCTCATGGGTCATCTTGGGTCGGTCGGATCAAAAACACACCTTTTACCCAGTATGCGCTGCAGTATGTGTGGTATCCAAATTCACTCTATAATTAGGTCTTTAATGCAATGTGAAATAGCTGTACGTGTTTCCAAAAGGTGGGACGATCGCAGGTCAATCGCTCATTTCGTAGCCTCTTGTTCAATGCTAACGTCAAATCCTGATTTCAATCCGATTAGCCGCTTTGATGGGGGCCAATATTTTATGCCGTTTCATTCTTTAACATCCCCAATTCCCCACTGACTGAAATTAGCTTTGCGATGTTAAGCTGAATGGCTGCCTACCTCTCTATACAATTAGGAATTTGTGTTTCATTCATTCTTGAATCAATAAAATATTTGGCTTAGTCATGAGAAATTTTTGGTAGGACCAAAATATCTCTGGCATTTGAATAGAACAAGTTTGTTGATGATATCATTTAGATATAAAATATTAAAATTTAATTTGATTAATCACACTAATATTATAAAGGCCAACTATTGAGTGTGACAGCGAGTTTATTTTTTTGATACTCTTTCATGCAAAAACTACCGATCGTATCTGGATGAAATTGGGCATAGATATAGATTATAGTCTGGAATACCACATAAGGTTCTTTTTATCTCGGGAATAATATGTTCCCTTGAGATAATTTTCGAAATTCGCCCGGGCGAAGCCGCTGGCAGAACCTAGTATTTAATAAATAAGATGTATTTGGGGTGCATAAAGACACTTCAAAACTACAACCACTGCCTCACCGATTAGGGCAAACAGGCGTGCTATTAAGTATTGAAAAAAGTGTTCAGGGGTAATATTAAAACAACAAAGTATCATTAAAATTAATATATTGAACTTTCCCATGTAAAAAACCCCTTGCTTAAACGATTAAACACAATAATTTATTACTTAACAAATTAGTTCAAATGCCTACCTGATGGTAAGCGATGATGTGGTCGACGGTGAAACACGCTTGCCTAGAAATAACCTATTCACTCTTGACTTAAAGACCCCCAGATTATACCTATTAACAAAATTCCCCTTTTCAAATATTCCCCTCCTTTAAATATTCCTTTCCTTTACGATAAATTACTCTTAAGTTACAGTTACTTAAACTTGACCCCTTAAGTTAAACTTAATGAATATTTGTTTGGTACTGGTGTCCTACGACGTTATCTAAGCTCCATCTATCAGTTACTAAGTAAGTTATTATATTTATTAAAATACGGCCATTTTATTAATATTTTTATACACATGCAATAAATTAAAACATTACAAAATAGATGACCCTTACCTTAAAATAAGTTAATACACGAAAATTAAATACTCTTTTAAGAAAAATCGAATACAAAAAATTTTAAAAGTTTTATATTTTATTCAGGGTTCCGATATCTTAAGCTTTTACCTCCCTCGCGTTTTCAACCATGCTGGCAACCATGTTTTCTGTATCCTTTCCTTTTTGTCCTTCATTTTCAACCACAATTCTGTTGATGATGTTAGCACAGTCCTTGTTCTTAATTATACTGACATGGTTGCCTTCCAAAAAGTGTACGGTAACCGTGTTCTCGGTAAACTTATCGAGACCATAGTTCTCTTCAACAGTAATTAAAGGTGGATTCTCTTTCGGACGATGAAGAATGACAGGGGACTGAAGTTTGCCGAAGGTCTTAGGGTTGATGGTCAGAATTGCTTTGAGCCTGTCGAATGAAACCCTAGCGATGTTAGCGATGAACTTGTCAGAGTATTTACTCTGTACTGGGCAAGTCTTGATCTTGAGAGCGACTCTGTCTTCATAAGACTCGATTTCGTTGAGTTTCTCCACGAGGTCTTTGGTGACGTCATTGCCCGAGGCGATGATGTCGACGGTTTGACAGAGAAGGTTGTTCTGCAGTTGTAGGTCGTTCTTGAAGCTGATGGTCATTGTCAGAATAGCGTAAAGGAAGTCTGGGGCGCCGTCCAGGCAGAACACTGTTCCCCTGAAACCTGGAAGTAATGGAGTTCAGTTGGTGTTCCTTGGTGGTAAATGTGGAAGTAGTAATGCATACTTATGGAGAGGAAGCTATTCCGTTATGCACTATTTTTCTGTCTCTCGTGAATCGTTAAATAATTTGTAACTCGTATATTAATAATTCTTGAAGCTATATGCTATTCTTTATGTGATTATATGGAATGCCCGCTCACCTTCCTTCTCCAGTTTCGAAGCCACCTCCAAGATAAGTAGATTACCGAAACTATATCCGAGCAGCCAGAAAGGAGCACCAGGTGCCAACCTTGAGATCACCGTCTGGAAAGAAATTAACATTGATTACCACGTAAGGTCAATAAAATGGAAAGGCCAAAGAAATAATGAATGTGGCCTTTTAGGTACACTTGCTATTTTTTTAGATCACATCCAGGACACTTTTACCATGATAATACAATGAGAACCCGATTTTTTTTATCTTGTGTCTCAGGTACAAGTTTCGGCAATTCTCAGTGTTGATGAAGTCCGTAGGTTATGAGATACATAAAATATGTTTAATATTGTATATTCTTTCAAAAACTACGGTCATATTAATCTTATGTTGATGTGTTCATAGACGTAGGTGTTAACTTTTCATCCCATATGCCGCCAGCCTGGTAACCAACTTATTATTGGACATTGCTGAAAACGGTGAAGGCAACATCGTGAGGAAACCAGGACTTATAGTCAGTATTTGTAAGTTTGTGCTCCATTGGTGTAATTGCTGCAAGGCGTTCCAGTGCGAGGGTAAAAAAATAAACCAGAAGTACCCTTACCTGGTGCAGCCTATCAACCATCTGTTCCCGCGTCTCATCTCTATGCTCCACACCCATCTGCAGCACGCAGACCTGGATCTTCAGTCTTTTGCAGTGTAGTTCCAGGACTGCTGCGCAAACTTCCAACCCTGGCAGCATGAACATGACGCGCGCCATCACGTGGATAGCCTCGTCACCCTGGGGGCAAGTAGTCACGTTTATAATGAATGGCTTTTAAGCCCCAAATGGTGGTTGGATCAAATTACCATTCCATGCTGATCGTAACAGATAGAGATTTTTTTTGAAAAATTTGTGGTGGTGTCACGATTCTTATCAGTGAGAGAGCGATTAGTAAGAGAGAAAAACATAGCCCTTCTTTGCAGTGGGCATAGCCCTGATTTATAACATAGAATTGACCACAGAGTATGAAGACGCTTTGGTTGCCGCTGCTAATGACAGCATTGTTAGTAGATCTAAGTTTAGCATACATACATACATAAACTCACGCCTTTTTCCCATGGGGTAGGCAGAAACTACAGAAGGTTAAGTAAGGTTAGCAGTTTCCATATAAACCAAATATATCATTGCACTTCTACACAAATGACGTGAAACTGTGCCAAGCCGGCACAAATATCTAAACGTTTACAGAGCATATTGAATCCTATCTCCAGAACGTAATACACACATTTCAATCCACACAAAAAAAGATGGGTGCGTTCGGTTTTCGTATTTTCGAATGTGGTCTTTTCAACTACGGATTTTATTTAGTAAAGCGGCCAGTAACAGAACTTTTCTACGAATTTCAACCTTGTACTATTAAATCGTCTGGGCAAATTAGGGTACGGATGTCTCAAAGACATTTTTACTAGCACTAATAAAACTCCAATAATTTGAATCCTGTGAGTTATTTGTGAGAGTCGTGTGAGTCGTTCCACTAGGAAAGGAGACATTCAAAAAAAATTCTATTACCTTGAATATATCATTTAGGATTTTCTAGAAATGAAGTAGGTAACGTACAAAATCCTACTTGATATAAATATATTACAAAATACGGGACACCGCGTATTTACGCGATAAACTCTGAAAAACTACAGAAGGGATTTTTCAAGGTGTTTTGTGTATAATTTGACACGGGCAAAGCCGGGGTGGGTCGCTAGTAATATGAAAGTTGTTAACGATGAATGTTTGTTACTCTTACAAGGATAATATAATGAGAGGATTTTGATGAAATTTTTCAGTAATATATAAAAATAACACAAATTATATAGGCTATATTGGGGGCAATACTAAATGCCACCCGTGCGGAGCCACGGGCGGCAGCTAGTTAATGTATAAAATTCACCAAATTGCACTTAATTAAACATAATCCATCAAACAAAGGAAACTATTTTTAGATCCAAAGCCATTTTCAGTACCTTTTTCTGACCAGAAAGTTGTTGTGAACTTGCACCGGAGATATATTTCACATTTATCACGACTTTGGTAACTTCCATCCAGTTTCTTATTGAATGATCTATTAGAAAACTTTCAGTCTGAGTTGAAAGTGTTGAAACTAACTATTGGAGAATAAACAGCGGCGATCGAGTTTATACTGCTTCCTTGAGAAAATAAATGTTGCAGTGAATCTAATTTGATTGTGGACTATTCGAGTGTATCAGAAACTTCTGCCTGAATTTTGCTACCAGTTTTCTTATATCTAAAAAATGAAGTAAACGAATTTTCAAGCATTTTATAATAAACGATCGAAAATCGATGCTTGTTTTTTGGGCCCTGTACAACGGCTTTACGGGGTCTCATTAGGCAAAAGGGTCCGTCTATACAGGGTCCCATTGAAACCTTTGTGTACAGATCATTACTAAGCGTGCGTCATCTATCCGATAAAGGACAGTATGTTACAGGACAGTATTTTAAAAAGTTTGCCCGTTTTTCTACCGTTAGTGCTAGTCACTCAATAAACGCAAAGTCTCGTCATATTCCAGTTCTTAACCAAATATCAAATTTACAAAGTCCTAAGCAATATCCCTAAGAAAAGATCGATTATCAAGTAATCTTACCTCAACTGCTTCGCTGACCATAGTAGGCATGTACATAAGAGGTACGGACATGGTGTTCTCATCTCCGAAGTTCCTCATGAGGACCCTGAGACTAGCTGCTCCCTCAACGTTGGCAGGACGATAGCCTGACGTGGAAGCGGCGGCTTCGCGTTGTGCTGTTAGCTCTACCAGTCTGGTGGAAAGAGATAGTGGATTAGATAATATGTTCAGTTCGTATGGGGTTGTAGCTGTAGTTGGAGAAATAAATTATAGAGAGATAATTTATCGTTATTCAAGATTTTTTGGTAATTTACAATTATAACAACGACAAAAAGTACACGCCACACACACATGCACACACGCAAACACACAGTTTTTTTTATGTGAATCGCACACGAAAGTTCATCGCATAACATGAAATTTAAAATTCGAGTGCATTCCACTACCTTCCAAGACAAATCTTTTACTGTTCAGGCCGCTCGTCTATGGAATGCATTGCCTGTGACATCGTAATCGTTTCGGTAGCTAAGTGACGTCATTCTAAATTCAATATGGCGGACGGCCCAAGATGGCGGGGTTTGCTGAGAAGAATACCAAAAAAAGCTAGATTTTTTAAATTTATTTTTATGAATTATTTTATTAATAGTGCGTCCTCAAAAGATCGGATCAAACCTCTTTACCAAATCCTGTTTATGTCAAAAAAAAAGTATTCTTTGGTTGGACAATCCATGCTAAAAGTATCAAGAATCGACTAAAACACAGAGGTGAAAATGAAGTGTGTTTGATAGAAAATCCCGTCATCTAATTCTTCAATACTCATTCCTAATTCTGTGTAAGAGGTGACAAAAGCAACTAATAGATAGCAGGTAACATCTATCTTTAAATGAAACTTCAAAAGCCTATTATCAATCGAGGTCTGACAATAGAATCAATTGTTATTAAAAATTTGATCCGTAGTTAACTTAATCAATAGTTAAATATGCTAATGGTTTGAATTTTCTGTGAACCGCATTTATTCATCAATGTGTAACAAATGCGAGGTTAACAATTGAAGAACAAGTCCATTTCACCGCAATTTTAAACGATTGGTTTTAGCATATTTAGCTATAGTTTGAGTTAACTACGGATCAAATATTGGGCCTTAGAGTCTTTTGGAAGCTTAAGTTCAACAGAAGATCAACTAACGATAAGCCTGTGATTGAAGCTTTGAAGTTAATTAGGCAAGTACGATATCAAATGAGACATTTCAGGTAATGAAGATATTAATATCACGAACAGATAGATATCAATATCAAGAACAATGGCGTCGAGAATAAAACCGAACATTGATAAAATAAAATTATGTAGAAATCTGATATCTCATCTAATTTACGGTAAAAGATTTACCTCATTTTGGCCTTTATGAAATGTTTCGGAAAAACAAAATGGAAATATAATTTTGCTCACATATTCTCCGAGATTTTTCTGCTTTGTGCTCGAAATACCATGTTGTATTAGAAAAGAGTTTTGTATTATTTTCTTTAACTACTTTTTTCCGAAGCTTGTTGGGAAAGCGAATCGTTTCCGAAAATATTTTTTCAAGTTTGTTTAAGTTGTGATAGGTTGAACGTTTTCCGGGGTTTCGATAGCTGAAGAGTTATTTGGCGTGCGTTTGAGCGACAGATTGCGTAGTTTATATTTTGTGATGACAACGCTGGGAATGTTGCAATGCTACTGAGTTTTTTTTTTCAATTAGCATTCCAGTAAAAAAGTTTCGCTAGGATTGCTTTATTGAAGGCTCATAAAAGCACTTCGTTACTACCAAACTTAAGGCCCGATTGTTAGGCCATTAGACCGCACTTTTAAATGTCAACATTTACTGTTTAGAATAATTGATTCTACTAGACCTCAGAAACCGGTAATTAATAAACAAAGTGTCTGAAGAAGAACTACATGGACTGTTCACCATTTCTTGCTTGCTTCATGTTTTGCTTACCTGGCGAACGTTAGTGTTCTGATGTCCTGAGCGGTAAGGAAGATCTCGAACTCTCTTTCTCTCTTTTCTGTTTGATCTCGACAGCCATCATACTTTCCATACCCAGCTCGGCGAGAGACACTTGTTGGGAGACAGTCTTCAGGTCCTTTATACCTGGTGGAGATAAACAAATGTAGAAAATAAAAGACAACAAAACAGACAAAATTGTAAAGTCGACCGTTTACTGCTACATCGAGAGACCAGTGGACTTTTATTTTTAGTTCACACAGTAAACGATCCTGCCTGCATTTAAAAACAAAGCGAATCGTAATTATTTGTGTAGTATATAATAATATGACACTGCACAGGCTTTTTGCAAAAAAAAACGTAAGTTTATAATAAATCGCGTGTGATTGTAAACTCGGTGTTCAATAAGGTACGGATACATTGTAAAATATCGGATTTGGATGGGATTTATTATATTTGAATTGATTTGTTCACAATATATCGAGATTATCATCCATATAATCATCCCACAAGATTTATTACAAAATTACGGTGTTTGCAATAATTCAGTGGCATTTAAACGGCCATAGTATAACGCCTAATAGTATCCATTGACATAGATAACGCCTAGATTATTCGAGAAGTTTACCTAAAACACATGAGCGCAATAAATCACCTTGCCATTATCGCCTACGAGTCTCCCGAGTGTCAAGGAGGTTTAGACCTGCTGACATTCCGATTAAATACAGGAAAAAAGAATATGTTGCTCTACCCTTTTCTAGTTTGTGTTTCACGGAAGACAGTACGAATACAATAATAATATTTTTTACAATACGAATACTTTACCTTCTTAGTTTCAAAATAAAGGCACAGTTATTAAAATGCCCGTTTCCAGCGCCAAATCTAATTACGATACAATTACGTAAGTGATTTCCATTCGTACACTCTAATTACTCCTGAGTATAATCTTGATCATCCTAGAATTACCTATATCATATTAATGGAAATATTCACATGTAAAGAACTAATCTTACAGCAGATTATGTTCATGTTACTGGGTAGCTTCTAATCGTATTGTTATCATTGTTTAATGATAGGGCAATGTCGATAGTTCTAGCTGTTCTAATTTAATTGGGAACTATTTGTACCAATGTACTCGTAACTTGATAAAGAGATGAGTTAATACAGCTCAGTGGATTATACTTCATCTAATTCTTTGTCTTTTTTTGTGTTTATCTTAATAAACGAATTTTATATCATTCTTTCGTTGTCTAATTTATTTTATTCACACCAAATAAATAGAACGAACAATTTTGCGGAAAACGGCATGAGCAAGAACAATGAACTTATTTCATCTAATTCCAACTTCTTTCTTGACAACATTAGCTTCATAGCCAACCTTGTCAATAAGTATCTAAAGAATATTGACCATTCGCATATGGTAAGTAACTTTTAGTGCAATAATTAAGTCCAAATAACAAAAATGGATCTGCTCCCTCGATGATATGATTAAAGACACTATAAAATTGGTTACTTAAGGTTGCACTTTGTCACATTTTGTGCGCAGGGTTGAAATGCATGCTATCTCATCCGACAACAAGTGCGAAAGAGATAGATGTTGTGATGAGCAGTAGGAAGCTAGTTCGCGTACTAATACTCACTTTTACAAATTTGCAGCGAAATGGATCAGACGTAGGACGAAAACGAGCTCGCGAAATTTTATAAACAGACCTTTGGGAGTATGTATACCATGAAAAAACGACTAAATGTATATTTTCAAAATAAAATTATTTGCTTTGTTGAACTACTATCTATCGCTGTATGGTGACCGTAATACAATTTTCCTTCTTCTTATGGTATTTATTTACGCCCAAAGATGCCTTAAAATTAGTGCTGAAATATGGAACTTTCGACCATCATAAACTTCAAATCATTTGTATTTTACGTTTTTTTTTTTCATACAGGGCTCAGGATAATGATGAGACAAATTGTGATATTTTTTTATTTCGAACATACACCGTCAAACAATGAAGTAATTGCCAGAATACTTTTGTATGGAAGAATGATCGACTAGGGCAACCTTAAACTATTGTTCCGTCAACACTAAAAGGGAAAGAAATAATTTCTTCCAACATTCTGACTCACCCATAATCTGTGCCACAGCATCGACAATGTTGCCACATCCGGATCCTCCAGCCTTCTTCTCAGCCACGACGATGGACGACACGATGGCAGCATCCTGCTTTATGAACTTGTCGAGAGCCGACAGAGAGGAGTAGATCCTCTGTTGGAAGGTTCCACCAATCTCGAGCTGGACGTGGTCGTCCTGTATGTCGGCGTAGAAACCGACCTGGGGAATAAGGTTGGTTTAGTTTTGTGGTTTCACAGAACGGAGGGCGTTAAGGGCGAGACCAAACGAGCGTTATTTTGTGAGCTATGAGTCGCGTATTTTGAGTACCGCAATAAAGTACATTACGTTCAACTGAAATCCGGTTAGGCAGCCAAACAGACGGACGTAACTTCAGTTGCTATCTAACGTTTGTACGAGACTGCGGACGCTTGCCTCACTCCCCTCCCTCACCCCGAGCGCAATTTGGTTGAAATAATGCGCGTGAGTTAACAGATAACTCATTTTGCGTCGCCGTGTGGTACAAACAGGACTTCAGTATGAAAGCGAATGCAGCGTGAATTCCGCGAGTCAAAAAATTACGCTCGTCTGGCTTCACTCTAAAATGGCATGACAAGATTTGGAAAGCGACTATAACACAGGACAGGGACTGTGTTACAGGAGTTATCATCAGAGCTAGAAAACACTATTCTAAAACGTTTTTTTTTTAACTTACGGAAGCCTTTTCAACAACCAATTTGCAAGAATAAAGGTGATTATTAGATGGACCACATTCAATTTTCAAAGATTTATAGTGGACCAAATAGCCAGTCTGATTATCAGTCTAACTATGAATGATTTTAACTGAAATATACTGGCAACAACATTTGATGTAGGTAATTCGGAAAAGGTAAAGTAGACTCTAAGTAACGATTGAAGTTCCTACTTATAAAAACAGAGTCTAAAGGCTGCAATCAAAGAAAAGAAATACTCACATCACCAATTGCTCCCCACGGCACGGCCAGGGCTGGGAGGCCAAGCTTCTTCCTCCACTCGTAGATCCTCTCCATCACGGAGTTGGACAGACCGTAGTTGGTCTGACCAGCGTTACCACGACCGCAAGATACGGACGAAAAGATCACAAAAACCCTATAAAAAAGACGATACTATAAGAATCCATTTGTGATTGGGTGGAGGTTCATAAAAAAGGCATCATTTCTAACTCGTATAAAACAAAGTCGGTATGCGCGTATAGGCGCATCGATAGCGATGTCGATAATCATCACATGAGATTTTAACCTGGCACTATAATTCATAGTAGACTGCTGCATGGACCACATTTTGGCAAACAATGACTTAGGCTGCTTGGACCACATTTTGTCAAATTAGTAATGACATTGTTAATAAACAATCCAAATCAACCATCACGATAAAACCAAAATACTCCCAATACGCGTGATTTACCAAGCATCGCCGCATCGCAGTTGTGAACGCATATCGGATATATGTAATACACCAAATACAAACTGCACTTACTTCAGGCCCGGGCACAACTGCCTCGACAGTTTACCAAAATGCATGGTAGCCAGAGCCTTAGGTCCGTATGAGGTCTTGAAGCTCTCAGGAGTCTGGTTCTGGAAGATGGAGTCCTTGAGGATCACAGCCAGGTTGAAGATGGCGTCCACAGGTCCCATCTTGAGGGCCATCTGGAGCATCTGTTCACATCCAGACTCGGTAGTGATGTCGTGGGTCGAGATCTGGACATCGGCACCGTATGATGCCCAAGCCCTAAGGGAAGAATACCACTAATGTTATTAAAGAACTTAATGTGATTTTACATCGCCCGCAGTAAGAAGGAACGACGAAAACTACGTAGCATGCTGCTTCGCTCAAACCGAAATATAGAAACTGCAGGTAAGTTAATAAAGTTAAGCACGTAAGTTAAAGTCCCGAGTGTAATTACGACATATCGGAAACAATTAATTTATTTATTTAAACTTCATGTACAATAGTGGTACATAGGCGGACTTAATGCCACAAGGCATTCTCTACCAGTCAACCTTTGGGTTAAAAAGGACAACGTTGTGAACGGGTACAAAATAATATTTAAACAAATTGTATACGAAAATGTATATACTTACATATATATTAATAGTACACATATACAAATAAAATAGACTAATAAATACTAAAAAAACGAGAAACCTAATAATAATTATAATGACTAGACTTTTGACTCTAGATGAAAGCTATTTAGTCTGACTGAAATAGTGGTCACGTACTTTTCTTTTAAAAATGTATTTGCTTTCTCAACAATCTCTTTACACAGTTAATACTCAATACAGTTATGAGTATCTAACAGAGACGATGCTATACAAATTTGAACTTATTCTAAAACATGATACGCCAAATTAACTGTTGGATACTACAGTAAAGTGTATCTGAAGACTGCTATAAAACCCATACAAGAATCCGTAGAAGAAAAACAAACATTCGAACAGAAGAAGATTCTCTTTAAAGAAACTCATTCAAAAATTAACTTAAATTTAATTATCATTTGAAATAAATACATACCTCAGTCTTGAAGATTGGTATCCATTAGTGACTCCTCTGCGGAAGGTAAGGAGGATCTTCCTGGCAACTCTCATGATGAGCCGGTCAGCCAGCTCCAGACTGAAGCCTCCCAGACCTCCAGTCACTACGTATACGTGATCTTCGTGGTAGATGTACCTGGTGGAAAATATAGGAAGGTCAATATGAGTTCAGGATGATAAAGACTAGAAATTAAACTCATCGGAAATTTCATAGCCATTTTAAAAAATCCCTAAAAAATTCTATCGAATATATACAGAACGACTCCTTCCGTAATTGTTCATAAACGGAAAAAACAAAAGTTTGAAATGAAGATTGATATTTGAAATTGGTTGATATTTTTGTATTAACTAATTTTATTAAGCAAAACTGGAACTAAGCTCTATTCCACCTCGCAAAGGACAAGATGTCTGTATTCAGCGTTAATGATCTATCTTTAATTACAAGAAGTAGAAGAAGACTCAGTAGGTACTACAATAGACACTTACCTAGGCACAGCGTCCATTGGTGTGACGACAGGACTTACTGGACCGTTGCCGCGCTCCTTATCGTGGATCTTGACGATCACCTGCCATTCAACAATAAAATTATATATAAGTAACAAATTAAATGTGTTGTTGATATAATCAAATTTCAACTCAAATAAAAGATATGATCAAACCAAACTAGCAATATAAACATCGTTGCAAAAAGATATGATTACTTGAAAAGGGATTTTAGCTAGCATCCGAATAAACTCAAAGCCGACACCGACATAGTTGGAAAAATTAGAATAAACAATACATACAAACCTTTTTTGTCAACAGATAGGACATGAAAGAATAGAAATTTAGTCTGGGTCGCAATCATCGGATATATATATTAAAAAAGGTAAAACTATGTTAATATCTTCATATTATAATACATTATTCTAGATAATACAAAGCAAATCTTACCTTTCCGATGTGTTTACTGGCGGCCATGTAAGGGAAGGCAGTCTTAGCATCGCTAGCTTCAAAGGTACAGTAAGGTATGACGGCTCCGTTCTCAATACCACTGAGGAGCAGGTCAGCGCCTGCAAGGCGCTGTACAAAGTGAAAAGAAATAAGATAAAAATGACTTGATCGTTGAAGATGATAAAATTGATGATAACGGTGCAATAAAATGCAAAGAAGTTGGTTAGACAAAGAGTTTGCAACACAAATTGGCTTGGAAAAAAAGGATATGACTAT
Source organism: Orthosia cruda (assembly GCA_964057195.1). Lineage (NCBI taxonomy): Eukaryota > Metazoa > Arthropoda > Insecta > Lepidoptera > Noctuidae > Orthosia > Orthosia cruda. Next base: position 18,109,934 of record OZ059842.1, on the reverse strand, counting down.
CTGTATATATAATTTTCTCTGTGGTTATGACTGTCATCTATATAATGAAAGTCCTCTGTCACAATGACAAGTAAAATAACAAAAAATCCACAAAAACAAATCAAAATAATGTCTAAAACATAAACTTAATATGAATTTACTACAAATTATACATTTGAAAAGTATAATGACTGTGGTAGCTATACATACCCTCCTGAAACTGAAGGTCTGGTCGAATATGTAATCCAACATGATACCGTGAAACGAGGTTTCCTTCAAGAAGAAGTACATTTCGATCGGCTGATGATCGGATGTTGTTACTGATATCGATCTTTCCGATCTCGAGGAAGCGACCACGGTAGGCTAAGCAACGGACGGAGGCCTGTATTTTGAAGAAAAGGAAGAAAATAATGTTAATTTGGTTTACTGGAGATACAAGTTAAATTATGCAATATACTTTTGAATAGTGAAAAACACAAGAAAAAATTTGGATGTTAAATAAGTTTTAGTGAGCAAACTATACATTTATTAATATTTAAAATATAGAAAAGTTCGAAACGGTAAGATGTGTTTGTTTCTAGCAAGTTACCTGTAGTTTCTCGTCGGACAAGGAGATAACCACTGCTCTGCCCGCGTAAAATTAGAGAGTACTGCCCAAATATTTTTATAAGTATTACTGATCTATTTTTTTGTGAACTTGCATCAAAATCCGTTTAGTAGTGCGTTAAAGGGTAACAATCATCCATAATCACAAACTTTCAAAATTATTAAATTATTAGGAATTAGGACAGGATAAACGTGCAACTGAACTAACCTTTAATTTGCGGGAACAGCTTCTTGATGAAGGCCCTCTTCTCAGCGGTACCCACAGTCGTAAAGACTTCGCAGCCGTAGTGGAGGGCCTCATTGATGGCAGCCTGGCCCACTCCGCCTGAACCTGCGTGGATTAGGATGGACTCACCGCGCTGGATCTGGCCTACCATGATCTGGGTAAAGGGAGATATAGCTTTAAGAAAATTTTGGATGAAGAGTAACTAAATAATTTAGCACTAGAGTTGAATGTGATACATCGGATTATCGGATGAATATCGTAAAATATACCAAACCTGAATTCATATTCTACAATTTCATGCAATCAGACCTCTAATAGACCAACTAATTTTTTAATGTTACGTACAAAACCTAATAAAATTGCAGTCATTTGAAAAGGGAGGTTTGATCTCGTCGTTAGACAAGGTATGTTGGCACTTTGATAAATACAGCTATGCATATATAACTTCATGACTTATCATAGCATAGTACACAGTTCCGTTTGCAACAGGGACGGTGGCAGCCTCCTCGAGGGTCCACTCATCAGGGATGGCAAAGCCTTGTATCCTTTAGCCAAGTTAGCCATACCTCGGTTACGGATCATACCCATGACGCGGGAACCACTGCAGGAATAAATATAAAGTTGAAGCGATACAACGGAGTAAAGGGATAAGAAGATCCTTAAGGTTTAAGGGAGATATTGTTTTTGTCAAATGATTGGTAATTGGCAAACGTATACAAGGCCCGCTAGATGGTTTTTAGCCGACTATAGATCTGCAAAGGTTAAGCCTTGGATAGTCAGGGAACCAGTAAGGTAGCAGAAGAAGAGAGAACTTTGGCTACAATATTGAAACTGGTCTATGTATACCCTTCTGGGTATAAAGGGATTTCAAGTGGTGTACCAAAGCAAATAGTTTATCTTCTTAAAACTTCTTCATACGTTTCTACACTTCCGCACAAGCAATCAATCCAAGTTCGAAGATCGATTTCGGTAATGCAAAGTAAGTCCCACTGCAGGGCAAAGATCTCTCTTTCTTTTTTCATATCTCCCAGTTTTGGGCAATTGTAGGTCTTGTCTGTAGGTGTTAAGTAAGCCACCATAAGGTAAGTAACCATTCCAAACACAAAAGCTTCATAAAATGCTACATACTTGGGAGTCTTGCCGACAATCTCGAAGCCCTGCACAACCTCCTGCGCGAGACGACCGCGCACGACCGGTGGCTGTCATGACGTCACGGAAGTTCAACGCTGCGCTGTCACACCTGGAGAAGAAAGATTATTTACATATTAAGTATGTATTTAGCTGAAGGAACTGGAAACCCGTATAATCGAATACTTATAATTGTTTCAAATAATAATAATTGTCTTCCTTCCTAGCCCGATTTCGGCCATGGCGGAAAATCTCAGCGAAGGCTTCGAATTATCTTAATGTTTAGCGTTCATTCTACGAAGTTACATAATTGTAATCCAAATTGGTTTATTTTTATTGAAAATATCGACTTTTCATAATCTAAATTAAGAAATTGAAAGCCATAATTAAAAATATTTGTGTTTGTCAATTAGAGCAACTACTAGAAAATTCAAATGTACGGATTAACTTTTTAAACTTTGCCCCATTTACAAACATATAAACTCGCATACACGAACAACCAGACCGGAACAAATATTTGTAGGCCATGTAATAAATATTTGATTTGTTACATGCGGGAATCGAATCCGCGACACACAGTGCAGTAGCTGATCGCTCAACCACTGCGCTAACAGGCTACGGAGATGATTAAAAAGTATTCGAATCGTTATCGAATAATTCAGATTCATTAACTATTAAATAATGTTATATAAACTAATAATATTTAATTAAGTAATGTAAAAGTAAATAATGTAAGAAATTTATGTAAAAAGGCACGATGGGGCTGACATGTTTTTGATAAAAATCCCTAAATAAAATAAGACAAAAAAAATATATAAAAAAATTACCGTGTCGTCAAAAATGAATGTTGATTATGGATAAAATTTAAGTTCGTTCCTCCCATGGATCATCAGATAGATTAGTATCTTCTGGTTTTATAAACTAAATCTCGAAATTGTATAAAACGAAGTCGTTGTCTGTCTGCTTCCCTGCTCACTTCTTGTAAACCATGAAATGTTTTTTTCTACGATTTGTACTAATAGCAATACCATAAACGAGGAAGATTTTTGAATAGTTTATCCCTTGCGATACCGGGCGGGTTGCTCTAATAATATAAAATGAAGTACTCACATTAACAAGCACTTTCTCGGGATCCTTGAACTCATGGTTCTCTCTGATAGGTCTTTCCAACCACCTCAATGCGGACAGGTCTCCGATGGTCAGAGTGTTGACGTAGGCGTGGTTGGCACGAACTGTCTCCAGGTCTCCCAGGAGGAGATGGCGGTAGGTTCCCCATTGGCCCTGATAAAATAAGTTTTGAATGAAACAAAGAAAATCTTAATGAAAAAAGTGAATCAATATTATGGGTTTGATTTCTGGAATTGAATACGTATTTGAAGTTAAAGTAGATTTTGACAAATAGTCAACTACATAATTCTTAATTCAGAAAAAGGGGTTGGTCAAATCAGGTTTTTTTTCGTAATGTTCATCGTTCTATTCATTAGTAGAATTCAATAAAAATCAAAAGGAATCAGAAATTCAGGACCGGTTCCTGAAATTTGTATTTGGAGATAATAACGTGTCAAACCCTACTTTTAGGCGACTGTCCTCCCTGCAGCGCCGAAGCGATTAGCTATTGATTATTTTCTCGCTGAAGAAACGATCAAAAGATGCAGGGGATCGCCGTGTATTAAAAGAGACACATATATTAATAGTTGATTGCTGGCTGTTCCCACTGCCGGCGAGTACTTTCTCGATACAAGTTTGTCGCAGCGACAAGAGCTATCAAAGATAATACTCGCTCAGTGATACACACTCGGAGATGCTTGCTTGGCGGTCAGAACTCATGTCGAGAGACCAACCAGCAAACATGTTCGGGGCTGACCGCCCAAGCGAGTGGTGGGAATAATCACCCATCACACAAAAACACTCGCTCACAGACGAGCGGTAAAACTATCAGAACTGAACACTCGCTTCTCGCTGCTCGCCAACTTAAATCTAGGTTCTATAGCTCTACTGGCTGCTCGTTTCCGCGGGGGGTTCCGGCTGCTGCAGAAAGAACCTGATGGAAAATATATAAGATTAGTAAGTATACGATCAAGACAATGCAAAAATTGAATTTAATGATTTATTGGTTCATATTTGATAATGATTCAGGTTTTTATCCAAGTAGTTTGTTACTACAATTTAGGTGTTTAATAATAAAGTCAAGGTTTCAGAAGTAATACAAGTCAAGGTTTCATGGAAACATTATTTTTTCTAACATTCTTGAGTTTTCTTACCTCAGGCCTGCTCAAAAGGTTAGCACCAATAAACAGGATAGTGTTGCTCTCTCCACTCAGTTTCTTGTTCTCACACGTAATGTTGGAAGGTACTTCAATGGGCTCTTCAGAAATCATGAGAAGCTCAGCCTGTACCAAGGGCAGGTCTCCAAGCATCTCTCCGACTGATTCTAGGATGGGTTCCAGTCCGTTCTTCTTGTACTCTTCGTCGACTAATTCTATGCTCTTAACCTTGTAGGTTTGGATGTTCTCGAGAATCAGTTGGATGTCGGCACGCAGGATGTCTTCGATCTGGGTAAGATAAGAACATTTTGTAGATTGATTTGTAAAATAATACAAGTATTTGATGGGATGTTGCAAAATCTAGCTCACGCCATTAATTATTAAGTTACTGAAGAGAATCCAACTCCATTCACAGTTTTAGCTTTTTATTGATTAAGTTTTTTTTTCCATTGTCATGGTTACTGAGTCGAGTAGAATTCCTACAAAATTATTTGTAATGTAGGCCTAAATATTCTTACCTTCATCTGAGACTTCCCAAAGTTGGCAATGAACTCATTCTTTTCAAGTACAGGCACTCCAAGAGGCAGCCTCTTAGTGATGAGGGTAGAGTGGAGGCCACGGACATCGACACCCGAGTGTCATTCTGAATTTCGGCAGTTAATTATTTCGACAGATTCTCAATTTCGAAAAACAATAGTTCGACAACTCATTGCTTCGACAGAACATAAATTCGAGTAGCATTAGTTCGACAGATTATACTTCGACAACACACATCTTCGAAAAACACTACTTCGACAAAACCCTGCCTCGATATGCACTTGTTCGGCGGATCTCTATTTCGACGGAACATAACTTCGACATAATACTGCTGTAAAATGTGACAATACGATCACGAGTCGGCGTTTCGGACTAAATTGAACTGACTGCCGATTCGGCGTCGTCGAGATACTCATATCCTATTTCTTCTCTATACTATCCTACACAATCCTAATTCTCCTCAATACCTTCGTGAACGCTTTGGGTTCTTTGTCCCGAGGGGTAAACCCTGTCGCACTTCCACTTCTCTTTTCCTTCGTACCCCACGTCACACTTCTAGCCGCTATGATGGCTCCTTCTCTGTTACTGCAGTGCGTCTCTGGAACTCTCTACCACATTCCCTAAGCGACAGCCCCTCTCTGAATTTCTTCAAGAGGAAAATCAAGGATCATTTTCTGACTCGCACTTGACCGGTTCTTTTTTTTTTACGTAATGTCTCGCGGGCGTTGGTAGCCTTTTTGACTCCTACAGGCTCGAATAACCCAGCCTTAAAGCAGTGTTACCAGTACATAAATTGTACATGCTGAAATCGGAAAGCTTGATTTTTGGGCGAGAGTAGAGTAGCTTCGCGCATGCAAAAACTAATAGGCAAGAAGGTATTGTAGTCAGTCATACTCGATTTTTTTCCAGGGGAAATATGTTTTTGATAATAAATGTATAGGGGTCTCATTATCCTAATGTGCCCAGGGCCTCCAAAAAAAGTCGGCCGTGCCTCATCGGTTTTGTTTTCTTTCTTTTAGACTGGTCACTGGCTGCATACAACTTTTTCATAGCTTCATATAAAGCGAAATTCAATTATTATTGTCACATTTCAGAGCAGTACTATGTCGAAGGTATGTTCCGTCGAAATAGAGATCCGCCGAACAAGTGCATATCGAGGAAGCGTTTTGTCGAATTAGTGTTTCTCGAAGATGTGTGTTGTCGAAGTATAATCTGGCGAAAAAATGCTAGTCGAATTTATGTTCTGTTGAAGCAATGAGTTGTCGAACTACTGTTTTTCGAAATTGAGACTCTGTCGAAATATTACTGACTGTATATAACTTTCTACAAAATATTGGAACGATTTCTGAAAGATGATTACTTACGAAACTTATTTGGGCATAACTTGGGATAACTTTTATTTCTCGTCAAAATGTGGGTACTTAGTATGAGTGAGATACGGTAGGTTAGTGAATAGTTTATGTAGATCATCAACATGAGTTGAAAGGCCGTATACTAATAAATATGGAAGTAGATTTCAGGTTGTATAAGTTATGTAGGCAGAATTAACGTGGTCACAAAAGATTTTTAGTTCGTAAACGAGTCTTATTGTTATGAAAAGAAGAATCTAGGGATTCTATTAACGTGTAGTGTGTTGAAATACCATATATATAAGTTGAGAAGATTTTTTGTGATTAGTTACAATCATCAAAAATAAATTCTTGTTCGGATAGATAACGCTGATAATTTTCTGGTATATTTTCGTAACTAAGAGTTAAGTTAGATTTATTCAAATAAACGGCACTTTGCTAGTTATTCCCATCTTTAAATCCTACCACGTCCTGCCAATAAATTCAGTGGTATCTCCGTGGCTTTGCTGAAACCGATCCTACCTAAATTATAAATGCTAAGTGTGTTTGTGGACCGTTTATATTAGCACCCTACGCTAAATCTGTTGATTTTGGCTTGGTTAAAACTAGTTCTATTAAATATCTTGTTGTAATTATAGATTCCAGACTCAGTTTCCACTGTCACCTCCTTCTTCGAAGCAGTAATGCTCGCGAAGGAGGAGGCGGAACGCGTGAGGGAGACGCAACGGAGACGCCCTCACGCCCCCAGCCACCGCAGGAGACGTCCCGGGCGTCGGGCGTCGCAAGACGATTTCCGGCCACCGTAGGCGCGGGCTTGCGGACGGCGAGCAGCGGGTAGCTCGCCGTCCGATAAGGACCAGGCCCGAGTCGACGGCGCGTAGTGTTCCACGCGCGCCTCAAAGAGATGTCAGCAAAACTGACGGGGTCCGCTAGGGCCGATGCCTTTCTGGGACGCGGATAAATTTGAAAAAGAGTTACCGCGGCCCTGGCTGAAGCAACTGAAGGAACACGGGTGGGTTTTAGTCAGTAAAAGTCTGACACGCCCTCCCGCTTCACCCAGAGCGGGAGAAGTCACTGGAAGATTTCCCAAAAAAAAAAAAAAGACTCAGATTCCAACAACATATGGAATCCCTTGTTAAACGAATACGTAAATTAATTTATATATTTAAAAACCTACGGCATATTTCCAATTCCTCAGTTCTTAAGAAAGTTTACTTCGCATTATGCCAATCACTTATTTCATATTGTATTACCACATGGGGAGGTTCCTCTAAATCATTCATGATCAATCTAGAAAGAGCCCAAAGAGCAGTGTTAAAAGTTAGTTGCTTTTTTCCAATCCTATACCCAACGTCTGAACTTTATCTACACTGCCAAGTACTTACAGTCCCGCAATTATTCATTATCATGACGGTATTAAAAAAACACTCTGAACTATCCCTAGATGCCGATCTCCTAACACAAAATAGAAGATCAACCAATATTTGTCCAATCATCCGTTACAGCACAAGTTTTTCTCAAAGGTTTTCCTGCTTTCTTGGTACTTTTATGTATAACTCTATTAATAATAAACTATCTATATACACACACACAAAAGAGCTCTGTAAAAGGAGATGTAGTCAAGGTTTAACAGCCAATTTCTTAAATTGGCTGTTAAACCTTGACTACATTTCCACGGAAAATATATTAAAACCAGTGTCATAAACTCACATTTACACTCACACTCTTATACTCACACATTTACACACACATTACACTTATACTATCATTCAAATCACTTCATTCTCATTTCTCCATTCTCATTTTGTTTTAAAATTTTATTTTTATAGTTAAATAGGTACTTTTTGTTTGTTCATACTTTCAGTGATAATGTTACTTCTTTTGTATATTTCTCGCTGAATTTTTATATTTCATTTCTCTTTGATTTTGATTTAAATTTCTCTTTAAATTTAATCTTCATTGAATTTTAATTTAATTTAATTGTATTCTACTTTAAACTTAAATTTCGATTTTGTAAAGACTGTAGTCTTTACAAAATCGAGTCTTAAGACAAATTATTTCATGATTAATTAATCCTTTATGTAAAAAATGGGTGATCTGTAACACAGGGCCTTACCTATATATCTCAGACACCCTTCTCCATACAAGGTTACACGTATTAAGATAGTCACTGTATTTTTGATGTCGAGATAAATAAATAAATTTTATTATTATTATTCCATTTATTCATTTTATATATTTTTACATTTTTTAATATTATTCTATAAAAAAATAAAACATTTAAAAATACAAAAATAGTAGCCCACCGGTATCGGGAACAGGGTCCAAGCTACCGGTGGTCAGGGCTCCTGAGAGAGGAACCTCCTAACGATACGCGCCGTGTCCAGGAGTACCGCTTTCTGGATCAAGCCCTTAATCCAGCTGCCCAACGAGAGCCTCCTAAGGTGTTGGTCGAGGCTCTTGGCTATTATGCCATTGGCCGTAACGACTATCGGCACAATGATCGCTGTATTCACGTCCCACATGTCGACAACCTCGCGAGCCAGATCAAGATATTTGCTTTTCTTATCTCTTTCAGCCTTCACGAGGTTCTCGTCATGTGGGACCGCTATATCAACAATAATTGCGCGATGCTCAAGTCGGTCTATCGACACTATGTAAGGCTTATTGGCAACAATAGTCCTGTCAGTGATGATAGACCGATCCCAATACAACGTGACATGGCCATTTTCGAGAACTGGGTCGGGCACATACTTTTAGTAAGGCACTTCCGACTCCACAAGATTGTATTTAAGAGCAAGTTGCTGATGGATTATCCTGGCTACAAGTTTGTGTCTATGAAAATAGTCTCCGTTAGCCAGACTAGAACAACCGGAGATAATTTGACGGATTGATTCCCCCGGCCGGTGACATGCCCGACAACCGCCAGATGTCAACCGTGCCGTCCTTCACAATGTATTTCCGGTAGTTGTTCGTCATCATAACTTCGTTCATAATCGCAAAGACAAAATCTTCGGTTTCCCCGAAAAGGTCACCAAATCGCAGCTAGGCCATGGACGCTAAAAGATCTACATCGGGCCCATGTAGGACCCGGAAGAAGCGTTCGTGAAGCTCCTTGCTCTGCCATACCTCCCTGCGGTCATTAGTATCTAATACTATAGGTTTTTTTTTTATTGAACACGTCGCCTACCTCTCGGCGCTCTGCGAACTAGATGAGTTCCTCGGACATAGTCCGAGACCTTGGGGACTTATCTTTATTGCTAAGTTTAACTATGATCTATTCTTAATTATTACATTTCTTAATTTCTAGCAATGTTTGACAAATATTCTGTCTGTTTTTCTTGACATGTATTTTACATTCATAAGATATTTAATCCTAAGAATATCTATTTTATATCTATTCGTACAATCTATGTTATATCTATACTTACAATCTATTTTATATCTATTTAGTTTTAGTTCGTTTTTTAGAAAATTGTATCATCATGTATATAATAATATACATGATTATACAATTTTGAGCATAATTATATATCTATTTGTTTCTATTAATCGTTTTCTGCGCTATTACTATGCAATAGCTTAAGAATTTTCTACTGTGGTTTTTGTTTGTAATTAAGTCTTTTAGGTTTTCTGTATTGATCTTAATTCCAAGCTCTTGTTCAAGATTATACCTCTCCAGGCCATAGGCCGGGCAGTCAGTCAATAGGTGTGTCACTGTCTCGTCAATATCGGGGTCGCATGTACATGATGGGCTTTCCTTACACTTGAACCTGTTCAAGTATTCGGAAAACCCACCATGGCCTGTCAATATTTGGGTTAGTACCCCTGTCGGCTTCAGCTTTTTGACGATTTTAAATGCTTCGACAGCGTCCGGGAAGAAGATTTTTGTCGTTGCGGCTGTGTCACCCATCCTGTACCTCCGATTCCATTCGGCAAGCGAATCCATTCGGATTTGCAGCTTGACGAATGAAATCGGACACTGGTCATAATCCGGCCTCTTCTTTAATTTTAGTGCCGCATCTTTAGCCAACTGGTCGGCTCTCTCATTTCCCTCCAGTCCCACATGAGCCTTAATCCAGAATAAAGCTACATGTTTACTCTGGATTTTGCATTTTAGCAAATTTTCCCTCGTTTTAACTGCGAGGGGATGAGTAGAGCGGTGGTTTGCGACCGTTTCCAGTGAAGACCTTGAGTCACTGTAAATCCCAAAACTTTCTTCGGTGCGCTCTTTTATCTCCCTCGTGGCTTTGCATATGGCCAACAGTTCGGCCTGGTAGACCGTACAGTGGGATGACAGCTTCAATTTCTGGCACTTGGTTTCGACGCCATTGCTCCAAAGAGACAATACCGCTCCCACCTTGCCATCAATCTTGCTGCCGTCCGTAAATATCTGCACTGCTTGTGTGCAGTGGTTTTGCAGTTGTTCTTGGTCTGCCAGGCAAATGAACTGCGGGCTTATATGTTCCGCCGGGTGGGGTGTCGAAGCCAATGTGGTGCGTCGCTCGACGTCCCTGTCTCCCAGCGCCGGCTGAGGCACCCCCCCTCCTCGCTTCGTACAGGGCAGCTGCCTCTAGTATTCAGAGATCGAGGGCTAGTATCCCAGCCAGCACTAGTGCCGAGTGTAGGGATAAGGTGCGGTAGACCACATTTAACTTCTTTTTTACGCACAACTTAGTGGCTGCGGGTGCCCATGCCCTTGCCGCGTAAAGTACTACTGGTTCGACTACTGCCGTATACATGGTGCGGATGACGTCGGGGTGGAGGCCCCAGCTGACCTTTGCAGCCCTCGACAACTGCTTGTAGAAGTTTATTGCTTTTTTGCATACAGTCTCCGTGTGTTCGTTGAATGTCAGCTTGTTGTTGATTGTTAGTCCCAGGATCTTGATCTTCTGCGTCATGCCAATAGCGACCCCTCCCATGCTCAGCCGTGGGGTGTCGTATTTCAGTTTCCGCGTTATTACCATCGCATTCGTTTTATGCGGTGCGAATTTCAACTTATAACTAACACCCCACTGGTAAACATGGGCGAGGTCGTCATTCGCCTTTCGCTCGATCTCGATCGCTGAATAGCCATCAAATATTAGCATCACGTCATCAGCAATACTATAGGTTTGCGCCAGTTCTCGTTAGCCAAGAAGAGCGGGGTGAGGCCCTTGTCCACCGCTACCACATCTCGATGCATACCCACGTCAGCGGCCTGGAAGTATTCCCTAAGACTGCATACCTCGCGGTTGTGTAGGGTCTTAGCATTTAAAAAGCCACGACACCCGCACTTCTGAGTGATATACAGTCTCATAACCGATGAACGTGGGTGATGCATACGATTTGCCGTAAGCAGCGTGCGGACCCACCTATCCAGGGCGTCAAGTTCAGTCTGAGTCCATTTGAGTATGCCGAAAGAATACATCAATACCGGCATGACCTTGTTACCGCCCGATAAAAGACTATTTAGTACTCTTTTCAGGCGGCCAAAGAAGCGCTCCTTCAACGACTGTTTCACGAAAACTAGCAAGTATTTTCTTATAAACAGTATACGCTTTTATAACAAGATGCCAAAGTCAGTTATAGAACTGACCGATGGAAAGTTCAAAAACTACATCAAACGTATCCTTATTAAAAAGGAAATTATAAAATCAAGGACTACGGTGAAGATAAAAACATTTGGCCTTAGCTCCTTCTGCGTATGCAGCTTCCCTGGTAACTTGTAAACGGCACAAATATGTGGATGTCTCTAACTATTCTCAATCTCATTTTTCTTTCCTTCTTTTAATTAGACTTTTTACAATGGTTTTCAATCATCTTTATAGCCCTTTGCTAAGAATAGTTACAGCACTGATAACAAAATTTGTGCCACATGTTAAATTTAGTCTTGTTATACTTATTTTATTTATTTTTTACCTTTGTATATATTCTTTTACCGATTGTTTTGTGAATGTGTGAACATTGTAGGCCTTCTAGATGCTAGTTAACATTTGTTAACTTTTTTTATATAATATATAATCTTTTTATTTTATTTTTTTAGTTTCTTACGACTTATTAAGGTAATTACTCTAGCCTTACAATATGAAGAAAAATATAGAGCACGCCATATAGTCTTCACACGTGTAGGTCAGCAAGAGTTGTTTTATTAGATTACTATAGTGTAAAAGTATTTTCGAGTTTGCAAGAAAGCATGCCAGGAGAGTAAAGATAACATACGAGGCAAATAATTTGAAACGAAAGGGTTGGCATAATAATCTATTATGGCATAGCATAGGACCTATGCTACGAGTAACAACTGCATTTGTTTGCTTAGGGATAATCACAATTTTTATTCATAAAAAAATATTATCACCACTTCCGAAGCAGGCCGTCATGTAGGCAGTGCAACGTTGTCTTATTCAGACTCTAAGCAGAAAACCTTGGAGTTAATACCGCTCTTTGTAATTTCGTTTATCGTAAGATTAATTGGACGGTAATATAAATATCCTTGTTTAGTTTATCTCAATTTATTTGTCAACGGCTACAGATTCAAGTTTAGAACGGATTTAGATAGTTGTTTAGTAATTTATTTTGGGAAAGATATTTGTAATTGGTAAACAATATTGAAAAGATCTATCAAAATCTCAAAGAGCCCTTTATTATTTTTACAGAGTTTATTTTTACAAACTTTAATGAATATTTCAATTTACTTACCCTTTTGCCAAGTACCTATGTATGTTGAGGTCGCATTTCAGTTTTACCGGAAGCGCCTAAATGATAGTATTTTACATGGAACGATTGCCTGTATGACATCCAACACCCAGTAACTGGTAGTAGACAGATTTTAGGGCTTTTGTGAGCAGGTATTTAAAGAGAACAAAGGAACTTTGAGAATAATACTGCAGATGAAATCAACGAACCAATAGACGAAGAAAAAATTAAGCTAAAACACTCACCTGATAACATCAACATCTGGATACACACGAATCTCGAACGAATTCTTGGTAGAATCAGGGTTCATTTTCGAGATATACCGACTATACCGCCATAGTGCATATAGGCATCGATGGACAGCTTCTTGATCCTGGTGGGAACGAAGAGACCTCTGGTGTCTTGGCCGATGATCTTCATTTGGAGCATGCAGTCCATGAAGGTGACCCAGTTGTTGACCCAGGAGAGACGGCCACGGGTACCCTCGACGTTGCAGCCGATGACACCACGGAAAAGACCGCTGTTGAAAGAGTAGATGATAAGAAATTGTGGTTTGGTAAATGTTTAACACGATGTACTTCCATAACGTAGACCTGAGACTCTACAAAAAGTGTTAATGATAAAATTACACTTTTTGTATTCTCAGGTCATAGGTAGGCCGATGGCGATTGTCGAAATGCGTATGAAAATACGTTTAACAATACCATACATTTTACCAGTCACTATTGCGACAATTTTGTTGATAGAATATCACTTGTCAAGAGCCCCTGGGTAGTATTAATTCTCTGAAAATGAAGCACAGGATCAGTCGCTGTAGGGGAAGAAGGCATATTTTAGAGTGCGGATGTTTTTCGATTATGAGATATTGACAATGATTCAAGCAATTTTAATTGGTGTACCTCAACGTACTCGGTACAGTGATAATGGTTTGCCAAGAAAACGCTTTTAACGCCTACTACCACGTCTCTGTTAAATCTGTGTCTCCTTTAAATTCTGAATAAGTTGTAAGTCACAATTAAGTTGAAACAGTAACAGAATTCTTAGAAATACGGTTCCCGGTGGAATTAGACGTTACAAGAATTGCTTGAAAATATGCAAATTGTCTTAAACTCTAAATACATAAAACATGAATAAATAAAGTCTTAAGTTTCTAACTCAGTCTTGTTTGTATAATAATAAGAAAGCTGAAAGCTAACGAAGGAATTCTAAGATTAGTTATTTATAACACTATCTTTCTAGCTAATTGTAAATTTAACAAACTTGAAAGATAGTTTGTGTTTCTATTAAAATTTCCGAGAAAATTTTTAAAATTGTCTTGTGGTTTTTGACAAAATTAATACTGAGTAAAGTCATTTATACAATATGCTCGAACTTGTAGTAATAAAACTTTAAGGCCGTAAAAAACACCTAATTTTTTCGATTAAAACCACCTACTTTTGGAGTGTAACCCTCAAAGTTGTAAAATTTTTAGTACCTGACTTACTTATTACGATATCCACATAGTCCGACAACTATAACTTTGGATCTTGGTCTTATAGAAGCATACATGTAAGGTTATTTTTACGGTCATAGCATAGATAATAAAAAAAATCATCAAACACAAAAGTTAATATATTTTTGTATTGAATCACAAAAGTCAATCTTTAAACATAATTTTATACGTTTTTAAACATTTTGCAGAATTTTGGAAAATGCAATCATTTTCTAAAATTCTGCAAAATGTTTTATGACTTTTTTTGTTAGTCTTTGATATGTTCTAAACACTTACATTTAAGAATCTTAGTGTGCACGACACCTCAAAATCACTGGACGCAAGTAGTGGATAAGGCGACCTGACACCGAGCCAATCAGAATGAAGTAGGATTTTTGAGTAAATGTATGGAGACAAACTTCTTTTATTTATATTGCCTTTGTTTACATACTTAGAGCCATTCCTTAACTGTATTAAGATGTATTCGAGTCTATATTTTCTAATTATAAAATTTATATTGTGAGATCTTACCTCTACGACGCATAAAATAAGAATAAGGTTTTCCGATGGTATCATTTGTTTTTATAGTAGTGAGGCGGGGAGCGGTGTCATCACTGACCTCTATCATACAAGTACGCTGGACTAAACATACTATATGAAATGACAGTTGATTTTTGTGCTGATTCAAAGCGCCCCGCTCGAGCGTATTAGGAACTAAAATTGACACATTTAGAGATAGGTTAATACCGATATTTCTCAAAATTAGGTAATACTAATATATTCACCTGGAAATATTATAGTATTGTAACTAATATATCAGTATTAGTGATATTTTTAAATTACACTAATATAAAAATAGTAGACTTGGCAAGGCGTATCAGTCATCGTATTGACTTCTCGTAGTATGTTGGAACTAAATATCTCATATTGGTATTGGTGATGAATGTTATATGAATGCCTAATAATCAGTAATAATATGTTCATCATGTTCATCCACAGCCTGACTTCGCCAACCGCTGAGCACAGGCCTCACTATTGTACCAATCACCACGTTTCTGAGCATTGAGTTAAATATACTACGTACTAGAGGAGACTCCTCAACACAATTGTTTGTAACACGCGTTAGAGCGCGCGTACCCCAACTCACTTAGTCTGTGGCAAGCGCTCGCTGCAACGTGACACGTTTGAGTACTTAGTTTTGTTTCTTATAAAATGCCTTCGTGTGTATTGAGATACTGTTCAAACAACTCGAGAAATATAAATAAAAGTCAAGGAATGAGTTTTCAACAGTAAGTTGAAAACACGCTTAATTTAATTATATTTTATCAATTTATTGTATCTCGTGACGTTGTGTCACCGCGGAGGCGGGAGGGCGGCCATGTTTGTGTAAATTTCAAAGAGTAAGAAAAAGTTCATACATAGTGCGCGCATTGATTGTCTATCTGTGAGAACATAACCCCCCCCCCCTCCCTTACCTCGCTGTCACCGAATTACCTACGCGCAATCTTTTGTTTGAAATAGCTTCTATTCTTCTTTCTGCGCGCATTGATTGTCTATATGTGAGAACATAACCCCCCCCCTCCCTTACATCGCTGTCACCGAATTACCTACGCGCAATCTTTTGTTTGAAATAGCTTGTATTCTTCTTTCTCGTAGTACATTTAACTCAATGTTCCTGAGCCTAGAATTAATTCTGGAATAATATCATGATAATTATAATTTTATTAACAAATGTTTTGAAGACAAACAATTTATTATCTGCATCTGAAACAGAGTTGAAAACTGATATAAGTCTTCACCTTGCTGGAATGCGATGTCACTATTATTTGCACTTTAACACTACAGAGACAGGATCTCAGCGTTGAGAGCGAGAAATACGACCGTTGTAAATGATTATCCATCTCATTTATTATTATTATTGTGTAAATGATGTTCCCTTCACGAATCCGATGAGCGCCAACCGAGTGAATCTGAACGATTGTAAGTATTAATCTAACTAGTGTACTTGTGCGAGGAGATACTTGCTCAAATATACTAGTCTGATATGTCAGAAATGCACTATAACTTTACTAGCACCACTAGTTTATAGCTTGCAATCTGAATTAAAATATTTTTCAGTTAACCTTTACAGCAATTATGCTATTACTTAAAAATGAATCATAATAAAAATAACTGGGATGTTTTTTCTCTTACGTATTTAATTATTCTCACGATCGATAAAGCCCATAAAAGTATTTTTTTAACGAAAGCTGTGTCCCATCTCTAATATTAGTTCCATGTACTCTCACGTTAAGTCACATTGCTATCAGCGCCAAAATGGCGAAAATCAAATGTCTTCATTTTGTCATCGATAATATGTAGTCCAGCGTACTAGTATGCAAAAAGGCAGGCTTCGTTTTAAATGGGTGGACATCAAACGATAAGAGAACAATAGAAGAGTTTGGTCCATTCGAAGAAGAAAATAACTTAACAACCGTTAACCTGGGGGGCAAAGACTCAGAGAAAATACTCGGACTACTCTGGTATGTCAAAGAAGACTGCATCGGATTTAACACGGGCACTATGAAAATACCTCCGGAAGTAGAAGAAAACAAACGCTTACCAACAAAAAGAGAAGCTTTCAGTATCATCATGGCATTATTTGACCCACTGGGACTAATTTCACCGGCCACAACTCCAGCCAAGAGGATTTTTCAAGATACTTGGCGCTACAAGACAGACTGGGATGATGCACTGCCAACAGTCTCTCGGCACCATCAAGCAACTCAAAATACCGAGGTGCTATGACTACGAACCGAACACACGACGTCAGCTACACATTTTCGTCGACGCTAGCGAAGAGGCCTACGCAGCTGCCGTTTACTGGAGAACGGAGCGCATGGATGGCAGCGTACGCATAGCACTGGCGGCTGCCAAGAGTCGCGTCACGCCACTGAAGCCTGTCTCCATGCCTAGACTCGAACTTCAATCAGCTCTACTGGGTGCACGCCTCGCACAGACTTTAGTCGAAGAGCATGACTACGAAGTCGAAAGCAAGACATATTGGAGTGATTCACGCACAGCTTTAATATGGATACGATCAAAACCACGAGTATATAAGTCTTTTGTGGCACATCGTCTGGCAGAGATTGAAGATACTACAAAGAAGAACGAGTGGAGGTGGCTTCCATCAAAAGAAAACGTAGCCGAAGATGCTACCCGAGGAACACCAGAGAACTTCAACTCAACACACAGATGGTTCCAAGGGCCCTCATTCCTGAAGCTGCCAGAGTCAGAGTGGCCAAAAGAAGAAAGCGTCACCAGATATGACACCGGAGAAGAAAGACGAAAATGCAACATTTGTCAACAAGAAGACAGCAACAACCAGAGTCACCTCCCGAAGATTGAGATATTCTCAAAATGGCTAAGGCTCATCAGAGCTACTGCAAGAGTCTTGCACTTTATCGATTTGTGCAAGCCAAGCCGGAACACAGTCGCAGCCACCAGGAAACGGACAAAGAAAAATATAGAAAAAGATTCCGATTGGCAGACTAAGAAGAAGACAGCAGCCGCGCCAATACACAGAAAAGATATGCCTCACAACGCTCGTCGCTACCTAGGACTGCCCACTTCACTTATAGTTAAAGCAGAACAACTGTGGATTCAAGCCAGCCAGATGAAGAGCTTCAAAACCTAAATACAACGAATCAAGAAGGGAGGCACACCCAGCATCAACGATCGTCTCAGTCATCTCAGCGTATACCTCGACACTGAAGGCACAGTACGCTTAAAAGGAAGAGTGACTGCAGCGCAAGAAATAGGGGAAGACACGTCCAATCCTCCCATATTGGACGGAAAAGAAGAGTACACCAAGTTGTACATGGCTCACGTCCACGAGAGACTTCATCATGGCGGGGTGGAAATGGTCGTAAACGAGCTAAGACAACGGCTGTGGATCTTCAAGATACGTCCAGCAGTAAGATGTATTGTGAAGAGCTGTCTACCATGCCGAATCAGAAAAGCGAAACCTGCAAGTCCACTTACAGGAGACTTGCCACCAGCGCGCCTCGCACATCACGCACGTCCCTTTAGCTTCACGGGACTTGACTACTTCGGCCCAATAGAAGTGACAGTAGCGCGCCATCACGAGAAGAGATATGGAGCTCTCTTTACCTGCATGACTTCAAGAGCGATTCACATCGAAGTCGCACACACGTTGAGTGCTGATTCTGCTATATCAGCCCTAAGAAGATTTATGGCCAGAAGAGGCTGTCCGAAGGAATTGTGGAGCGACAACGCTACGTGCTTCAAAGCAGCAGACAAGGAGCTCGGCAAAGCAGCACAAGAAGCCTTGGAACACGAAGCTACATGTTGCCACATTAAATGGAAGTACATTCCTCCATCAGCACCATTCATGGGAGGCACCTGGGAAAGAATGGTCAGGTCCGTTAAAGAAGCGCTGAAGATCACCCTGAACGAAAAATATCCAAGCGATGAAACACTGGTGACGCTGCTAATAGAAGTAGAAAACACAGTAAATTCGCGTCCACTCACCCATGTCCCAGTGGACCCAGCAGAACCCGAGGCTCTGACGCCCAACCATATCCTCATCGGGCCGAATCCTCATGTACCAGTACCAGGTCATTTTGAAGAGAAAGATCTGACAGCCCGACAGCAATGGAAGAGAGCACAGATTCTGACGGACATCTTCTGGAGGAAATGGGTGAAAGAGTACTTGCCCTTACTCCAATACCGGCGGGAGCCTACAAACACCGGAACCCAGCCAAAGGTCGGTGACCTCGTCATCATCTGTGACGGCAGCCTCCCCCGCAATATCTGGCCACGAGGAAGAGTAAGCCAGCTGTATCCAGGCGCTGACAGAGAAATACGAGTGGTGGACGTCACGATCAGCAGCGGCCATGTCTTGCGTCGTCCGACCCGGAAGATCGTCGTGCTACCAACGGAGTCGCAGCGTGGCGACGGCGGGAGTATGTGCACGACACCTTAAAATCACTGGACGCAAGTAGTGGATAAGGCGACCTGACACCGAGCCAATCAGAATGAAGTAGGATTTTTGAGTAAATGTATGGAGACAAACTTCTTTTATTTATATTGCCTTTGTTTACATACTTAGAGCCATTCCTTAACTGTATTAAGATGTATTCGAGTCTATATTTTCTAATTATAAAATTTATATTGTGAGATCTTACCTCTACGACGCATAAAATAAGAATAAGGTTTTCCGATGGTATCATTTGTTTTTATAGTAGTGAGGCGGGGAGCGGTGTCATATAAATATGCCCGTCACCTTTGACCGCGCGCATTCACTCTTCGCCTGCCATCGCCGCCGAGCGGACGTCTCGCTGCCGCCCGCCGCTCTCGCCGCCCCCACCGCGCGCCCCGCCGCGCCCCTCTCTCCGACTCGTCGCGCCACTGCGTGACGTCACTGCGGTCGCCACGTCTCCGCGCGCCGCCCACAGGTGTCGCTACTAGTAACTTCGGTTACTAGTAGGGACATCTTTTTTGGCCCCTTCCGGGTTAAAACCACGACTTAGTGGTCCTTGGTGGAAACCTAACGGTGTTAACGAAGCCAAGTGAAGTGGTGACCCGCCCACTTGCCAAGTCCCGTCTGGACACGGCAGTCAGAAGGAGTCGGGAGCAGGGTAGTTGGCCTTGGTAGATAGCCTAGTCAACCCCTGTCTCTGCCCCACAGCGATTCACCTGGCACGGTCGGGTGTCTCAACCCCGACGTGCCAGACTTTCGGTACACAGGAGGAGGGTGGCCCACCTTCGGTGGGTTCACCGGTACCCTAGGACCCCTGCCACCCAATAAGATTGGTGGCAGGATAACAAGCTTAGGGCTCACCAGATACTCACCTCCCAGTCTAACCCGGCTGGGAGGGTAGGATTCACACATCCCCGGGCCCATCCACCCGGGGAATAAGGTTATCAGCCCCTTAGTAGGTTTAGTCTTTTTTCTCTTCTCCTTGTTCTGACTCTATCGATAACGATGCATCCCGTTGAGGTGTTGATAGAGCTCGTCAAGGACTTGATGTCGGACGATCCCAGTCCGCGTCATGAAAACCAGGCCCGATTTAAGATCATTCTTTCATCTCTTGCCAGATGTGCACCTTACAGTGCCCCTGCCCCCCCGCCCTATTCTGACTTTAGTCATCTCCCTGAAAATGCGCAATACGCCATTAAAACAATTAAGGAGAGGTTCGCTCAGGACTGTCATCTCCGAGCTAGACTCGCCACTCTTTTTGGCACAGTGTTAGAAACACTAGTACCAAACATAAATCCGGTCGTGGATGATGTACTGGAACCCGAACCTAGCATGGCCCCCGTGCCATGTGAGGAGAAGGACTCTCCCAGATCACCCACCCCACCCGTCAGGCCCACTTCCGGGCCTAGATCACCCACCCTTTCCCAGGGTGAGGTTAGAAAGTCAGATACAATTCCCTCTGAGAGAGAACGTAGCCCTTTAAAGCCCCAGACTTCGGCTACTAAGCCTCCTCCTCGTAGGAAGTCCGATCGCCTCCAGTACAAAAAGTACAAGGAGCGCATAGCCGCTTTTCACGCGGACACTAAGTCCAGATCCAAATCTTGGGTCGATGAGGAAGGTGACTCTCCCATCGATATGGACACAGCCCTTAGTACCGACGATGAATGGGCAGCAGTAGCTGACCACATCGATCAGGTGTTACCAATTGACCCCAATAAGCCCGATTTGTCAGAGGACTATGCCACCATGTCCTCTTCTTCTGATCCTGATGACAGAGACTTCATAGTCCACTCTGGAGAAAAGAGGAAAATGAGGAAAAGTCCCCCTCACGCTACCAAGGCCAAAAAGCCAGTAGCTAAGACCTCTCCCCAGCCAGTTCTGCCGCCGGCCTTGCCCGACAGGCAACCCTCCCCCGCCCCCGCTAGTCCTTCTCAGCGGTCAAACCGCTCGCCTAGCCCTATGGTAGTAGTAAATAATACTACCACTAGGAAGCCTCCTCCTCCTCCACCCATTTATCTTCAAGATAAAGGGAAATGGAGCGACATTTCAAGCGCCTGTGTAGCGCGTAAAATTAATTTCACCAAGGCCACTGAATGCCAACAAGGCATCAGAATTCAAGTCCCCACTCCCAATGATTATCGAGGTTTAACTCGTTTTCTAAAAGACAGGAAAGTATCTTTCCATACTTACTCCCTTCCGGAGGAAAAGTACACTAGAGTTGTCATTAAGCGCGTTCCGAAGGAAATTCCGACGGAAGAAATCCGAAAGGATTTATTAGCGCAAAAAGTCCCTGTGTCAGAGGTCCACCGATTGCATAAAGCAAGAGGCGGAGATCTCTACGACATGGTCCTTGTCGTGTGTTTCCCCTTCCAGGGTCACAATCCCATTTTCAATGTCAGTACCGTATGTAACTTGTCAGGCATTTCCATTGAAAAGCCATACCGTCCCCATCTCGTTGGTCAGTGTCACAACTGCCAACTCTACGGTCACTCTCAGACCAATTGTTTCGCTCCTCCCAGGTGCGTTAAGTGCTTGGGAGAGCACAATACCAAGGACTGTTCCCGTCCAAAAGACCGATCACAATGCACGGAGCCTCCCAGCTGCGTGCTTTGTGGACAAGTCGGGCACCCGGCTAATTACCGTGGTTGCCCAAGAGCCCCTAAGCTTGCGCCTAAAATGGCCAGGCGTAATGACGCGCGCCAAGCGCGCCAAGCCCCTACCACTCAACTCCCCCCCAGACTAGCACCTCAGAGGCCTTCACCCTGGGGCAAGCTGAACCACCAAAGTGTGGCTCCTCAGTCTTGCTCCCAGCCGATTCCAGCGCTGATGGCTACTCCCATCGCAGCGCCAATTATTATCCCCGACTCAATGCCCCCCGCCGCCCCTATGGCCGCCCCTATGACCGCACAAAGCCAGAAGGTGGCTTCCACCACCCCTGCTGCTAAGTGCCAGCCCCCTGTCGCCCCCTCCGGGCAAAAGCCATATGTATGCGTCGCTAAAAATATAATTAGCGCGTACTCCATTTTCATGACCCCTCAAGCCCGTGCTCTGGATACTGAAATCCGGAATGCGGGCTCTCTCCTTCCCGCTGAATGCGCCAACCTCTTTTCGAGGTATGAGTCCATCACTAAGGAGCTCGATAGCCTTGTCTACAAGGACGGTCAGTGGGTTCGTAAATAGTACGAACCCGCCGTTCATACAAGATTAATGTACATATTCGTTCCGTCCTCACCGCAGAAGCTCGTCGCGTAATCCTTTTCGATTCTATAAGCTAGCCCGCGTGCTGAGCCATAGTTAAATACCAGTCAGATATTATTGGAGTTTCTTGTCCGTTCTTCTCCACGTAGGCTTTTCCGAACGGATGGTAGAATCACTTTATCAGATCCGTCCTTTGCCATCTCCCAAGCGACGCCCTGAGCCGAGGTCCGACCCCAACTGGGGTAGCCCTTAGTGCTGTCGCTTTAGGTTTAGAAACTTCAAGCCTGGCCGGAGGCTACATAGCTTAGTCTCCACAGGTTAGTCCGGTTAAGCAGAGGACGGCTACTTTGGCCGAACTGCGAGACGCCACGCATATAAAAAAAAAAAAAAATTGACCGCACGCCATTCCGTGATGGAGCGTCGTAGAGGGATGATCGATATGTCATTGTAAATATAATTTAATAAGCTACAATATTTTTAGAGACTCGCCAGCTCAAGGCATTTGTATAAGATTTTATAGTAAATAAACATAATCGGGGGTGAGGAAATGGTCCACTGGCCAGCATTTTCGATTTAGTATAAAAGAGGTGGCACCGTTTGCGCTGTGTGTCAGTCAGTTTACAGCTGTTATTGAGTAAAGAAGTCTATGTACATAAAGAAGGTCAGCTCCTAAGTAGTTTCCTCGCCGCCATTTGCCTCCATAACGATTTTCTTCGTGTTTCATTGACGGAGTTAAGGCGATCCTTAACACTTAGCTCTAAGCCAATTAACTAACTGACTGCAAAATTAATGGAAAGGCCTCATTTTTAACAAGATACTTTTTCCTTGCGTTAAATACGGGAGGCAAACATTCTGACTATTGAAAATCGGCCCTAAAGCATATTAGTTCTATTTTTAAAATAGTTATTCTACACAAGTACAAAAATCTAGGTATTGTACTGGTAAGATTGCGCCCAAAGTCAGATACCTACAGCTTAAAGTACTAAGCCATGATTAAATGTAAGTGTCGACCTCTACGAACCTCAAATCCGCTTCAGCATTCATGAATTTGTAATAAAGAGAGTGAAATATGGTTCAAAGAAACAGTTTTTTCTAATTCTTCTAAATAACAGCGGCTTATTCTTGTATTATCTGTTATTGGGTGGTCTAACAATGATAAATGTTTTATATTTTGTTTTTGTATTTATTTGTTGTTATTTTCTATGCTATTAAGTGATTATTTCTGTTGTGTTATGTCCTTGCTAAATTAATACTTTGTCTTTCTTACAATATCGCAGAAGTCATCGTCCGCTCATTTGTATGGAAAACTCAAACGTGTAGTCGCGTGAGAGTCGCTTTGTATTAGGACGATGTCTTATGCTATACCAAGCGGTTGTACTTTCCCCTTGCCCTTGCGGTTGCATTTTCTTACTCTAAAATATCGACCTAAGCCAAATAGAATTTGTATTCACCTGTTCTGATATCCTCTAAGACTTCTACAAGGAACTGCCTTGTAGAAGTCCTTGGTAAGCATGTGCTTGATGCCGGGGCCGCTGACTTCGGGCAAGTTCGGCAGCACTCGGTAGTCTTGGCCGACGTTCTTCTTAGCGTAGATGCGACCAGTGACGATTGAGGCACCGCTTTCGACGATCTAGGAGAAAATGAAAGTCGTTTTTGTAAAGTGAAGTACGAAACAATGCTCGGTATCTAAGCAGGATTGGATTTGGACAATTAAATGGTGAAGTCTCTGAATGGTGGCAAAATTGTTATAGATCACACTGTTGCATGTCTTGAAAAGCATAAATTTCAAGACACAATTCAAATAGTTCAAATTACCATAAATTATATTATCAAAGAATAGGTAAATCTTAGGACTATCTTACAATTCCTTAATTATTTTGTTTTACTTTTCGAATAATTGAAAAACTTTGCACATTTAAAGTTTTAATGTCTGGTTTTCTTCAAAATACATATAAGAAAAATCGAAGTTTTTAAGAAATTACCTAGCAGATATAACGTATCTTATACTTAGTACAAGGAGATGTTGATCAGGAAAAATACTCGTAATTTAATATCTCACCTCAAAGTTACCGCTGCCCTTCTGGACCATGATGATGAACTCCAGGTTTCCTTCCTTAGGAATGTTGATGGCTCTCTGGAAACGAACGTTCTCGAAGACTACTGAAACTTCAGTGTAGAGTTCTCCCATCATCATACCGAGGGTCTCCCAGACTAGGACCAGGTAGCCGGTAGCGGGGTATAGGTTACGGCCTAAGGAGAAATAAGAATACTGTTAAATAATTTGGTTAAATATTATGAATCTGATATCGAAATCGAAACAAAATAAAGAGAAAGAAAAGTAAAAGCTAACTGAATAAGCTTCAGCAGTACAACCTAGTTGTCTTAAAAAATCAAATTGTATAAATGTAAAATTCAACTCAAGCAGAAAGATTTTCACGAAAAATGTATCGTTAAAAGCCTAATATTTAAATGCAAGTGTTTCTATAATTCTCTTGTAACAGACAAGGTACGCACATCCAATTTTAGAAAAATCATTTCGTCATCGAACTGAATATTATGTTTTTATTGATAGCTTTACGATGACCAATTTCTCACCTGATGGTAAGTGATGATGTGGTCATAATTCTATTAATTTAAGTTACAATATTATTAACTTACTGTCAACAACGTGTCCAGCCATGTACTCGCAGTCTTCATCAACAATGGACATCCTGCCGGTTCTCTCACCAGACTTCATCTTCTCTTGAGCATTGTATGAGGTGACATACCTGGAGACAAAATTAAACTTTAAAGAATCTTTATACTACATGATAGCTCGTTAGAAAATATAATATTACACGCGTATTGACAGACCTCTTTTACATTATTTTGAAAAAAATAATTATATTTTGATATAGCAGCAAGGCTAGACTGTCTTCGTCTGTATCAATAATATTATTATTTACCTGTTCTACTAATAAAGCTTATTTGTAGCCTTTATATGACGCAAATGGATATACTTGGTTTCTTTTGGTTTTAACCACTTATATATCCAATTACGCCCGCGTTTGATCGCCACCTCGCCTAATGGTAAGCTATGATGCGGTCGACCATGCGCATTTATTTTTAAAGGATTTCTATATATATCTTTACTCCTCCGGACCAAAGAAACCATGCATGGATTGGATGATTTCTTTTGATTTCAGCCACATATATTATCCAGCTTTTGTCGCGTTTGATCGCCATCTCACCTTATGGTAAGCTATTATACAGTGAACGATGGTGTACGCTTATTTTTTTAAGAATTACTACTATAACTACTCCTCTTCTAACGAAAGAACACATATTGCCAGAAAGAGATATGCGCAAAAAGAGATATGGCCTGAAAGAGATATTGGCAGAAAGAGATATGGGAATAAGTAGATATGGCCAGAAAGAGAGTGACTACTGACATGATATGTATAGGTAAGATGAAAAGTAGGGAAGATGAGGTGTATGGTAGACCCTGAATCAATTGAGATAACGGCAAGATAATGATAGCTACTTCTCAAGCTATCGAAGAACCTATTACATCGAACTTTAGATTCACATTGTATTGAAACTATTACCAATCAATTCTCAATGCACAAGCTATCTTTTCAACATTCAGACTCACTACTGAATCCACAATTACTTTCAATAAGTGTTTGAGCTTGTTCCAGAGATATTCAAGTCTTAATCTATCCATCAGGGAGAGTGTGTTTTACTCTTGACGTATTTAAACGAGGACACAATTTTGTAAGCTAAACCCTTTTATTTTTTTTATCTTTTCTACAAAATTGATTATGGAATTTAGTGGTTTTCATTGTAAAGTAGAATTCGAGTGATTCGAGTTTCAAAGACCCTTTAATCTTATATTTTATGAATATTAATTTTAGTATCTGTGAAGGTAAAGCTACAGCGTTATAAAGAATTGAATGAAAAGGCTCATGAAGTAGCAAATATCCGCCCTTAGGTTCTAGACAAGGGCCATTCTATTAACGAAAGCGTCATGATAGCGAAAAATGTATGGTTTGGCATTTAGACCATCGCCATCAGTGACACTGAATAACAATTGTCTAGAGTCTCTTATCCCTATAAAAATACGACATTAAGTTTAAAATTTAGGTCCTAAATTAAATTAATAAACAATATAAACGAAATAGTCGCACCTTGATATTGTATTGGACTTAATATTTTCCAGTCATTGAATGCCCCACAAAATTCACCATAACCATTTTTAATTCCCTTCTAACCGCATTGCACCAATAGCAGTTCATCAATCATTTCAAAAATGGAACTGGCCCCAACTCTTTGAAAAATAGCCGTTAACGTTCCGGTATATTGAAGTCGGTACAAAGTGGCTACCATAGATCACAGCCCAACGATTTGTTTGTGGCTAACTGTCAAAGACCTTATACTTCTTACTACTAGACTGTGTACCAAAATTTTTTAATTAGCTAAAATGAAATCTATCTTCATACACCTAGGTTAGCTATTTGCTTATAAGCGGTAGCTAACCAAAAGCGGTCCTGGCGAGAGGCATTCCGCTGGTAGTGTGTCCTTGTCTGACCTCTTGCTAGCTCAACTAATCATTGGGTTTGGTAGAAATGGTAGAAAATTTTATATTTTCTTTTTATGTTATACCAAAACGAACAATTCATAGACTTTGACAAGGATTTAAATATTTCTAGAAAAGTATATAAATATTTCTACAGTTCCTATATTTAATCAATTCGTTGTATTTAAAAAAATATAAATTAATACTGAGTAAGAGTAGTACTTTTAAATGTTTGGGCCTGGTAATACTAAATGTAGGATGGTGGATTGCGGATTTTTTGGCGGACTTTGATCGAGTGTGCGCGTGTTGTACGTGGCCAGGTCCAGTCGTCGGTATTTGTTGGGGTAGCCGGATCTAGTCCGGGATTCTTAGCACCCCTTGCCATACCGTAACCTCGACCGCTACCGTAGTCGAGGATACAAGCTGCCGGGCAATAGGGGCTATGTTTTATTTGTGCTATTCATGGGGAGTGCTTTGCAGGCGGGTTGGCGATCGCAGTATGGTTGTTACAAATGCACAGAGAACGCTGCTGTCCATTCTCTGGTTTTTCCCTTAGTCGCCTCTTAAGACACCCACGGGCAAACATGGGATGGTGAAAATCTTTACGCCCGTCACCATACGGTTAGTGATATAGATACCAAAAAATATAAACGCTTTTTTTATTAACTATATAAATTAGGTAGGTTTAGGTAGCGCAGTTAGGTAGCATCAACATATCGTAATACTTAAACTATCGTTTTTACAATCAATTTGTCCCGTGTTCTGTTTGGTCATGGTCACCTCATTAGAAAGAGACACACTACCAAAGGGAGCCCTCTCGCTCGGACCGGTTTATGCGCCATAGTGCACAGTCTAGTAGTAAGAAGTATAAGGTCTTTGCTAACTGATGGATGGTCAACGATTAATTTAACTGGCTCTTTATTGGAACTGAAGTTTTGGCTGCGTAGGTAGTGGCTTATTGGTATGTTACGTGTGCTTTTGTAATAAAATGTGAGGTATATGCTGAGATATTTTTTATAAGGAAGATGGTTGAAAACTGTTTTGATAAATCTTCAGTTGCTTATTATCTTTTAGGTTTGCAGACTGGATGAAAATGAATGTCCATTATTTCTTTATGTGGTAAGACTGAACCAAAACTAGTTAAATGTATATATTTAGGCAGTCCAAAGTTAAATAAAATGTTTCTATACGATGTCCAAATGAAATTATGTGATAAGCAACAATATTTATATATAATCTTTTCGGGTCAAGCCCATGTAAAATCTTTTATTTATTCTTTAGGTTTAAGACAACATTTTTTCTACTTACCAATCTTCACTGTGTTCCCACTCCACGAGGTGAGAAAGCATGGGGGTTCCCTGTGACACGGGGAACGGCACATGTGGATAGATGTTAGCCAGATGTGGGTTCAGACCGGACTCGTACAGTCTGTGGAAAACATGAAACGTTAGTACTGGTTAACACACTATCACATTGCAAAATACCTATTAAGCTAAAGATTTATTGCATTTGAAATAAAATTTATATCATGTTTAGTCATTTAAACTGGCTTTTAATTAAATAAAATTGAAAATATCTACTCACTTTCCGAAAGCCGTGAACATAACTTGCACATTATCCTTGTGGTTCCTCTGCGTCAACGCGATGTTAATGACATCCTTCTTCAGCGATCTGTGCAGGATGGCCTGCAGCAGGCCGTGGGGAGCGATCTCAATGGTGATCGCGTTCGGGTGGACTGGCGGGCTGTCTCCTCGAAGAGGACTGGGCTCTGAGGGAGACGGTTGAGTTAGAAAGATAGAAAAATCGTTTATTGATATAGGTAATGCAATGAATATTATGATATTATTTGCCAGCATCTGTATCAGGTACCACCTATGACTCGTTAGCTCTTCAAAGCAAGAGCTTCATCTGCCGCTTAGCATCAAGTGAATCCGGGGTCAAAAACGGACTCTTCAAAAATAAAAAACCGGCCAAGTGCGTCTTGGACTCGCGCTCAAGTTGCAAGTAGTGCCCACTGTAGACCAGATTCGGGCACTGCATCGAGTGTACATCGCTCGGATTAATTCTAAATACTACCCAGGAACACTTTTATTCTTAAGGCCCCACCACAAAACCTCACGAGGCACTCGGTCGTATGCCTTTTCGAGGTCAATGAACACCATGTGCAAGTTTTTATATGCACCTCTGTATTTCTCGTACAACTGGTGGATTGTGAATATGGCTTTCATTGTACCCTGACCAGGCATAAAACCGAATTCATTCTGCGATATTTCACTCTCTTCTCTCAGCCGCCTTTCAATAACTTTCTCCCAACTTGCATACTATGTGACAAAGGTGCAAAATTTCTACAATTCAAATATTGTTATTATATGACCTCTAAATCTAGGTATCTCTTATTCATCCTGCGGTAAGTCTAGACTACTCGTATTTCAATTATTTCAGAGAGGTCCCCAAAGGGCTATAATTATTTTCTCTAATAAACATTATTTTGTAGACAACGCTAACTTATTATTAACCCAAGTTTTCCGACGAGGCTTTTAAAAAGCGGTAACTATATTAAGTTTACTTGCTTGACTCGTATTCTTTCAATTATTGACACAATTCATTGGGTCGTTTATAAGCTCCATCGTGGGTTCCGATCGTTTAACCCAGTAACTGAAGATCAGATACGCAATCGCTCCTTGTCAAATACTGGTCTTCAGCTGTTTGTGTGTGTGTGTGTGTGTGTTGTGTGTGTCATTGCCTGGCAGCCTTGGTTGGGCAACAGCTAGGCAGTTGATAACTCACCAGCAGGTTATTGGTGTGGTATTCAGCAGAAGACAGTTTAGCCTTGGCATCCTTCCATTGAGCCTGGGGCAAAGAGGTGGACACCCACTTCTCAGAGCGAGGCTTGGGTCCTTGATGACCTGCCTCAAACATTGAGGAAAATTTAATAAATTGTAGGGACGACTCTGGATAATTTTTAAGGATTGGACTGAATGACGAATGATTGGAGAGGTAAGGACTGCTATACTCTGATGATGATGATATGTCCCCGATTGCGGAAGGTGGATTACCGGTTGTTGTAGTGCAATTCGGGAAAGCCTTTTACAAGAAGTTGACTTATATGATCAGTGATGTTAATTTCTCAATTCTCTATTATGTCCCAACTATGCACCATTTGATGCTCAAGCATGGAAGACCTAATTCCTGCAATAGACGATAATAATCCCATTCCGCATTGAAATTGTTCACTGGCCCAGATTCTTACAAGCAAATATTTAGACTATAATTAAAGTTTGAAAACTTTATTATTTGTAATTGAAATTACCGTTGAAGATCAACAAATTAGAGAAATGATAATAAACAAAAGTTGGATTTCAAAATGAAAAGTTTTCTAAGAAGTTTCTAAGAACCTGTCAGATGTTAATAATTTTATACACAGCGGACTTTGTTCTTACAAATAATTTAATACTTATCTTAGAATTCCTCTTTACTTAAAGATAATGCTTGATGTCTTTTTGACACTTCTTAAATATTCAGAAACAAATATCGATAACATGATCTATTCATTTAAAAGTTCGTGGTTTTGGAGTCGAACCCTACGTTGGGTTTTTTGTTTATCGAGTTTTTTCCATTAGGAATAAGTACAAGTAATTCCATGTCTCTGTAACAGCCCGTAGTCGGCATTTGTTCCTGGGTTATAGCAAAATCCTCGCTCCCATATCACATTTTAGGTGATATAATATTATTGCAGAAATGTGGACTTGTAGCTCATCATAATCATCATCAGCCTTTTAATGTTCCCACTTCTGGGACATAGGCCTCATCTCTGTGAGAGAGACCTTGTAGCTCAGCCATAAATATCTGCCTACCTCTTTTACAGATGTTACATGACCAGCTTAGATATTAATGTCTGCCTTTCTCTTTCACAAAATAATGATAAGTATTTCATCATCATCATCATTTCAGCGATTAACATCCACTGCTGGACAAATACCTCGCCCAAGCATCGCCACATCAACCGGTTCATACTTCTCGCGTTACCAGATTCTTACTAGGATCCTTGATTTTCGTTCGGTATATAAATAGCCCGCAGGATTGCCAAACTTAAATGTCGGTAGGCAGGGCACATTGCTCGCAGAACGGATGGCCGTTGGGGCCGAAAAGTTCTAGAGTGGCGACCGCGTACCGGAAAACGCAGCATTAGACTACCTGGTTAGGGTTGCGGGAGTCCAGCGGATGCGAAACGCACAGGACCGATCAGAGTGGCGATGCTTGGTTCGGCTGAAATGATGTTGATATAAATAGAAATCAAAATGTATCTAACCAGCTTCAGAAATATAACGGGAATGGTAAGCAATGTTAGAGCAAGGAACCTCCTTGGCGAAGGTGTCCTGAGCGCTGAGCTTGGCGACGAACGTCTTCATGATGCCAACAGGTCCTGAGATGGTCCTGGAGTCGGGGCCGTTGTGGCAGGCCACCTCGATCTCCGGGGGGCACATGCTCTTGATCTGCACAGCAACAAGCAAGATACTACCAGGTAAACGTGCACATGGTGCTGCCACGTCACTCTATCGTTTGACTATCCCTATTGGAGCACGAGGCGAACGCGGGACACCGCGCGGGTAGTATTTTGACCGTGTTCCAGCAAGGTATTATTAAGGATGTCTGTTGGTTGACATGGACGTTGTGCTATCGTCGCGTATCTATTTGTGACTGTATAGAGACCGACGTTACGTTGAAACTGTATTAACGTTGCGTTTATGTAACGTATTCTTTCTAAAAACAACGCCTATGATGAGTGAGAAGGGTTTTAATTGAAGGTCAGACAGTCCCATTTTTAACCGACTTCAAAAAAGCAGAAGGTTCGATTTTAAATATAGATAAGATAGAAAGAAAAATTGTGTAATATTTTTTTATATAAAGAACTAAATTGGATCGCAAAATGACTGTCATTTATCTGATTGTATCGAAGACCGACGGCAGCCATGGATCCCTTGATGAAAGACGTCTCGATGGAGACAAGGCCTCTGCTGTATGCTGACAGGATCATCTCCTCAGCAGTGAAACAGCCATCGGCGTACGCGCAACCAAGCTCACCGACGCTGTGTCCTGTTTAAACGATTTTTAATTTAAGTTAGAATGATATAAGGCACAAAACGAATTGTCGACTGTTGCATATGTGTAACAGTCGACAATTCACTGATATGCGAATTTATATTCAAATGTAAAAATAAATAAATAAAAAACACCAATAATTTTTTTTAACATCTGGTTATAAAAATGACATATTGAGATTTATAATGGGACAGCCCAACATGCTAGTTTGGGAGGTACCTGCATACAAAGCCTAAAAAGGAACATTAAAAATGGGTGGTTCAGAAAAAAAGTAATATAAATAAAACCATTCGGATTTAGGAGCGCTCTCAACGTGAAAGTTTTATTTGCTGGAAAATATCACTGAAAGCGTTCTAGGTTTTTTGCATTTCCATTTTTTCATAACATTTTTCTTGTAAAGGTTCAATATTTTAAACAGTAGAGGCTCTAATATACGTGACTTTCTATTAGCGATTGCAAGGCAACTATCGATTATCAAAAAAACAAATATGTTAAGGGTTGACAAGCGCTAATCAAATGATACGTTATCAATCCCTTTGAAATTTTGAAAAGGCCCTCTTTTTTACCATGGGATAACCACTGCAAGTCCTGAAATCTAGAATCAACAGTGACGACTACCAGAAAAGCGCAGAGTAATGAAGCTTGACGAGTCTCAGTTAAACGATTTAACTATTTTGGATCCCGTTACAAAAATAACCAGAAAAGAATAACGGAGAAATAAGAAAAAATAAACATAAATTCTCTAGGGCCTTTTGTAGTCAATATTTACGAGAATATTGTAGAAATTAAACTCACCAATGATATAGTCAGGTTCAATGCCGACAGTCTTCAGGACATCGGTGAGACCGATCTGTACAGATACAGATCTGCGATACCGATGAAAGAGTTTAGAATGTTGTCGTAGATCGTCGGGTCTGAGTCCGTGATGATCTTCGTCAGATTCACGCCTTTAGGTTCGATGGCTTTGTGGCACCTGGGTGAGTAAATTGAGAGGTTAGTACACATACAGTACTAAAAACTAAAAGGGGAGGGTGGGTGATTTGCAAATACAAGTGTCATCGACGACAGAATATATAATATATTCTGTCGTCGATGACACTTGTGACAATTAGACAAGCTTAAGCTTCAGAATAACATTGTCACGAAATAAAAAAAACTTTTTGCAAAAAAATACTACCGACTTCCAAATACAAAACTACAAAGTGAAAAATAACTTATTTTTTTGAAGTCGGTGTCCATAACGCAAAAAAATGGTACCTACGAAAGACATCGACTTCAAAAATTAAGTTATTTTTCACTTTGTAGTTTTGTATTTGGAAGTCGGTAGTATTTTTTTGCAAAAAGTTTTTTTTATTTTTCACTTTTTAGTTGTACGTACCTAATAGGCAAGTTAGTAAGGGAACTATTTCGCCAGAATAGATTTCATGGAACTTGAACATAACCGGTGAAATGAGAGGTCTGCTTACCCCTTAAGAGCGAACTTGCGTGATGTTATGTTATGAAATGTTATAAACAACAAACAGACATGCGATTGCAGCAATCCCGAGAGATTTGCCGTTATTTATTGAAGAGTTCTGTTGTATATCTCCGAAGTTCTTCATCAGATCTTCACCAAATTAAAATGGGACCAATTTCGGAACATACTTTTTCAAACAAAAGAATTTTTAAAATCGGTCCACAATTGACGGAGTAATCGGTGAACATACACAAAAAAAAATGAAAAAAAAAAAAAAAAAAAACTTGAAGTCGAACATAGAACCTCCTCCTTTTTGGGAAGTCGGTTAAAAATAAACGTGTGGGCCAAATATTAACTTACAAGCTTTGATTATACACAGACACCGGGGCATGTGAAATTAAACGAAGACATTCAAGGCGCAATCTCATTTCGACGAATATCAATGTCAACATGTAGTGAATTAGAGATGTTTTTGACGGATTGAGATTCGAATGCAAAATTTGCTTAAAAATAAAAACACTACAAGGTAAAGAATAAATTCAATTTCGGCAGTCGGTGTTCTTGTTTCAGTTTTTTCGTTTTATGACACCGACTGCCGAAATTGAAGTTATTTTTCACTTTGTGGTGTTTTTATTTGGAAGTCGGAAGTATTTTTTTGTAAAAATGTTTTTATTTTTCACTTTTTCGTTGCACAGTCACATATATACTATAATGCCCACAGTTATACCAGAATAGATTATCCGAATAACATGCAACTTGAATACAACCGGTGAATTTAGATTCTACCAGGGTGAACTGTAAACATCTGCGTACCTCTTAATAGCATATCTGCGTGCCTGTGTAAACAATAAAACAGACATACAATTTCAGCAACCCCGAGAGATTTGCCGTCATTTATTGAAGAATTCTGTTGCATATCTCCGAAAGTCCGCATCAGATCTTGATCAAATTTAAATGGGACCACAAAATCTGTTCATCTAGTACAAAGTTCTGAGGTGACGACTCACATAAAAATAAATACAGTCGAATTGAGAACCTTTTTGATGTCGGTAAAAAACACAGGAATTGCTCTTCTTCTAATAATATTAAAGCTTGAATTACTATCGTCCGCATTCATTTTACATTGTGAATGTTATTTGATTTTACTATTTGACAATAGGGGCATTTCACATAATTTTTAGGTACATAGCTGTACAGAATGACAATGAAAATCGTCACGACACAATGTACCAAAATATTCTACGTACTCGAAAACTGGTTGAAACTAAACTCAAATAATTCAGGTATTACATCGCTCTATATTTGCATACGAGTACATATATATCTGAGAAGTTCTAAAAGCGAAACAAAGGAAGTTATTTCATTATATTTAACGGATTAGTGAGCGTAGACGTAAATTGCATTAGCATTGACTTGCAACTTCGAACATGTAGAAGCTCTTCTGTTAATTGCATTGCATGCAAAGCTTATCATACTCGTATGTAACTTTATTAGTTGGAGTTAGCTCTTGATAATTTGCTATGATATAAATTTTTATATCACAAGATGATTTTTTCATAAAAAACAGGGGTCTTTAGTAGTTGGTTTTGGAGTTAAGGATTTAGACCTAAGATCGTGTCATACCCTACCTAAATATCAAAGTGGATTTTGACAATACTTAACTTTAAATTATTAACTCAAAAACTAGCCCTAAGAAAAGTTTAAGTAGGTATTGATTACTTACACTTCACTTCGTCCAGATTTTTTTCTTAATACGTCAGAGAAACAATTTTCAACGTTTAAAAGCCTAATAACAAATAAATAGCAGACAGGAAACTTATAGCATCAGCGAATGGCGATTTTATGACTTAATCAATGTAAGCTGCATCGTGTTTTGGGGTCGATGCAACGAAACGCTGAGTCTACTATCCCTTACCAAGGTAGATTCAAACTAAAGTTGTTATTAGTTAAAAGGTCTACTTACTTCTCAATAGCAGCAGCGAAGACGGGGATCCTCATGAGCTCCTTGCCCATACCAGCCCATTGGGATCCCATTCCAGAGTACACGAACCACACTGGACGACGGACTCCAGAGAAGTACTGGATCTCACGCGGAAGGGACACGCTCTTTGTGGGGGTAGAACCTTGAAAATAAGGTCTAGTTACCATGGGAACTTAGAGCAGGAATATATTTGAAGGGCCATGTAGATTGTCAAGCGATTTTGACCCATGTGCGGCTTAAATATAACATAGTAATGCTGTTCTGGCTATAAAGACATTTTTACAAGTGATAAACTAGGTGATCTCATTCTATATCCAATATGGCGGACGCCCAAAGATGGCGGACCAAATGTGTTTTTATGCACTTCGTATATTATGGGTAGCAAATGAAAGGGTTAAAATGAGAGGAATACGAAAAAGTTTGTTTTTAATAAGTTTTTAAAACCATATTTTTTACGATCTAATTGCTCAATATGATAACTAACGGCCTCAGTCTGTCGCAGAGGACATTTTATTTGGGAAGAGCAAATATAATTGGGGACAAAGAAAATAAGTTTTCCAAAGTAATTACGATGGATTTCAAAACTACTAACGACGGATTAAACAATAACCCTAATTGTGTTTGAGATCCAACTGATATTTGAAGGTCGTATTTTACTAGTAGCTAAAAGACTAGACATAATGGTTAGAATTGTTTTTATTAATAAGTCTCTTTTTAGTAGGTGCCTTAACCGAATTCTAACGATTAGTTCCTATGCCATACTTTAATTCTACTCACTAGGGCATTAGTTAGAGTTGCAGTATAAATCAAAATTATTTTGACTTTGAACAACACCGGTTGCGCTACTAGTAACTTACCCTGGCCTAGACAATGGCCTTATATATATGTATCTTTGAGTTCTTTAGCAACTGATTACCAGATTCTTTATTCAAATTCTCTACACAAATTTGAAGAATGTTTAAGAACAGTGTTTAAATGTTTCATAAATTAATAAGGGTGTTTGTTATTAAGAAAATATGTTACAGACGTTAGGATGATATATATCATAAAAGAGTCATAGGCGAAGCCAGATGGATAACCAGGTCTACAGGATCAGATCAATTCAAGCGGCTGTTAACAGAAAGCCTACGGGTCATGTTAAATCATGCATTTTTATGCTGACAGATTGGAAAAACAGATAGGAACAGACATGATAGTGATGGTGAGGTCTACGTTAAAGCGAGAGAGTCGAGGAGATATCTTGATTATGTATTTCTTGCTAATCTTCTTCAACCTACATAGATAGGTCCAAAAGTTCGCGGATTATTTTTATTTTAAGGCAAATATACAGTTTATTCATGGAGAAGTGTTAATAATGATACTGCACTCAATTACTTTCATTCTAAAGTCAAAATCTCGACTAACAACTCCAAGCCTAAAAACTCACCAGCTATTCCTAACGCGAAAGGCAAATCTATAAAGGTTAGCTATTGCACTTTACAAGCTTTCCCGATTGTATCGTTGTCAAAAGTCAACGGCTAGCGACTGTACGTAAATGCACTCTTGACCCAAGCCTTTCGCTACGAACCATGGTTTCGAATTGTCGTACGATATTACGAACTCCAAGCGCCAAAACCTGTTATGGCGTAGTTTCGGTAGTAGAAAGCTTTCCTGAAAAAGTCGTTGGTTTTTACGGAGAAGAGTTTAGTTTAGGAGTTTTTATTACATTCACTGGTTTAGTCACAGTCCAAAGTTAGGTATTGCTTGTGACGATTTAATTGAATAGTTTAATATTTTAAGCAATTTGATATGATATGCTTACAACCTAATTATACCGAGGAGGTAGTATAAGGCTCTTTGTAAATAGGGACGAGTGTTTTTGTCCGTCAGGTAGATTTAAAAAAATATTGGACACATATTTTTCTTTTGATTCTTGAAATATAGTATAGTTATATTAATGATAAATGATTTTATTTCTGTAAGTTGGTTTGTACAAACACTTTTACATGTCGAACATATTTTTAAAACTAGATGAGGTCGGCGTTTCCTATCTGACTACTCTGAGAAGAAAGGCCGAAACAAACTCAGAGGTCACAGTCTCTTTTAAAGTCCTGACAAAATCTTGATTAGATCATTTGAAGACCATGTAGACTGATGTCTGAAATGGTCTTTTGAGGAAAGAACCAGCCAGATTGAGTGGACCTGTCCAGTCAGTGCACGCATTTGTCAATAACCGAGCAGCTCAACTCAGAATTTAAGGAGCTCAACGATTCGACGAACAATACCAAAGAAAGGACATTCGGGTAGGCCGCATATACTACTCAAACTGCCAGACCATGATTAGATAAATTTAAATAAAAACAAAAAAAAATATATATATATCCACATAGTCTTCACATTCACAATAATTAAAATAAAATAATATAATACTTTAAAAAGTAAATATTCTTGTCATTGCAAGAAAACCAAAAAAAAAAAAATATAATAACAAAATGCATAGTGCAAAATATAATAAAAAAACAAAATTAATTGGAGCAGCTCAATCCCAAGCCTTTTTGTCCTCAATGTAATCTTTTGTTGTATAAAACGCTTTCTGGCACAACTTACGTTTAATGAAAGACTTGAATTTATTAAGACTTAGATCTTGTACGTGGCTTGGAAGCTTATTATAAAAGCGTACACATTGACATCTAAACGAGCCACCTATTTTCTTGAGCCTTGTTGTAGGTACTACTAATTTGTGTTTGTTCCTAGTATTTATGTTATGGATATCACTGTATTTTTTAAACAATTTTATATTTTTATGGGTATATAAAAGATTTTCATAAATATACTGAGAAGGCACAGTCATTACATTAATCTCCTTAAATTTCTCTCTGAGAGAGTGTCTCGGGCTTAATTTATAAATTGATCGAACAGCTCTTTTCTGCAAAACAAAGATAGTCTGGATGTCGGCGGCATTTCCCCACAACTGAATACCGTACGACATTACACTATGAAAATAGCTAAAGTAAACTAAACGGGCTGTCTCTATGTCAGTTAAATTACGAATTTTTCTAACAGCATATGCTGCGGAGCTTAGCTTCTTTGACAATTTATCTATATGTGGGCCCCACTGAAGCTTAGCATCCAAAGTTAAGCCTAAGAATACTGTGCTATTTTCAGGATTCAATTCTTCGCCCTTTATCAACACATCGGTTTTCACCTGCCTAACGTGAGGTAGGGTAAACTTAATGCATTTGGTTTTTTTTCATTAAGAAGTAAATTATTAACATTGAACCAGTGAACTACTTTTGAGATCGCGCTATTTACATCGTCAGTAACCAACTGCTGACGTTTAAGTTTAAACAAAAGTGAAGTATCATCCGCAAACAACACTATATCATGGTTATCTTTTATGAGGTAAGGCAAGTCATTAATATAAGTAAGAAACAAGAAAGGACCAAGAATCGAGCCCTGTGGGACTCCCATTGTTACCATAGATCCAGGAGATCTTTTTACATTAACGTCAACGGTCTGAATCCTATTACTCAAATATGAAGTAAGAAGATCCAGAGCGCTGTTCCGGATCCCGTAGTGGTGGAGTTTCCTGATTAGCGTTTCATGAAAAACACAATCAAATGCTTTGGACAAATCACAAAAGATTCCCAAGGCATCGCACTTATCTTCCCATGCATTATAAATATGTCCTAAAAGCTCAACACCGGCATCAGTAGTTGAACGACCCCTTGTAAAACCGAACTGTCTATGTAATAATTTATGTTTATTAAAAAATCTTTGCAATTGCTCTAAAATTAATTTCTCAAATATTTTGCTAAACGTAGGTAGTACTGAAATAGGTCTATAATTTGTAGGGTCTGATGTACTACCTGATTTAAACAAAGGTATTATTTTACTATTTTTCATAAGGTCAGGAAACTCCCCACAGTCGATACAATTATTAAAGATAATAGCTAAACTAGGTGCGACAATGTCAATAATAGTCTTAGCAACTTCTACAGAATGACCCCACAGATCTGCAGTATTTTTAACATTTAAAGTGTAAAAGGTTTTAATTATGTCTTTACAAGTAATATGTTCAAAACGAAATTCCGAATTGCAAACATTAACATTTTCTTTTAGCAAAGAGTCAGCAACAGAAGGTGATGAGTTTAAGTATTTAGTAGTTGAAATGGGAATATCTGAAAATAAATTTTCAAAGGCCACTGCGACTTGTGAGTCTGATTTTATGATGTTGCCATTAATAGACAGGCCGTAGTCAATATTTCGGTTACCAGATCTTCCCGTTTCACTATTAATAATATTCCAAGTCGTTTTAATAACATTACTACTGATTTTAATCTTCGAGCTCAAATAACGCGACTTGGCCAAACAACAAACTTTTTTAAATAATTTTGAATAATTTCTAACATATAAATTAAATTCAGCAGTGTTTACATAAGTCCTTTCACTGTACAGCTCATAAAGCCGTGTTCTACTTTTATGAATACCAATGGTAGCCCAATCACTGAATGATGCGTTACTATTAACGGAGATAGTCTTTGGAACAAAGGTCGAATTAAATTGTTTACAGTATATACTAAAAAAATCATCATATAGATGATTAGGATCAGCATCAATTGACAAAATTGGTAATTTATTAATGAGTTTAACTTTAAAAGCTGCCAAGCGACTTGCAGTTTTGGGGTTAACAGTGATATCCTTTTTAGCCACTTTGTTGTTTTGGTTTGGTATAGTAATCCTCTGCCCGCAATGATCAGAATCTAGTAAATTTATAATTTCTTTGTGGACTGGTATAACATTAGTATAAATATTATCTAAGCATGTAGCACTAGTTGGGGTTATTCTTGTGGGCTCCAAAAATAGGTTTACAAGATTGTAGGACTGAAACGGACTTATTATTTTACTACAAGAACCTGAGTTTTCTAATAAATTAACATTAAAATCACCACAAGTGATAATGGATTTATTCGAGTTACAAATCTTGTGTAACACTTCATCCATTACCTTTTCAAAGCAGTCATACAATCCTGAAGGCGGTCTGTATACGCTTAATACAATAAACTGCTCCAATTCTATACAAGCTATTTCAACTGTCCGCTCAACAGATAGGCTCACAATATCCTTACGGTCTTTAAATTTAAGCTAAAATCAATGAGCCACAATGTATAGCATTAACTCTGCTGAATGAACTACCAACCTGGTGATTATTAAAATTGAACAATAACTGGTGGCTTTTAAGCCAATGTTCTGTTATACAAAGAATATCAATACTGTTAAAGTTCATAAATAATTCTACTTCTATAGTCACGCCGCACTACAAGGTATAAAATAGAGATTTAAAAAAAGTAGTGTCAATTTTTAAAAGTGATTGGAGTATCTTTAATCGTGATATTATGAGGAATGTATCTATGTAAATGTTTTTTTTTTTTTTGTTATGTTTTACGTAAAAATAGATGTCATTAAGCCAAAAAGTTACAAATTCATTAGAATTAGACTGATTTATAAATATTACAATGAAGTGAAATGT
This sequence comes from Orthosia cruda, assembly GCA_964057195.1. Taxonomy (NCBI): domain Eukaryota; kingdom Metazoa; phylum Arthropoda; class Insecta; order Lepidoptera; family Noctuidae; genus Orthosia; species Orthosia cruda. Next base: position 18,068,913 of record OZ059842.1, on the reverse strand, counting down.
CTTAGCTTAACATCTGTGTTAGTTGCAGTTGCGTGTGCTATTTCCATTATTATTAGCTAATTGAATATTATAATATATTATAATATATATATTATATTATATTTATTAGTATATTATTTTATTTGTATGTATGTATTTTATGTTATATCTAAGTAATATTATTTAGTATAGTTTTTGTACACTGACAGCCCTATGTCTATCTTCTCTCGTTCAGTCCATCCAAAGGTTGTCTGTAAGAGATTGCCCTGTGCGATAAGACCGCCCATTGTACACTTATCTTTATAAATGTTTTGTCCTGTAATTATTTCAGTGGTGTACAATAAAGTATATAAAAAATTAATAATAAATAAATAAATATAATAATATATTTATATAAAATTTTTCATTTGTTGTTAGGATCATCTTCTGTGATAATTCGAGAAAACATAACAAGATAGATCCTAAAATTAATTAATAACCAAAAGAATATAAGTGTTTACCTACTAGATATGGATTTTTTAAAATGAATAATAGTTTTTTTTTTTTTTTTACCTTAGGCTTGCCAAAAATATTACAAACTATTAAAAAGTTAAATAAAGCTTTAAAATGCTACTCATGTTTTTTCATCAATTCCTACGACTTTTCGAACCTTTTAAACAATAAAAAGTTTTGTCCAATTTTTTTTAGAAAATGCCTGTACGTGCCGTTAGTACATTTTATACTGACATAGTGGCGTCACAAGCCCCCACTCCTGAACTTTGATGCGTTTTATCTTTGTCAATTTTTATTGATTTGGTAAAGCAAAAAATACGTGTCCAATATTATTTTTGATAATCTCACTGACGGACAAAATAGAATTATCAATTATTATTTATTGATCAAATTTCGCGAAATGATCATCGACATTTATTTCGAGACATTTCAATCTTCAAAAGACCAATTATGTCTTTGGTTGGCGGATAATTTCACTCAAAGATCATACACAATGTCTTTTGACATTGATTGCTAAACAAAATAATTACTCTCATATAAATAATCTCTCTCTTCCAAATAGTTTTGACAAGGGGGAGAGAAGCCTACCTACCTACTAATTTAAAAAGCAGGGGAATGTATATATAAAAAATAATTTAGTTAATTTTCTTAAAGTCAAAGTGCGTTGGCACTCAACTTAATTGAATATAATTATTTAATAAATTTAATTGATAGCTTGAAAGTGTATACGATGAACGATAAATGAAATATTAAATATTAGATTATTTTAGCTCTAAGTGTCTTACGAAAGGTGTGTTTGAACTCATATTAGGTGATGAGATCTAATATTCGTGTCAGTTCCAACATTAATAAATTATATTAAAATTAATGATACTTTGTAAGTACCATCGTGTTCTTACCTAGAATTAGCTAAAGTCAGTTACACAGTGAATCAAAGGATTCTGGTCATAGAATTTATTCAAAACTGAAGAAATTCGGGACAACGTCACCATACATAAAACCTGAATTCATTGAAAGTTTCACCATTTCAATCTGTTAAATACCGAAACACTAAACTGGTACTCAGTAGTTAAGTTTGTACTAATGTGTATACTAGCAGGATTGTAGGTATAAATAAAACTACCCAACTGTATACTGAACTAGGTAAAAGTATATATTTTTGCTAAAACTCACAAGACCCTATACCAAATTGGCAAACAATCTCCCTTGCGACTTCTATTTCGACGCCAACGCCATCTAGTTGCGACATTGAAAAACTTAAATAGAAATAATGTTGTTGTTGACCTTATGAGCGACTGTTGATCATTAACATACCGCCCACCAAGGACATTACTGAAGGAATGTCCTTTTTGAACTTACATTATAGGTCGGAATTTGTAGCAAACAAGTTGCTCATATAATGTTGATCTAAAATCATAAACATACAATTTGATCTATCGATTTAACTTATAACTATAGAAACTTATTCTTATAAGTGATCTAAATCTAAAATCCTTTAACAGGATAAAACTTAAATACTATGGTAAACTTGAAATAAAATTACAACATAAAGTTACACTTGCAGGAAAATAAATGGCTAAGTGTAAAGTACAGTTATAAAAATATTAAATTTGATTGGGTAAATACATCTAAACAATAATAATAGTTTTCATAAACTGTAAACAAGGTAGAATAAAACAAAAAAGGGTAAAACATCTTGTATATATACAAATTTGTAACAGTTACACTCACAAAAAACATAATAAATTCATTGATCTGTAATCGGTAAAATACAAAGTTTGGATGTTGGTCTTTTAAGGGTGGAGGACTTAGTGCGCAATGTGACTACACGGGTGATATTGTCATCACCGGGATGCTTATCTATTACGCGACCTAACAACCAACGACTTGGCGGGCATTTGTCTTTTTAATTTATTATTTTGTATATAATTTTCTTCTACTTTGTTGTTTTTATTTGAACTATTTTCTTCTATTGCCCAGAATTTTCTTAAAATGTGTTCAAATTTAGATTGCATTACATTACTTTATTAAATTTGTTACTTGTGCTGGTCGTGTCAGGATCAACAGCACCTGACAGGACCCACCCTAATGCAGTGCTCTGAGCGATCAGGGTACCAGAAGGACTCTTAACTAAACCTTCCTTGATGATGCAGCTATAAACATCAGCACCCAACAAAATATCTATTTTGTTTGGTGTGTTGAACTCCGGATCTGCTAAACTTAGATTGTTTATAGCTAACCAGTCGAAGGTGTCTGAGTTAATACTTCGCTCAGGTAGGTAAGAGGTAATCTTATTTATTACATATGCACTTAATTGATACTTAAAGCCAGGATCGACATGAGATTTAAACGTTAATTGTACCATGTACTTTGTCATGGTTGACCTATTATCTCCTAATCCTGACACGAATCCTTGAATTGGGATCTTTTTCAAATTAAGATGCTGAACTGTCGCCTCTGTTATAAAAGAAGCCTGCGAACCTTGATCGAGCAAAGCTCGGACCGTATAATATTGTCCCGTATTTGACGAGGCTTTTAGTAGCGCAGTGGCTAATAAAACCTGTCTAGGTTTTGTTACATTCCCTGTTGACAAGCAAGACACTATCTGAGTAGCACTAGTTGTAGAACTAGCACTATCAGCAGTAGGTTTTGCTTCAGTGTCTTGACTTTTACTGACCACATGAAGCAAAGAATGATGGCGGTTTTGGCAAACTCTGCAACTGGTGTTCTTTCTGCATTATTTGACTGTATGGTTACTGCCTAAACAATTGAAGCAAATCTTGTTCTTAGCTACAAAATCCCGTCTGACTTCGATAGATTGTTTGGCAAACCCTTTACAGAAACAGAGCTTATGACCTTCAGAGCAGTATTCACATTTCAATGGCGATGATGACTCGGTTGTTAAAAATGTTTTAGGCGTATGATTGCAACTGACCTGGTGACCTGAACTTCTTTTTGATCCTATGCACTCAAAGGCGCGGAATCGTTGTTCTAAAAATATTTTAAATTCATCTACGGTGGCAAAATAATTTCTAGAATCTCTACTACTGACACTTAATTCCCATTGCTTACGCGTTTCAGGATCTAATTTAAACGTCACGATGTGTATGATAATAACATCCCATGTACTCACATTTATTCCTAAATTTACTAGCGCATTTAAACAGTCACTGGTGGTGTCTGAAAGCTCCTTTAATGATGTCGCCGATTCAACCTTCATACTTTTAATACTAAATAATCGATTTAAAATACAGTTGGCGAGATATCTTTTGTTACTGTACCGTTTATCTAACAGATCCCAACACTTACTGTAGTTGGCATCACTTATTGGAGTATTCCTTATTAATTGCTCAGCTTCACCAGTTAAGTGGCTTTTCAAATAATGCAGTTTTTGCACATTATCTAATGAACTATTCTTATGAATTAAAGATACGAAAAGGTCATGAAATGTCGTCCATTCTTCATATTTGCCAGAAAACGTTGGAATATAAATTTTTGGCAATTTGACTTGTGAGTGGACAGACTTAAACGCACTATTGGAAGAACCATCCTCAAGCGGTACTGGTTCACTTATAACTCTAATTTTATTGAGCATTGCCTTCATTAAACTTTTATAAGTAAAATAAGTGTCCTCGGTTACATCATAAATTTCAACAACCTGCTGCTCAACCTCGTCAAATTTGAAGTTTTGGTAAATTTTACTATTGGCATTTTGAAACAATGCCCAATCTTTTTCTAATGATTCTAATCTAGTTTCTATATATTCTATTATTAATCTTTTTTCAGGACTCTTTTCAAAATTAGCTAATCCCTTAATAATGACATTTTGAAAACATTTTAATAAGTTTATTAATCCCTCCATTTTGCAAACAATTAAAACCGAGTCAAAAGTGTATAAATGAGTTAATTCTAAAACTGAACAAAATTCTAATAACTAAATTAAAAGTTCAGTAAATAAATGAAACTACTGTAAATAACTTAACAAGTTAATAAAAACAATGTTTGTATTGTACTAAATTAAAGCCAATTCAAATAAATATAAACTCCAATATGACCAAAATATTGTAAGTTACAATAAACTGCTCAAAATTTTATAAGTGTTTGTTTGGAACAACTTAATCTGGCGGAAATTGGGCATAGGTTTCCCGTTCCGTCGTTTCTTAAGTAACTATTCTAAGTTCTAAACTAACATGCACAAATAATACAAGTCTTAAACAAAACGTAAAATTTTCTATGTATAATCTACTTAAAATAATTCTTCAAAGTCCAAAATTCTTCTTAAAACTTCCAAGTTAAAACGTCCAAATAAATAAAGTCCAAAATGGCTTGTCACTAATTGCCTTTGTTTATATAGTAAATGTACTCACAATTTTCACTCATTCACACAACACGATGATGGTGTATGTGGCGCATTCTGGGGGTGAGTGGCAGCACGTCGAACTTTGGATGTGACTTCAGAGGCCTTAGTGCGAGTTTTTACTCACGCTTACTCGTGATAACGTAAACGATCTCTTATGTCAAAATGTATACAAAAAAAGTGGTTTCTCCTTACTGACACCAGACGGCGCTTATCCAGTTTCAATACAAAATGATGTTTACGTATCACGAGTGAGCGTGAGTAAAAACTCGCACTAAGGCCTCAGTCCTCTGAAGTCACGTTGAACTGGGTGTGTGACGTCCTTCTTATGGCGACACGTTGAACTGAGTGTGTGACGTCCTTATGACGACACGCGAGCTCCGCGAGGATGACGTCCAGTCACCTCACTTTGGAACTGGTCGCAAGTGGCGTCCACTTTGACGTCACTTTTCCGCCGCTGCTTAACCCCCGTCCAGAACACTGGATGAAGCTGCTGATGCGGGGAACCGTGTACTTTGCCGTAGCGATCCACTACGAGTACCACGGACGAACTCTCAAAAAACCGATACTTATCGGGCTCGATGGACCAATGTTAAATACCGAAACACTAAACTGGTACTCAGTACTTAAGTTTGTACTAATGTGTATACTAGCAGGATTGTAGGTATAAATAAAACTACCCAACTGTATACTGAACTAGGTAAAAGTATATATTTTTGCTAAAACTCACAAGACCCTATACCAAATTGGAAAACAATCTCCCTTGCGACTTCTATTTCGACGCCAACGCCATCTAGTTGCGACATTGAAAAACTTAAATAGAAATAATGTTGTTGTTGACCTTATGAGCGACTGTTGATCATTAACACAATCAATCAAACTAACCTTTTCCCAATTATATCATCGGCTGCCGGATGCAGCTGAGTACCAGTATTATGAACCGACTTGCCAAAAAGGAGGAGGTTCTATGATCGACTGCACGATTGTTTATGTTCGTCGATATCTCCGTCAATATTGGACCGATTTTGTAAATTCTTGATTTGTTTTAAAAAAAAATCCCATTGAAGTCCCAGTCCCATTTAAATTTAGTGAAGTACTTCGGAGTAATAAAAATATATATAATATATCTAAGAAGAAGAACTTCGGGGATATACAACAGAAATCTTTCAATATATGACGGCCAATCTCTGGATGGCGGCAATCGAATGTCTGTTTATACCAGCCAGTAAGCTCTAAAGGGGTACGTAGATGTGTACAGTTCACCTTGGTACACTCTAATTTCACCGGTTATGTTCAAGTTTCATGGTATTCGGGTAATCTATTCTGGCATTATAAGTACCTTACTATGGAACTTGCCTAATAGGTACCTACTACAACTAAAAGCAATCAAAAATACAGTTTTACATAAAAGTTCGTAGATGGAACGAAAAAAGTAACAGGTTGTATATTTTTGTAAAAAAGATTTTTTACATGACGTGCGATCTCCACAATCAAGTTATTGGATAAAACGGCACTGGTGTCAGATTTCTGGCTTCTGAATATCCGTAACCACTCTTAAAGATTAACAAATGACGGCTTATGTCCGAGTCCCGTACGTGCTACCTGTTTATACGACGAGTCGAAAAGGGCTCGGGACGAAACCGAGCGAGGTACGGGCACGTCTGAACCACGCGGTGCGTCGCACGATGTAGCATAGACCGTTATATAAAACGTTCGTGAAGTTTTGAATCCGCGCTTTGCTCGTGCCTCGCACGTGGCTCGGCTTGCGTCTGCTACAGTCTAGCATAATTCATCCTTTAACGTGCTTTCCGAGGCACAGAGTAGTCTCGGTATAGAATGGATCAAATGCATGATCATCCATTCACGGACAAAGTTACCTCGAAGATCGGCTGATATTACAAGTATTTAGTCATGAGCACCGTTTACTCATAGAAATTTTCGGCTCGTGATAATAATAGGTGACAACCGAAACTTGCAGACACGAATATTGTTAGTAATGGCATCTTTAGTCAGTGCCGGAGCTGCCATTCCGTGATCTATGGTTGTAACCGTCTATCCAGTTGTACCAGTTCTGTCGGTTATTTGTCAAAGTTAAGTGTGTCCGACGACGTACATCTGAAGGAACATCGAGTTCTGGGTTCTAATGTCATAGACAATTTTAGTGGGAAACATGGTATTTTGAGTTTAATTTCAGGGAAATTTAACAGCTCTACAGAAGCACTATTTTGTTGCAAAATAATTAATTACAGGATTTTTAGAACACTTGTACGATTGCAGTCCTACCAAAACAAATCAGATTGTAAAATTATACAGGCTTTTTTCATCTCTTAAGATACAGGAAGACATCTAATATTGCTTATGACTCCAAAGTATTGTTACAATACAATATTGTTAACCTGATCCATATTAAACAGGATATTACTTTCATTTATTCACAAAGTCTAAATATTTATAAAATGTATCATATTGATAAACATAACTTATCATAACGCGTATATTAGAGACACCTCTGGTGTACTTACTGCATCCACATTTCACAAGTATCGTAACAAATGACAAAAAATCATGCTCTTGGTACAAGCTTATAATTAGTTATAGATGTCCTGGTATTTATTTATTTGTATATAGGGTTATCCTAGCACTGGAAAACCTTTAAGCAATTACATAAATGGAGTAAAAACTTAAATAAATTATAAGTCCAGGTCTGTAATGTAATTAAAGTATCATCATGATTGCTAGTTATGATCCTGATGTTGAGCAGAAATTTGGCACACACGTTTGATTGTCGTCACAATGCAGTTTTTTATTTTGTAACTGCAAACTGCAAGTAACCACAACAAACCTAAATTTATTTCGTGAAAACAAGAAGACACCATCTTTTTCGGAACACAGCAAATGTTTTAGCAATCAAAATGATGCAAAAGCTTGTAAAACTTTGCTTTTACATCCTAGAGTTATGAGTGGGCGACATTTTTGTCCATAAAAGTGTTTTATTTTCGTATTTCAGAATGTTTTACGTTGCGATATTATATTTCCTGCTGTGGCCGTGTTTTTGGTTTAGAAAAATATGGTTTGGTAGTAGGTAGATATTTGTTTTCTACACTCATGAATATGTTAATAGGAATTGTGGTGTATTTGGAAAGACAGAAAGCTATTCTAGTTTGTTTTTGCCTACGTGGATTTATTAGTAAAGTAGTGCACTAGTCGTAGTCGACAACTATTTACATTGAAAACAGATAAAATGATATTGCTGAGTTCAACTCCTGGGTCGGCCAAAGTATTATGGGGTTTTTAAATCGGGAATCCCCCTATTGGCATAATTTTTTTAGGCATAATATTGTTTGGCACAACATTTTCGCATAACTTTTATCACCCTAATAATACTGCGGCATAATAATACTTTGGCCACAGATATTTATTTATTTATTTTATTTATTATATACTTTATTGTACACCAAGATAAAATTAATCAAAAAGACATCTTATAACAAAAACAAACATACAACAGGCGGCCTTATCGCGAACCGCGATCTCTTCCAGGCATACTAGCATACAGGTGCCTCATCCCATACAAAGAAACCGTGCCGACGTCACTAGCGTTTTTCATCTGATTGATCTTGTTATTTTTGTAAGTACATCAATCGCGTTCAATCCCGCTTCACGGCTATAGATGGTGTCAGCAGTGACTTGCAAGTAAAAGTGTTTACTAGGTTCGTGAATATTTTTTTCTTGAAATACAGTGAAGGTTTGTTTTATAGTACTTTTTATCAAGATTTTACAGTTTTTTTTTGCGCCAAAATATGTTACAATGCAAGTTTTAACAATCGAGAGCAATGCCTCAGAAATTAAAAAATGCGCCATTTATTGGCCGTTATTTTAAATGATCCGTTAAAATAATCTTTGAAATGTGAATTAAGAGCGCAATATTCCATAATTTATTACTTAGGAGAGTTCGTTAAACAAGATCATACAATGTTTATGTTCAATTCCAGAAAATGTTAATATAACACACAATTCTATTGAATTGTGTCTACATGTCGCGCCATCTAGTGGGATTTATTTAAAGCAAATTTTCTTTCTTAGCGATGAGACCCCGTGCCATGGCATAATGCAAAGGTCAGCATAACTGTCGTTTGGTCTATTTTGTTTTGCCATAATTTGGAGTTGCATAAATATTTAAGGCATAATAATTTTATGGGAACATATTTGAACGTCGAAAATTAAAATGACAAAAAAAAAACAATTTCAATATATAGAAGAATTTTATATCGAATTTAAATTGATTGGAAATTGTGTTACCTAAGCTTAAAATGTCTATCCTTAAAATATATATATTTGATATAAGTACTCAAATTAATTAGCATAAGGTGCGGTGGGGTGGCCTTAGGGCTACCCTTGAGCCGCGAACATGTTTGTTTTATTCTAAAGAACATAATGTGTAAATATTATTATGCTTTATAAGGTTATGCATCATTATTATAATGCCAACAGTATTTATGGCAATATACATAATGACAAAGAATTTATGCCTAATAACATTATGCGAAGTGATCATTATGTTGAATATCGTTATGTAAATTATGGGAATACATTTTATGCATATCATTAGTAAACCTTTTAAATCTGACATTTGTCAGCTGCTAACCGTAGTATAGATTTGAGCTTGGTTAATGGTAAAAGGCCTATGGCATGGGACTTGAACATAATAGGTATATTTCCTGGGTAGAAAAATGATAACTCAATTTAGTCCGTCAGTGAGATTTTTAAATAATATTGGACACGTATTTTTTGCTTTACCAAATCAATCAAAATTGACAAAGGTAAAGCACATCAAAGTTCAGGTTCAGGAGTGGGGGCTTGTGACGTCACACGATATTTCAACGCTTTATGTTAACTTCACTTTATGTTTACGTGTCAAAAGAAAAAATACGTGTCCAATATTTTTTATTAATATACCTGACTGACATAAAACTAATTTTCAGTAAACTAGGTACCCTATTGTCCAAATGTGGTTGAACTATGAATACACTCTCTGCCTTACCCTTCGTCAGAAAACAAGCGTAAAATTATGTATTTCAACAAAAAATAAGCGTAATTACACTATACTAATTACAAAACACAAAATAACCCCATGTTGTTGAGTTTTCGCTTTCTAAGGCCTCTTTAATGGGGTCAGCAGAATGGCCAGTGCAAATATGAAAGAGAGAAAGTAAACAAAACTAAATTGTTAGCACTCGAGATCCTATGTATCTTGTACCTGTTGGCTGCCATTTTAGTTTTCGATGTAAATAGGAGTTTAGTGGATTCAGGAAATGTAAGCGGTGGTAATAATCGATGAAATGTTCATTCGGGTTTTGTTGCTACTTATAAAAGGTCTGTGAGAACATAAAATGACCAATTTCTGAGATTGTGTTGGTTATAGCATTCGTCGGAGTTTCAGTATTAAATAAAATATTATTTCTTCCTCCATATAATTGTACAATTTGAACAATATAATTATTTTTAAAGCTAATAAGAATATGCACAAGAATGAAAGATGAGCACTGCACCTGAGCTAGGCCGAGCCTGTATTTCAGGACGCAGTTCATTTCACAGAAATTATAAACAACAGTAGTTTCGTTTAACATAAATATTTGTTAATCAATTACCTCAAACAAGTCCAATTGACAGTAAAGACAACCCAAGATAGAGCAACTTGGTGAAGGAAACTGAGGAACTCAATTAATGGGACCATGGAAGGAAGAAGAAGTTTGTCAATAACGTATCACCGTTTGATCGAATTTGAATAAAAGAAAGCGGGTAAACCAAGACCAGGATTAGTACACAGGATATTTTTGTCCTGATAATAGATAAGTTTTCGTGAGATATTTTTCATAACTTTCACGTTGTGAATCCGCTGGCAGAAGCTAGCTTCATATTCTAGCTTAATTATGTGTTACTTAAATTATTCCTTCGAGTATAGGTCTTATATCTGACGGTAGCTTTCAGTTTAACAGCTGATTAAATAAAAGATACAATGTAAAGTTAGGTACAAAATCTCTAAAAACAAAAACAAAGCGCGATTTATTATCAACTTTCGCATTCGACACAAAACTCATAATTGTCGTTAAAAACTTCCCTTTAAGCTCGATTAAAATTAATTTCAACTCTCTGCATTACAAGCGTCTCACAAACACAAAAGGTTTACAACCTCGCTTTGTATTGTAAACAATAGTTCAGTTTAATTTCATCTCGAGTGCCCTTAACTATGCTTGCAAAAGTTGCTCTATCTTTTTCATTTTTCTCCTGAATTTTTCTCTTGAAGTTTTCTCGCTGTTAATGTACCGTTTCTTTTTAAAAGTGCAGATGCTTGGAAGTTTTATGAAATGCTCGGATTGTGACTAATAAGGTGTTAAAGTGCGAGGTAGTTAGGGTGTCTCATTTATTTTTAGTAGTTCTTGAGTTGTGCTCGTGGGAGTGTCGTCGTGATTTTTTTCATGGAGTCAAGCGCTGTTTTTTGTGCTTTGAATTTAATTTGACTACGTTATTTAAAAGTTTTGTTTGGATAAATTAAACACAAATAGAGATTCTTTCCAGATCTTTTCGGCCCCATCGGCCATCCGTTCTGCGAGCAATGTGCCCTGCCCACTGCCACTTAAGTTTGGCAATTCTTCGGGCTTCGGAACCGGAGTACGATACGTTGGAAGGCCTCCCACTAGGGCGACTGATGACCTATTTAAGATTGCGGGAAGGCGCTGGATGCGAGACTTATTTTGAGTTTCAATTCAATCAACTTGTTTTGAGTTGGAACATTCCATAAGTCAGACGCGTGCCAGTTCCACAAAACGTTAGGCGACAGCGCTTTATATCGCTAAAATCTCTAATCCGACCAAGTGAAATTGTTCGTTAGTTTCGTATAACACGTATGTTACTTTGAGTTGACTGAATTTGGGATTATTTATTGTTGATTGAATTGTCGCTACGTAACTTAGTAGAAGTTCTTTATTTACAAAGTTTATAGCTTCTCGTGACGGGGGCTTTAGTACTATAATCTTTTAGCAGCAAATAAAGTGAATGGCCGCAAAAATAAATTCTACGAGAGAGCTTTTTGGCTTTTCCTATTTAAATTTAAATGCTTTTTATGATTCTCAATGAAACACGTTTGAACTTGAAAATATTAAAATACACAAAATATAACGAAATAACAATCCGGACCAGGCTGCAGAAGATCAATAATTTTTACAAACTTTTCATTAACTTGTTTCATTCGTATGTGTATCTGGTCAGTAGTGGGTAATCCATTTTAATTGGCATACTTTTTGACCATGTTTTGTTGTCCCACTGCTGGGCCATATAACTTTTTTACAGAATAAATGAGAAGTTATGGAGCAGTGAGTATAATACTAGAATCGAAAATATTAAAAGTCACCTTTCTAAAAAGATTAGAAAAACTAGAAAAATATCCATGTTTTGGCCTGTTTTTCCCCTAAATCTTGTATTTAAAACAGAGCAAGCAAATCAACTCACCCAGAACAAAGAGTTACCAAACAACTACCATATTATGTAAATAAATCAACTCAAAATTTCGAACAAATTGATTCCCAGATTCCAATAACAACATTTCAAACTCATTTTATTTGATGTTTCATCAATGAAAACAATAGGCGGACATGATAGATTGGAAATCTGTCTTCCTATAGCTAAAGTACCACTATCTGATAAAATCATATTGTGAGTTATAGACAAGAAACAAGAGACCGCTGAATAATAAAAATCGATGCTGTTTATCAACTATAAAATATTATATGCGTGATTTTCGGTGTCAAAAATTGATCTAATTGCGCACTTTTGAATAGGCAAATGTTATTCAGAATCTATTGATATTCGAAAAATACTACTCAAACAGATCGATAGAGAATTTTATGCTGATATTGATATTAAAGACTCAAAATCGGCCAAACGTCATATAGTGACACTTTAGCTATGGGACGGCAGAAATCAGATCTGTTAGAACTTTACAAACTTTTTGAACTCGATGTAAACGAGAATTTTAGGTACTTTATAGAATTAATTACTGCGGCTTCAAGGGAGATTGATACCGGCTTGATAGACAGAACAATTTGTTTGGGATAATTGATAATAACTAGGGCTATTAATAAGTACTGGATAGATAATTGCTTTGTCGTGTTTTTAAACGGGAATATTCTTCCGTATTATGTTTCTTAGAAGAGAGTTAGGTAGAAGATGACAAGGTTGTTTCTTGTTCTCAAGAACAAAAATAGGTAATAAGAAGAAAAAGTTTTTTTTTTTTGTTTTGTCGGAATATCGCGCTATATCAGCATAGGGACGTATATAACGTATAACTATGAAACGCAAAGCTTATCAGCACAGGTACATCTTATTATGTTTTTGATGCACTCTGAACAGTTTATGACCACCCAGCGATCGTAAAACTGCTTTTCATAGAGGGTGCCTTAATTTACAGGCAATCAAATTTTAGTTATTTTTCAGATATCAGAATAAGTGAATATGAATTTGAACAACTTTTAACGATGTTCGCATAATCTTGACTAACTGTTTGAAAATATGAGATACCATTGTAAAATGTCGTTCATATTCAAAGTATAATCTACCTCACAGAATAGTTATAATATGTACAAAACAGAAAAAAAAAAAACATAATATAATCAGTTCCCCCTTACCTTAACTCTCGCAACATCTTTCAGCAAAGCATGGGCGTTAGCACCACCGAAACCGAAGCTGTTGACTTCAGAAATGCCTCTAGACCAAGGAGTCTTGTCAGTAACCACCTGCAGCCTCTTCTCAGCCAAGGCTTCGACTCCTACTCTGTGCACGTTGTAGTTCAAGTTGGGGGGAAGGTAGCCTGTGCTGTAGACGATGCATATCTGAAAAGAGATGGGAAAGTTAGTGCCAAAGTGGTCGTTATATTGAGGGAGCGAGCAATAACTGGACGGAAAAAGAGCGCGCGGACGTTCACCTACTCGCTGGTCAGATCAGAATAAGTCGATAACAGGACTCACAGTGACCCTGAGAAGAGCTAAAAACAGCAGCCTAGAAGCAGTTCATCAGTGAATCCGTTAAAGCATTTCAAGGCAGTCGACGGGGATGATCTTGATAATGGCAATTGGAGTGGCAATGAACGACACGATTACGAGGTAATGATTACGATTATTTGAGAGGTTTGATTGTAGGAGTATGGTTGTGTTTGGATTACTGTCCATGAAGATTTTATATCGGTAATATTTAAGGGCCTTATAAATAAAACTTTTTAACCATATGATAAATTTAGGCACTGATTATTAGATTCTTAATTCGAATTTAAAATCTGCTAATCAAAAATTAATCTAGACATAATGGTTAGAATTGTTATAATTAATAAGTCTCTTTATGTCTTAGTAGGTGCCTTAACCGAATTCTATCACTTAGTTCCTATGCCATACTGCAATTCTACTCACTAGGGCCTTAATTAGATTTGAAGTATAAATCAAATTTATTTTGACTCTTAATAACACCGGTTGCACTACTAGTAACTTACCCTGGCCTAGACAATGGCCAATATATAAATCTTTGAGTTCTTTAGCAACTGATTACCAGATTCTTTGTTCAAATTCTCTACACAAATTTTGATTATAGAATGTTTAAGAACAGTGTTTAAATGTTTTATAAATTAATAAGGGTGTTTGTTATTAAGAAAATATGTTACAGAAAATGCAATTTATTAATCATGAGTTTATTTTAATAAAGAAATCCAAGAGCGAACTTGAGAATGTTTCTGTCATCTCTCCTGGATATTTATAATTCTAGAGTCTAAGTGAGAGTTAAGATTAATCTTCAGTCCAAACTGAGCACTCCAGTCACCTATTCGAGCCAGGTCTATATTAATCGTCTCAATGGCATCTCCTAACTCTCCAAGAGGGGCTTGGGTACAAATCTGGAGATCATCAGCATATAGGTGGTAGAAAGAAGAAAGTCGTTGAGAGATAGCATTAATAAAGAGTGCGAAAAGAAGAGGAGATAAAACGCCACCCTGCGGCACACCGGCAGAGGTGTGACACCAAGAAGAGAAATATTCGTCAGTGCAAATACGCTGCCGGCGGCCAAACAGGTAACTACGAAACCAGTCAATTACCGGAGGAGATATGTTAAAAGAGCTTAAGACGCCAAACAAAATGTCGAAGTCAACGGTATTGAAGGCATTGCTAAAATCGAGCAGAGCAAGTACCGTTAACTTTCCCACTTCCATGCCCGACCTGATATCGTCCGTAATGTGTACAAGTGCTGAGGTAGTGCTATGTCCGCGTCGAAAACCAGACTGGAAAGGATTTAGCAGATTTTGTTTGATAAGGAACGTGCTAAGTTGATCGTGGACAAGTTTTTAAAGGACTTTGGATAGGAAAGGAAGAATAAAAATGGGACGATAGTCAGAAAAAGATTCAGGATGAGATTTTTTGGGTAAAGGAATAATTTGGGCATCTTTCCAGGATTGTGGGAAGACACCACTGGAAATAGAGAAATTGAGGATATAAAGGAAGACAGGGGTAATGTTATCAAGGATGGGGATGATCATATTACGGCTGACACAGTCACTACCAACAGCGTTGGATGTAATCGATACAATACTCTTTTTAACATCACAGGCAGTGAATTGACTAAAGACAAAAGGAGAATAATCAGGTATCGGAAGATTTGAAAGATAACTAAGCGTAGTTGCTTTGGTGGCCCTATCCAATACGGGCGAAGTAGAAAAATGACTGTTAAGTAAGTTGAAGTCCAAGTCTTTAGGAACCGTGTCATGAGTATTTTTTCCGATACCTAATGATTTGAGAAATTTCCAGACTTTGGCTGGATCACCGCCTTGAACAGAATTATGGATATGTTGGCGTTGTGCGTTCCTACACACCTTGCTGCATTGGTTCCTTATTGAGACGTATTTTTCCCTGTTGACGTCGTTGGGCCGAATTTTAAGCTTAAACTTCGCAGCTGCCTTTTTGCCTAGTAAAATTATTTTATTATATTATAAAATAACTTAAAATAAATTAAAATACTTATATTTCATTCAAAAACATGCAGTAGGTACATTAAGTACCTATGTCTGACAATCTAGGGCTTATTTGAAGTCCCCTTTATGCTATTGCATTTACATGACGGATATATCAAAAATCAACAAACAAGTCCATTGTTTTTTTCAATTCTCCACCTTCGTACTAAAACTTTTAATCCAAATAAATGAATTATCTGGTATCGGAGTTAATTCTGTTAAAACGCCCAGAGGATTACCCTCATTGGATCTGCAGCGTCGAATCCCCTACGGTACCAAGGTAGCGAGGTACTCAGTGAATGCCCTCAAAACTGAGAAAACTGTCGCGTCGTAATTAATATTATCTTGCTACAAAGTTACTTCATAATTTATGCGAATGTCTTCTCAAATTTATGCTGGTACCATATCGTGTTTTGTATGTGCGACAGTTGTGTGTTAAGTCGCAGTTAAGTTGGATACAGTGTGCTGAGAAATTAAGGGTGATTTTTACAAGCTTTTATATTACTTGTCTTTTTAGTTTGTTAGTACATAATATTTGTTTGGGTCAAATCTTAAATTTAGCTTTTAATACAGTTATCCCCAACAGATTGAGCTGAAATTTAATTTGGAAGAGAATGCAGAATAAACTGAAAAAGGATTGGATAACATACATATTTTTATTCAAACGCCCTTTTCAATGTTTTTTTGCGGAGTGGCGTCCTACTGGGCCCAAAACTTATAAAGAGTTTCCCATCGACTCGAAATGAAGAAGAAGAAGTGTTTTTTTAGTGAGCAGTACTTTTAGTATTGCTTTTACACACATTTTGCGCGAAGTATGATTCCGTTTGACCACTATCACTCCTAATGGTAAGTGATGATGGGGTTATACATAACTTTTAAGAAACACAGACTCCGATAAAGATTTCCGCTCCTTAGGTGTTCCGAAAATGCATGTACCTACGTATTTATATATTGTATTGTCCATGTATTGTATACTTACACGGACAGTATAAAGTTAAACCAATAATTACCTTAGCAATGGAGCAGAGACCGGAGGCAGGCTCACTGTGTCCCAAATTTGACTTAATGGAACCGATCCAGAGTGGGTCCTTGCGACCAGTGCAGAAGATCTCGTCGATAGCCAGTAACTCCTCTGGGTCACCGAATTTGGTACCTGGTGACAAGAAAACAGACGTTAGGATGATATGTATCATAAAAGAGACATAGGCAAAGACAGATGGATAACCAGGTCTTCAGGATCAGATCAATTCAAGCAGCTGTTAACAGAAAGCCTACGGGTCATGTTAAATTATACATTTTTATGCTGACAGATTGGAAAAACAGATAGGAACAGACATGATAGTGATGGTGAGGTCTACGTTAATGCGAGTGAGTCGAGTACATATCTTGATTGTGTATTTTTTTTGCTAATCTTCTTCAACCTACATAGAGATGAACTTCCCCTCGTGCTTTCCATTCTAAAAAGACAGTTTATTCTGGGAGAAGTGTTAATAATGATACTGCACTCATTTTTTTTCATTCTAAAGTAAAAATCCCGACTAACAACTCCAAGCCTAAAAACTCACCAGCTATTTCAAATGCGAAAGGCACTTTACAAGCTTTCCCGATTGTATCGTTGCCAAAACTTACCGGCTAGTGACTGTACGTAAATGCACTTTTGACTCAAGCCTTTCGTTACGAACCATGGTTTCGAATTGTCGTACGATTTTACGAACTCCAAGCGCCAAAGCCTATTATGGCGTAGTTTTTCGGGAAAGCTTTCCTGTAAAAGCCGTTGGTGTTTATGGAGAAGAGTTCAGTTTAAAAGTATTCACTACATTCATTGGTTTAGTCACAGTCCAAAGTTAGGAATTAGGTATTGCTTGTGGGGATTTACTTGAAAAGTTTAATACTTTTAAGCAATTTGATATTATATGCTTACAACCTATGATGTATATTATACCGAGGAGGTAGTATAGGCTCTTTGTAAATAGAGACGTTAACTGAAAATTAGTTTTATGTACGTCAAGTAGATTAATAAAAAATAATATTCTACACGATTTTTTTCTTTTGACACGTAAACATAAAGTGACGACGATATATAGTGTGACGTCACGCCATTAGTACACTTTATACTGTCATAGTGGCGTCATAAGCCTCCACTCCTGAACTTTGATGTGTTTTATTTTTGTAAATTTGTATTGATTTGGTAAAGCAAAAAATACGTGCCCAATATTATTTTTGATAATCTCACTGACGGACTAAATAGAATTAACATATTTCTACCCAGGAAACATCCCTATTGATCAAATTTCGCAAAACGATCATCAAAATTTACTTCGACACATTTCAATCTTCAAAAAGATCAAAACAGATTACAATTATGTCTTTGATTGGCGGCTAATTTTACTCAAAGATTATACGGAAGAAATTGCTAAAGAAAATAATTACTCTCAAATAAATAATCTCTCTCTTCCAAATAATTTTGACAACCACCTAATTTAAAAGCAAGGGAATGTATCTATAAAAACATAACTTAGTTAATTTTCTTTAAGTCAAAGTGCGTTGGCACTCAACTTAATTGAATATAATTATTTAATAAATTTAATTGATAGCTTGAAAGTGTATACGAAGAATGAAATATTAAATATTAGGTGATAAGATCTAATATTCGTATCAGTTCCAACATTAATAAATTATATTAAAATGAATGCTACTTTGTAAGTACCATCGTGTTCTCACCTAGAATTAGCTAAAGTCAGTTAAACAGTGAATCAAGGGATTCTGGATACTACTCCCTAAAGCTCCCTTTCACTTAAAATGCTAGGTTAATGGCAAATGGCTCACCTGTAACACAGGATATATTCAAAACTTACGAAATTTGGGACAACGTACATAAAACCTGAATTCATTGAAAAGACAGGCAGATGCCAAGAGTTAATTAGTCAAGTTAGAACAATATTGTTCCTACATGGTTTAGGCATAAGTTTATGAATATTATATGCTAACAGTCTTAACTAGATACCAAGGAATCAAGTAAGTAGTAACACTGTACAAATCTTGATCTACCCTCAGAACTCGCAGTAATTACCTACTTCAGTCCAGGATTTCCATCTCCGTATTTAAATGGTACAGTTTTGGGACAAACGTTTACGCACGTACGAGTTATCGCACATTTGAATGAAGGCACGTATAACGGTAGGTCAGTTGTTGGCAAGGCTAGTTGTAACACTTGTGAACACAGAGCTAAGAGATGTCTTGGTGGGCACTTCAAGAGACGGCTATGTCAAAAAAAACACAGAAACTAAGAGTGACAGTGAGTTTCACCATTTCAATCAATCAATCTAACTTTTTCCCAATTATGGCATTGGCTTCCAGTCTAACCGGATGCAGCTGAGTACCAGTATTATTAACCGACTTGCCAAAAAGGAGGAGGTTCTATGATCGACTGCACGATTGTTTATGTTCGCCGATATCTCCGTCAATATTGGACCGATTTTGTAAATTCGTGTTTTGTTTAAAAACAATCCCATTGAAGTCCCAGTCCCATTTAAATTTGGTGAAGTACTTTGGTGTAGTAAAAATATATAATATATATCTACAAATTATATATAAATATTATTAAACACATACATCATCAACACATCTGATGAACAACATCTGATGTACATCTGATGAAGTACTTCGAAGATATACAACAGAAATCTTTCAATATGTAACGGCCAATCTCTGGATGGCTGCAATCGAATGTCTGTTTATACCGGCCAGTAAGCTCTAAAGGGGTACGTAGATGTGTACAGTTCACCTTGGTACACTCTCATTTCACCGGTTATGTTCAAGTTTCATGGTATTCGGGTAATCTATTCTGGCATTATAAGTACCTTACTATAGAACTTGCCTATTAGATACCTACTACAACTACAAGCAAACAAAAATACATTTTTACATAAAAGTTAGTTTACGTAGAAGGAACGAAAAAAGTAACAGGTTGTATATTTTTGTAAAAAAGATTTTTTACATGACGTGCGATCTCCACAATCCAGTTATTGGATAAAACGGCACTGGTGTCAGAATTCTGGCTTCTGAATATCCGTAACCACTCTCAAAGATTAACAAATGACAGCCGGGATCAACGGCTTGTGTCCGAGTCCCATACGTGCTACGTGTTTATACGACGAGTCGAAAAGGGCTCGAGACGAAACCGTGCGAGGTACGGGCACGTCTGAACCACGCGGTGTGCCGCACGGTGTAGCATAGGCCGTTATATAAAACGTTCGTGAAGTTTTGAATACGCGCCTTGCCCGTGCCTCGCACGGGGCTCGGCTTGCGTCTGCTACAGTCTAGCATAATTCATCCTTTAACGTGCTTTCCGAGGCACAGAGAAGTCTCGGTATACAATGGATCAAATGCATGATCACCCATTCACGGACAATGTTACCTCGAAGATCGGCTGATGTTACAAGTATTTAGTCATGAGCACCGTTTACTCATAGAAATTTTCGGCTAATTAATAGATGGCAACCGAAACTTGCAGACACGAATATTGTTAGTAATGGCGTCTTTAGTCAGTGCCGGAGCTGCCATTCCGTGCTCTATGGTTGTAACCGTCTATCCAGTTGTACCAGTTCTGTCGGTTGTTTGTCAAAGTTAAGGGTGTCCGACGACATACATCTGAAGGAACGTCGAGTTCTGGGTTCTAATGTCATTGACAATTTTAGTGGGTAACATGGAATTTTGAGTTTAATTTCAGGGGAATTTAACAGCTCTACAGAAGCACTATTTTGAAGCAAAATAATTAATTACAGGATTTTTAGAACTCTTGTACGATTGCAGTCCTACCAAAACAAATCAGATTGTAAAATTATACAGGCTTTTTTCATCTCTTAAGATACAGGAAGACATCTAATACTGCTTATGACTCCAAAGTATTGTTACAATACATTATATATACATTACATACAATACATTATATATCCCCACAAGCAATACCTAATACTTAACTTTGGACTGTGACTAAATCAGTGTATATAGTAAAAAATACATAAACAAAACTCTTCTCCGTAAAACCCAACAACGGCTTTTTCAGGAAAGCTTTCCCAAAAAACTACGCCATAATAGGCTTTGGGGCTTGGAGTTCGTAAAATCGTACGACAATTCGAAACCATGGTTCGTAGCAAAAGGCTTGGGTCAAGATTACATTAACGTACTGTCCGTACCCGATGACTTTTGGCAAAGATACAATCGGGAAAGCTTGTAAAGTGCAATAGCTAACCTTTATAGATTTGCCTTTAGCGTTTGGAATAGCTGGTGAGTTTTTAGGCTTGGAGTTGTTAGTCGAGATTTTGACTTTAGAATGAAAGAAATTGAGTGCAGTTTCATTATTAACACTTCTCCCTGAATAAACTGTATATTTGCCTTAAAATAAAAATAATCCGCGAACTTTTGGACCTATCTATGTAGGTTGAAGCAGATTAGCAAAAAAATACGTAATCAAGATATCTATTCGACTCACTCGCTTTAACGTAGACCTCACCATCACTATCATGTCTGTTCCTATCTGTTTTTCCAATCTGTCAGCATAAAAATGCATGATTTAACATGACCCGTAGGCTTTCTGTTAACAGCCGCTTGAATTGATCTGGTCCTGAAGACCTGGTTATCCATCTGGCTTCGCCTATGACCCTTTTATGATACATATCATCCTAACGTCTGCTGTCTTGTCACCAGGTACCAAAGTCGGTGACCAAGAGGAGTTGCTGGCTATCGACGAGATCTTCTGCACTGGTCGCAAGGACCCACTCTGGATCGGTTCCATTAAGTCAAATTTGGGACACAGTGAGCCTGCCTCCGGTCTCTGCTCCATTGCTAAGGTAATTATTTGTTTAACTTTATACTGTACGTGTAAGTATATAATACATGGACAATACGAAATAGGGAATACCTAGGTACATGCATTTTCGGAACAGGTGAGGAGCGGTAATCTTTGTCGGAGTCTGTGTTTCCTAAAAGTAATGTATAACCATATCATCACTTACCATTAGGAGTGATAGTAGTCAAACGCAATCAAACTTCGCGCCAAATTTGTGTAAAAGCAGTACTAAAAGTACTGCTCACTAAAAAACACTGAAAAGGCTGTTTGAATAAAATATGTCTCATCCTTTTATTAGTTTATTCTGCAGTGTGTCTTTCAATTTAAATTTCAAGCTCAATCAGTTGGGGATAACTGTATTACAAACTAAATGCAAGATTTGACCCAAACAAATATTATGTACTAACAGACTAAAAAGACAAGTAAAATAAAAGCTTGTAAAAATCACCCTTAATTTCTCAGCACATTGTACCCAACTTAACTGCGACTTAACACACAAATGTCGCACATACAAAACACGATAAGGTACCAGCATACATTTGAGAAGACATTCACATAAATTATGAAGTAACTTTGTAGCAAGATAACATTAATTACGACGCGACAGTTTTCCCAGTATTGAGAGCATTCACTGAGTACCTCGCTACCTCGGTGCCGTAGGGAATTCGACGCTGCAGATCCGATGAGGGTTATCCTCGGGGCGTTTTAACAGAATTAACTCCGGTACCAGATAATTATTTTATTTGGATTAAAAGTTTTTGTACGAAGGTGGCAAATTGAAAGAAAAATGGTGCTTGGGAAACGACTTGTTTGTTGATTTTTGATATATCCGTCATGTAAATGAAATAGCTTAAAGGGGACTTCAAATAAGCCCTTGCTAGATTATCAGATATAGATATATAATGTAACTACTGCATGTTTTTGAATGAAGTATAGGACATAACTTACTTACATTTTTTATTATTGATAATGGAAGCGACCAATATCTCACCTGATTATAAGAGATGTTGAGGTGGTCTCAGGTCTCAAATCGACTTCTTCAGCTTATAGCTATAAGGCAAGAAACTCTGGCAGGGAATGCCACACAAGCATTTTCAATCAATTTTGTGCATGTGGGTGAGATGCCAACCATATATATCTTTGGCGCATTGCCTGTTATCGGAGATAGAACTGGAATTAAGATATATAGATATTTCATATATCATATCATGAGTAAGTACATTATAAGATCTTAAAGTAACAGACAGGTCGCCTTTAATGACATCCGAAAAAGAAAACTTGAAATAACTAGCGGCTTTTGATTCTAGTTCATTTGTTAATCAAATAGTCTGTCAAATGTCTCGACAGTGTCGGTATTTGTCTAGATATCTACATACCAAGATATTCTGGCTACGTCTACCCTGTTTGAAGCTTTAATTAACACAAGCAATATGGAGTAGAGATACGTCATCTCCGCCAATTAAGACGGCATGTAATGACGTCACAAGTCACCACGGAGGGCGTATCTCCTCTAGAATTATAAATATTCAGGCGAGATGACAGAAACATTCTCAAGTTCGGTTTTGGATTTCTTTATTAAAATAAACTCATGATTAATAACTTGCATTTTCTGTAACATATTCTCTTAATAACAAACACCCTTATTAATTTATAAAACATTTAAATACTGTTCTTAAACATTCTATAATCAAAATTTAGGTAGAGAATTTGAATAAAGAATCTGGTAATCAGTTGCTAAAGAACTCCACGATTTATATATATAAGGCAATTGTCGAGGCCAGAGTAAGTTACTAGTAGTGCAACCGGTGTTGTTAAAATTCAAAATAATTTTGATTTAGACTTCAACTCTAAGGCCCTAGTGAGTAGAATTGAAGTATGGCGTTAGAATTCGGTTAAGGTCCTACTAAGACATAAAGAGACTTATTAATAAAACAATGCTAACCGTTATTTCTAGTTTAATTATTGATTAGCAGATTCTAAATTCGAATTCACAGAATCTAATAATCGGTGCCTAAATTTATCGTATGGTAAAAAAGTTTTTATTAATAAAGCCCGTAAATATTACCGGCATAAAACCTTCATGGACAGTAATCCAAACACAATCATACTCGTACTCCTACAATAAAACCTTTTATCTACTTCGGTTTCGTTATATTCGAATTATAAAATTGACAGCGGTTGCATTATGATACCCATAACGACACCGGGTTGCATTATGCGAATCGTCATAAATTCTAAAACACAAGCAAAGACATTCTGAACATACAGCCAGGTACCTATAATATTACTTCGAAATCGAGACAATGTAAATTATGTTTTTAAAAATGGAACAAGTTTAGAACAAAAGTATCGTATACTATTTGGCTGTTGCGGCTACAAGATCTTTGCCTTATACATAATAAAGACTAAATAAAAAAATAAAATAAAAAGTGGACGCGGGCAAAAATTTCTAAGTGAAATTTTATTCCAAATTTTACTAAAAATGTTTTCAACATCAAGTGATATTGAAAATACTTCACCAGATATAACAAATAGAGCAGTTGCGGCTACAAATAATTTACTACCAGAAAAATCAAGACATGTATATGAGAAATGAAATACTTAAACACTTATTTGTCTATATCTGTGTTTTATTCCTTCCTTCGTAGATAAAATCTTGTATGCAACTTTACGTTATTGGTCTTTTAATAACTCGTGCCCACCTATTTCGGTACGCGCTACGCTTGTACCGAAAAATGGCACTCGTATTAAAAGACCGTCCATAACGTAACAGTTGCATATATAGCTATTTTAATATCTTCTTCATAATCGTATCGTTCATTGCCACTTCAATTGTCATTATCAAGACCCCCGTCGACTGCATTGAAAGTTTTAACGGATTCACTGATGAGCTGCTTCTAGGCCGCTCTGTTTTTAGCTCTTCGTGACCCTGGTCACTGTGAGTCCTGTTATCACCTTATTCTGATCTGACCAGCGAGTAGGTGAACGTCCGCGGCGTGGTCTTTTCAAAATAGCGACTACTTTTTAACTTCTTTCAGCACTAACTTTCCCATCTCTTTTCAGATGTGCATCGCCTATAGCACAGGCTACCTTCCACCAAACTTGAACTTCAACGTGCCCAGAGAAGGAGTCGAAGCCTTGGCTGAGAAGAGACTACAGGTGGTCACCGACAAGACTCCTTGGTCTAGAGCCATGTCTGGAGTCAACAGCTTCGGAATCGGAGGTGCTAACGCCCATGCTTTGCTGAAGGATGGTGCGAGGGTTAAAGTAAGAATGAACTGATTATATTATGGAATTGAACAACATCTTTTTCTGTTTTAAAAATACCGCTGTATATTTAGTCAAGATTATGCGAACATCGTAAAAGTTGTTCAAATTCATATTCACTTATGCTGATATCTGTAAAATAACTAAAATTATATTGCCTGTAAATTAAGGCATCCTCTATGAAAGGGGTGGACCACAGTTTTACGATCTCTGGGTTGGTCGTTAACTGTTCAGAGTGCACCAAAAACATAATAAGATGTACCTGTGCTGATAAGCTTTGCGTTTCATAGTTATGCGTTATATACGTCCCTATGCTGGTATAGCGCGATGTGCCGCACAAACCTCAAAAAAATATATTGAAAATAAAAAATAGTTATTACCTATTCTTGTTCTTGAGAACAAGAAACAACATTGTCATCTACCTATCAGTCTTCTTAGAAA
Source organism: Orthosia cruda (assembly GCA_964057195.1). NCBI lineage: Eukaryota > Metazoa > Arthropoda > Insecta > Lepidoptera > Noctuidae > Orthosia > Orthosia cruda. The sequence goes on along the minus strand of OZ059842.1, from coordinate 18,043,491 downwards.
CATTATACGGAAGAATATTCCTGTTCAAAAACATGACAAAACAAATATATTTTTATTAATAGCCCTAATTATTATCAAATATCCAAAACAAATTGATCTGTCCATCAAGCCGTTATCAATCTCCCTCGAAGCCGCAGTAATTAATTCTATAAAGTACCTAAAATTCACGTTTACATCGAGTTCAAAAAGTTTGTAAAGTTCTAACAGATCTGATTTCTGTCATCCTATAGCTAAAGTGTTACCATATGAAATTTGGCCGATTTTGAGTTTTTAATATCAATATCAGCAAAAAATTCTCTATCGATCTGTTTGTTTTATAATATCAAATTTTATTCAGATTCTGATAAAATTTTCCTATTCAAAAGTGCGCAATTGTATCAATTTTTGACACCGAAAAAGCCCGCAAATTATTTATAGTTTATAAACAGCATCAATTTTTATTATTTAGCGGTCTCTTGTTTCTTGTCTATAACTGAAAATATGATTTTATCAGATATTAATACTCTATCTATAGGATGACAGATTTCCAATCTATTAAGTCCGCCTATTGTTTTCATTGATGAAACATCAAATAAAATGAGTTTGAAATGTTGTTATTGGAATCTAGCAATTTGTTCGAAATTTTGAGTTGATTAATTTACATAATTTGGTAGTTGTTTGGTAACTCTTTGTTTTGGGTGAGTTGATTTGATTCCTCTGTTTTAAATAGAAGATTTAGGGGAAACACAGGCCAAAACTTGGATAATTTTCAAATTATTCTAATCCTTTGAAAAATATGACTTTTAATTTCGTCGATTCTAGTACTCGTATTATACTCACTGTCCCATAACTTCTTATTTATTCTGTAAAAACGTTATTTGGCCCAGCAGTGGGACAGGAAAACATAGTCAAAAAAAGTATGCCAATCAAAATGGATTACCTACTAGTAACGGGATACTTACACATACGAATGAAACAAGTTAATAAAACGCTTGTAAAAATCATTGATCTTCAGCAGCTTAGTCCGGATTGCTGTTTCGTTATATTTTGTCTATAACATTTTCAGGTTCAGACGTGTTTCGTTGAGAATGATAAAAAAGCATTTTAATTTCAAAATCAAAATCAAAATCAATATTTTTTATTTCACATAGGCCTACATGGGCACTTATAAAACGTCGACAAAAGGTGCACGGTTCGGGTTGGTCGTTTCCTATGGAGAAGAACCGGCAAGAAACTCCATGGTTACTCTTTTAAAAATGGTTTGGTTTTACAATATTTCCATGTTACAGCATTAGTACTTAGACATGGGGGGACAACGTAGGCCCGACTTATGACAATAAGTCGTAAGAAACTAAAAAAATAAAATAAAAGGATTATATATTTTATAAAAAAGTTAACAAATGTTAACTAGCATCTAGAAGGCCTACAATGTTCACACATTTACAAAACAATCGGTAAAAGAATCTATACAAAGGTAAATAAAAATAGTATTACATGACTAAATTTAACATGTGGCACAAATTTTGTTATCAGTGCTGTAACTATTCTTAGCAAAGGGCTATAAAGATGTTTGAAAACCATTGTAAAAGTCTAATTAAAAGAAGGAAAGAAAAATGAGATTGAGAATAGTTAGAGACATCCACATATTTGTGCCGTTTACAAGTTACCAGGGAAGCTGCATGCGCAGAAGGAGCTAAGGCCAAATGTTTTTATCTTCAACGTAGTCCTTGATTTTATAATATGCTTTTTTAATAAGGATACGTTTGATGTAGTTTTTGAACCTTCCATCGGTCAGTTCTATAACTGACTTTGGCAACTTGTTATAAAAGCGTATACTGTTTATAAGAAAAGACTTGCTAGTTTTCGTTAATCTGAATTTGGGTATTACAATTTCGTGCTTACTGCGTGTATTTAAATTATGGAAGTCGCTTCTAGTTTTGAAAAGCCCCCGATTTTTACGGACATACAAAATACATTCCAAAATATAAAGTGAAGGTAGAGTCAGTATATCGATCTCTTTAAATTTTTCTCTGAGGGACTCGCGAGGACCCATTTTATAGATTGCGCGGATTGCCCTCTTTTGTAGGATGAAAATTGAGTCAACGTCTGCTGCTGATCCCCACAGCAGAATGCCATAAGACATAATACTGTGGAAATAAGCATAGTATACTAACCTAGCTGTAGCTACATCGGTTAGCTGCCTTATTTTCCTTACTGCATATGCAGCCGAACTTAACCTACCCGAAAGAGTTCTAATGTGCGCGCCCCACTGCAATTTTGAATCGATAGTAATCCCCAAGAATACAGTTTCCGTTATAACTTCAAGATTTTTGCCGTCAAGATTTAAGTTTAGGTCATGTTGTGGTACATTTGGTAAAGAGAACTTTAGACATTTTGTTTTTTTCGCATTCAGTAAAAGATTGTTAGCTGCGAACCATTTTGAGAGAACAATTAGACTTTCGTTGACATTTAAAACATCCGTATCTTGCCTATCTATTTTAAAAATTAGCGAAGTATCATCAGCAAATAGAATTATATCCGATAATTTGGCCATCATAAAAGGGAGATCATTTATGTAAACCAGAAAAAGGAAAGGGCCGAGAATTGAACCTTGGGGCACGCCCATCTTGACTAGAGACCCGGAGGACGTCGCCCCATTAACATTTACTTTTTGCTGTCTGTTTGATAAATAGGAAAGCACGAGATCAGCAGATTTTCCACGAATTCCGTAGTGGTGTAATTTACAGATCAGTGTGTTGTGGTCGACGCAGTCGAAAGCTTTTGAGAGATCACAGAAAATGCCAATGGCATCCTGGGACCTCTCCCAAGCCTCCAAGATGTGGCTGATGAGTTTTACTCCCGCGTCCGTTGTCGACCTACCTTTCGTGAAACCAAACTGTTGACTATGCAGGATCCCATTTGAATTGAAGTGAGACAACATCTGTTCCAGCATGATTTTTTCATAGATTTTACTCAATGCTGGAAGCACGGATATAGGTCTATAATTAGAAGGATCGCTCTTACAGCCTGATTTGAAAATTGGTACTACTTTACTGTGTTTCATTAAGTCAGGAAAAGTGCCGCTGTCCAAACATTGATTGAATATGCCTGTTAGGACAGGAGCAATTGAGTCAATAATATCTCCAAGAACCCTAACGGATATCCCCCACAAGTCTTCAGTATTCTTTATATTGAGACTTTTGAACGCGTTTTTAATTGTATTAATACATATTGGTTTAAATTTAAAGATTGGTATGTCCTTAGTAAAGTTTTCTTTAAGAAGAGCTTCAGCTAATTTAGATGAGGAAGGAAGAGACTTCGTAACCTCTAACGGAATGTTGGTAAAGAAATTTTCTAATGTCTCAGCGACTTCTTGCCTATCAGAAATGGTTTGATTAGTTATTTTCAAAGACAACTCATTCTGATCGCGTTGTTGTATCTTTCCAGTTTCTCTATTAATTAATTGCCACACAGTTTTTATTTTGTTATTAGAAGCACCAATTTTGTTAATTATTATTTGAGATTTTGCTTGAGCGCAGACTCTTTTGAATATTTTAGAATAGTTTCTAACATAAGTGTGAAAAACTTGATCGGAAGTCAAAGATTTTTCGTAATATAAATTATATAAGATATCTCGGCTTTTTCTTATGCCCACAGTGGCCCATTCACTAAATTTCGATTTGGAATTGTTGACTTTAACTGTTTTTACAGGACACGTTTTATTGAATTCTTGGCAAACTGTTGAAAACAACGTGCCGTAATTTATATTGGGGTCGTTTGAATCAAAACTGGCGTTACAAAGGTTGCTAAAAACATTATTATTAAAAGTAAATAATAAGTAATAAATTTAATTATGAAACATCCAAAAGGCAAACTTTAAAAACTTAACTACTACTACTAGTACTAACTAAACTTTATTTGCTGTTAAAAGATTATAGTACTAAAGCCCCCGTCACGAGAATCTATAAACTTTGTAAATAAAGAACTTCTACTAAGTTACGTAGCGACAATTCAATCAACAACAAATAATCCCAAATTCAATCAACTCAAAGTAACATACGTGTTATACGAACATTAATTAACATTGCAGAAACATAAATTTCTCGCTTGTATATATGACCCGAAGCGGAGGCAGGAGTGTTGGTATCTACTAGGTTCACTTTCAGTTTGGCAGTAATGTTATTGTTACTGTACTCACCTCTTGTTTGAGTATGAGTAGGTTGAGTCACGGACCGAGCCTAAATCTAGAATCTATTGCGACTGAGGTTTTTTTAAGGGTCAGCGCTAAAAGTCACGCTTTGGACCAACGGGGTCAAGAGAACTCGAGACGGTTTAAAAAATAGAAGATTGTTTACCTAGGGAGCAAACAACTATTTTAAAGGCGAGAGTGTTTTTTGAATCCAGAGCGGAGCTAAGGATTCTTGAGTACAGCGAGGGATTCAAAGTACGTCACTCGAGCTAAAAATAGTGTTGTTCCCGAGGTGGACACTACTTTTTATCACCCTCTATGAGAAAATAAGTAAGTGCATCTTATGAACAAGAACGTTACGTTTATTTATTTATATAAAATTAAATACCATAAGATATAAAACAAAATAATTAGAGGCTAATGTTTATATTTGAACATTTTATTTTTATTCTGTGTCGTGGGTGCGTTTACAAACATATAAACTCACACACACAACACCCAGAGCCGGAACAACTATCTGTAGTTCATACAAATATTTGTTCCGTGGATTTTTATAGGAATTATGGAAGTGCATCGTAACAATTTTATTAGTACCATCCGAGTTGTAGATTTATTTACAGCATGGGATTTAGAAATAGTTACGGATACAGGTGTCTCAGGATATAGTTTTTGAGAAACTTGATTATAATACTCTCACTTGAGGAAGGTTACCTGTTTAAGGTTGCGGGAAGGCGCTGGATGCGAGACGCACGGGATCAGTCAATGTGGCGACTGAATTTGAAACAACTACGAACGAAGGCAGAATGCTTTTAATTTCGCGCGTTGTTTATTTTTCATCAACTTTTTTTTTAATTTGGTGCTCTCGCAGTTATTCAGCCAGTCACATATTCAATACATCGTTCCTGCATGGTTTGTGATTTATCTCTTTGCTGATTGGAACATGTACTAACAATATCCACATTCCAAATTCAAATCTATTTTGGTCCCTGTTTACGAGGAATAAACTAGCTCTTTTTCAATAGATGTGATAAAATAGTATATTATGCAACTAGTGAATAAAAGACGGATTTAATGCGAGGTCGTTATTTCTATGTCTATCTCTATATCTAACTCTTTCTCTATCTCTATCCCTATATCTATCTCTAACTCTAACTCCATCTCTATCTCTATATGTAACTCTATATCTTACTCTATCTCTAACTCTATCTCTATATATATCTCTTTCTCTATCTCTATCTCTATCTCTATCTCTATCTCTATCTCTAGCCCTATCCCTATCTCTAACTCTATCTCTGACTCTATCTCTATCTAAGTTTGTATCGAATATTTTATGCGTAAGGAGGTTGTACAGCATTGAGATGGAGTTTGAATATTATATTGGTGTGTTCTAAATTCAAACACCAAAATCGTGATTAAAAGTGCTTTTTATTCACTGTTTTCAGTGAATAAAATAAGCTTTTTAGACGGGGAATGGTATAAAAGTATAATTTATATTTCAATGCCATTTTTATTGTTGGCTTTTCTTAATTTCAAAAAGAATTCGGCGAGCCATTCAAAAATAAATAAAATTGTATACCTAAGCAAATAAGAAGTAGTAGGTAGGTACTTCTTATTTGCTTAGGTATATCGTTGTTGATAGTCCAATTCCGCGTAACCAACATGGTTAAATACAGCGTATTTATACTCTCGCTGATTTTACAGGAGGACCAAACAACCAATTTTCTATAAAACTAATCGGCAGAACTTTGAACGAACTTGAGTTTAGGACCGTTTCGTTCTTCGTAATCTAATGTACTATACTCAAAATCACACAATTTCAAAAAAAAAAACATTACAATTTTATTTATACTAAAGTGTAGAATACGTGTGTCATACTCACATTAAAAATAATTCAGTAAACATATAAAAACAATTTTTGCCCGGAGCGTCACATAAACACTGCACACACTCAATACAAATTGGCGCGGATACGTGGTTTTCGTGTCGTAACTTGTTCGTCGAAAGATCCGCGGTATTGTTATTTTTGATAAACCTACTCGTTTTCCTATGGGTCGATTCAAAAATGTCTAAAACCGCGAAATCTCTTTTTTTTTTTTTTTTGTACATACGCGGTATTTAACAATGTTAATTACGCGGAATTGGACTATCAACGATGATATAATTTTGAGTACCCTTCTTATAATTTTCATTTTACGAACATTTTTTAGGACCTATGTTTTGTTTTCTTGTAGTGCTTTTTTCAGTTTACCTTGAGATATGGTATTTTTTTAATATTTTTATTTTTATTTATAAAATTTGGTACCTATTTATGGTATATAAATAGGTACCAAATTTTATTTTATAACTATTATTATATATTTTACCTACGATTTTAATCATTTATTACAGCTAATTCGTAACCCGAAACATTGGATAATATCGTTTTATTTTACTTCCATGACACGTTTAGATTTTAATTCCTCAAAGCCAAAACCACAAACAGTTTTATCAAATAAAGTATGAAATAAAATGAATGGCGATCTATTAAAGTGACAGGTTCGCGCGGACGATTTAATGATAAATGATTTCGATTCAGATTACGTCGGTATGACAGATTAAAATCGGTTGGACTTGGGGCCATAAAAACAGCGGAGACCAACTGATACTACTACATCACTCTAACGTTCGACTCTTATTGTCTTATTTGTCGAACGAGGCGAATGCGGGGCGCTACGCGGGTATGCGGGAGTAAGGTCGAGGTGCACAGTTATTTTAACCGTGATAAACATATCGTAAGGCCTTGTTTCTACCTGCAAACTACTCACATGCGATTTATATTAAAGTGCGGGCTGCCGAGGTATAATGTAATGTAATCTGTAGGGTGTTGCCTGGGTAGAAAAATTATAATTCTATTTAGTCCGTTATAGAGTGACAATAAACTAATTTTCAGAGCAAGGTAGTGCTCGATCGTAGCCCGCATTGTGATGGAACTTGCATGCGAGTTGCTTTTAGGTGAAAAAACGGCCTAAACAGCTGACTATCTTGCCGGCTATTCTGTAACATCTCACAGTGAAAACTAAGGAAGTGAGATTGATCATTCCACCTATTGCGTTTCGTTTTTGAATATCGCTTCACATGCTGAGATAGGAGCCTTTTTGGTCTCGCACGGGATTTTTTATTGTTATTTGTTTTATGCTTATTTCTCATGTCTCCTGTGCGGGTCATAATATTTTTTTCTTTCGATTGAAAGTTTGTTACAGAGATTTTTACAAAATAACTCTACAGTGGACGATCGGCAGTCTAATGCTACGTATAATGTGCATGGAGAAGCTTGACGCATTAGCTGCGTGGTTCGCCTGGTTTTTTAACCACTTCGAAAAGGAGGAGGTTCTCATTTCGACTGTATTTTTTATTTTTATTTAGGTTCTCATTTCGACTGTATTTTTATTTTTTTTATTTATTTATTTTAGGTCGCTTTTCAACATCTAAGGTCATTAGCGACCACAGTAAACATTATATTATAATAGGTTACATTTATGTTACCTCAGAACATTTTACTAAGTCAACTGATTTTGATGATTCTTTTTTTTATTTTAAAGCTGCTTCTTATGTGGTTGGTGTGGTTGATGAAGACCTTCGGAGATATACAACAAAACTCTTCTATAAACAACGGCATTTCTCACGGAATTACTGCAATCGCATGTATGTTTATTGTTTACGCCATTTCATAACATAAATTCACGCCGGTACGATCTAAAGGGGTAAGCAGTTGTGTACAGTTCACCCTGGTGCACTCTCATTTCACCGCTTATGTTCAAGTTTTATGTAATTCCGGTAATCTATTCTGGCATAAATTTGTGCTTTATAGGTACCTTACTACAGAATTTACTCATTATTTACCTACCACAACCAAAAAGTGAAAAATAAAAAAACATTTTTACAAAAGAAATAAAACCGGCTTCCAAATAAAAACACTACAAAGTGAAAAATAACTTAAATTACGGAAGTGGAGAGGTTTAAAAAAACCAGGAAACAAAAACAGGAACCGAATTCGTGCGTATCACAGATGCGCGAAGCGTGGTTCTGGGTACGAACGATGGCACCTGTATTTTCATACAACGCAAAGTATAGTACGCCTGTGGGGCTTGGCCGTGGTCACTTTAGGGCAGCTTTTACTACTTTCCTATATTCGACAGTCACGTAGCAGCTATCTGAGAAACTTTTAAACTGAATACAAGCCAAAATGTTTTAAATACATCATTCTGTTTTTATGAATCTGAAGAGTCTCATGGGTCATCTTGGGTCGGTCGGGTCGAGTGACAGTAAAAAAGACACCTTTTACCAAGTATGTATGGTATCATCATACACTCTTTAATTAGGTCTTTAATGCAATGTGAAATAGCTCCATGTGTTTCCAAAAGGTGGGACGATCGCAGGTCAATCGCTCATTTCGTAGCCTCGTGTTCAATGCCAACGTCAAATCCTGATTTCAATCCGATTTTTTCTTTGATGGGGGCCAATATTTTATGCCGTTTCATTCTTTAACATCCGCGTCACATTCCCCACTGACTGAAATTAGCTATGCGATGTTAAGCTGAACGGCTGCCTACCTCTCTATACAATTGAGAATTTGTGTTTCATTCATTTTTGAATCAACAAAGCATTTGGTTTAGTCATGAGTAATTTTTGGTAGGACCAACATAACTCTGGCTCTGGATTTTATCTAGATACAAAATATTAAAATAATTTTATTAACCATACTAATATTATAAAGGCGACTCAAACGTTCGAGTGTGTCAGCGAGTTTGCTTTTTTGATACTCTTTCACGCAAAAACTAATGATCGGAAATAGATAGGTTACTTTTTATCTCGGGAATATGTTCCTTTGAGATAATTTTCGACATTCACGCGGGCGTAGCCGCTGGTAGAAGCTAGTCTATACTTAACTATATATATATATATGATACAAAATATATAGATATATCTATACCTCTATACCAATATTATAAAGAGGAAAGATATTTTTGTTTGTTTGTTTGGTTGTACCGAATAGGCTCCAAAACTACTGGACCGATTTCAAAAATTCTTTCAATGTTGGGAAGCTACACTATCTCCGGGTGACATAGGCTACTTTTTATCCCTGTATTCCCACGGGAACGGGAACTACGTGGGTGAAACCGCGATGCGTCCGCTAGTATTTAATAAATAAGAGGTATTTGGGGGTGCATAAAGACACTTAACAACTACAACAACTGCCTCACTCTTTGGGGAATACAGGCGTGCTATTATGTATAAAAAAATATGTTCAGGGATTACATTAAAACAACAAAGTATCATTAAAATTAATATATTGAACTTTCCCATGTAAAAAAACCCCTTGCTTAAACGTTTAAACACAATAATTTATTACTTAACAAATTAGTTCAAATGCCTACCTATTAACAAAATTCCCCTTTTCAAATATTCCCCTCCTTTAAGTATTCCTTTCCTTTACGATAAATTACTCTTAAGTTACAGTTACTTAAACTTGACCCCTTAAGTTACACTTAATGAATATTTGTTTGGTACTGGTGTCCTACGACGTTATCTAAACTACATCTATCAGTTACTAAGTAAGTTATTATATTTATTAAAATACGGCCATTTTTATTAATATTTTTATACACATGCAATAAATTAAAACATTACAAACTAGATGACCCTTACCTTAAAATAAGTTAATACACAAAAATTAAATACTCTTTTAATAAAAATCGAATACAAAAAATTTTAAAAGTATTATATTCTATTCAGTGTTCCGATATCTTAAGCTTTGACCTCCCTCGCGTTTTCAACCATGCTGGCAACAATGTTTTCTGTAGCCTTTCCTTTTTGTCCTTCATTTTCAACCACAATTCTGTTGATGATGTTAGCACAGTCCTTGTTCTCAATTATACTGACATGGTTGCCTTCCAAAAAGTGTACGGTAACCGTGTTCTCGGTAAACTTATCGAGACCATAGTTCTCTTCAACAGTGACGTAAGGTGGGTTCTCCTTCGGACGAAGAAGGATGACAGGAGACTGAAGTTTGCCGAAGGTCTTAGGGTTGAAGCTCAGAATTGCTTTGAGCCTGTCGAATGAAACCCTAGCGATGTTAGCGATGAACTTGTCAGAGTATTTACTCTGTACTGGGCTAGTCTTGATCGTGAGAGCGACCCTGTCTTCATAAGACTCGATTTCGTTGAGTTTGTCCACGAGGCCTTTGGTTACGTCATTGCCCGGGGCGATGATGTCGATGGTGTGACAGAGAAGGTTATTCTGCAGTTGTAGGTCGTTCTTGAAGCTGATGGTCATTGTCAGGATAGCGTAAAGGAAGTCTGGGGCGCCGTCCAAGCAGAATACTGTTCCCTTGAAACCTGGAAACAATGAAGAGTAATGGAGTTCAGTCGGGGTTGCTTGTGGTTTATAATGCGGAAGTAGTAATGGATACTTATGGAGAGGAAGCTATTCCGTTATGCACTATTTTTTTTTCTCTCGTTAAACGTAATATAATTTGTAACTCGTACTAATATTTACATAAGTATATATTATATTCAATATATATGTACGTGTATTTTATCTATTTTAGTATGACAATAACAACTTTTTATATTTTCAAATTGTCTAAACAATGCACCTGTTGACTTTTAGAGAATGCCTAAGGAATTATGGCCGCCTTTGTGCATTTTTGTGCATGAAGTCTAAATAAATGAATATGGAACGCCCGCTTACCTTCTTTCTCCAGTTTCGAAGCCAACTCCAAGATAAGGAGGGAACCGAAACTGTATCCAAGCAGCCAGAAGGGAGCACCAGGTGCCAACCTTGAGATCACCGTCTGGAAAGAAATTGAAGTTGGTCGGTCGGGTCGAGTGACAGTAAAAAAGACACCTTTTACCAAGTATGTATGGTATCATCATACACTCTTTAATTAGGTCTTTAATGCAATGTGAAATAGCTCCATGTGTTTCCAAAAGGTGGGACGATCGCAGGTCAATCGCTCATTTCGTAGCCTCGTGTTCAATGCCAACGTCAAATCCTGATTTCAATCCGATTTTTTCTTTGATGGGGGCCAATATTTTATGCCGTTTCATTCTTTAACATCCGCGTCACATTCCCCACTGACTGAAATTAGCTATGCGATGTTAAGCTGAACGGCTGCCTACCTCTCTATACAATTGAGAATTTGTGTTTCATTCATTTTTGAATCAACAAAGCATTTGGTTTAGTCATGAGTAATTTTTGGTAGGACCAACATAACTCTGGCTCTGGATTTTATCTAGATACAAAATATTAAAATAATTTTATTAACCATACTAATATTATAAAGGCGACTCAAACGTTCGAGTGTGTCAGCGAGTTTGCTTTTTTGATACTCTTTCACGCAAAAACTAATGATCGGAAATAGATAGGTTACTTTTTATCTCGGGAATATGTTCCTTTGAGATAATTTTCGACATTCACGCGGGCGTAGCCGCTGGTAGAAGCTAGTCTATACTTAACTATATATATATATATGATACAAAATATATAGATATATCTATACCTCTATACCAATATTATAAAGAGGAAAGATATTTTTGTTTGTTTGTTTGGTTGTACCGAATAGGCTCCAAAACTACTGGACCGATTTCAAAAATTCTTTCAATGTTGGGAAGCTACACTATCTCCGGGTGACATAGGCTACTTTTTATCCCTGTATTCCCACGGGAACGGGAACTACGTGGGTGAAACCGCGATGCGTCCGCTAGTATTTAATAAATAAGAGGTATTTGGGGGTGCATAAAGACACTTAACAACTACAACAACTGCCTCACTCTTTGGGGAATACAGGCGTGCTATTATGTATAAAAAAATATGTTCAGGGATTACATTAAAACAACAAAGTATCATTAAAATTAATATATTGAACTTTCCCATGTAAAAAAACCCCTTGCTTAAACGTTTAAACACAATAATTTATTACTTAACAAATTAGTTCAAATGCCTACCTATTAACAAAATTCCCCTTTTCAAATATTCCCCTCCTTTAAGTATTCCTTTCCTTTACGATAAATTACTCTTAAGTTACAGTTACTTAAACTTGACCCCTTAAGTTACACTTAATGAATATTTGTTTGGTACTGGTGTCCTACGACGTTATCTAAACTACATCTATCAGTTACTAAGTAAGTTATTATATTTATTAAAATACGGCCATTTTTATTAATATTTTTATACACATGCAATAAATTAAAACATTACAAACTAGATGACCCTTACCTTAAAATAAGTTAATACACAAAAATTAAATACTCTTTTAATAAAAATCGAATACAAAAAATTTTAAAAGTATTATATTCTATTCAGTGTTCCGATATCTTAAGCTTTGACCTCCCTCGCGTTTTCAACCATGCTGGCAACAATGTTTTCTGTAGCCTTTCCTTTTTGTCCTTCATTTTCAACCACAATTCTGTTGATGATGTTAGCACAGTCCTTGTTCTCAATTATACTGACATGGTTGCCTTCCAAAAAGTGTACGGTAACCGTGTTCTCGGTAAACTTATCGAGACCATAGTTCTCTTCAACAGTGACGTAAGGTGGGTTCTCCTTCGGACGAAGAAGGATGACAGGAGACTGAAGTTTGCCGAAGGTCTTAGGGTTGAAGCTCAGAATTGCTTTGAGCCTGTCGAATGAAACCCTAGCGATGTTAGCGATGAACTTGTCAGAGTATTTACTCTGTACTGGGCTAGTCTTGATCGTGAGAGCGACCCTGTCTTCATAAGACTCGATTTCGTTGAGTTTGTCCACGAGGCCTTTGGTTACGTCATTGCCCGGGGCGATGATGTCGATGGTGTGACAGAGAAGGTTATTCTGCAGTTGTAGGTCGTTCTTGAAGCTGATGGTCATTGTCAGGATAGCGTAAAGGAAGTCTGGGGCGCCGTCCAAGCAGAATACTGTTCCCTTGAAACCTGGAAACAATGAAGAGTAATGGAGTTCAGTCGGGGTTGCTTGTGGTTTATAATGCGGAAGTAGTAATGGATACTTATGGAGAGGAAGCTATTCCGTTATGCACTATTTTTTTTTCTCTCGTTAAACGTAATATAATTTGTAACTCGTACTAATATTTACATAAGTATATATTATATTCAATATATATGTACGTGTATTTTATCTATTTTAGTATGACAATAACAACTTTTTATATTTTCAAATTGTCTAAACAATGCACCTGTTGACTTTTAGAGAATGCCTAAGGAATTATGGCCGCCTTTGTGCATTTTTGTGCATGAAGTCTAAATAAATGAATATGGAACGCCCGCTTACCTTCTTTCTCCAGTTTCGAAGCCAACTCCAAGATAAGGAGGGAACCGAAACTGTATCCAAGCAGCCAGAAGGGAGCACCAGGTGCCAACCTTGAGATCACCGTCTGGAAAGAAATTGAAGTTGATTAGCACGCAAGCTGAATAAATTGTAAAGGCCAAAAAAATATTAATGTGGCTTTTTAGGAGCACTTGCTAATTTTAGATCACATCCAGGACACTTTTACCATGGTGATACGAAAAGATTTCATCTTGTGTCTCAGGAACAAGTTTCGGCAATTCTCAGTGTTGATGGAGTTCGTATATGTTTAATATTATATACCTCTATCTATTCCTTCAAAAACTACGGTCATATTAATCTTATGTAGTAGATGTGTTCATAAGCGTAGTTATTCATTTTTTATCCTATATCCTGTTAACCAACCTATTATAATCCAAAAGTATCCTTACCTGGTGCAGCCTATCAACCATCTGTTCCAGCGTCTCATCTCTATGCTCCACACCCAGCTGCAGCACGCAGACCTTGATCTTCAGTCTTTTGCAGAGCGGTTCCAGGACTGCTGCGCAACCTTCCAACCCTGGCAGCATGAACATGACGCGCTCCATCACTTGGATAGCCTCGTCACCCTGGGGGAAAGAAATCACGTTTATAATGAATGGCTTTTAAGCCCCAAATGGTGGTTGGATCAAATTACCATTCCATGCTGATTGTAACAGATAGAAAAAAATGTTGGAAAATTTGTGATGGTGTCACGATTCTTAACAGTGAGAGAGCGATTAGTAAGAGAGATCAACATAGCCCTTATTTGCAGTGGGGTAAAAAGATACTGATTTGTAACACACTAATGTACCACAGAGTATGAAGACGCTTTGCTGGCCGCTGTTAGAGACAGTAGTTATTCTTTTCCATATAAACCAGGCATGTCATTGCACTTCTACATAAATTACGTAAAACTGTGCTAAGCCGGACCAAAAACCTAAAAATTTACATAGCATATTGACTCCAGGGGGGTGACCACAAGCTCTTAGAATAAGTTTATTTTGAGTGTGTGTGTGTGTAAGGTGCAGATGTATATGACTATTATACATCTGTGTCTTATGCACACTCAATGTAACCTTACTCTAAGACTTATTTATTAACCGACTTACCGAAAAGGAGGAGGTTCTATGTTCGACTTGAAGTATGTTTTTTTTTTATGTATATACACTGATATCTCCGTCAATTGTGGACCGATTTTGAAAATTCTTTGAAAGAATATGTTCCGAAATTGGTCCCATTTTAATTTGGCTAAGATCTGATGAAGAACTTCGAAGATATACAGCAGAACTATTCAATAAATAACGGCAAATCACTCGTGATTGCTGCAATCGCATGTCTGTTTATTGTTTATACCATTTCATAGCACAACATGACGCCAGTACGCTTTTAAGGGGTACGCAGGTCTCTCAATTCACCTGTTATGTTCAAGTTTCATGATAATCGGGTAATATATTCTGGCATTATAGTTACCTTACTAAAAAACTTGCCTATTAGGTAGGTAAAACTAAAAAGTGAAAAATAAAAAACTTTTTTGCCAAAAAAATACCACCGACCTCCAAATAAAGAACTACAAAGTGAAACAATTATTTTATTTTTAGAAGTCAGTGTCCATAACGCAAAAAATGGTACCTTCGAAAGACACCGACTTCCAAAAATTAAATTATTTGTAGTTCTTTATTTGGAAGTCGGTGGTATTTTTTTGCCAAAAAAGTTTTTTATTAATCACAACATTTCTACCGAGATAAAAAAAAGACGCGCGCGTTCGGTTTTAGAATTTTCGAATGTGGTCTTTTCAACTTCGGATTTTATTTAGGAAAGCGCCCAGCGACAGAAATTTTGCTATGAATTTACACGGGATCTACTATTGTCTCTACACTTACGTGCTCTGTGGAAAGGACCTTGGGCAAATCAGGGTACGGATGTCTCAAAGACATTTTGACTAGCACTATAAAACTCCAATTATTTGTATCCTGTGCGACTTATTCGTGAGAGTCGTGTGAGTCGTTCCACTAGGAAAGGAGAAATACAAATAATATACCTTGAATTTATTTTCTAGAAATAAAGTAGCTAACGTACAAAATCCTACGTATAATCAATAAACTACTATAAACAATAAATACGCGATAAACTGAAAAATACTGAACGGATTTTCATGCGATTTGCACTAAAAGGTAGTATGAAACACGAGGAAAGCTATTGTGTATAATTTGAAACAACAAAGCCGGTGCGGGTCGCTAATTATAAATGTGAAAGTTTGTGACGATGATTGTTTGTTACTCTTTCAAACAAAATCTAATGAGAGGATTTTGATGAAATTTTACAGTAATATATCTAAATAACACACATTATATAGGCTATATTGGGGTAAATACTACATACCACGCATGCGGAGTGTACCTATAGAAGAGTGCGTTATTGTATAAAATTTACCAAACTGCACTTAATCAAACATAACCCAACAAACAAAGAAAACTATTTTTAGATCCAAAGCCATCTTCAGTACCTTTTTCTGACCAGAAAGTTGTTGTGAACTTGCACCGTAGAGATATTTCACATTTATCACGACTTTGGTAACTTCCATCCAGTTTCTTATTGAATGATCTATTAGAAAACTTTCAGTCTGTGTTGAAAGTGTTGAAACTAACTATTGGAGAATAAACAGCGGCGATCGTTCGGAGTTTGCTTCCTTGAGAAAAAAAATGTTGCAGTGAATCTAATTTGATTGTGGTCTATTCGAGTGTATCAGAAACTTATTCTGCCTGTATACCGATACCACTGCCGCTGCTACCTGTTTTCTTATATTCAAAATTAAGCTAACGCATTTTCATACATTATTAAAGCTTTAATAAACGATATTTCCGAGTGCTGAAAAACGATACTGCTTTTTTTGGATTATGTACCAAAACTGGCTCGACGAGGTCTCATTAGACAAAAGGGCACATCCATACAGGGTCCCATTGGAACCTTTGTGTACAGATCATTACTAAGCCTGCGTCATCTAACCGACCCGTTTTTCTATCGTTAGTGCATGAGTCACTCAATAAACACCAAGTCTCGTCATATTCACGTTCTTGCTGTCGCTTTAGGTTTAGAACTTTTAAGCCTGGTCGGAGGCTACATAGCTTAGTCTCCACAGGTTAGTCCGGTTAAGTAGTGGACGGCTATTTTGGCCGAACTGCGAGACGCCAAGTATTAAAAAAAAAAAAAAAAAAAGATCAATTATTAAGTAATCTTACCTCAACTGCATCGCTGACCATAGTAGGCATGTACATAAGAGGCTCGGACACGGTGTTCTCATCTCCGAAGTTCCTCATGAGGACCCTGAGACCAGCAGCTCCCTCGACGTTGGCGGGACGAGAGGCTGAAGTGGAAGCGGCGGCTTCGCGTTGTGCTGTTAGCTCTACCAATCTGGTGGAAGGAGATAGTGAATTAGATATAATGTTCAGAATAAACAGACAGTTATTATGTGACTCGCAACGAAAGTTCTTAGGTCATCGCATAACATGAAACTTAAAATGCCAGTGTATTCCACTACTTTTCAAGACAAATCTCTTACTGGAATGCAATGCTTGTGACAATAAAAAGTGCGTAATCACTACCGATCTTTTAAAGACTTGTAAAGGACTACCTGTCACTGCGATCTGATTATTGGAGCTGTATTGTTTTCTAACCTATATATTTTTATGTATTTGTTTCAGTAATTTGTATTTAGTGCTTACTATCTTAATAACTTTGCTGCAACTGCACCAAATGCAAACCTATTTCGTATGCAGGCTATCACTGTCCATTCAAGGTTGCCTGGCAAAGATCGCAGAACGCGATGAGGCCGCCTGTTGTATGTTTTTATTTTAAGGTTTCTATATGTATTATTGTTTTTATCTTGGTGTACAATAAAGTATATATAAATAAATAGCATCATGCCGATATGCCTCGCCTATTCACCGACATTTCGCCATTTATAAAGTCCCATAAAAGGTAAGCCTCTTGGCTCTTCCTCTCCTCCTCTCCTCTCCCAATCGGGCTCATGTCCAGACTTCGGGGTCTACTGTGAAATTCCAGATGGCAAACACATTTGCCGATCCAGAAATCTAACCCAGATCCTACTAACGCCCGGCAGTTGCACTTGCTGCCACTCGACCAATGAGGCAGTTAGTTAGATAAATGCTTGTAAAAAAGTGGATTGCCGATATAAATTCTTGCACCTTTTTATTAACTTGCAATGTATGTATGTAGGTGTGTTCGGGTCAAATCTTGCAACTGAATTTTAAATCAGTTATCCTCCACCGTTTAAAATGAAATTTTGCATACACGTTTAGTTTGGATGACAATGCATACCCATGCATTGTCATCCAAACTAAACGTGTATTTTGAATTTAGAATGACATCACTTAGCTACCCAGCTAAGTGATGTCATTCTAAATTCAAAATGGCGGACGGCCCAAGATAGCGGACTAGTTATTTTTTATGCACTGCCATGATATGGGTATCAAATGAAGGGGTTTTCTGAGAAGAATACGAAAAAAGCTTGTTTTAATTAATAATTTTATCAAGAGTGCGTGCTCAAAAGATCGGACCAAACCTCTTTACCAAATCCTATATATGTCATTAAAAATAGCATTTTTTGGTTGGACTATCCTTGCTTAAAGTAACAAGAATAATCTAAAAACACCTAGGTGAAAATGAAGTGTGTTTGATAAAAAATCCCGTCATCTAATTCTTCAATACTCATTATTAATTCTGTGCAAAAGGTGACAAAAGCAACTAATAGATAGCAGGTAACATCTATTTTTAAATGAACTTCAAAAGCCTATTATCAATCGAGGTCTGATATTAGAATCAATTAGGGTTTTTGACTTGGGTCCAGTTTTTGAACCGTAGTTAACTTAATCAATGGTTAAATATGCCAATGATTTGAATTTTCTGTAAAACGCGTTTATTCATCAATTGTTAGTGTAACAAATGCTGAAATAATTAACTATCCAACCATTTGTGAGGTTAATTGAAAAAAAGTCCATTTTATCGAAATTTTATACCATTGGTTTGAGCATATTTAGCCATTGTTTGAGTTAACTACAGATCAATAAATTGGGCCTTAGAGCCTTTTGGAAGCTCAAGTTCAGCAAAAGATAAAAGGAAGATCAACTAACGATAAGCCTGTGATTGAAGCTTTGACGTTAATTAGGCAGTACGATCCCAAATGAGACATTTCAGGTAATGAAGGTATCAATATCACGAACAAGAACAATGGCGTCGAGAATAAAACCGAACATTGATAAAGTAAAATTATGTAGAAATCTGATATCTCATCTAATTTGCGGAAAAAGATTTACCTCATGAATAGGCCTTTATGAAATATTTCGGCAAAACAAAATGGAAATATAATTTTGCTCACATTTTTCTCGAGATTTTTCTACTTTATGCTCGAAATACCATGTTGTATTAGAAAAGAGTTTTGTATTATTTTCCTTAACTAGTTTTTCCGTAGCTTGTTGGGAAAGCGAGTAGCTTCAGAAAATGTTTTTCCAAGTTGTGATAGGTTGAACGTTTTCCGGGGTTTCGATAGCTGAAGAGTTTTTTGTCGAGCGTTTGAGCGACAGACTGCGTAGTTTATATGTATTTTGTGATGAAATCGCTGGGAATGTAGCAATGCTGCAGGTTTGAGTTTTTTTTAAATATCTTTCCAGGCAAAGAGTTTATAAAAATTAAATATTGCTATAATGAAGGCTCCTAAAAGCCCATAGTTACTACAAAAATTAAGGTCCGATTATCAGGCCATTAAACGGCACTATTGAATGTCAATATGTACATTTACTAATACTAATAATTGATTCTATTAGACCTCAGAAACTGCTAATTAATAAACGGAGTGTCTGAAGAAGATTACATGGACTGTTCGCCATTTCCTTTTCAAAGAAAATAACATACTCAAACTACATCTAAAATAGAGCTCATATTTCATGTTTTGCTTACCTGGCGAACGTTAGTGTTCTGATGTCCTGAGCGGTAAGGAAGATCTCGAACTCTCTTTCCAGGGTCTGCTTGATCTCGACAGCCATCATACTGTCCATACCCAGCTCGGCGAGGGATACTTGTTGGGAGACAGTCTTCAGGTCCTTGATACCTGGTGGAGAGAAACAAATGTTGAAAATAAAAGGCAACAAAACAGACAAAATTGCGTTAACTGCTACGTAGGATATACATGGAGAGGTTTGCAATTTTTCTGCTTAGTTCATTGGCTACCCAGCCATGGGTCACAGTATACGATCTTACCTACATTTTAACACAAATCTAAGTATTCGTGTAAAATAATAATAATATGACACTGCTGTTTTTATGCAATAGTCCGGACTATTGCATAAAAACGTAAGTTTATTATAAATCGCGTGAGATGTTGTAATCTATCGGATTTGGAGTTTTATTATATTTGAAATTATCTGTTCACAATATATCGATATATTATCATCCCACAGGATGTATTACAAACTTACGGTGTTTGTAATAATTCAGTGGCATTTAAACGGCAATAGTATAACGCCTAGTTTACTCGAGAAGAGTACCTAAACGAGTGCAATAAATCAGCTTCCCATTATCGCCTACGAGTCTCCCGAGTGTCAACGAGGCTTAGAGCTGCTGACATTCCGATTAAATTCAGGAAAAAGAATCTGTTGCCCTTTTCTAGTTTGTGTTTCACTGAAGACAGTACGAATACTTTTAATAATACGAATAATTTTTACAATACAATACTTTTTACAATACGAATACTTTTTACAGTACGAATACTTTTCAATACGAATACTTTACCTTCTTAGTTTTAAAATAAATGCACAGCTATTAAAATGCCAGTTTGCAGCGCTAAATCTAATACTGATACAATTACGTAAGTGTTTCCCATTCGTACACACTAACTACTCCTGAGTATAATCTTGATTATCCAAGTATTACCTACATCATTTAATGGAATTATTCACATGTAACTTAACTAATCGCATAGCAGATTATGTTCATGTTACTGGGTAGCTTCTAATCGTATTGTTATCATTGTTTAATGATACGGCAATGTTGATAGTTCTAGTTGTAATTTAATTGGGAACTATCTGTACCAATGTAACTTGATAATTTAATTTAAATCTTTGACATAAGTTAATACGGCTCAGTGGATTGAACTTCATCTAATTCTTTGTCTTTTTTGTGTTTATAATTTTAATTCATTCTTTCGTTGTCTAATTTATTTTATTCGTCACCAAATAAATTGAACGAACAAATTTGCGGGAAACGGCATAAGCAAGAACAATGAACTTATTTCATCTAATTCCAACTTCCTTCTTGACAACATTAGCTTCATAGTCAACCTTGTCAATAAGTATCTAAAGAATATTGACCATTTGCATATGGTAAGTAACTTTTAGTGGAATAATTAAGACCAAATGACAAAAATGGATCTGCTCCCTCGATGATATGATTAAAGACACTATAAACTTGGTCACTTAAGGTTGCACTAGTCGACGGCACGAACTATTTTGTGCGCGGGGTTAAAATGCATGCTATCTCATCCGACAACACGTGCGAAAGAGATAGACGCTGTGATGAGCATTAAAAAGGTAGTTTGCGTAAGAATATACACTTTTACAAATTTGTAGCGAAATGGATCAGACTTAGGACGAAAACGGACCTTTGGGACTATGTATACTTTGGGATTATATATATATAATGAAAAAACGACTAAATGTATATTTTCAAAATATTTTTTTTTGCATTGTTGAACTATTAATATATCCCTGTATGGTGACCGTTTAGCAATTTTCCTTCTTGTGGTATTTATTTGCGCCCAAAGATGCGTTAAAATTAGTGTTGAAATATAGTACACCGTCAAACAGCGGAGTAATTGCCAGACTACTTTTGTATGGACGAATGATCGACTAGGGCAACCTTAAACTATTGTTCCGTCAATACAAAAAGTAGAAGAATGAAAGAAAAATCTTCCAACATTCTGACTCACCCATAATCTGTGCCACAGCATCGACAATGTTGCCACATCCGGATCCTCCGGCCTTCTTTTCAGCCACGACGATGGACGAAACGATGGCAGCATCCTGCTTCATGAACTTGTCGAGAGCCGACAGACAAGAGGAGATCCTCTGTTGGAGGGTTCCACCGATCTCGAGCTGGACGTCGTCGTCTTGCATGTCGGCGACGAGACCGACCTGGGGAAAAAGATTGGTTTAGTTTTGTGGTTTCACATAACGGAGAAATCTTAATAAATACTTAAAACAACGGGGGTTAAGGGCGAGAACAAACGAGCGTTATTTTGTGAGACGTTCAACTGAAGCCGACAACTGAAGGAATTTGCAGTTGCTATCCAACTTTTGTACGGGGCTACGGACGCTTGCCACACTCCCCTCCCTCACCCCGAGCGAAATTAGGTTGAAATAATGCACCTGAGTTAATAGACAACTCATTTTGCGTCGCCGTGTGGTTTTAAAAGGACTTTTTATGGAAACGAAAGCATCGTAAATACCGCGACTCATTTTACGCGACACACAGCTCAAAAAATTACGCTCCTTGGCTTCACCCTAAAATAGCATGTGAAGTTTCCATCAGATCTAGAAAAAACCATTTCCAAAAGTTTTTTTATTTTATTTACGTAAGCCTTTTCAGCAGCCAATGTGCAAGAGTAAAGGTGATTATTACATGGACTACATTAAATTTTCATAGGTTTAAAGTGGACCAAATAGCCAGTCTGTTTACCAGTCTACTATCAGTGATTTGAAATGAAATACTGGCAACAACATTTGCTGTATGTAATTTGGAAAAGGTGAAGTAGACTCCAAATAACGATTGCAGTTCCTATTTATAAAATCTTAGGCTGCAATCAAAGAAAATAAATACTCACATCACCAATAGCTCCCCACTGCACGGCCAGGGCTGGAAGGCCGAGCTTCTTCCTCCACTCGCAGATCCTCTCCATCACGGAGTTGGACAGACCGTAGTTGGTCTGACCAGCGTTACCACGACCGCAAGATACGGACGAAAAGATCACGAAGTCCCTATAAAAAAGACGATACTATAAGAATCCATTTGTGACTGGGTGGAGGTCCATAAAAAGGGGTTTATTTTCTAAATAGTATAAAACAAAGTCGCTGTTTGCGTCTGTCGATGTTATTTCTGTTTTTCCTAAATTCTTCTAAACTGAGTTACAGATTTTAATTCTGTTTTCACTAATAGAAATAGCGATAAATGAGGATGATTTATGTTTATGATTAGTCGCGTGGGAAGCCGGCGTAGCCGTAGCCAGCATTTAGGTTTTCGAAGGGAAAGGCATTTTGTTTTGAGAGAAAAAAATCGAAAAAAAGTAACAACTTCTTTTCTTCACTTTCCATCTGGCCATCATAGAATGTAAATCCAACTACCTGGTGTCTAGGATAAAGCCAAAAATCAACTTAGTTCTCAAAGCAGACGGAGAAAATTTGAACTTAATTAAATAATACATTATGTAGATTGCTACATCTCCAAAAAACGCCTTTTACTTGGAAATAACAAATGTATACAGTAAACTTACTAACCATAACCGTCGTAAAAGATAAAATTACTATATTACTGCCGAGGAGTTATATTACCAAAAACATAGCCACAAAAACCTACGCATCAAGTTCGTAAATATCTCCCTTTGTTTTTGTTTCCACAAGGGATTAATAAATAAATTCTGGACACTATAATTGAACTCCCGGGGAGAAACTTCAGTCGTAAAACTTGTTCAATAATCTACTTCACTGAGAAGCTTCAATGTTGTTATCATAAAATAAATTCGAGAACAGATTTTATTAAGTACATGATAATATTTTATCATCGTCTATTTTTTGAGTAGGAAATGTGTACGTTTGGTTGGTCAGTACTCAGTAGGACACGGGATTATAACAGTAAAAAAGCAAAAGTAAAGGGAAACAGTTCAGCAAGAGGCGACACCTTTACCACCAACTAACTTAATTAAGAATTTGCAAGCCGATAACAATAACATACTTCACATAAGATTTTAACCTGGCACTATAATTCTTGGTAGACTGCTGCATGGACCACATTTTGGCAAACAATGACTTAGGCTGCTTGGACCACATTTTGTCAAATTAGTAATGACATTGTTAATAAACGATCCAAATCAACCATCACGATTAAACCAAAATACTCCCAATACGCGTGATATACCAAGCATCGCCGCATCGCAGTTGTAAACGCATATCGGATATATGTAAAAACTACACTTACTTCAGTCCCGGGCACAACTTCCTCGACAGTTTATCCAAATGCATGGTAGCCAGAGCCTTAGGTCCGTATGAGGTCTTGAAGCTCTCAGGAGTCTGGTTCTGGAATATAGAGTCCTTGAGGATCACAGCCAGGTTGAAGATGGCGTCCACAGGTCCCATTTTGAGGGCCATCTGGAGCATCTGTTCGCATCCAGACTCGGTGGTGATGTCGTGGGTCGAGATCTGGACATCGGCACCGTATGATGCCCAAGCCCTAAAAGAAGAATACCACTATTAATATTACAGAACATAATGTGTTTACATCGCCACGCAGTAAGAACGAACGACGAAAACTACGCAGCATGCTGCTTCGCTCAAACCGAAATACAGAAACTGCATGTAAGTTAATAAAGTTAAAGTCCCAAGTGTTATTACGACATATCGAAAGCAATCTCTTTACACAGCTAATACTCTATACAGTTATGAATATCTAAAAAAGATGATGCTATGCGAATTTGAACTTATTCAAAAATATGATACGCCAAATTACCTGTTGGATACTACAGTCAAGTGTATCTGAAGACTGCTATAAAACCCATACGGGATTTCGTTGAAGAAAAACAAACAATCGGACAGAAGAAGACGTTATTATCTTTAAAGTCTCTTTAAAGAAACTCATACAAAAATTAATTTAAAATTAATTATCATTTGAAATAAATACAAACCTCAGCCTGGAAGACTGATATCCATTAGTGACTCCTCTACGGGAGGTAAGGAGGATCTTCCTGGCACCTCTCATGATAAGCCAGTCAGCCAGCTCTAGACCGAAGCCTCCCAGGCCTCCAGTCACTACGTACACGTGATCTTCATGGCAGATGTACCTGGTTGAAAATATAGGAGGTCAATCTGAGTTAGGGATGATAAAGACTAGAAATAAAACTCATCGGCAATTTCAGAACCATTTAAAAAAATCACATAAATAATTAATTAATATTATCCGTAATTATTAATGAACGGAAAATGTGAAAGTTCGAAATGAAGACTGATATTTGAAATTGGTTGATTCAGGCAGATATTTTTTTTATTAACTAATTTTACTTAGCAAAACTGGAACTAAGCTCTATTCCACCTCGCAAAGGACAAGATGTCTGTATTCGGCGTTAATGATC
The DNA here is from genome assembly GCA_964057195.1 of Orthosia cruda. Classification (NCBI taxonomy): domain Eukaryota; kingdom Metazoa; phylum Arthropoda; class Insecta; order Lepidoptera; family Noctuidae; genus Orthosia; species Orthosia cruda. The sequence goes on along the minus strand of OZ059842.1, from coordinate 18,018,583 downwards.
GATTTTCTGTTACAAGACGTAGAAGAAGACTCAGTAGGTACTACAATAGACACATACCTGGGCACAGCGTCCATTGGTGTGACGACAGGACTTACTGGACCATTGCCGCGCTCCTCATCGCGGATCTTGACGATCACCTGCCATTCAACAATAAGATTATATTTAAGTAACAAATTAAATGTGTTGTTGATATAATCAAATGTCAACTGAAATAAAAGTTACGACCAAACCAAACTAGCAATATAAACATCGTTGCAAAAAGATATTATTACTTTAAAAGGGATTTTAGCTAGCATCCGAATAAACTCAAAACCGACACCGACATAGTTGGAAAAATTAGAAATTTGATATTAATACAACACATACAAACTTTTTTTGTCAACAGTTAGCCCGCGAAAGAATAGAAATTTAGTCTGCGTCGCAATCACCGGATATATTTATTAAAATGGGGAAAACCATGTTAATATATTTATATTTTAATACATTATTCTAGATAATACAAAGCAAATTTTACCTTTCCGATGTGTTTACCGGCGGCCATGTAACGGAAGGCTGTCTCCACCTCGCTAGCTTCAAATGTACAGTAAGTCAGGGGTCTGACGGCTCCGTTCTCAATACCACTGAGGAGCAGGTCTTGCAGGCGCTAAACAAAGTGAAAATAAATTAAATAAATATTACTTGATCGTTGAAAATGATAAAATTGATGATAACGGTGCATTAAAATGAAAAGTTGGTTACAAAGAGTTTGCAATACAACTTAGCTTGAAAGAAAAGGGTATTACTGTCCGTATATATAATTTTCTCTGTGGTTATGACTGTCATACTGTCATCTATAAAGTTTAAGTCTCTCGGTAGAGAGTACTTATATTCCTTGGTTTAAGTCCTCTGTCACAAGGACAATAAGCAATAACACAAAATTCCACAAAAACAAATCAATATTATGTCTAAACCATAAACTAAAAATGAATTTAATACAAATTATACATATGAAAAGTATAATGACTGTGGTAGCTATACATACCCTCCTGAAACTGAAGGTCTGGTCGAATATGTAATCCAACATGATACCGTGGAACGAGGTTTCCTTCAAGAAGAAGTACATTCCGATCGGCGTGTTGTTACTGATATCAAACTTTCCGATCTCGAGGAAGCGACCACGGTAGGCTAAGCAACGGACGGAGGCCTGTATTTTGAAGAAAAGGAAGAAAATAATGTTAGTTTGGTTTACTGGAGATACAAGTTAAAATATGCAATATACTTTTGAATAGTGAAATACACAAGAAAGATTTTGGATGTTAAATAAGTTTTAGTGAGCAAACTATACAATTATTAATATTTAAAATATAGAAATGTTCGAAATGGTAAGATTTGTTTGTTTCTAGCAAGTTACCTGTAGTTTCTCGTCGGACAAGGAGTTAAGCACCATGTCGACTCCCTTCCCGTTGGTCTCACGACGGATCATGTCCTCGAACGAGGCGTCACGAGAGTTGCCGATGTGACTGTCTGAAGAAATATCATAAAGTTAGTACTGGAACTTTGTATTAGATAGTTTCAATAAGTAATGGGATAATACTTTCTGTTATTGGTTGTACCATAATATATGAACAGTCAGGGATCAACTGTATGAACATAACCACTGCTCTGCCCGCGTGAAATTAGAAAGTACTGCCCAAATATTTTTTCAAATATTACTGATCTATTTTATGTATTAGGACAGGATATACCGTGCAACTGAACCATCGACCACATAGCCACTAGACGCCTAATAACAGGCGAGCGATGTCTGTCAACACATATGACTAAAAAGATCATATACAGGTAATACTGATCGCCACTCGACAATTTCGAATTAGTAGCGATCACTTCTGTGAGCCATAAACACTTCCGTGTCAGTCAATAAAAAATTGATGAAATAAATTTTATAATGGCCTCTTGTACAATACGTTGCTATGGTAACAACAGCCAGACATCGAGTTTCCGACAAAAATAACATAACATTAAATTGATATGTTAATAGTTACATAAACATAATTAGATTTATTTTCTAATATTATTTATCGGAGTTCATATTATACTGGTCAAGTTTGTAGGTGAACACGCCCACCGCATGTTTGCGTCTCTTTCTTTTTAAAGTATTTTTTTCGCTATCTCTTGTCCTCTATAATTTCGTTAACAAAACTAGTGAAGCACCATATCCTATGACCAAATATTTTATCGATAGAACTAGAAACCTTACAAATACAGACATTAAATTGAATAGTTTATTAATTGTGAAACGATTTTTTGATTACGTTTTTTACTAATATTTATTATTACTATATTTAAGAACCAACAACCGAAAAAAAAGTATATTTTCCTTTAGAATTTTGTTTCTTTTTTTTTTAATTTTAGCATTTTATGTTATTACTAAAATGTTAAAACACCGTGTAATTAATAATAAAAAAGGTAATATTAATTTAAAAAAAATACAAATACTATTTATAAAAATCGATACCTTCCTGGTTTTATTTAAAACTGTCCCACCCTTAATGATGCGTATGATCTTGGTAAGGGACCAATCAGAGCGCAGTACCCCGTGCCTCATACCTCAGCTAGTTGACAGAATTGTTTTGATGTATTAGATCAAGCATTAGGCGTCTAGGGGCTATGTGGTCGATGAACTGAACTAACCTTTAAGTTGCGGGAACAGCTTCTTGATGAAGGCCCTCTTCTCAGCGGTACCCACAGTCGTGAAGACTTCGCAGCCGTAGTGGAGGGCCACATTGATGGCAGCCTGGCCCACTCCGCCTGAACCTGCGTGTATGAGGATGGACTCACCGCGCTGGATCTGGCCTACCATGATCTGGGTAAAGGGAGATTTTGTTCAGTAACTAGTCAAACATTAGTCCAGAGAATAATAGCTTTTAGAAAAATTTGGATGAAGAGTAACTAAATAATTTAGCAGTAGAGTTGAATGTGATATATTATCGGATGAATATCGTTAAATATACCAATACTGAATTCATATTCTACGATTTCATGTAATCAGGCCTCTTATGTACTAATCAACTTTTTTAATGTTACGTACAAAACCGAATAAATTGCAGTCATTTGAAAAGGGAAGTTTGATCTCGTCGTTAGACAAGATATGTTGGCACTTTGATGAATACATCCATGAATATATAACTTCATGACTTACCATAGCATAGTACACAGTTCCGTATGCAACAGGGACGGTGGCAGCCTCCTCGAGGGTCCACTCATCGGGGATGGCCCACAGCAAAGCCTTGTCTCCTTCAGCCAAGTTGGCCATACCTCGGTTACGGATCATACCCATGACGCGAGAACCACTGCAGGAATAAATATAAATTATATAATATAATATTGAAGCGATACAAAGGAGTAAAGGGATAAGAAGATAAGGTTTAAGGGAGATATTGCTTTTGTCAAATGGTTGGTAATTGGCAAACGTATGCAAGGCCCACTAGATGGTTTTTAGCCGTTGTCTTTGGATAGTCAGGGAACCAGTAAGGTAGCAGAAAAAGAAAGATTGTGGATAAAATCCTGTTTAGCTTTCCAGCTCAACTGAACTTTGGCTACAATCTTGAAACTAGTCCAGTTATATAGTATACACTTTACCCAGAAGGGTATAAAGTGATTTCAAGTGGTGAACCAAAGCAAATGGTTTCGCTTTTTAAAACTTCTTCATATGAAGCACAAGCAATCAATCAAGTTCGAAGATCAATTTAGGTAATGCCAAGTAAGTCCCACTGCGAGGCAAAGATCTGCCTTTCTTCTTTTCATATCTCCCAGTTTTGGGCAATTGTAGTCCAGTCTGGTCTATAGGTGTTATAAGCCTAAACGTGTCCATTTCAAACACAAAAACTTCATAAAATGTTACAAACTTGGGAGTCTTGCCGACAATCTCGAAGCCCTGCACGCACTCCTGCGCGAGACGACCGCGCGCG